>CM061265.1:14150753-15352628 GCA_030848825.1 Tadarida brasiliensis | reverse complement strand
TGAATATGAGGAGTGGAGCCATTGTCCCAATGGGAAGGTCAAAAAGTTGTTTCAGACTCACTTCAATTTATCACCTGTTAGAGCAGATTAAATTGACAAATAACTATAAGACATATTTTATTAAGCTAGTTTAAAATAAATATTTAAAATCACATTGCATACAATAACATGTGGATTTAGAAACAGGCTTTCTAGCCCAGCCAGTGTGGCTCAGTGGCTGAGCATCGACCCATGCACCAAGAGGTCACTGGTTCTATTCCCAATCAGGGCACATGCCCAGGTTGTGGGCCCAATCCCCAGTGAGGGGCATGCAGGAGGCGGCCAATCAATGTTCTCACTCATCAGTGTTTCTATCTCCCTCTCCCTTTCCCTTCTTCTCTCTCTAAAATCAATAAAGAAAAAATATATAAAGAAATAAAGAAAGAAACAGGGCTTTCTTCATTCACACATATTATGAAACGATTTCTTGGAACTATTCACACGCATTGCCGACAACGGAATGTCTGCTGTCACCAAAGCCATTTTTGAGCCACATAATACAAAACACAGTTTTTCAAAACACAACATCTTCACTCCCGTAACAGTTATGTGAAGTATAGCCTTTTCTGAGTCCATCTGATGACTTAGACAATTATTAGTCTGGTAGTTATATTCATGATCCCCATAAAGCAAGGCTTCCTGGCTGTAGCCCTGTGGACATTTGGACTGGACAATTCTTTGTTGTGGGCTCCTGTCCTGTGCAATGTGGGATGTTGACCAGCATCCTTGGCCTCTACCCACTCGGTGTCAGTATCACAACATCCTCGTCAGTGATGACAACCGAAAATGTGTCCAGAAATTTCCACGTGTTCCCCAGGGAGCAAAATCACCCCCAGATAAGAACCACTGTCATAGAGTAACCTCTTACTGTGCAGTAAGTCCTCCCTTAACATCGTCAACAGGTTCTTGAAAACCATGACTTTAAGGGAAAACATGTATAACAAAACCAATTTTACCACAGGCTCATTGACATAAACAAGAATTAAGTTCCTATGGTATATTTCTGGTCACAAAAACATCACCAAAATACTTCTAATATTAAATGTTTAAATAGATGTGAGCTCTATATACATTTAAGAAAGATTAATAAAAACAAATAAAATCATTTTTTTCCACCCGCCTATCCCGGCGGCTCATGGTGAGACCGTACCCTGCACAGGATACCCACCCTTCCAGCAGAGGGCACGCGCACACACACACACACACACACACACACACACACACACACTCAGACTGGACAGTGCAGACATGCTAGTTCACCTCACGTGCACATCTTTGGGCTGTGGGAGGAAACCAAGAACTCACACAGACATGGGGAGAACGTGCAAACTCCACACAGACAGTGACCCCAGCTGGGAATCCATTTTTTTCCCTCATCAATGTTACCACAAAACAATGTTGAACAAAATGACAGTATTCAAGGACCTACTGTATTGTTGTTTTACACCATTTTTAAATTATTTATTTATAACAAGACCAATATTTGAATTGTGAGGTCAGATACTCAGAAACTGTTACTAAAAGTTTTGAAATTCCTTTGGCTCATCTTTTACTGACTCTATTATTTGAATTTACAATACATCCAAAGTAGCTATTTAAAGTATTTTCAAAAACAACAATGAGGTATCACCTCACACCTGTCAGAATGGCTGCCATCAACGAATCATCAAACAACAAGTGCTGGCGAGGGTGTGGAGAAAAGGGGACTCTAGTACACTGCTGGTGGGAATGCAGACTGGTGCAGCCACTATGGAAAACAGTATGGTGTTTCCTCAAAAAGTTAAAAATTGAACTGCCATTTGACCCAGTGATCCCACTTCTAGGAATATACCCTAAGAAGCCTGAAACACCAATCAGAAAGAATATATGTACCCCTATGTTCATAGCAGCACTATTCACAATAGCTAAGATCTGGAAACAGCCCAAGTGTCCATCATAGATGAGTGGATTAAAAAGCTGTGGTACATATACACAATGGAATACTATGCAGCTATAAAAAAGAAAGATCTCTTATCCAATGAGACAACATGGAGGGACCTGGAGAGTATTATGCTAAGCAAAACAAGTCAATCAGAGAAAGACAAATATCACATGATCTCACTTATTTGTGGAATATAATGAACAAAACAAACTGATGAACAAAATAGACCCAGAGACATAGAAGTAGGGTACAAACTGACAAACCTCAGAAGAGGGAGTTAGTGGGGAGGGAAGAGATAAACCACAGAACTTATATGGATGTATGTGTAACCATGGACATAGACAACAATGCTTGGGACGGGGTGGGGGGTGGGGACTGGGAGGTGAGTGTCAATGGGGGAAAAAGGAGAAACATCTGTAGCAAAAATAAATTAATAAAAAAATTAAAAATTAAAAAAAAATAAAGTATTTTCAAGCCTCTGTGTCTTCCCCAGAGGTTTGTTGTATTTCTGTGTAAGAATTCACATATAAAAGAATTATTGCTCTTCTGAGGGTTAATTTTGAGGGAAACCTCATCGAAGATGTAGACACACTGGATAACCCAGCCTAATCTCACCTACAACATTCTCAAAAGTGAGCGTCCACTCTTTGCTTGAATACTTCAAGTGACAGAGGAATCACTACTTCTCCTGGCAGTTCTAAGAGAATAGCTCTTACTTATACGTAATGAGTTCAGAGTTCTCTGCCCAGAGCTCCTAGACAGCAGGCCAAGTCTGGACAGTCTGCCCCTTCACAACAGAGCAGCACTCTAAATATCTCCAGCCAAGCCAATACATCAGGCTTTAGTCTTTTCCTTTCCCAGCTAATGATTCCCTGCTCCTCCAGCTATTAGTCATTAGAGGTTTTTTTCAACATGATTTCATCCTAGGTCTTGTCAATAGCCTGTTAGGAAGTGTGGCTTAGGCCCTGGCTGGGTACTCAGTTGGTTACAGCATCGTCCCTATAAGCCAAGGTTGCAGGTTCAATCCCTGGTCAGGGCACATACAAGAAGCAACAAATGAATGCATAAGTAAGTGGAGCAACAGATTGATGTCTCTCTCTCTCTCTCTCTCTCTCTCTCTCTCTCTCTCTCTCTCTCTCTCTCTCTTTAAAATATCAGTAAATGTTTAAAAAAAGAGAGAAAGAAAGAAAGAAGGAAAGAAAGAAAGAAAGAAAGAAAGAAAGAAAGAAAGAAAGAAAGAAAGAAAGAAAGAAAGAAAGAAAGAAGGAGAAAAGAAAAGAAAAAGAGAAAGCGTGGCTTAGAATGAACCCTGTGAGAGTCTGTTCAAGACAGAGGGAAGGGAGCTTTGATCATCTGGACCCTTTTGCAGGCTACAACTGGTGAGCATTTTTAACAAAAAGTCCATACCGCTTTACAATATTTAGCTTGGGAATTCGAAAACTCACATAAATTCCACATAAATAACTATTTCATCTTCCATTAAGTAAGTGTTGTTTTTTTTAAGTAGTAAATGCTATTCTGAACCTAATTTTTCCCAACAAAGAGATATGTTTAGTGAAATGAAAGGGTCACAGGAGAAAGTGACCATGTGATATGTACAGAGCCCCCTTCCTTCTAGAAACAGAAGTAGAGGCAGAGAAAGAAATAAACAGAGACAGAAAAATTAAGAGACAGCAAGAGATTGAGAGAGAGAGAAAAATTCCAACATCTTTTCAGGTTTTAGCTATTTGTCTTTGTTTTTTTTTGTATAGTCTTTTTTAGGCTTTATCTAGCGGTCCACTGTGACCCCAGAGTCTTTACATGTGTAATTGCTCAAAACCAATCCTTCTCCACTGGTTTTTGAAGAAAATCACACAGTTGTGAGAGTCAGATGCAATGATACTCTGCATCCTTTAGCTAAACAGCATTAAAAAATAATAAAGCTTAATTTCTGCTAAACCTGAAGGGAATGAGTATCCAGGGCCTGTTTTCCCTACTACTTAACTTCAGATAGGGCAGAATTATAAGAATTGAGATGAAAAGCCTGCCCACATAAAAGGAGCAGGTACAGAAAATATATTTTATAATGATGCCCATCAGTAAACTGAATTAAGACTGATGACTAATTTTTCTAGCTGGCCTCCTAATTCTCATTTTCCCCCAAGAGTTTTAAGCTACCTAATAAATGTCAATTAATAACCCTTGATCAGGATTCTTTGAAGAGGCCATTGCTAGTCTCAGCAACACTGAGAATTATGCTACATGGGTTTTGTGAATCTCTCCTCTCAACCACTGATCTCTCTTTTTCAGAAAAGGAGCCAGTGCCCTGGGGTTACTTTCCCTGTGTGATGCAATGAAAACAGTCCTTCAGCAATAACCCCTGACACCTGGATCACTGCCAACCTCATTTCCTCTTGAACACGCATCTGGCCCACAGTTCAGCTCCCCCAAGCCCAGCCAAACACCAAATATCCACAGCAGGATGTCTCCTGGTTAGCGTACAGCTCCATCTCAGACGAATACCTTAAGTCGAGGGAATGGTTAATAGAGGCAGTTCCGACAGGAAGGCAGTTCTGGGAAGTAGATGATTTTGATAGTGCCCTCTACTTATTCTGGGTGGATGGCCCTCTGCTCTGTGGCTGATAAGCCTAACGGTGTGTGTGTGTGTGTGTGTGTGTGTGTGTGTGTGTGTGTTTAAGCAATTCACAAGCACTTTAGTTTAAGGATCTTGTTCCCTCCGTTATTTTGTCAGCTGTTCAAATTATCGACCACGGAGTGTGAACCTGTTCTCACAGGTGCCGCAGCAGGCAAGGGGCAGAAGCTTAGATCCACCTAATCGGACCGTCAGAGTTTTCATTTTCTCCACTGAGGAGCAGAGAAGACGAAGAAGCCGCGAGCAATACTCATGCAGCCAGTAAACAGCCACCCTTCCCGCTCCTGAGCCGAGAGGCAGTGCCAGCTCATTCTTATCTGTTGGAAAATCGTTATCTGGGGACTTGAAAAGGTCAAGAGAGACAGTTTTCACTTCTTATACTTTCATCTGCAGCACAAAGAGAGGGAGGAGTCCCAAGCATGGGACGAGTTTGGTGCTCAGAGGGTCCCCCCGGATCGGGGTGGGCTCCTGGCTCACTCCGCCCACCTCGTCCCGCTGAGCTGGGACATCGGCCTTCGAGATAGAATAACGGTAGTGAGTTCTAGATGGAGAGGAGTATAAAATGTAAAAAGCCAGTTGGACTTTCTAATCCGATTATGCGAAGAGCAGTTGCGAGCACCTACTCTGGGCCAAGCACGCAAGTCATGCCCAAGGAGCTCACAGCCCAGGGAGAGCCAGGTAAGGCTGATCGAAGTCATAGGTCAATAAAGCAGCAGTGGGGATGAGGGAGTACAGATACAGGGGAACACGTGGGTTAAAACATGAATTTTGAAGCAGGAAGGCTTTCAGACAACCTCTTTCTCTGCAGCCGCCGGCCATGGAGAGATCTAGGAGGAAATGGACCAGTACACTTTGACAGCAGTCGTCCAACACTGGCAGAGCCCCCAGGAAGTGGCCCCTACCATCCAAAGCTTGGAGTTCAGTTTAAAAAGTTAATACATATGCAACAGTTAGGGATCATGGCATGGTGCTGACTCGAAGCTCAGATGTAGAACTCAGACAAGAAAATCTGAACAAACACGAGGCCCTGAGGATTAGACATAAAAGGAAGAAGAAGGAGAGGGGATGCAAGGCAGAAGGGACAGCGTGAGGAAACACATTGGAAGATAAGGAAGACGACTGACAAAGACCTGCTGGGCTGCAGTGAATGGCCTGTGTTGGGAAACAATAGGCATTAATATTATGGGGCCTAAAATTAATAACTGCAGGACTAATATACAAGTGAATTAGAGTGCTGTGTGCTCAACTGGATGGCAGAGAGCACTGGTGTCTGTTCCTTCCCTACTTCACCTGGGGATTTTCCATCTTCCCTCCTCCACTCTCCAAGGCAAATGTTTTGGCGATGGAGAATATCATCCACACCGTATCTCAGAAAGAGGTCCCTTTTCAGGGACTGATTCCAGACTCTGAGATGAAAAGTATAGATCAAAGGAACAATGAAGCCCTTCACCCCCACCCCCACCACCACCCCCGTTTTATAGACAAGGAGGCGGAGGCCCAGAGAGAATCACTAACCAGGCCAAGTCATACTTCTATTCTTGATAACCCAAGGACACTGACTAAGGCCCTGAAAGTGCATGTGGTCAGCACCAGATTAAAATTTGTAAAGAGAGGAGCAGAGCTTAAGTCTGAACTTCAGGAGGGCGTATAAACTGACAGCGAGAGAAAAAGGAGACAGGTCATGAGATAACTGGGACGAGAACTAAGAAAGTGATGGTGGGCTGTATTAATCTTTTTTTTTTTTTTTTTTTTTGTATCTTATGATGTTTTCACATATTAAAAACCTTGCTGGTGGGGAAAGACTGCCATTCTCAGGACAAGCCAATTCCTAGGGATAACAAAGGACTCAGCCAGGAACAATCCTTTAAAATGCAAGCTAACCAATCCAGAGCCTTTATACTTCAAACCACCTCCTCTATCTGGTTTGTACACTCTAGGAGACAATATTCCTCCACCCTCATCACCCCTGGGCCAGGCACCAGACCACTGGAAACAGTCACTATGCCCCAGGGCCCAGTGGAATTATTCAAACTAGCCAGTCTTGAGATATTTACCCTATCTTGTCTTTTCTTTCCTGTGGAAATCCCCCCAAAAGCTGTGGCCTAGGCTTTGCTCTCACTCCTGCTGCCCCCTGAGCAAAGCTGATGCTCCCCGGGCCTGTGCGCTGTCCCATGCCTCCGTTTCTCTAAACATAGAAGTAATAAGGTCTTTCAGTGACACTTGCCTCTCTGTGTTATCGCTCAGTCACCTTTATAAATTAAGACCCAGCACAAATCATGGGCCCAGATAACATATTATTACTTGAAATGGAAATTTACCTCCAAAGCTTCCTCTCTGGTAGATGACAATCGCTTAGATCTGCATAGCCCACCAAAAGGAAACAGAACTGGTTTACTGTTTCCTGAGACCAATCACATATATCCTGATCAACATATTTACTTTTCAATTGCAACATTAATAGAGTATCTAAAAAGTGAGAATGAGAGAAATATATGCATGTGTCATGCTCATATATACACATATATATACAGTCACAATCTTTTAAAGTAAAGCAAGTTCAAAGGATCCCAAAGGGTAGCAGGCAGAGAGTAGTTTTGTGTTATTTGTTCAATGCAATAAGTAAACCTCTTTGGAATAACTTCAGCTTCAAAGAGATTGTGATAAAAAAAAAAAATGTCCATTGTCAGAACTACAAAGGGAAATTAATACACTTAACACAATTCTGAAAGCAAGTATGCAGTTTCAGATGGCTATGAAGTGAGTGGGAGGGACAGACACACGTGGAAGGTGTCACCTTAGAAAGGATGGGCACCCGGTGTCCTTGGGCAGAGGACAGTCGGAGAATGGTGACTGTATGGCACTCCCAAGAAGACCACCAGTTGTCCTTTTCGTCTTCCTTAGAAAAAGAACCTGTGACATTTCAGTTGGGCCAATGGCCACCCAGAGAACATTGCATTCTCCAGACTCAGTAAAGCCATGGGACTAAATCTTGAGTGAATTGTGAGCTGGTGTGTTGTATATGACTTCTAGGGTAGGTCCTGAAATAGAGGGATATGCCTGTGTCTCCCTTCCCTCATCTGCCTCCCTGGAATGGATTTCAAGCAGCCATTGTGGATCATGAGGGTAGAGACCACACTCAAGATTCCTGGGGATCATGAAGCCAATGTAGGGCCCTGAACTCCCACATAGGAGAAAACAGACCTGATCATGTTTGAGCCACTGCCATTTCAGGGGATGTTTCCTAACGAGCATAAGGGTAAGGACTTGAAAGACTTGTTTTTACAGAAAAGCAGAAGGTAAGATTATAATCTGGGAGCAAAGAATGAGGAATAGATGAGCTGAGAACAGAGTGAGCAAAAGAGGACATCACAGGGAATCGGCAGAATAGAACTAAAAGCTGTCTCCTGCTGAATCGAGCTGTGGCTGAGAAACGAGGGCATGGATCCTGACTGGACTCAGACTCCCCTCAGCTTCTGTAACTGTGACACCTGGAGATACATCCTGGAACTAGAATGCCAACACTGGGGAGTTGTGTGGGGTTAGGGATTGTCAAAGCAGGCAAAAATGAAAGTATAGGGAAACAAGAAAACTTTGGGAGCCTGTAAAATCATAGACAACTATGGCTTTCTCGATACGAGAACCCAAAGAAAGACAGAAGGAAAGAGAAGAGGAAAAAGCTGAGGCTCAGGGTTATGATGAGCGTAAAATTGGATTCGGAAGAAAGAGGAAGATGGGGTGCCAGTAAGTCTTTATTTTTTTTTTTGTGGGACTTTTTTTTTTAAACTTATCTTTATTGTTGAATGTATTACAGATGTTCCTCCTTTTTCCCATGTTGACTCCCTCCTCCCCGCTCCCAGCCCCCTCCTGCCTTCCCCACACTGTTGTCTGTGTCCATTGGTTATGCATATATGCATATAAGTTCTTTGGTTTATTTCTTCCCACCCCCCACTCCCACCCTCCTTTCCTTTGAGGTTTGTCAGTCTAACAACCAATATGTACTTCTTAATTCCTTCACCTTTTTCACCCATTCCCCCAACCCCCTCCCATCTGGCAACCAACAAAATGTTCTCTGTATCTGTGAGAATGTTTCTGTTCTGCTTGTTCATTTTGTTTGTAGATTCAATTGTTGATAGATATGTATTTATTGCCATTTTGTTTGTTCATATTTTTATCTTTTTCTTCAAGAAGACCCTTCAAACATTTCATATAATAATAGTTTGATGAACTCTTTTAGCCTTTTCTTGTCTGGGAAACTCTTTATATGGCCAACGATTCTAAATGACAGCTTCGCAGGACAGAGTAATCTTGGTTGTAGGTTCTTGCTTTTCATCACTCTGAATATTTTTAACCACTCTCTTCTGGCCTGTAAAGTTTCTTTTAAGAAATCAGCTGACAGTCTTATGGGAACTCCCTTGTAGGTAACAAACTGCTTTTCTCTTGCTGCTTTTAAGATTCTCTCTTTGTCTTGAACCTTTTGCATTTTGATGATGATGTGTCTTGGTGGGGGCCTCTTGGGGTTCATCTTGTTTGGCACTCTCTGTGCTTCCTGGACTTGTATGTCTGTTTCCTTCACCAAGTTAGGAAAGTTTTCTGCCATTATTGTTTCAAATAGGTTTTCGATTTCTTGCTCTCTCTCTTCTCCTCCTGGCACCCTCAAGATGTGGTACACTTGAAGTTGTCCCAGAGGCTCCTTACACTATCCTCACTTTTTTGGATCTTTTTTCTTTTTGCTGTTCTGATTGGTTGTTTTTTGCTTCCTTATATTCCAAATCGATGGTTTGCTTCTTGGGTTTACCTACACTACTATTGAATCTGTGTAAATTATTCTTTATTTCAGTTAGTGCCTCCTTCATTCCTGACTGTGCATCCTTCATTTCTGAATGGTCTTTTTATGCTCTTGAGGTCCTCACTAAGTTCACTGAAGTTCTCACTAAGTTCACTGAGCATCCTTATAAGCAGTGTTTTGAACTCTGCATCTGTTAGGTTGCTTATCTCCATTTTGCTTAGTTCTTTTCCTGGAGTTTTGTTCCGTTCTTTCATTTGGCACATGTTTCTTTGCTCCTCCTTTGGCTGCCTCCCTGTGTTTGTTTCTATGTATTAGGTAGAGTTGTTATGTCTCCTGCACTTCCTAGGGTGGTCTGTTGTAGTAGGTGTCCTATAGGGTCCAGTGGCACAGCCTCCCTGACCACCCAGCTGGGCCCTCGAGGTGCACTCCTCGTGTGGACTTTATACCCTTCTGTTATAATTGAGTCTTGATTGCTGTTGGCACATCAATATGAGGGTTTTACTCAGGCTGATCAGCTGCAAGGACTGGCTGTGCCCACTATCCACTGACCTCTAACTACCTTGGATGATCAGCTGTGCAGGGGCCCACCACACAGAGCAAGACTTATTTCCGCAAGGCTCTGGTACCGAGTCCATTCCTTGATTGTGTCACTTGTCGAGGTGGTTGGGTGGTGGTGCTTCACAGTGTTCTGAAGCTGTCCACTGGGTGTGCTGGCTCTGGGGAAAGGTCAGCCACTGCCTGTGTTCTAACTGGGGCCACCAGGCATAAGCTACAAAGTAATCTGTATATGGCTGCTTCTTGTGCTGGGCTTGGAGGTGCCCAGGAAAAGCCAAGTTGTAAACCAAGTCTGGCTGCTTCTAGTGCCAGGCCTGGAGCCACTTAAAGAGAGGTATGGGGCTAGCTGAGACCAGATGCTGCTTCTTTGAAAGAATTTAGGAAAACCTGAAGCAGGATCCAAGACAGGCCAATCCTATGGTGAAGTCACTGGAAACAGCTTGAGTGGGGCCTGGAAGTTGGGTGGGGCAGGGCCTCAGGGAATCACCAGGGCAGGGCAAACAGTGTGAGCCAGGTTGCTGGAGTCCCATATAGTGGCTGTCTGCTGCCCCAGGGAAGGGCTCACCAAAGGAACATCAGCCTCCTCCAGCACATCTGTCCAGGAGAAACTGCCTCTCCAGCCCTCGTCCCAATGCCAAACAACTCAGTTCTTCCCCATATGTCTCTGGTGCCTTTCAAGCTGCCTCCCCCACTCTGGAGCCTGGAGGGTACGAGTCCGAGTAAGTCTGCGCAAGAGCCCTTTAAGGGGAGCTGCCTGGGATTCCAGCAGCCTCAGCCTCCTTCAGCCTCAGTTCCTGCTGGTTTTCCAGCCAGTAGTGATGGGGATTCTCTTCCTGCCACTGGAACCCTGAGCTGGGCACCTGGTATGGAACGGGGACCCCTCAGTCCTCAGGGAGGATCTTCCCAGCTGAGGTGTCCCTCCTGATTTTTATCCGCCACACGTGGGTGTGGGACCAGCCGGTCGCGCCTCCGCCCCTCCTACCAGTCTTGATGTGGCTGCTTCTTCAATTTCGTAGTTTTAGGACTTCCATTCAGCTTGATTTCAGGTGGTTCTGAATGATGGCTGTCCTGTAGTTTAGTTGTAACTTTGATGTGGCTGAGGGAGGACGCGACACCGCAGTTACCTATGCTTCCATCTTGACCGGAAGTCTCCTCCAGTAAATGGTTTTTAAGGTGTGACTATGACCTTTCCTAGTCAGGCACGGCCTCAAAGGATCCCATTTGAGAAGATGGAGAAAAGGTCCTTGAGATGGGATACCTGCCCTCTTCACCCACTTCAACCCGAGCATACCTCAATTTACAGTTTTACACATGCTTTATATTTTGGAGCCAGCATAAGATTTCATTCAGAAAGAGGTTTCTAATACTAAAAAAAAAAAAAAGGAGAAAGAGGAAAAACTAAAAGAGGGAAAAGAAGTAGAATTAGTAGACATAATAGAAGTAGTAGTAGTAATTTGCGACCCTCAAGGGCAAAGCAAGTCTTCCCATTCAGTGCTATGCATCACCAAAAGACACCAAAGAAAGCCCCACTGGATGTCAGAGGCCCAGCAAGAAGCAGATGATGTACTCAAAACGGGTGACTGAGAACTGTTTTCAGAGGTGTGAGTGGACTAAAGGAAACCACTGTGAGGTGGTAAAGTGCTCCCAGGCTAGCAAGAGTGGGGAGCCCGTACCCTCCTGGACCTGAAGAGGCAAGTAGAACAGCTAAGTCAGGCGGTAGGACCCTGCGGAGGAGGTCCTAGCCTTCAGTGGAAGGATCAGCCACTGCTAGGCCACTGACCAGCAGGGAGGGAACCAGGGAAATAAATTCCTTGACCTCTCCACCCACTCTCTTCTCTCCTAATAGTTGTACCTGCTGGCCAAATCCAACAGAAACCAGAGAACAAGGGAGCCCAATCAAAGCAATCCATAAAGGTCAGGCTTCCAGAACATAGAGCAAGGTGAGAATAGTGGAAAGTGAATCTGGAGGGATAACTGGAAAATATCCAGCACAGTGAATTTTCATTCTCCTTGCCTAAAATTCACTCTCCTTCATTCTCCATGTGTGTGTGCTATGCTGACATTCCCTGTGAAGAATTTTCCATGTGGGATGCTGGCAAAGTCAATAGAAACAATGCTTCTCCTGATTCCCTGAATACTCACTGCATTCGCTATCTACTGCTGCATAACAAATTACCCTGAAACTTAACAGCTAAAAATAGCAAGTGTTATTATCTCATAGGTTCTCTGGGTCAGCAATTTGAGAGCAGCTTAGAGGGCTAGTTCTGGCTCAGAGTCCTTCATGAGGTCGCCATCAAGGTGTCCATCAGGGCTGTAGTCATCTGAGGACTTGATGAGGGCGGAGGCACCTCCAGAATGGGTCACTCACATGGCTATGAGCAAGGGCTCTCACTCCACAGGGCTGCTTGAGCCTTCTCATGACATGTGTCAACTGGCACTGCCCAGAGTGAGTAGTCCGAGAGAGACAGAGAGAGGGAGACACAGAGACAGAGACAGAGGAGAAAGCCACAATACCTTTTACGACCTAGTCCCTGGAGTCACACTGTCATCACTATCACTCCCTTTATTCTGTCTTTATAAGCAAGTCACCAAATCTAGCCCACACTCAGGGGCAAGGGGGAGGATGAAGAACAGGCTCTACCTCTTGAAGGGAGGAGAATTAAAAATGTTGTGGACATACTTTTAAACCACCATGCCCACATCGACCTGTACCCCTTACCTTTAATGTTCTCCTTCTTGTTGATGCTACCTGCTAGGGACACACTGTGCATGTCCCTTCCCTACCGAGAGGCCAGAGGCACGACCCCCCGCAGCAGGCTCCCTAGAGTTCACCCGGTAAGGCTCCACAGAGAGGGAATCCAAGAGCTACAAGAAGAAAAAACAAGCCAATCGCATGGCCATGTTCCCTTACTCATTAAAAAACAACAACATTGTAGCCCTGGCCAGTTTGGCTCAATGGTTAGAGTGCTGGCCCTCGGACCAAAGAGTCTCGGATTCAATTCCGGTCAAGGGCACACACCTCCCTTGCAGTTCGATCTCTGGCCCTGGTTGGGGTGGTGCAGAAGGCAACCAGTCAATGTTTCTCTCTCACATGATGTTTCTCTCTCTCTCTCTCTCTCTCTCTCTCTCTCTCCTCCCACTCTATCTGAAGATAAATGGAAAAATATCCTTAGGAGATGATTTTTAAAAAAAAATACATTATGATAAAAAGTGTATTTGTTTCTGCTACTCCTCTTCCTCAAAGGAAAGGCATGATAAATATGATAACTGAATAGTAAAACAAAATATGTTGAAAAATAATTCTGCTAAAAAGTTCAGACAGCCTCTGAGTTAAAGCCAGCACAGCACAAAGAACTCTAAACGTTTGGGATAATTTTTACTAGTTCGTATGAGTGTTATAGAAGGGATAAGGCAGCAGAAGAGGTGGGTTTCAGAAGAAAAACACAACATTTTGAAAATAAAATGTCAGATCTTTTCATGGAATGAAGATATTTAGATTTATCGATAAAAAACAGATTTTACAACATTTCCAAACAGGAACACATTTGTATTTCTTTTTACATCTCACATTATTTGCAGTTACAACTGAAATGTTGATAACATCCCCAAGCTCTAGGAAACTGATTCTCACTTCCCTTGCAGCTTCTGGTGGTTTATGTCTCTGGTAAATACAATTTCTCTCTTTTCTCCAACTTTTATACATTCATTTGCTAGTCTAAGATAAAGAGAATCACAGGCTTTATTCTTTCTTTGTGATAAATGTACAAAACGGACGTCACACAAGCATAATGTAATCTATACATTTGTCGGTGTCTGTGTTCCTTCCGTATGTTCGTTCACGTGTTACCTGGCATCGTACACAAACAGTTCCGATCACACTTACATGGAATCCCAATTTTGTTGCAATGTGTTCACAACATCTGAGTGACCTTGACAGGTCATTGTCTTCATATCCCATCTAGGATAATAGCCCTGTGCCTGCACATGTTATTGTTTAAAAGAAATTTTTTTAAGCTTCTAATATCTTTTAGTAACCCTTTTTTTTTTTTTTTTTTTTAACAATCTGCTCAGTAAGATTCTATGTCTTGATATTTTGGAAACTACTTCCAGGAATGCTGGTGTTTGCCCTTTCAGCTTCAGTAAATGCTTCTTAGGCGGACCCTAATTTGTCTTTGTGGTCCATTTAGATTTCCACGTGTCAGGTTTTATTAAAGTAGAGCCCACTTACAGTTTGATACATCCAGCTTTCCTGTCAAGAGCGCCGAGGCTGGAGACAATTTTCTGACACGGGACTCTGGAGTTCTCAGTGCCAACTTCATCTGTCATCACAGCCGCCTCCCTGAGGACAGAAAGGTCGCTTTGCACCTCTGTGCCTCCCTGCCTTTCATTGTCACGCAGAATGGAGAGGTCAGTCTTTGATTTCTCTTTGACAGATGTTTAAAATAGGCCAAAACTGAGACATGTCCTCAAATTAACTTTTTCTGTGCATACCCTCCTCCCTCCTACAGTGCTTCCAACAGCCAATGCCTGCATACCTTCTTTAGGGTGGCCCTTGGCCTCTAGGAGGTGCTTCCTGGGAGCTTATGTCTCACCCCCTGCCCCATGGTGCAGCCATTAGCCAATAGTGGGTAAGTGGGAGAGCAGGGAAGCCTACCTTCTTTGCTCCAGGTGAGAAAACACTGAGGTGTAACTTCTATCCCAGAGTAGACCACACCCTGGCTGGCTTCCTCCCCTCCCCTGCTCTGCTCGCTCACTCCCTCCCTGGCCTCCCCTGGGCATCCTTCTGGAACACAGCACCTGCACACTATGTTCGTCTCTGGTTTGTTTCTGGGGAACCGACCTAAAACAGCCAAATCCAGAAAGGCAACCATGTTAATAACTCCTTCAGGAACTCTATTTAGTCGGTGCCATCAAGAGTTCCCAAGTTAAGACAATATTCTTAGACCTTGAAGTATAAAAGGGAATTTCAGAAGAAATCATTGAATATTTGTTGAATGACCAGGGAATTTCCAAAGACCTCTGGTACCTTTACCCCTCACTGCTGCCAGTGATGTCCAAATGGTTGAAATGAGAGAAATTCAGTTGTTTGGTATTTGTTCCAGTCAGGGTGGGTGAGGTTATGCAACAGTTACAAGCAAGCCACAGTGTCAGTGACCAACAGCAAAAAAAAAAAGCTCTCTCTCTCACACTGCACATAATCAAAATAGATCATCAAGGGACCCTGTTCCCGAGGTCACTCGGGGACCCAGGCTGATAAAGCACCCTCTTGGCACGAGTGCTCACAGTTACCACTGCAGGGCAAACACTGGACTACACGGCGAAGCACATTCTGACCCTTACAGCTTCTGCCTGTGACTCATACCACTTCCACTCATATTTCAGGGGCTAAGGCAGATCCTCTGTCCATGACTAACAGAAAGTAATAGGGAAGTGAATTATACTATGTACCTAGAAGGATGAGAACCAAATATGTGTGAACTCCTATCATGATTGATTACCACAATAGTCTCCTAAATATCAACCACAGGACCCTGAGAAATTAGATGTCGACTACATTTCAAAAGCAAGTTGGACACATGTAATGACTTTGAGCTACCAGGGTTTCAATGAGATTTATTCATTTAATGAACATCTGTTAATACCCTCTTTAAACAAGGGGATATGCTTAGGCCTGGGAGGCAGTATAACATCATGGTACTGGCCAAATGCTCTGTGTCACAAATTCAAGCTAATTACCTTTCTGACTCAGTTTCATTGTATGAAAAACGGGGACAATAACAGAATGTATCTTATGGAATTGATGAGAGGATTAGCAGTAATACTGCACACAGGTATCCAATCAATGTCAGCTATTATCTCCATTGTTATTGCAAAAATTCATGAGACGTGGTGTCTGCCCTGGAGAATTTCACTCCAAGAGATGGGTTATGGCTTTTCAACTCATGTTAGCTCTGCTGGAAAGTATTTTTGAGGACCTACTGGGTACAGGATGCTGGACTGGGCACTGGGGCATAAGAATGAAAAAGGGCCCGGCTGGTGTGGCTCAATGGTTGAGCATTGACCCATGCACCAAGAGGTTGCTGGTTCGATTCCCAGTCAGGGCACATGCCCAGGTTGTGGGCCAGATCCCTAGTGGGGGGCATGCAGGAGGCGGCCAATTGATGTTCTCTCTCACCGACATTTCTCTCTCCCTCTCCCTTCCTCTCTCTCTAAAATCAATAAAGAAAAAAAAATTTTTTTTAATAAAAAAAAAAAAAAAGAATGAAAAAGGGCCTGGCCCTGCCCTTAAAAAGTGGTGAGTTTGGTGGATGACATGAAACATGAACATAAGCCCTGGCCAGTTTGGCTCAGCGGTTAGAGCGTCGGCCCGCGGACCCGAGAGTCCCGGGTTCGGTTCCCACTAAGGGCACGTACCTCGGTTGCAGTTTGTCCCTGGTCCCGGTTGGGGTCGTGTGGGTGGCAACCAGTCAATGTGTCTCTCTCACATGGATGTTTTTCTCTCTCTCTTCCTCCCTCTCGCTCTATCTGAAGATAAATGCAAAAATGTTCTCGGGTAAGGATAAAAAATAAAAAACATGAATATAAAATATTCCTTGAGTGACAAGATGGAGTCTGTGGGAATGCAAAAGGGGACATTTAGCTAAATCAAGGCAGTTTTTTGAAGGAGACCTTTTGCTGGGGTGTATTTTAAATGTGCAAAATCAGTTATGCTTTAACTCAAGGACTGTAAAGAAAGTTTTCCACCCAGGTCTCCCAGAATGCCTCACTGCCACTGCCTCAGGCCCTGTGGCCACAGAGCTGGCCCAGCTGCCCCTCCCTCTGGGGACCCAGCTCTCAGCTGTGCCGTCCAACAGCACTGCCAGCCAGAGCCGAGCAGGACCGAGCAGGCCACCCTAATGAATATCCGATTCTCCTCACAAAGCGAATTGTGAAAAACAGGTGAAATGTCTGCGAACAGCCAGTCTCCACGCGGCAGTTCTGTGAGTGGTTCTGCACAGATCAGTGACACTGTTCTAACCATGCTGAGGGAAAGATTTTTTCTTTAATTCTTTTCCATGATGTATCTGCTCCCAGGAACATGAAACCTCTGACTGCAGTAAAATGAATATTGGCACCTTTGGTCCCATTCATTCTTATCTCTGAACTCAGAAAGACCAAGTTCAGTTTTCCCCAGGACTATCATCAGACACAACGAGAATAAGATCGACAGACCGGGCATCTCAGAAAGAAAGGAGGCACACTTTTCCACATTTAAAAGAGAATATACATATGAGATAACATGAAACCAGGGGGCTGTTTTCATTTACAATCCACTTGAAAATGATGGTTTCTATGGCAGCAGAAGATGTGAGGGTTTTTTCAAAGGAGTTATTGAATGTACAAAGAGTCACACACCCCATGGAGGTCCTTCTTCTTCTTTGATGATAGGCCAGAACTGAAGAATTGGGGGAATTTATGCCACAATGTTTATTCTCCGATGTTCAAGAGATACACGGAAGGGACTTGCACTTTCTTCTCCACAACTGGGTTTCTTACCAGGGCGTCTGCCTGTAGGTTTGTAGACATCCATGTAGAAGGGAGGAAACAACAGTAAATTAATTCCATTAAATGAAGGAACACTAGGTGGGGGGGGGGGGGCAGCAATCTGCCATTGATGTTTTGGAAGGACTCTTTTAAGGATTCCAGTCAAAGATCTGCTGATATGCTGATAAAACAAACAGCTGCATAATTGATAATTATTCCTGTAATCAAAAGAGGAAACATTTCATCTATCTTTTCATTACATGTGATTGTAGCTGGTGGACTCAGCATCCATCAGAGGCTAGGAACGCTAGCTTATTACTCTCCATTTCAGCAGGCAGGTCGTCGTGGTCACCAAGGTCCCACTGGTGAAGGAACACCATCCAAGGGGTTTTGGAAATTGGGTAACATGTTCTCCACTGTAGGGGAAATGCTGCAGACCTGAAAGAAGGAAAAGAACATTCCCCCCAAATAAATAACAATGTCAAAAGAATCTATAGGACACTGGTCTAGTGTATTGCCAGGCCTGGCCTTTCTCCCCTGCCAGACTAACACCCTAAACTACCTGCTGCCCAGCTCCACCTGGATGTCCCTTGAGCAACTCAAACACCTACCTGGAACTCTTCAGCCCTCATGTAGCACCAGCTTCTCTTCCCGTGCATACAGCTCAAGAAACGTCACTACCATCCAAGTGGCCAACAGAGCCAAAAACCAGGAAGTCGTCCCAGGCTCTGCCCTCCGCCCTCTCCCTACCCCTCTCCAGTTCCCACTCTGCACTCTCTGATGGGTCTCAGCCTCCATTCCCATGTCCTGTCCTGGCGGAGAGCCCTCAACATGCTCCCTGCCCAGTGCCTTCCCCTTCCAGCCATTTCCACACTGTTGCTAGAGTGTTCCTTCTAGGTGTAAATGAAGGTCCCACTCGGGTCGTGCTCCTACTTAAAATCCTCAGTGGAACCCATACCTTGGGTTTGTTTGGGGTTTTTTTGTTGTTGTTGGACTATATTTGACATAAAACATTGTATAAATTAATGGTGTACACATGTTGATTTAATATATGTATATATTGTAATATGATTGTCATTGTACCACTATCACGTGACTACAACATGGTTTTGTGTGTGTGTGGTGGGAATAACTAAGATCTAGTCTCTTAGCAGGTTTGATGACTGTCAGACAATACTGTTGTCTATATTCAGTATGATGTACACTAGATCTCCAGGACTTATTTATCTGCTAGTATTACACGCCCATACCCTTAAACAACATTTCTCTTACCCACCCCCCATCACCAGCCCCTGATAACCACCATTTTACTCTCTGTTTTGACAAGTTTGACTTTTTCAGATTCCACATGTAAGTGATAGTTTACAGTATTTGTCTTTCAGTAATTCCTCTTCTGGGCATAGACCCAAAGGAAATGAAAACAGCATCTCGAAGTGATGTATGCACCACCGGCATGTATATTGCAACATTATTCACAACAGCCAAGATATGGAAACAACCTAAGTGCCCATCATGAATGAATGGATAAAGAAAATGTGGTATATTGCAGTGGAATATTATTCAGCCATGAGAAAGAAGGAAATCCTGCCATTTGCAACAACATGAATGGACGTTGAAGACATTATGCTAAGTGGAGATAAGTCGAACAGAGAAAGACAAATACTGAATGATCTCACTTACATGTGAAATCTTAAAAAGGCAAACTTGTATTTTTAAAAAAGAGAAATCCATAGCTTTTAGAATAATCTAAATCTTCACCTCAGCAATCAAGATTTGTGAAGATCCAGTCCTTGCCTGCCTCTCAGCCGAGTGTCTAACATTTATAGTGTCTATGAGCTGGGAACTCGGTTCCAGTCTCATTTCAGCCTCACAATGACTCTGTGGGTGAATGTTCTCTCCATCCCCTGGATGAGAAAAGTGCTCTAAAATATGTTAAGGAAGCAATATTGGTCCCTCCTCTCTAGGAGCAGACTCATCACACCTCACAGAGAGAAATCCTACTGTCCACCAAGCCTTCCTGCTTACTTTCTCTTTCCTCAAACTTAAAAGTTACAAAGAATTGGCCTCTGGGATGGTCTAGTCCTATTCAGGGCAAAATCTAATTAGCTTGGTAAAAGCTGTAGAAAAGGAGAACTGCCTAAAATTTCCTATTCCAACCAGGGCACCTGCATTAGCAAAGAATGAAAAACTCTTCCCCCTCTGACAGAGAATTTCGGTATGCACACACACACACACACACACACACACACACAATGCTTCTTTGAAGACTTATCTGAATAGAAAAATATTGAAAACAACCTAGATGTGTATCAATAGAGGATTTATTAAACCAGCTGCTAAAAAAAGAATGAGATATATATTAATATGGAAGCATAGTCAAAATATATTTTTAAATAGAAGGGGGACAAAAGCAAGTTGCTGAAGAGCAAGTATAAAGTGTGCTGTCTTCGAGCACAGAGGGAGAAAAGGAGACTCTGTGTTGGCATTTGTTTGTATGCGCATGCAGAGACTGCTAACAGTGGGCACCTGTGGGAGGATGGGATGACAGCTGCGTGTGCGAGGGACAGGAGCAAGAGGGAACTTTCTCTTTATACCTTTTAAAATAGTTTAAACCATGCAAATGTACTATCTATTCAAAAATTAAATTTAAAAGTATCCTTTTTATACAACTTTACAGTTTAAAAAGCTCTTTCAACCCTGGCTGGTTTGGCTCAGTGGTTAGAGTGTCAGCCTGCAGATTGAAGGGTCTTGGGTTCAATTCCCGGCCAAGGGCACCTACCGGGGTTGCAAGTGTGATCCCCGGCCCCAGGTGAATCATGTGGGAGGCAACCAATCATTGTGTCTCTCTCACACTGATGTTTCTCTCTCTCTCTCCCCCTCCCTCCCTTCCACTCTATCTAAAAATACTCTATGGAAAAATATCCTTAGGTGAAGATTAACCAAAAAATAAAAGCTTTTTCACATGACCTCATTGGATTCTCACAAGTCTACACGCTGTTATTATTCCCACTTCACTGGTAAGGGAACTAGTCTTGGAGTCATTGAGTGACCCGGAGTGGCACCACAAGTATAAGCCACAAAAAACCACAGCTGGGCTTTGCGGTGGGCCTTCCCACTGTCCCTCTGTCCTGACAGCGTCCCGCGAAAACGTGGCAAACCCAGTGCAGGAGGAACGCGCTGAGCTTCACTGCGGAAGGAGCAAACAGTCTTTTCTAAACGAGGTCCTCCTCCCACTCCCCCTGGTGAGGGACGCCGAACGGTCCAACCCTGAATTCAGGTTATCCCGCGTTGCAAAGCAAAGGCCTCTGAGAGGCATGATACACTTGTGTTGTGTACAGTGCTTTGGTTTCAGGCATCAGAAACTAACTCTGGGAACTATCTCTGGGTAACATACATGAAATCAGTTTAATGATTGGTAGGGCACAACAAAATTCTAAAAAGTTCTTCCCCCCTCTCCTTGCCGCCCACAAACATCCTATATGAGGACTCCCTTCATCATCCCTGGCAACAATTTGAGCTGATCATATCCTGTAGCTTTTCTGTCTGTTTCCGGTATTAATGAACAGTGTCATTTTATCAGCTTGCTAGCATCAAGGCTTTAATCTTTCATCCTTTCCAAGCTCCTGCCCTCACCCACATCTCGGGGCAGACCCACAAGTCTAGACAGCAGTGGAGAAAGGTAAGGGTGGGTGCACACTGTCCTTCCACCTTTCTCCCACATTCTCCACACGCTTCCTCTCCACCAGTGCTCTGCCTCTGCTTCTCCAGATCAACACAGTGGGAAAGGACAAAAGTGAAGGAGCAAAGGTCCGTGTGTCATCTATCCAAATGAGGCTCTTTGTGGGGGACTTCGAGGATGCCCTGGTGACCCTTCCACAGGTGCCTCCATACAGCACACTCTAATGACTCAGGTGATTCCTGCTAGCCTGACCTCTTCAGACTGGTCCTCAGCTCCTATTCCAACCAGACTCCCCATGAGGCTTGATTTTGATGGCTCTCCTGTCCCAATAGGCATCGTCTGAGGCCGGGGAACTCCAGGATGCCCACCGAAGTCCTCTCTCTCTGCCCTGCTATTAGTGTTGCTCCAACCAGCCTGTCTTCATCCCCTACCCCGCAAATCCCAAAGGACACCTCAATTTCTCCTGAGGACTCTTCCATGTCGTCACTCTAGTAATAGTAAGGAGAGGACTTTCGATGTCTTGTGCCCTGGACACATCTAAAGGGGTTTTCTTAAAGCTCTCCCCTTATGACATGGCAGTCGGCGCGCGGAGGGGCTGGGAAGCCCCATGTCCACATGCTCATGATTCTGTAATCCTTCCTTCCCAAAACCTTTTAATATCACTAGAACTTCATCATCCTGCAACCCCCAATGAATTAATGAGCATTGAGCAACAGCAGTGCTGACATCAAAAAGAGCAAAAAACAGACATTTTGTGGCTCTTGAAGAGAGAACACACCACCACCTATAGTCTTGCCAAAGGGATGGACGCTGAATCCAATCAAGCTTCTGGATCCAGCACCAATTTGCAGGAAATTGGGGGACAGGAACATGTTGAACTGTGTCTTGAATATGTGATCCCCAAAATCCAAACTGTGGGATGTTCCACAGGTCAAACAGCCCCACCTAGCAAATTTTTATGGAAAAGACTATACAAGATTATATGTACATCTGGAGATGTACACTTAGATAATAAAATATTAAAAATTCAAAGACCTAATTACTATAAAGTTTGGCTATATTTGGCAGAAGGAGCCCGCATTTGAGATGAGATGTATAAAGGACTTTTGGGGTGGCTGGCAAAGTTCTATTTCTTAATTTGGATGGTAGTTCAAAGGGTGTTTGCCTTATAATAATTTACTAAACTTAAAGTTTAGATTTTCTGGATTTGTGTTTTATTTTACAGGCAAAAAATGTGCCAAAAAAAAAGGAAAAGTATACAGGAAACAAATCTTTTAAAAATCCTCTCCCTTTGTGGTAGGCAGAATAATGAGCCTCCCACCCACCCCCTACACTAATGATGTCCACATCCTAATCTCCAGACCTGTGAATATGTTACCTTACATGGCAAAACAGACTTTGCAAATGTGATTAAATTATGGATCTTGTCATGTGAGATTGTCTTTGATTATCCTGGTGAACTGATATAATCACAAGGTCCTTCTTAAAGTAAAGTGGGAGGCAGTAAAGCCAAAGTCATCCACAGTGTGATGACAAAAGCAGAGGTGGGGGCGATGCAGTTACTGGTCCTGAAGATGGAAAAGGCATGAACCAAGGCATTGGCCAGCTAGAGGCTGGAGAGGGGCAGAGATGGATTCCCTTTTCAGGGCATCAGGAAGAAGCACAGCCCTGCTGGCATGTTCACTTTGGCCCAGTGAGACCCGTTCTGAACTTCTGACCTCCAGAACTGTACGATAATAAATTTGTGCTGTCTTAAGCTACCAAGTCTGTGATAATTTGAAACCAAGGAAACCTATATGGCTTTTCTTATCAAGGCAAGAGGTAGTGGAAGGGCTCAAGTCCAGAAAACTAGTCCGTTTTTTGTGGAGCATTATCAAATATTGTTTCTCAGCTTTATCTTCAGACATAACTCTCAGAAAATAGGACAAGTCTCATGAAAATTCTGTTTTAATAGGGAAAGGGAAGTTTTTGGAAGGACAGCATCAGGAAACTCAGAAAATAAATGGATCACTGTAAAACTAGGGTTGGTTACAGAGAGAATCAAAAAAGCTACAGAGCTTCAAAAAGCAGGAACGTTCTATTCAATGTGAGGCCAGTGAGGTGACTTTATCTTATCTATTAAGTCTCCTCAATTGGAAGGGAACAATTTGAGTTCTCTGTTACCCGTGGTGGGAGCCTGGCACCTGGATTTACTGTTGCACCAAGCCCTGATAGAACAAGGGTGCTAAATGGCCAAAAACTGACAAGTGTTTACTACCATTTCCTTATTAGCATCATCCATAAATGTGTTAATGAGCTCCTTCTTAAAGCAACAGCGGTGGAGACTAGCGCCCTCTACTGAGAATGAGATGCACAGCAAGCAAAGATGGTAGAGAGACCCAACCAAGGTATTCCCTGGTAGAGAAGACCTGAGCAGACCACCAAGGGGACGGTGATGACTGCCTAGGATGGGAAGGTGGAGGGTCACAGGCAGTGGGAGAGGGACAGCAGGAGTCTTGCAGGGACCTTGAAGGAAAGCTCCCAGCCTCTCCTGTTCACTCAGGGTTAGTCTAGGTAGACCGGGTACCCTGTAATTCAACTCTGCAACAAGTCAACTGAACAATGTAGATTTCTGACCAGAAAAAAAAAAAAAAAGCAACTTCCTTAATATATCAATTATAGTAATTCAATAAAAATATATGTGGCTGCTTCTCTCTCCTAGTTAGTGCTCTTATTACCTTTTCACTCTCCCTTGCGAGTTTCCACTCCTAGTCCTTCGTATTATCATCTAGAAAAAATGAATGATGTATTTTAATATTGCTGTAGGCACAGTTTGACCTTTAAACCGCATCATTTCAATATTAATGACTTAGCAGGAAAGCAGCCTATTGACAGGTGTTCTACAAGTCAGACCAAATAGGACACTAAACCTGCCTGCGCCTTTGAAACTCCCATTAGAGATAATGAGGCACAGGCATGTATTTCCACACATTGTCCAGCTCGGGCTCACTCCACATCCAGTCAGAATAAATTAACTGAACATTGTGTTGGAAGGGAGAGAAATCATCATTCTCCCTTCAAAATGCTTTTAATGACTTCTGCAGCTCCACATGAGGATAACAAGAAAGAGTCTATTTGTTTCTGAGAGTTTGAAATGAGTGCAAAGACTGGATTTCCCACTCCTGGATGAGAACAGCAGCCTTGTTCCTGCAAGGCCTCAGACAGACCCTCCTCTCTGTCTATCTCTCCCTCCTGCTGGCTTGACAGTGCCAGGTGTTCCCAAGTCATGGTATAGGTTTTGTGGATCCTTTAGTTGGAAACTGAGACATCACAGGCTGCAATTACTTACCTTTCTAAGACACCAATGAACTAAGGGCATCTCAGCTCCCTTCCCTTATACCTCAGGCCAGGTTTCCTTAGCCTTGGCACAACTGTTATTTGGTGCTGGATAATTGTTATGAGGGGCTGTGCTGTGCAGTATAAGATGTCTAGCAGCAATCCTGGCCTCTATGCACTAGAAATCAGCAACAATTCCCCAGCAGTAATACCCAAAAATGACTCCAGACATTGCCAAATGTCCCCAGTGGAGAAGCAAAATTGATCCCTGTTGGGAACCACTAGCCCAGGCAAATATAGTAATTATATACCTCGGTGTCCTCATGTTGCTTGCTACACAGCTGCTCAAAGCCCTCAGTTCAGAATCCAACAGCCTGGACAGTTCACCTGCTGATTAAAGTTCACATATTCTTCATGGCGCTCTAGACCAGAAAGGAAATTAAAGTTGTGATGAAACAGAACAGACTGGGAAGATGACTCTGAGTTAATCAACTTAGATCAAAATAAGAGAAGTCTATGAATTCTAGGGGAATTCTTTCTCTAACCACGCTGGACCTAATACCCATTTAAAATCGAGCTCGACTCTACTTATTCTAGAAATAATATTTAATTATGGGACACCATGGAATGAGCCACAGTACAAACAATCTGGTTGTTATATTTTCATATCTGATTTGGTTTGCGGTAGATACTTTCTAATATTTGTAGCTGTGATAAGATATAAATAATATCACTTAAAATAACCCCAAAAAGGCATACAATGGTTCCATTCTTCTGAAGTGTGTGCCTTGAGAATTTAAGCCTACAAGGAACTGAGGAATTGCTGAGAAGTCTTGAATGAAGACAGCAGCACCCAAGAACAAGCCAACCAATACCCGAGCCATCAAGCACCCATTTGGGCACTGTGATACCACAGATGGTCATTTTTCCATTCACTTTTTATTTTATATATAATTTCTGAAGATCTGCCAATGGCTACAGCAAAAGCAAAAATAATAATAGTAATAACTTGAAAGTTTATCATTAGAGTCCGGTTTACAATTCTGGCTAATCACAAGTTGGTTTTATGCCAGACACCATTTCATTAAACCATTGGTACCTTTAATAATCAAAATGTGTGTAGCTCAGAGCTACACACATCTCAAATATCATAGTGGGACTTCCAGTTAATCACTATGTTTGTGTGTTGCTTCACACAATCTAAACCCCAGCCTTGGTAGGTGGTTCTCAAAGTGTGGTCCCCAGACCAGTGGCACCAGCAGCAACTGGGAGCTGGCTGGAAATGAAGTCTCAGGCCCTACCTCAGATCTACTGCATCAGAGACTCTGGGTGGACCCCAGATATCTGGTTAGCAAGGCCCCTAGGTAACGCTGCTGCAGCTAATGTTGGAGACCCACTGATCTAGAAAATGAGTTCCATTGAGAAGTTAAATCAAACTCTACTTGATGAAATTGTTGATTTTCTTTCCCACTACCAAACTTACCCAGCGCTCTTTGCACATGTTATTAGTTACATGACAAACACTGGCAATATTATCTGTAGATGGATTGGAAAAGAACAATGTAAAATCAACAGAATCCTAATCTCTTTCTCCCTTGGAAGTCCTGAACTATGTAAGAATCTTGCTGGTACCCGCCAAATCTAAGAAATTCTGAATTCTTTCTCTTTCTCTCATACATATGCATTATTAGAGAACATATGTTGTTTAATCAAAAGATAACATTACACTGGGTAATGTTCATGAGCATTGGCAAATATTTCACTTACAAGCTGCCATAGTTAATTATTTGGAAAAATATAAATATTCACATTTGGCCAAATTCCTTGTACAACCTCCCTCTTAGTTCTTCAGCAAACAGCAGCCCCAGTCGGTGTCCCATTGCTTATTTGCATAAAGCTCTTGAAATGCACATCCTACTGGTTAAAAACTTCTGTTTCTAGCTGGCAGTCCTTCGCTGTGAACTAACATGGGAAATAAGGCCAGAGCACGCGGAGGCGGCTGAGGGATTCCGAAGGAGAGAGGTGTGAGAGGACAGCCCAATGAGGAGCAGAGGTGCAGTCCAGCGGGTTCTGCAGTCAGACTGGCAGACTCAAATGCCAGGCCTGCCCCTCCTTGTAAAATGGGGATAATAGCTCCTCACAGAGTTGTTGAGAATCACATGAAGTAATCCAAGTAAAGCTCTTAGCTTAGCGCCTGGCATATAATGAGTGCTCAGTATACTTCAGCTATTTCATTACAGTTTTGCTATTGCCAAAAAAAAAAAAAAAAAGTCATTTTTGAAGCAGCAAAGTGATATCATTAGCAAGCTGAGTTGAGCTCACATGACCCTGGGCATCCCCTGTGCCTGGAACCAAATATGCGCCCACTGTGTCGTTCCCTGCCTCCCAAAGAATATTTTCAACACTTACTGTGTGCCAGGCACTGTTGTAAGAGCTTGATGTCATTTCAATTATCTCATTCTCACCATAATTATATTACTAAAATGAAGCACAGAAGTTTAGCTACTTAACCAAGTCACACAGCGAGTAAGGACTTAAACCCCAATAGTTCATCACCACACAGCCCACACCTAACAGCTATGCTCTGCTGCCTCTCTATAAATATTCAATTATTAACTTAGCTAATATTTTTATTAGATGAATAAACTTTTAAAATGCAAATATACCTGAGAAAAGTAAAATCAGTCATTAATACCTTAGCAAAAAAAAACCTTAGCACTGACACCTCAGCTCTATGGGCTTAGAAGATAAAAGTCTAGTTCAAGATAATTAGATAGTAATCTAGGCAAATTCTATTGCATTTAAAAAAGACAGTGTAAAGTGTAGAGCTCTTGGTTGCAGTAGAAGAAACAAAGACTTAGGAGTCAGAGTGAGCTGAACATGTTACCAAAAATCTCTATCCTCAGTTTTCCCTTTTGTAAATTAAATTTAAGAATACCTACCACATCGGCTTGTTATGACTATCAAATATAGAGACTCTACAGTGTCTGGCACTCAATTAATGTTGGTTCCCAAAAAAGTGTTCTTGTCCACCACCACTACGGTGCCACAGTGTGGTCACGGATGTCAGGAAGACATGGGGCACCTTCTCTAATGTGAGGGTAAAACAGCTGAGAAGGGTCAGCCTTCTGAAGCAATTCATAATCTGGTTTCATGTACTCCGAGGGCTCGATTCAGGCAGAGGTAGATCTATCTCAAAACAAGTTGGAAGAAAGGATGCATTTTTAGACAGTAAAGAACTGGATGATGTTATGAGGGGATGAACGCTGAAGCTGGAAGAATTGTTTTCCAGCCTTGTGTAGACATAACTCTTTAGCAGTAAAGATTGTCAACAGTTTCTCCATAGAAAGCCATGAAAATATAGGTCAAGATAGTGGTTTTTTCATGTGCTAGTGTAATACCCTGCAGGCCTAGACAGAAATAAGCCCAGTAAAGATAGAATCCTGTAGGAAGTTTTATTACCTGTACTCTAGACAACAAAATCATGACTATAAAAAAATCAGGTGAAGACCACCTAATCAAGGCACCTAGATATAGCCAGATACATAATGCCTAGAAAATACTGATAAGTGATATTAAAAAGACTATAAAAGAAATTTTTGAATGGCTGTTCTAATACACTATAATAAAAACAAATACAATTTTACTGTACACACAAATATCTAATGAACCACAAAGAGAAACAAGTTCTAATATCCATCTCTATTTCATTCTTACCAACAGACTAGTAATAATTGTGAGGAACAGTAGTCAGTCAGTAAATATTTGTCAAATATGTAACAAAATCAATGTGGCTAAAGAAAAATTCTGATCTGGACTACATTCTTCTTCCAGGTCCTAGGAATCCTTCTGTGGTCAACCACTGAGCCACACCGGCCGGGCCCGAGGACACATTGACCCACCTATACCCTCTGTGCAGGGGCTCAGTTCTTGCTCTAGATCCTTTGTGAGTGATCATGAGGTACTCTAAAAATTTGTTAAGCCATGTTCAAAATTACCAGCTCACATCTGCAAAGGTTTGGAAGCCCTCCTGTTTGTTTGTTTATCTGAGGAATTGCTGTGCAATGCTGCAGCTCGCTGTCTTTCCAAACTACAGGCCCTCCACTCCCCTTAGAGCTGCATGTGGTCTGAATAGTGACTTCTGCAGGCTGTGCAATGAGCTGGGTCCTTTCTATTTGGAATCCTTCATAAAGTTGATGTTCCCGTGCTGAGGACCACAGTAATTCCAATGCGGCACATCCGACATACTCCCAGTGCCATCAGAAACAGTCTGGCAACATGTTCCTGAGTCACCACTTCACACTTGGTACTGTGTGATTTTCTTTTTTTTTTTTTATCCTCACCCGAGGACTTTTTTTTTTTTTTTTTTTCCTTTATTGATTTTAGAGAGAGAAGAAGTGAGAGGGAGAGAGAGATGGAAACATCGATTGGTCACCTCCAGCATGCCCCCCACTGGGGATCAGGCCCACAACCTGGGCATGTGCCCTGACCAGGAATCGAACTGGTGACCTCTTGGTGCATGGGTCGACGCTCAACCACTGAGCCACACCGGCCGGACCCGAGGACATTTTCTCATTTATCTTCAGATAGAGCGGGAGGGAGGGAGCGAGGAAGAGAGAGAAATATCGACGTGAGAGAGACACATCGACTGGTTGCCACCCGCACAACCCCAACCAGGGCCAGGCACAAACTGCAACTGAGGTACGCGCCCTTAGCGGGAACCAAACCCGGGTCTCTCTGGTCCACGGGCCTACGCTCTAACCGCTGAGCCAAACCAGACAGGGCCTGTGTGATTTCCATATACACATCTAGAACCAGACAGAGGACTTCCAGTCAGGATGGCGGGTAGATAAACATGGTCTCATCTCCTACCACAATCACATCAAAATTACAACTAAACTATAGAACAGCCATCATTCAGAACAACCTGAAATCAATCTGAATGGAAGTCCTACAACTACAAGATTAAAGTAGCAGCCACACAGAGACTGGTAGGAGGGCGGAGGCAGACGGGCTGGTCCCACACCCATGTGTGGAGGATAAAAATCAGGAGGGACACCTCGGCTGGGAAGGTCCTCCCTGAGGACTGAGGGGGTCACCATTCCACACCAGGCGCCCAGCTCAGGGTTCCAGTGCCAGGAAGAGAATCCCCATCACTTCTGACTATAAAACCAGCAGGAACTGAGGCTGAAGGAGGCTGAGGCTGCGGGAGCCCCAGGCAGTTCCTCTTAAAGGGCCCACGCACAGACTTATTTGGACCCACTCCCTCTGAGCTCCAGCATGGAGAGGAGGCAGCTTGAAAGGCACCAGAGACATACGGGGAAGAACTGAGTTGTTTGGCACTGAGGCACTGGCTGGAGAGGCAGCTTTCTCCTGGACGGATGTGCTGATGGAGGCTGATGTTCCTTTGGTGAGCCCTTCCCTGGGGCGGCAGACAGCCACTATATGGGACTCCAGCAACCTGGCTCACACTGTTTGCCCTGCCCTGGTGATTCCCTGAAGCCCTGCCTGACCCAACTTTCAGGATCACCCAAGCTTTTTCCAGTGGCTTCACCATAGGATTGGCCTGTCTTGGATCCTGCTTCAGAGTTTCCTAAATTCTCTCAAACAAGCAGCATCTGGCCACAGCAAGCCCCATACCTCTGGCTAAGTGGTCCCGGGCCTGGCACTAGAAGCAGCCAGCCTTGGTTCACAGCTTGGCTTCACCTGGGCACCTCCAAACCCAGCACAAGCAGCAGCCGTAAGCAGATCACTTTGTAGCTTATGCCTGGTGGCTCTGGATAGAACACAGGCAGTGGCTGACCTGGCCCCAGAGCCAGCACACCCAGTGGACAGCTTCAGACCACATTAAAGCACCACCACCCAACCACCTCCACAAGTGACACACTCAAGGAATGGACTAAGCAGGTACCGGAGCCCTGGTGCAGTAAGTCTTGCTCTGTGTGGTGGGCCCCTGCACAGCTAATCATCCAAGGTAGTCAGAGGTCAGTGGTCAGTGGGCATAGCCAGTCCTTGCAGCTGTTCAGCCTGAGTAAAACATTCCCATTGACATGCCAACAGCAATCAAGACTCAATTACAACAGAAGGGTGTAAAGTCCACACAAGGGGTGCACCTCGAGGGCCCAGCTGGGTGGTCAGGGAGGCTGTGCCACTGGACCCTACAGGACACATACTACAACAGGCCACCCTAGGAAGCCTAGGAGACATAGCAACTCTACCTAATACATAGAAACAAACACAGGGAGGCAGCCAAAGGAGGAGCAAAGAAACATGTGCCAAATGAAAGAACAGAACAAAACTCCAGGAAAAGAACTAAATGAAATGGAGATAAGCAATCTAACAGATGCAGAGTTCAAACCACTGCTTATAAGGATGCTCAATGAACTTAGTGAGGGCCTCAAGAGCATAATAAAGGACCCGTCAGAAATGAAGGGTGCACTAACTGAAATAAAGAATAACTTACAGGGAATCAATAGTAGAGTAGGTAAAGCCAAGAAGCAAACCATCGATTTGGAATATAAGGAAGCAAAAAACACCCAATCAGAACAACAAAAAGAAAATAGAATCCAAAATAATGAGGATAGCGTAAGGAGCCTATGGGACAACTTCAAGCGTACCAACATTCGCATCTTGGGGGTGCCAGAAGGAAAAGAGAGAGAGCAAGAAATTGAAAACCTATTTGAAACAATAATGACAGAAAACTTCCCTAACTTGGTGAAGGAAACAGACATACAAGTACAGATAGCACAGAGAGTGCCAAACAAGATGAACCCAAAGAGGTCCACACCAAGACACATCATCATCAAAATGCAAAAGGTTAAAGACAAAGAGAGAATCTTAAAAGCAGCAAGAGAAAAGCAGTTAGTTACCTATAATGGAGCTCCTATAAGACTGTCAGCTGATTTCTCAAAAGAAACTTTGCCAGGAGGGAGTGGCAAGAAATATTTAAAGTGATGAAAAGCAAGGACCTACAACCAAGATTATTCTATCCTGCAAAGCTATCATTTAGAGTTGATGGCCATATAAAGAGTTTCCCAGACAAGAAAAAGTTAAAGGAGTTCATCACCACCAAACCAGTATTTTACAAAATGTTTATGGGTCTTCTTGAAGAAGAAGATAAAAAACTATGAAAAATAAAATGGCAATTAATACATATCTATCAACAATTGAATCTACAAACAAAATAGGCAAGCAGAACAGAAATAGACTCATATATACAGAGAACTTTTTGTTGGTTGCCATATGGGAGGGGAGTTGGGTGAAAAAGATGAAGGGATTCGGAAGTACAATTTGGTTGTTAGACTGATGAACCTCAAAGGGAAGGGGGGAGGTGAGGTGGGAAGAAAGAAACCAAAGAACATATATGCATAACCAACAGACACAGATAATGGTGTGGGGAAAGCAGGAAGGGAGCAGGATTGGGGAGGAGGGAGGTCAAGGGGGGGGGGGAGAATGACATCTGTGATACATTCAACAATAGAGATAAGTTTTAAAAAAAAGAACCAGACAGTTGCCAGACAAGCACTATAGACCCACCACCATATCTACAGCCCTGATCTATAGCAGAGGTAAGCTAAAGAAATAGAAGCTCACATTTCTGATTTTGGTTTGGAGAGAGAGATTGTTCACACAAGTAAACACATACCTACACATGAAGGAAATCGTGCAAAAGAACATGTCAATAAATGCAAATTTTTATGGTGTACCCCAGGAATATAAGAATTAACTAGATTGATAATGAAAGTTTTTATGGAAAATGTGATCTCTGAGTTCAGTAGTAAATAAGAATGAAGAATAGGGATTGGAAGAGAACATTTGGGAGAAAAACAAAAAGAGAGAAAAGTGTAAATACTTGGAACATACAAGCTGATGGTGAACTGGCCTCATTCTGTCATTCAGCAATAAAAGGTTGACAAGGTGATCCAAATAAGAAAATAGCTTCACCCCAGGAAACGCTTGGAGTCTAACCCGACCTTAAAAGACTCCACCTCTTGCCCTGGCCAGTTTGGCTCCGTGGTTAGAGTGTCAGCCCATACACCAGAGTTGCAGGTTCGATTCCTCGTCAATCCCCAGTTGGAAATCCAGGTTTGGAAAACTGCAGTTGGAATTCAAAAATAATGTTTTTGATCAGTGTGGTTGGTTGAATCTGCAAATGAGAAACCCACATAGATGAAGGGCCAATTCTACTTATTGAAACCCATGTTGTTCGAAGGTTAACTATATATCCAAAGATACAAATCACTCTCTTAAAGCGATATCTGTACTCTCACGTTTAATGCCTTCAGAGCCGTGAGAAATATTTGTTGTTTCAGCCATCTAGTCTATGGTAACTTGCTACAGCAACCCGGACAAACTAGGGCACCACACAATGTCATCAGGAACCAGCTGTCATCTCTACTTTCTCTTTTTTATAAATATTATTCAGTCTTTTTTTTTTTTTTTTTTTGTCTTTTTTTTTTTTATCCTCACCCAAGGACATTTGTCCATTTTTTGTTCAGGTAGAGTGGGAGGGAGAGAGAAGAAGAGAGAGAGAGAGAGAAACATCGACGTGAAAGGGACACATCAAGTGGCTGCTTCCCGCACGACCCAACCAGGGCCGGGGACAAACTGCAATTGAGATACGTGCCCCCAGTGGGAACCGAACCCGGTCTCTCTGAAACGCAGGCCGACGCTCTAACCACTGAGCCAAACCAGCCAGGGCTATTCAGTCTTTTTTTTAAATATGTTTTTTATTGATTTTTTAGAGAGAGAGAAATAGAAACATCCATCGACTGCCTCCTGCATGCCCCCTACTGGGGATCGTGCCGGAAACCCGGGCATGTGTCCGGACCGAGAATGGAACCGGGACCTCTCAGTCCATGGGACGACGCTCAATCCACACTGGCCTGGCTCTCCTTTCTCTTTCATGGCTTTGTCCTCAAGATTCTCAGGATTGGGCCCAGCATCTTATATTCCCACCGATATAACAGGAAGTCCAGAGAAAGGGGAAGACTCTGTTTCCTGTAATACTGTACCCACAATCCCTGAGCAGGGACTTATCGACCCTGATAGACCTGACTTGGGTTTGGGCCTGTTCTTGAACTAATCACCATGGGCCGGGAGACACAGTGCATTGATTGGCTAGCTTGCATCACGTGATACACCCTGGAACCTGGGGTGGATTCATTTCCTCAAAACACATGGGCTGAGAAGAGAAGATCATAGCACACTTGTCACAAAGAGGACATTGATGCTGGGCACAAAAGTCACACAATTTCTCTATAATAGTATAATAATCTTCCCGGCCAGCAGAAGAATTCTTGAAAACTTCGGGAATTGCATGTAATGTACACTGGGCAGCCACTGAGAAAAAATTATTAAAAGGAACATAATTACCAGAGAAAATAAGGAATATAGAAAGTTAAAATAATATTAGTAACCACATACTAACATTTAAATTTCATGATAATTTTTTTATGAGGGCCAATGGTAGGTCAATGAAATGACAAAGCTTTTTTATTAACGTAATCACTTTGAGGTCAGGAGGATATTTTGGGAAAAAAAAGATCATTGAAGAAAATTAAACACTAAATGGTGAATTTATCTCCCTCACATATTTTCTCAAGGATATCTGTTCCTGCTCGCTGCTGCTGAGAGATCCTGGGCTCTTTGAAAGGCACAGATTCTAAGTAGGCCAAAAAGCAGCCCTGGCGGAGCAGGCAATATGTGGTCTGCGGGTGAAGATTCTATCCAGGACCCACATGCTCCCCAAACCAGTTCCATATACCAGTCATGGAGGTAAGCACTGGACCTTGGGCCCAGGGTACAAGTAAGTAGCTCTTACTGCTTCCTGATAAGCCATGCTCAAGACCAGCTTTAACCACTGCTCACCTAATCAAAAGGTATCTCACTCAGCATCCTTCTAGGTGTGCCAGCAATCAAAGGCCTCGAAATCTCCTTGCAGAGGAAGAATAAAACCTACAATGAAACAGTATGAGGGTGGAGGGTGTCTAGGGGGGAAAAAGGAGAAACATCTGTAACAAAAATAAATTAATGAAAATTGCAAAAAATAAAATCATACAGTATGTAAAAAAAAAAAAAGAAAAGAAACAGTATGAAATCAGTTATTCTACTGCATTTGTTTGTCTAGCTATCCTCCATAAAATTATAACCTATTCCTAAATAGTACTTTTCTAAGGAAATCATTAAATGCAGAAGAAATGAAGGGGCAAGCAAGGGATTCACATTCTTGGATTGTTCATTCTGGAGCTTTACATTGGTAGGGTCTATGAATTCTCACAACCATCCCGAGATGTAAATGGTACCCATTTTACAGATGAGGACAGTAACATCTCACAGACTCAGCCAGCCATGAGCAGTGCTTTGAGCCCATGCCCATTTGATTTCAAAGTTCAGATTTCCCTTTAGTATATTGCCTCCCAATGTCTCTTTCCTATTTACAAGCAACAAAAGAGAGTCATAGAAACGACTTCCTATCTTCTTGGCTTTCGTTCTTCCCAAGAAAAACAGCTAACAGTCTTTGAGTCTGTTTCTTCCACTACCCGTGAAAAGGCTAAGCAAGCCGTCCAAAGTGCCCTTGCACAAAAGCTGGTGGAAAGGAAAGGGCATTGCAACATGGTAAGAGATGAGGAACTGGAGCCACAGAGACCTAGGTCGCTCTCTGTCCCTTCCTGGCTATGTGTCTTTGAACAAGCTACTCATTCTCTTCTCTGTGCCTCACTTTCCCCATCTGTAAAATGAAGACAATAACAACACCTACATCACAGGATATTGTGAGGAATAAATCAGTTATTGTGTAACAATGTATAGCAGTGCCCAGCACTTGGTATTTCTCAGTAAATGTTAACTTTTATTAACGCTCCTTTTGAGCCTCATTTGGTACAACCCTCAAAGTCCTCAGTCCCTCTGTAATGGCCAACACTTCAGGAAGCCTGTAGGATTTTGCATGCACTTTAATGAGTTACTGATTTGTTGGCCTTTGTGGCCATTGTTCTCCACCCTGGTGTCTTCTAAGCCCATCTGTTAGCTCAGTAGTTCTCAAATTTGAGTGTACATCAGAATCAGCCAGAAGGTATGTTAAACGACAGACTGCTGGCCCCTATCCGAGTCTCTGACGCAGTAGGTCTCGGGTGGGGCCTGAGAACTTACATCTCTAACAACTTCCCAGATGGTGTTGTTGATCCAGGAAGGATACTTGGAGAATCTCTGTAATAGACACACCTCAGAAGGCGAGTCTGCTTAGCTAAACTATGTAAGTCCCGTGATGCCGGAAACATGAGTGATGGAAAGGGGAGATGGCCAAAACCAAAACTGACTCCACAGCTTCTGTCTTCTGAGGAGGGGACTAGGAGAAGTGTCATAAACCACATCAGTGAGGACTAAAATCCCCTTGTCACACCGTTTCCCTTTCAGCAGACAATAGTGAGGTGGAGGCAAGGCTGAGGCCACTGTTCATGGTCCACGGAGCTCCGGAGCACTCATGAGCCCGAGGGTGTGTGCGGAGACGGGGCGCGGAGCTGAGTGGGTCAGGCCTTCTATTGCTGTTATTCCTTAGTGGGAAGGGAGTAGAGGAGTAGAGGAGGGAAGGATAAAAGAGACCAGAAAAAAAGGAGTGAGGAGTGCCAAGCAACATGTTGGGAAGTTGAAGCTTGGGTTAATAAAAACAGGGAAGGGCTTATAAAAATATTGTTCAATTATAGGTAGTTTGCATTTTTATAATGTCAGTCCTCTCTACCCACCAAATCCTCACTAAAGTCAGTCACCACGTGAAGACCTCGAGGTGCAGGGAAGAGGTGGCAGGGCAGGAAAGGGGCTGAGTTCTGCAGCTTGAAGGATGCATTGAGCATGACAGCGCTTGTGGGACAGCAACACACTCTGCAAACTGAAGGACTCTGGGAAACAGGCTTGAAGCCAGAGGCAACCAGCAGAAATGTAAGCCACCTCCTCCTGGAATCCCTGGAGGGACTGGGAATGACTCAGACTTCCTACTGACTTTTAAACAGGATCAAATTCATTTGCATCTCAGTGGTCAGGGAACCTCCGTTGAGATCTAGTTACTGAAAAACTGCTCTCAGTAGTTTGCAGGCCCAAGCAGAGCTCAGCTTTCTAGATAGTTGTCCATGTAACCATGAAACCACCTTTCTGCATCACCTTTCACAGGGGGCCAAAGAAATGTGGGGTCCCTGGCTCTATACACTTGTAGCATCCTTTAAGATTATGAGGACGCCCAATAGTCTGGGAGTTATCATGCTTCCAGAAGGAATATCCTTTACACCTTCCCAGTATGACCCAACAGCTCTGGGGAAGGGAAGTACAAGTTTCTAAGTAATGAGGACAGAACAAAACACTGTTTGAGAAAAGAACATTGATTGGTGTCATTTAGAAAGTAATGAGTAATTTGTATTGACTTTCTACTTTGATTTACACAGTAACCTTTTTTCTCCTTTACAATAAAATTCACAAACAACAGAAACATCTGTTTATTGGTCTCCCGTCTCCCATCCGAATTCATTAGGCATCTGGGGGGAGGTGGCGAGAACTTCTAATTCATCTACCCGTCTCCTGACAACAGCTGATTCCAGTGCCCTTGTTACACCCCGAGGGGCCCCTTACTAAGCTGTAACTAAAACTAGTTTCCTTGGGTAGTTTTCAAATACTAATGACGTACCCCATTCGCAGATGGAATCATCATGCTGGTGAATGGAAAACCAGTGCTTTGAAATACCCTCCGATGTCTGCCCCTCCCCCGTGCCAAGTATGCACACCACGGGGTGCAGGGCAGGGAGCCTCAGGTAGGGCTTTCGCACTTCAGATCCAAGGGAATGAGGTCCCTAAGGATGAAAGTGACAGAAGGACATGCCACAAAGTGCCATCAAGGCCCATCGGATACACACTTGAAGAGAACAGAATCTCCTCTTGGGTGGTTGCTGTCACTTCTCTTCACTCTGGGGAGGCTGTTTCAACACAGCACCGATCACCTACCTTAACGTCAGTTACTGAGACAATGAGTCGTGAAGGATCGTGTGGAGTCCTGTGACAGCTGGAAATCTGAGAAGAAAAGCACCCACTTGCCTGTGAGGGAGAATATGTCTGGAACGTAAGTATTCATCTGTACTGCTATACTTCTTCCTTTTGAAAGTTTAATGACATTGATTTTACCCTCTGTCTAAAAAAGTGAGGCTTGGTGGCAGATCCCAGTAGCAAAAGTCATCATAACAGTTGAGTTGCCACAACCTCCTGGTCCCGTCCAGAGCCTAGACCCTCTAACCACTCCCACCTCTGGCTAAACAACCTTTGGCCATTTCCTTTCATGCAAGCACAGCACAGAGAAGGATGCTAACCTTCAGAACTGACAGCTTCGAAGGCAAAGCTGGAACCTCATGCAGGCTGCTCACGTCGGCCAGCGGCAGCTTCGCTCTGGAAGACTCGGCGGGCTCCTCACCCACAGCAGGTGCCCAGCAGCCCTGCCAAGGCCGGAATGGCTGCCCTCACTCTCCTCGGCTTACCCAGTGAGGGTGATCTGGGCCCAAGGCTAAGGCAACTAGATTCCATTTTATGTAGGCCCCTTGGCTAAGGTGACTAAATGACTCCATTTTTATCATCAATAGACCTTCCTCCATATTCTTCCAATAATAGCTTAATTACCCCTAGATGTGAAGGAATTTTGCCTAAGATTATGGTTGCCCCATGTGTTGGGAGGCATTTGCAGTTTCCTGAGTATAGGTATTTGCAAGTACTTGTGCTGTCCGTGAATAATGCTAATTTTGACTTCTGTGGTCGCTGTCACTCCCACTATTGTACTGGTCCCCTGAGGGGGGGGACAAAAGGGGGAGGGGCTTCTGTCTTTAAAATGGGAGAATCGGTGCTGAGGATCTGGGGAAGCTGTACCCCCCCTCAGGCCACCAGTGTAATAAAGTGCCCCTTTACAATTCGGCTGTGCATCTGGTCATGGTATTCAGAACCAAACAGGCCTCAGTCTCAAGTCTCACTTACCAACTGAATAGTTCACTCAACCTCTCTGAGCCTGTTTCTCTCTCTTTTTTTTAATGGAAATCATTATATTTGCCTTGTAGAGTCTGTACATAGTAAGTACTACATAGATTTTCTTCCTTTGTTGTTGCTGCTGCTGCTGCTGCTGCAGTAGGAAAGGAGGAAGAATAGAATCCTAGTAACGAGAAATATTTCTCGAGAAATTGCCTTCTTGCAAGTAAGAACAACACATTCTTGCATAAAGGAAAGAAGCCCTGCCTTGTGTCTGCCAGGTCCATATACCCCACTCTGCCCTCGGAGTTAAGAAATATCTTCAAATAGCCCTGAAAAGGCAGAAAAGCGCTTCCAATCCTTCCCAACCTGGAAATTCCCCACTCACATAAAAATGGATGGTGAATTAATTCCAGCTACCAAATGTACTTAAGGACCAACCAGAAAACTACCCTAACTGAATGCTCACCAATCAGAGACTGTCTCAAGACTTCCTCTTTTTATTCTATAAAACCTTTCCAGACCCTTCAAACCCCACTAAAATAAAGTGACAGTGAGTGGTCCCCCTGCATCTTCGAGCTCACAAATGCCTTTGCTAATTGGATCTCTGATTTGTTTTTGTGTTTGACAGTAGGGCAACCTATGAATTCACCATAAGTCATTAATGTGTCACCCCTGCTTTGTTACCAGCGGGTCTGTTTGGAAGGGATGTGTCACAGGACACGTGTTTAGATAGGGTCAGGAGTGAGGCAAGGAGGATGGGACGCCTCCTGCAAGAAGAGGGACCGGGGCGGCAGACATGCACCAGCTATGTGCTGGGTTTCTGGGATGAAGCAGTGGATGATTTTGAACGAGAGGGTGTTTTTTCAGAAAGAGACAAAGTGCTAGAGACAGATTAGTACCTAAATCACAGTTGCTTCCAGCGACTGGCACTACAGATCTGTTTTGGATATTGCGATGCTGAGCTGAACGCATCACCCGTTTTCAGATATAGAGCATATACATTTGCTCCACTGGACTTGAAATTACAAGAAACATCACATTGCTTCATTTTTATGTTGGATTTAATTTGGTGAGATACTTAACATCATGTAAATTCATACAGGAGTCCTGGGGGCGAGGAATAGCTTACGCAGACCAGAAAATTTGAGGAAGGGATCCATGTTCTTAACATCCCTGTTGGTTGCTGCTGAGTGGCTCAGTGCTCAGGTTGGCATGACCTGTTTAGAAGGTGGGCTGTCTCTGATCTGTGCTAAGCTGGGCCTCGGAGAGCTATTGCCAAGACTTCCAAGAAGATCCATTCTCCCTTGGTCTGTGGAGCCACCATCCCATCCAGGGTGCTGTGGACAAGCAGCGCCTGGGTCTCTACTTCTCCTGGAGACCACCACTCACTCTCAGTCTTTCTTTGGTCACAAGAAAGCCATCCCAATTTCTGGGCAGCCGGAGGGCCAAGCTGGTGCTGCCCCCTCAATTCCCATTAAGAGCCCCCACCCTCCATCTTCTCAGTGAGCGTCCAGCCCCCAGATAATATCTAGGTAGGGCCACACAGACACTTGGCTACTTTCATATATTGAAGCAGGAGCTGGGGGCCTCTCAGTTTTACGTTTCTTAACTTATCGGGACCTCTATGCAAATATGGAACAAGTACCCCTTCTTCAAGGCACATCCCTGCCATCTGTCAGGAGAGTTTCTTCATCTGTTAAGACAAGACACTATTGCCACTTGCCAGATTTTCTGTAGTCAGTACACAAAGCCATGGTGTATACAGTACAATGGAGCCCTCTAGAGGAGGTGCCTTTTTGCAGCATCCAACCCACACAACTCAGAAGCTAGCTTACAACCGTGCATGGAGGCTCTGCAAGCAGAGAGCAGGATGCAAAACAGAACCCAGTACAAGAGGATGAAGACACCGGATGTTCTGACCTGCTTAGAGAATGCATGCGTCTCCCACAGTGTCTGTTCCTAACTTAGAACTACGCATCGGGCTGTCTTCTATGAGATAAACATATGCAGAATGCAGACCACAGACCTCCAGTATGAACAGGGGATAAAAGAAGCACCAATGCTCTTTTTTTTAAAAAAAAATTTTCTTTATTGATTTTAGAGAGAGAGAAAGGGAGAGGGAGAGAGAGATAGAAACATCGATGAGAGAGAACATTGATTGGTCGCCTCTTGCATGCCCCCCACTGGGGATTGGGCCCACAACCTGAGCATGTGCCCTGACCAGGAATCAAACTGAGCCACACTGGCCGGGCAAGCACCAATGCTCTTAATCTTTAAAAGCATACTGAATCTGCCCAGCCGGTGTGGCTCAGTGGTTGAGCATTGACCCATGCACCAAGAGGTCGCCAGTTCAATTCCCGGTCAGTGTACATGCCCAGGTTGTGGGCCCGATCCCCAGTGGGAAGCACGCAGGAGTCAGCCAATCGATGTTCTCTCTCATCGACGTTTCTGTCTCTCTCTCCCTCTAAAATCAATAAAGGAAAAAAAATGTTTTTAATAAATAAAAGTATCCAGGATCTTCATAAGTTACAGAAATGTCTAATCACTGGGCTGTACACCTGAAACTAATATAATATTGTATATCAACTATAACTGAAAAATAGAACATTATTTTTTCAAATATCCATGACCTCAGCTTATGTGAAGACCTCAGAAGCCAGTCATCAATTCTCAAATGTTAGTTTCCACTGGAGCCAGGGACTCGCTGCTTTCATGGTCCAGTGGCAAGGTAAACACTTTATACATTGTGCTCAGACAACGGCTCCACTGTTGCGTCAACACAGTTCTAAAACCACTGCATTTGGCTTCATTCACTGAGTGATCCTTGGCAGAGGGTTAGGGAGCCACAGTCTGTGGACTAGAATGATAAAAAGATCACTCAAATTCCTGGAGGAAGTGCATGGCAAAGCCAAGGTATATTCAATCATACCAGCTTCCATAGAGTACGAAAAGGAATCCAGGGAAATAGGCAAGGAGAACGAACAACATATCTTGTACTATCATCTAATGGTGACCTGCAGGAACAATCCTTTGGAGGATGTCACACGGTGACAGTTCACCTCGATGAAACAGGGTTACCAGGATCAGTGCTATTGTCTTCCCCGACATCCCTCCTGTGACCAGTGCATTGCCCACACGCAGCACAGCTCACAAGGGCCATTTCAGAACTGGGTACCATGCCCAGTCTCCACTTAGACACTGCTTCCCAGCTCTCTCTGTGCATTCATTCTCAGGTGTGCCAAACCTGCGGCTCTCCATCCTCATCTGATTCTTCAGGCTTGACACTGTGCCTCTTCCTTCAGGTATTACCTTGGTTTCTCCAGACACTCACTTTGATAACCTACCACTCCAGCTTGTTACTGCCTCCCCAGCCCAGCCAGTTGCTCTGGGACCCTGATCCCTGGGTCATACTCAGTCTTGACCTACCCCTGAAACCCACAGCTCTAGGTAGATAGCTGAGAGCACCATCCTCCAAGATCCTTTTACTCTTCAGTCCCAAGAACTTTCTGGAAGAGATGAGTGGACTCAACTTATATTAAAATTTACTATGTGGAAAATAAAGTTTCAGGACATTGCAGTAAAAATGATCACAAATTCTTTACTGGAGTGCCCGTGGCAGTAGAAGATATATAAAATGGCAATGCACATCATATGGCATGAGTCACAATTTCTTCTCCATTCCTCCACCATGTTTTTAAATAATATCAACAAGTAATAACTCATTTGCCAGAATAGCATCATTTAGGCAATCCTAGCTGTTTTAGCCTTTAGCATTAACAGCCTACCTAACAGAGTTAGATAGAGGGTAAGGAGGTTGAAAATAGAGATTGTATGAGCCAGGCTGTAGCATCTATCAGAGCAGAGTCAGGATTTGAACCTGGGTCTATCTGACTCCAAGGTCTATTCTCTTAGTCTCTATTTCTACAGAATGTTTTATTTGAAACAAAAAAACTGTCAACCAATGCAACTTCGAAGGCACTGTGTTATGGGAGTGAAGTTGAAAAATGGGCCGTTAAAACTGGCTCATTGAGAAAGTTCATAAGGAGGCAAATGGGCGTCTGGAGTGAGGCAGAAATGGAGCCAGCTGAGGAAACAAAAAAGGAAGGAGTTGGGGTGGGCAGTCGAAGAGAAGAAGGAAAAGAAGGAGAGAGAGAAAAAAAGAGGGAGGGAAGTTGGGAGGAAGAAAGGAAAGAAGAAAGGGTTTGGTTTAATACATAATACCATTTGAAGCTTACTCCATATAAGTAGTATAAGAATCCACAGTTTGCCAGAAAACTCTGAACAACTTATTAGTTTTCTATGGCTGAACACAAGGTTTCTCAAAGTTAATGCAAACTGTAGGCCAATATGTAAAGATATAGTTTTAGGAGGTTCCCTTTTAGCTAGTTGATTAACCAGGGCTCTCGAGACTCTTTAGACACCACCGAACATTCGCCTCCTTTGGAGCAAACTCCAGGGCTGGCTCCCTTCACAGTGCCTTCCCTCGTCTGGTTCTGAGCTCTCAGACTTGCTCGCATGATTGGGGAAAATAATAGACTAATTTTACCAGGTTGTTGGTGTCGCTGACAACCCAGAATATTCTAACATATGCTCCGAGAACACTGATTCCTCAAGACAATAAAAGAGTTTACACAAAAACTTACGTACTGTGGAAAACACCTGCTGAATAAATAAATAAACATAAACAACTGTATTTACTTGAGAACATCCTAAACCTTAACTTTTCTGATTTATATTGTCACTATCTGATAAATATAGTTAATGTCATGTCTCTTAGGCATTTTTTTTTTCCAAGAAAATTTTGGGGGCTAGTATTACACAAAACCATTTGAGAAACCCTGACTTCATCTCCCCTTTCAAGACAATTTTGCATTTTACTTGAACCATCCTTGGGGGAGACTCTTACAATAGAAGTTTCAGGCAATAAGGCAAGAGACTGAGGAAGGAGAAGGGATGATTCTTGGCAAAGAGTCAGATTTTCTAAACTCCCAGCATTCCTCCCCAGTGGGTGGAGCCAATCCCTCCAACAACCAGTGTGGACACCTCCCGCAGCTCAGTGTTTGTTTTCCAAAGACACCCACAGAGAAGCCTTCATCTTCCTCATCAGCAGGAAATCCACATTCTTCATATCATTAACAAGAGATAAGGACAACAGGAAACCGGGATCTTAAACATACTCCTAAACCAACAAGCACGCAACAAAATCTCTGTTGGCAGTGTGTTCTGGGAGGAAAACCAAGGGAATTCAAAAGCCACATTTCCAGTTGTAACCCACCCCACCATTCTTTCAACACTGTTTCTATAAATAATGACTTGTAAATTCACATGTAGCTAAGGATGAACAGCCTGTTTGCTTCAAGGATTCTAGGAGCTAACCTCAAAGGAAGCGGACTCCAGCCTTCAGTCATTTGGGCTCCAGGAGATTTGCTGACCTTCGACTATAAAACTAGGATGATGAAAACCAGGATGACAAAAACCAGACCTACACTTGACTGGCTCCAAGATGGTTATCAGAGCAGACTGTGCTGACTCACACCCAGCACCCTCAACAGAGAGCCCACAACCTCCTGCAGTTTCCTTTGTTCTGTCTTCCCCTTCTCTGCTCATAAAAACCCCTACCTTCAGTGAGATGTTAAGATGGTCTTTGTGACATTAGTCCACCATCTTCTCAGGCTGCCAGCTCTTGAATAAACCCTCTTTCCTTACACCAGCCCTCGTCTCTAGATTATTGGCTTTAAAGTGGTAGGTAGCTAAACCTGGGTTCAGTATCACCATCATCCTGGAAAGCTCAAAAGGGAAATGATTTTGTAAAACAACAAAATGTGTATAAAGAAGAGAACTAAAGTGTCTTGTCCCACATGAGTGAATGCTCTTTAAAAAAAAAAAATGTTTTCCCTCTCACATCGATGTTTCTCCCTCTCTCTCCTTCCCACTCTATCTGAAGATAAATAGAAAAATATCCTTGGGTGAGGATTTAAAAAAAATTTTTTTTTATTGATTGATTTTTGAGAGAGAGGAAGGGAGAGAAACAGTCTGTTGTTCCACTTATTTATGCATTCATTAGTTGATCCTTATATGTGCCCTGACTGGGGATTGAACCACAACATTGGCTTATTGGGACAATACTCTAATCAACTTGTTATTGGTAGGGTGCTCTCCATGTCCCCACTTTTTGTCAGTGGAAGTGGGGCTCTTGGAGTGCTGCAGAAACAAGAATTTCCTGAGGCTCCCATGGGAGGGTGAAACATGATAGAAAGCTTTATTTCTATGAAATTAAACCCCTGAGTTTCCAAGGTCCTATTTCCCTCCATCCCATCAAGGAAAAAGTCCCATTTTGTCTTCAGCAAGCCTAAGATTAAAGCCAGTGCCTGTTGTAACCCAGTAGATCAACCTCACTCGGACATCAAAATTATAAGTTTTAGGAGCTTTATTAACCTGCGCAGGGACTGCAGCCAACCTACTCAGAGGAGAACTGCAGCCCCGAGCCTCTAAAATGGCTGCCTCTTATAGTCTGTTTTTCATGGGAAGAGCAAGCAAGCAGCATTCACAGAAGCAGATATCAGCAGTTAGCAGTTGTTTGCTTAACATTTCTCAGGGTCTCTAACTAACAGTTGCCCGGGGGGGCTTCCTGTTTTCAAGCAAACAGAATAGGCCTCCGGGGCTGACAGCTGCAATTCAGGGGCATGGCAATCTTTAAGTTATAACAATGGGAGACTTAAAAGTCAACAGAGCAGCGGGGTAGTAAACATTCTGGGGCATAGGACATAACATAACAGAATAGTTAATCAACAGAGGTAGTTAATCGTCCCAGGGCATAACAGTGCCCAGAGTTTCCTTTCCAGGTTGATGCACAGTCAAGTCTAGCACCTGGCTAGCTTAGCTTGCATTCCCAGCTACAGTTCATTGCATGTAGGGTTCACATGGCCATGGGCCGTGCGGCTTCTAGGACCACATGCAGGCTGGCATGGGTCACAGAGCAAGAGAGTGCAAGGAAGCAAGAGCAAAGCAAGAGGAACAAGAGAGAAAGAATTCCTTTGTCTAAGGATTATGTTTTCCCAAATTTTCTTGGTCTTGCATTGGGGTCCACCCTCCTAGTCAATGATCTTTGTTCTCAGGTTAGACTGACAGGCATGCACTTTTCCTAAGTCAACCTGACTTCACTGTGCCATGTGCCCATCCTCCCCTTCGTTGAACCCCTTACCCCAGCGATTTACAGGGAATTAACTGATGGTTCCCTGGGGAGTGTAAAGTTGCAGCAACCTGGTGAAGCTGCCCAAATGATCATGCTTAAAATGTCTGGCTTTCCCTTTGCTTTCTTCCTAATATTAACTATCTAGTTATGATGGTAACAAACAGAGCTACCAAGCCAGGGTCAAGGAGGTTCTATCTTAAAATTCTCTCCTCTCTCACTGGAGGAGGCAGCCACCCTGCTCTTCCCTGAAGCCACTGTGGCCACCTGGCCCCAGAGGAACTGGCCTTCTTTGTATATTCAAACAAATCTGCAGGCATGGTGAGCTCTTTCTGCTGTTTGCTCTGGGCGAACTGCCATTGATTTACAAATGCCCACTTCCCATACAAAGAACAGCTTCTGGAGGAGAACTGCCAGGGGAGAATTAAACCCCAGGATGTGCCAAGAACTCAAAACATTCCTCTTTGTGTTAATGGATAAGAATATAAATGACAGATACCTGAAAGTATGAGGCTACCACCTCCACCCCAGGGAGATAATCGACCCTGCAGGTAGAATTCTGTGTGACTGGAGGGGGTCTGGAAGAGGGATTCTCTGAACAGAAATTTCTGGGGGCCTTCAGATCAGAGGCACAGTTTCCAGGGACTGGAAACAAAAGAACAATAGGAGACTCCAAGTGGGTGTCCAAACCTGTAAAAGCCAAGACCAGGACTGAAGCTGGATCCACAAAGTCCAAAACACAAGAGCAGGAAGAAGAACAGCCTGGTGCTTTTTATAAATTATCAAACATAATTCTCTTATCAACTATCCAAGGTTACTGTTACTGGGCTCGGGGAGATAAATGACTTACTAAATTAACACAGCTGTGAGGAGCAGAACCAGCATTTGAGGGGGCCTCAGCCTTTCCCCTGTCAAAAAGTAAACTGTGGTATATTAAAATGTTGGAGTTTATTTGAGCAAAAATCACTTCTAATGAGGCAGTGCCAAACTGGAAGCAGGTAGGAATGCTCCTCGGACAGGAGTCCAGAGAAAGACTTATATAAAGAAGGTGCAGAAACAAAGAAACAATTTGATTGGCTATAGCTTAAAGCCTAGTTAGCTATTTGTGACTGGTTTTTCTCAGTGCTTTTGATTTTGTAATGTTGAGACATTTATAGGCTTAGATTTTGGCTTCCTTACATAGGCTACCGCGCTATTAAGCCTCCTTGTTGAATTAATTTAACACATATGCAACTGTCTTCCTGTGGCCCAGAACCATTGCAAGAACTATCACCGCTATCTGCCTTCTCTTTAGTTTTTAAAGCATCATGAGTGTGGGTTCTTTCTTATAAACTACAAAAACATAAGTAATAAAAACTCTCAAGAATTACAGATAACGTCCAACTCCTACTGGGCCATCACCCCAACCCTGTCTTCTAAAGAGGTAACCACTGCTACCCTTGGGCACCTCTCCTTTCGGAGCATCTTGCATTTACATTCACCTGTGTGTGCTGTGAAAACATACAGTACTGTTTTATGGGAGTAACTCTCAACGAAACCGCGTCCTAGATTCCTCTGCAGCTCTCTTTTCTTACTCAATATATCTTAGAGATCTTTCTCTGATAGAACACACAGAGCTACCTCATTCATTTTAACATAGCAATGTGTTCAACAGTCTGGCTGTGCCACAACTTATGTAGACATCCCCTTGGCAGGCATTTAAGTTGTGACCGGCTTTTTTCCGTTATCAATCTTGCCATGATGTATGACAATGACCTGGGTGCATTTAAGGATTCGAGATAGGGCAGACCTCTGAGAATTACCTGAGAAAGCGTCTCTGGACAGACCAGATGCAAAGCCAGTAACTAAAGCTAGGCTCTGGACGTTCTGTCTGAAGATTCTTGATCCTGCTTTTCCCCAGTGGTCACAAATCAAATTTGTTAGAAACTGAGAAGTTAAAGCAAGACACGGCCCATCTTCCAGTTTAAGGAGGAGATTGTAAATACAAACACATTTAAAAGTAGAGTTAAATCTTCTCTTCAATAACCAAAGGACTTAGTCATAAAAGATTATTCACGCATCCAAAATCCAAACCAACTTGAAATGAAAAGTTAGTATTGATAAAGCATGGGTATTTCAGCTCTACGAACCATACAAAGAGGATTTGAAATGCAGTCACTGCTACTCATTTTATGTATTTATAATATTTTTCTTCTTTTGAAGCAAATGAGAAAATAGATTAGTTCTATATCTGACCCGTAAAGATACAGGGAGACATTGGCTAAGGAAATCCCTTGATGTAGACAAATGGAATCTACCACACCAGAAGGAAAGAAAATTAATTTCATCCACCATCCTTACCAATCCAGTTAATCCTGAACTGCATGAAGCTTCAAAAGATTACATTTTATTCTGCCCAGTTTGCCACCAGCTGTGCCTGGGGAACTCCTACACATCCTTCCTGACTCTGCCCAGCATGTTCTGCAGGACGGCCTCTTCCTCCCAAACCGACTTCAATACCAGTGTGGCAGTACATTGTATCTGCGTGTCATAATATCTCTTGTTTGGCATTCAAATTGAGTAGGCTTTTTAGAGGAAATACTACAGTGTGTGCATTTTGTTCCCCCAAAACATGACAGTTTGGGCACCTAGCAGGTTCTCAATAAAATATATTGATCTGAAGATCTTTAAGGAAAGTGAGTACTCTCCTCATCCAGTAGTTTCCAGAGGTTTATAAAAAATGGACACAAGGGGAAAGCGGTAGTTCACTAACTCGATTTATCAATTCACCTGGTACTACTTAAGACATTAACTCCATGAAGTAAAGATTTTCTTTCCTTCTCACTAGATTTTCTAGGAAGTGTACTTCCTAGAATCTTCAGTATCTGAGGTTTTGTATTAAGGATTCTTGGTTAATTAAATGGTAGATTTTAGAATCAAAGAACTCAACAAAGGGGTCTACAATTATTTGCAGCTGTAGAATCTACTACAGCATTTTTCACCTTTTCTAAAGCATTTCCTTTTGATAAATAATAGCTCTCAAGTCCCACTCTTGGAGACTGCTGTGCCTCCTGGGGCTGGAGTGAGGAAAAGCCCATGCCCGGTGAGGCTCTTCTGGCTGTCTCAAGGGATGAGCTGAGGTTCAGAAGACTAGAAACTACTTTCAGCATTTCCTCTATTTAAGTTCATGACCTTAGGTGTATTTACCAACCCTTTTGTGCCTCAGTTTCCCCATATACCAAATGGGAATCATAAATACATCCTACTTATCTAATCTAGATGTTCAACTCCTACCAATCTTTTAACAATGCCCATGTATCACCTCAGCTGTGGAGGCTTCCCTGACACTTTCCCCTGCACATAGTTCCATTAAGGAAAATATTAGATGCTGCTATGATGGACTGCATATCTAAAAATGACCAGAGCAATATCTCTACTTCTCCATGCTCTTCCAGGCAGTTGCTGTTCCCCATCAAGAGGTGAAATCTATTCCTCCCCCCTTGACCTTGAGCAAGTCTTTGTGACAGCCTCCACAAACAGAACGCATGAAAGCCATGCTGCAGAACACCCAAGACGAGGTTATAAAAGGTGACAATGGCATATGCTTTGTGCCCTTTTCAAAGCCCTGCACCCTCTGAGCCTTGAGCCACCATGTAAGAAATCCATCTATCGTGAAGCCACCAGCAGGAGAGGCTATGTGGAGAAAGCAAACAAAGATACAGAGAGATGTCTGAAGGTCCCCCACTGCTCCAGATGCTCCAGCCCCCAACCTCCTCAGCAAAGGCACCAGACATGTACTCTGAATAAGCCTTTGTGATGACCCCCGCCACCACCTGATTGCAACCTCATAGAGACTCTGATCCAGAACTGCTCCATAGAACTGTTCTGAATTTCTGACCTACAGACATTGTGAGATAATAAATGACTATTCTTGTTTTAAGCCACTAATTTTTGAGGTGCACTGTTCTAGAACAATAAAGAACCCTGTTTGGCAATAAGGTTCTCTAGGTCTAGAACCATATATTATTATACGCAATATCTTATGTGAGGGCCTAGATGGAATATATATGACTTATTTGATAAGTTTGGAAGGATGGATGAATGAATGATTTAAGGAGAGATAGAGAGATAAGTGAATACCTCCCAGAGATGCTGTCGGATCACACAAATTGATTAATATAAAATATTTTTAGCCATGTCTTAAGTAAAGATTTCTTGTTCTTAAGTGATATCTGATATTCATCTTAAGATATGTATATGTTTAGAGAGGTTTAATATCACAGACATTTTCTGGATGATAAATTCAGTAACTTTCACTCATTCTGCTCTGATCCAGCTAAGCTGTACTTGAACTGTCTGCATCTCCATTAGCTATAGCCCTGTGGGAGCCAGGTCCATGTTTACTTGTTTACCACTTTACCATCGGAGCCTAGCACAATGCCTGCCATATATGTTTCTTTATTAGAAGTTGGGGAAGAAAAGGATAAAGGAAAGTATGTCAAAATTAAGCAAAGTTCTCTTTAACTACGTATAATAGTCTCCCTAATTGTATAATTGTCATCTTTTTTAAACTTTCAAACATTTTAGTTCATAATTTCAGATTGAATCCAGAAGACATTTGGAAAAAGAGAAATCTAAGCTCAATGCCTTGTGCCCATTATTCTCGAAGCTTGATCTAGCAGTGGCCAGTGCCAACTGGAAGCTGTACAGTTATGAAGAGGCCCTGCCCTCTAGGGGTTTGCATCTGAATAGAATCTCAAAATGTAGGGGTCATTTAACTCTCCCCACAGTGCCATGAGCAAAAAAAAAATGATCACGAAGCAGTAATTTGATGCAGTGGCTGGTGTCCTCAGGAGATTGTTTTACAGGTAGAAAAATGGTACAGTTCTGAAGGGTTAAGCAGTCTGCCTAAGGTTACTTACTGCTGGTAATAATAATAGCTGCCACTTATTGAGCCCTTAGAAACCTAAGCACTTTCACGAATTAAATCATTTAATTCTCATAGCAACTCTAAGAGGTAATATTATTAGCACACCCCATTTTAAAGATGAGGATTCTGATACAGAGAAGCAATCTGCCCAAGTCTCAGAGCCAAGAAGTGAGGGAGCTGGAGCTTAAACCAGGTGATCTGTCTGCTCTTAAACATCATGCCAAACTGCCAAGCTCATGGCTATCATGACCCGTTACAGAGGCAGAGGGCACAACCCATTTCTCCCAGCTGCAGACACCATGGTCAAGCAGGAACACAGGGGAGGCGGTGGTTACTCTGAGAGTAACCATAAAATTCCTCTCATGGAAAATTAAGTAACTAAACAAGCTTCACGGACAGATTTGATGAGGGCTTGAGGCCCTGTAGGTATAGCCTGGAAGAACTGAAGCGACAGAGAGTTAACTTTTTTATACAATAAATCAACAAGAAAGTAAGAAGTGTGATAGGCAGGGGAAGGGAGAGGTAAAGGGGGGCCCAACAACATAGCAAGAAGTTGAAATTGGAATAGAAAATACTGCCATTGTTGGAAGCAGCTAAGGGCCTTCAAAGAACAGGACGCCTAACCATTCATAAAGTCACTAGTGAGGACCTTTCAGCATCTTCAGTAATTCCATTTCTGGGTACATGGTTGAGGTAGCCTTCCCCTCTAATTGACTGGAGCCACATGACTAGTTCTTTCTAAAAAAAAAAAAAAACAAACAGGAATCACTTCCCATACAGCACATTTACTTGCCTCCAGACTTTCTCCCCCTCTGCCATTGTGACCCAAAATACTGTAGACATTTAGTCCTCCAGCCTGACCCGTGATGAGGCATAATGTGAGCTACAGTTGTGGCTTTTCCAACATTCCATTATGGAAATTCTCAAACATTTAGAAATTGAAAGACGTTTACAATGAACATCTTTGTACCCAACACCTAGATCCTACAATTAACATTTTGCTGTATTGGCTTCATCACACATCTATCTATCCTTTCATCCCTCTATCCACTAATCAATCTGTTTCATTTGTGGATGCATTTCATAGTAAGTTACAGGCATTCGTATACATCATTACTAAATACTTCAGCATGCATATTGCTAAGTGAGCCCACTATTTGTTTGTAGTTTTCTATTTGGGGGGGGTGTCAAAATGTGCATATAGTGAAGTGCACAAATCTTCACTGCCCATTTCAGGAGTTGCATTTGTTGGTTTCAGCCACTGATATTTGGGGAGTTATCACAGCATACCCTAGCCTTCCTGACTAATTCATTTCATTGTATGTTGTGCTGCCCTGTGATGTCATGCCCCAGGTGCCCCCAAATCTTTCATTCAGTCTACCACACATGCAGCCTGTAGTGGGGGATTTCAGGAAAAGGTCAGGGAGGTCTCCAGTATAGTGATGTGGTAGTAAAATGGGGACGTACACAGAGGAATCAAAATGCAGAGTAGAGATTAAGAACTCTAAACAAGCAGACCCTGGAGTCAGAGGCAACTCTGGAGTAATGTAGCATCACTCCTTGTGCAAGACTACTGGGAAATACTGGAAAGAGACCGTGGCTGTCCCATTATATCTAGGAATGGGGATTTGAGCCAGTTTGACGTGATTCCATGGGCATAGATGACTAACCTTCCTCCTTGGACATTTTCTACATCTGGCATCCAGGGTCACCCTCTCTCCTGATTTTCCTCTTACTTTCCTGGTTGCTATTGTACCTCCTCATCTCTAAATGTTGGGGGCCCCAGAGTTCAGTCTCTGGGTCTCCTCTTTTCTTTTCTGATGTCTGTTCTTATTTTTTTGTTACTCTTAGAAAATCTCACTTTTGACTGGACTCTGACTTAGAGGGAGAAGCTCTCAGAGAGGACAGCTTATGCCTCTTGGCAATCTGTTTCTGGAATTTTTCTTTGGCCTCCTTCATTCTCCTTGCCAAAAGTTTAGCATATTCTGTGGCCTCTTCCTTATTTTTCTTAGTACTTTGTTTCTTCAGAGCAATACGTTGATGTTTGTGCTGCAGGACACATGGAGTAATGAGCCGCTGCATCTTGGGTGCTTTGGTCCCAGGTTCTTACCTTCATTGTTTAGGGGCTTTCTCACAACACACTGGCAGACATCATCTTCTTTAGAGAGACTGAAGTTTGTAGATTCTGCTGGGTCTTTGGGGCCCCAGGCGATGAGGCACAGCAGTATCAGTGAGAACAGGAATATCTTTCTTCCCTTTTTTTCATAATAACCGAATTGAAAATATGCAGATTGGCACCCACAATGCAACCTTGAACAGAATTGCACTTTCTCTCTCCAGCCCTCCAGGGTCTATAACAGGAGTGTCCTTTACTCAGCAGCAGGTGGACACGGCCATAGGTTGAGACACCCTGTTTCATGGGGAAACATTGTTTGTCATTCCCACCACAAATTCGAAACACATAACCCTTCCATTCTTCACCCAGAGCATCAACAGCAACTTCTGTGGCCATATGCTTCTCAAAAAAGGTACACAGTTGTGTTCACTGTCCACTTCAATGAGTTTCTGGCAGCCAGTGGCTGGGAAAGAGATGTTCAACTTCATCCTGAAGCAGCTGACTGCCTCCGAGGCGCCACAAAAGAGAGCTCTTTTCTATCTACACTCATCCCCTTGCAGATCGCATCCAGTTCCTTGGATTTACATACAATTAATATGATTTTTTAAATTCCCAATTTTATATCTTTAGCATGGACTTTTCCTCTGAACTTCAGACTTCAAGATCTGACAGTCAAGTTAACATCTCTACTTATAAGTCTAACAGGTACCTCAAATGTAAGGTGTCCAGAATGGAACTCCTGTCTGTCCCCCTGAAACTGTTCCTCCTGCTGTCTTCCTCATCTAGTCCTTGGCAACCTTGTCTCCCCTGCTGCTCAGGCCAAAACTCTTGTAGTCATCTTAAATCAGTGTGTGTGTGTGTGTGTGTGTGTGTGTGTGTGTGTGTGTGTGCATGCACATGCCTCTACTTGTATTATGTCAAGAAATGTTCTGGATGTGAGGGCAATCTGACATGTTACCCCACTGATCACCAGGGAGAATTCAGCTGATGTGGTTGGCTAGAAGGGTGTCCTCTTTCTCCCTTACTGCTCCATGTACATTTTTCCTGAAGCTGCCCACTCAGTCAAAGAGGATGACCTTCCCCAATAGAGGAGAACCAGTCTTCAGTCAAGTAGCTGCTGTCCCCTACTAGAACCTCCAAACAAGCTCTCAAGGTCCATTTGTAGGAGAACAGAGGGTAGTCAAGCTGCCAAGACTCCAGACACACCAGCTGAGGCACTGCCTGTGGCAGTCTGCCTTTCTTGAGAAAGAGAAAGAGAGAGAGAAAGAGAGAAGAAAAATGAAATGTTCTTTACCTTTACAATGTATCCATAATCTGATGAGATCTTTCCACTTGACAACAACTACCCTGGTCTAAGCTACCACCATCTTTTCCCTGGATTATATCAAGAGTCCCTACAGGTCTCTCTAGTTCTAGCTTTGACCTCTCACAGTCTGTTCTCAACATAGTAGCCAGAGTGATTCAGTTACAAATAAGTCAGAACACATCATGCTTCTGCTCACGATTTTTTAATGATTTCACATTCACATAGTAAAAGCTAAATGTCCTTAGCATGCTACAAAATCCCACTTGCTTTGGTCTCCCCTTATTTCCTAATTTCATCTTCTTCTAAACTCCATCTCATCCAATGCTCTTCAATCACACTGGCCCTTTGTTTATCTTGAATATACCAGGTCCCCTCCTGCCTGGTCTAAATCAAAGAACAGCTCTGCTAACCTCATGGGAAGACATAGTCAGCCACAAGCTTGCTCAGAAGATCAATGATATCAACAAGGATAAGACTGATTTTCTCTTTCCAGTCTGCCAACTTCAATCTAACGGCAACAATCTCCTCACAGGGAGAGCTGTTACATCTCTAAGCTTTGTGTCCTGCCATATCAGTGTCCAAAGGAGAAAACAAGGGAGGTATTAGCAAAAGAGCTCTATTCCCAAGTGCCTCCCTCTTGTCAGGGAGGTAGAGCTTTTCTGAAGGGCACCAGCAAAGACCCTCTAATGTGTCATAGTCCAAAGCATGTCTGCTGGCAAAGGGGAATGTGATTACCATGATAGTCACCCTCTGTGCCCCTGGAGCTGGGCACGTTATGGCAACAACAACATGGGCATTCTGAGAGCTACTAGACACCACCACCAGGCCATGAGATTCAGAGAGAGGAGCACTGAACTCAATACTGGCTCTGCCATTACCTTTGTGACATTTATAAGTAATGCCTATTCTGGAACAATTTTCTTATCTGCAAAATGAGGAGGTTGGGCTAGACGGTGCCTTACGGCTTACATTTTCTCTTATTCTGTGGACTTCCATGTGTCAGTATAAAGATCTGAGTCTTCCTATGTGCCTTTCCTCGTATATGTACATATCTCCCATACTGATAGGATCACTTGGATGTCTTTGATCACCTCTTTTAAAGCAAGAAGAAAAATTTTAACAAGAATATTTTGTACTATTCATTCCTTGCTAGGCCTTAAAAATAAAGGATCTTGTTCCACCATTACTGACATTTAAAAACAGCCTTTCATAGTCAGTAATTAGGTCTCAAAATCATCCAGCATAAAATTATGGCTTCCCAACAATTATTCTAGTGAGGAAATTAGAATGATCTCTCATATCTGCATTGCTAACAGTAATTCCTAACCACATCTTATTACTTGACTTAAAAACAATGCTCTCTTTGACACCAGGACCTCTGTCATTACCAGAACATAGAATTGAAGACCACAGGAGGAGGCTTGACCCTCTGTTCTTTGAAGGTCATTGGTGCTTAGAAGCTGGAAAACAAATTTTGAACTTCAAAACCTCCAGTGGAAGGCACAGGAACATAGATCTATCTATGCAAGATGAGAATGAAAAGAGAGAGAGAGAGAACAAAATAATGCACTTTTTTTTCCCATTGGCATTCCCTGAATCTAGTGTTCAAAAGATACATATTGAATGAATAAAGGGACAAGTGAATCCATTGTTTTTGCCTTTTTGATGTATCTTGGAATCAGCACAAACCAACCATCTTACAAGACTCCCTCTGCCTTTGGCAACAACTCACCTTGACTATTATCATTTGTCAGCCCGTCTTTTTTGATTCTCAAGTTCCTGAGACAGTAATTACAAACACAGTTCAGCCCTCTGCCCGGGCACACAGACTCTTTCAGCTCACCTCCTAGCAGAATGAAAGGGGCATTGATTCAGGTTAGCACCTTCTCAGTGCCTCGGTTTTCAAGGGGTGTGTCAACCTTACTCCCAGGCACTGTCTTTAGGGCATCTGGTTCCACACTTAATACTTGACACACAATGCACACGCTGAAAGCATTTGCCTGGAAGTGTAACGTTCAACATGCTGCTGCCTTTGGTGTTTATCAAAGCTCAATTTAGAGAAAAAGTGGTTTTTGAGGGTATATGAAATCTGCCCTTTTCTTCCTTCCATCCAGATATTCTAAAGTGCACTCCTAAATGAAGCGAGACAAGCAGAAATGTGTGGAGTAAGACTTTGTCTGCTTGTTCTTTCTCTGCTTTCCTCCCATGGAAAGGTGTTCATTGACTTGAGCTATGGTGTGACGCCATCATTCAATATTGAGGAACACAATTAAGAGACATCGCAAGGGAACCCCGTATCTACACTGAGGATGCTGCGTTGCATATTGGAGAGAGTCCCAGGAGGAATCTTATTTTGCCATAGTATCAAAATGAGATGTTCGTATCCTTAGAGGTGGGTATGTCTTTAATCTCATAAACTCTGAATAGTATAACCAATCAAATGTCCCTTTTCATTTAGTTTCTAGGATACTTACAGAGCAATTTGAGGCCCATCTGTTACAAGAGAAACAGATTGTATGGTCTGCATTTTGTTTTGCCTTCATTCCTGGCTCCTTTTTGTATCTCCACCAGCAACATTTCTCCTTGTTTCTCACCTACTTCTCTTTATAGTGTTTTGAAAAGTTGAATGTGCTTTAAACCATTTATGGACCAAGGAGGAGAGGCACAAATTTATTAATTTGTTCAGGAAAATTGACCTAAAACTCAATCTTACCAAATTTTAAGAGCCATTTTAAATGTGATCCACCTTTCAAAACCTTAGTGAGAGGTGGTAACACAGACAAGAGTTCTGAGAGTTTCCATAAGTGGCAGCTAACAGGTGCTTCAACTCATGGTGGTTCAAAGGGCTATGAGTGACAGGTCTGTGTTTAATAACTGTGCAGAGGGACAACTAATGAAAGGCATGGATGTCGTCCATGATTATTGGTCCAGAACTAGAAGGATGAGTACCAAAGGCGAATATTGGGTATTTAATACTTTTTGTCCAGGACCAGCCTTACAAGGTGTGGAAAACTTCAAAAGTTTGACTAATAGAATGTTAGTGGAACAGAATGCCACACCAGGCCAAAAGGGACCCCTTGGGATTCCCATAAGGATTGTACATAACCTCGAACCACCACCATAGTTGATCGGGTCATCCAGTTGTCACCTGGATAGCTTAGGAAGCTTTGCTTTTATCCAGAATGAAGAAATTTTAAGGTTGAAAATGGAAAATAAAAAGAGTTAGTATCATTTCAGCTTCTGAAGATAAATATAGCCTGCAAATTTTTAAAGGCTAAAACTTTAAATTCTCTAGGCTGACTATTAGGTGAAGGGAGGGTGGAATTTACAACAGATGTCATTCAATCTTGCATTATATGTTACTAAAATGACATTGCCTGATATTAAAAGTTCTTATATAATAAAAAATCTTTACGACCAGCATCAGATATAAAATCCAAGTCCTGAAAAATTCAGATTGCTCCTTCTATCCCAGCCTCATTTCAAATCAAAATATGTATCTCTTTTATTCATAAAATGATACACATACTTGTGAATAAAAGCCCCAAGCTGGGCATTTTGAAATGAGTTCTCTAACCTCTGAAAGCAAATAAGCTCATTTCCTTTCACATCTCTTCACTCCCAGCAATAACCTGACTGAATGTTAACCCGACTCTGAATGGGGAGGGAGCAACTACCTGCCTGGCTGAGTGTAGCAGGAATCCACATGTACGTTTTCTTCTTCTCTGAAAGCCCGTCTCTTAATATGATTCTTACTCATTTCTTCAAGCAGATTTCCACGATCAGACGTGCTTGTCTCGTGTCACAAAGGGCCCATGTTTTAGAGTTACTGGTCATTATATAAGTAAAGAGGGGAACATCCTCTGTGCAGCTAAATGATTTAATAATTATTAATGAGACATGATGCCTTTGTCCGTTTCTGACAGATGATTAAGTGCACTATAAATGTTTAACGTTGCTCTCTGAGGTCTGGAAACGTGATGCCAGGTGCCTACTCAGGCTTCACACAGTCAGAAAAGACAAATTAGGTTATGGCACTATGGCAGCATTATTGATTCTTTTTTATAATATTTACAAATTGCAGGTAAACTGTAATATGAGAAAAAGCACGTGTGATGATGTCAGGTCCATTTGCTTGAAAGTTTTTCCCTATACTCATTTGGAAGCAATTTATCTTGTAGGCTGTGGTGTTGATACAACTCTTAGGTAACTTCTTGAGCTGTGCTTCTTTCCATCAGGCTCTAGACAGCAGGGGGAACTTCACTCTCACCCTTAGGCTCATGGCCCATTTTTGCCAATCCTTGGACATAGGAACTTTGGCCCAGAAACCTGTCTGCATGTCAGAATCACCTATAAATTTTTAATTTTTTTATTAATTAATTTATTTTTGTTACAGATGTTTCTCCTTTTTTCCCCATTGGCCCTCTCTTCCTGTTCTCACCTAGAAATTTTTTAAAATACAGATTCTCGGGGGGAATGGGGAGGAGGGTGTCAATGGGGAAAAAAGGAGAAGCATCTGTAACAAAAATAAATTAATAAAACTAAAAAAAATTAATTAATTAATAAATTAATTAAATAAAATAAAATACAGATTCTCTGGCCTCCCCCAACCCAGTTAAATCAGAATGTCTTGAGATGGTCACAGCATTGCTATTTTATTTTTAACTTCAAAGTATTTCTAAATACAGCCAGAGTTTGAGAACTTCTGATTTATATCATCTGCTGTGTCAGATTTATAACATGGACTCAAAATTCTTTGATGTATCTCCCATCAAGAGATGAGGTCTGGGGCCCTCCCCTGGAATCTGGGCTTTATGACAACTTGATGGATAGAGTTTAAGGCAAAAGTCAAACTATGCCAAGTCTCGGGTTCAGTCCTTAACAACCGGCAGCTTCCAACCTCTTTCCTGTCTCTTGACCTCATTCTTGGAACCCAGCTACCATGCTAGGAGGAAGCCCAGGCAACCTGTGGGGAGGCCCATGAGGAGGAACACTGAGACTGTGAATGAACCACCTTGGCGTGGCTGCTCCTGCCCCAGCAGGCCTGCCCCAGCCTCATCACATAGAACAGAGCTGTGCTATCCCTGCCAAGCCTGGCCAGGCTTCAGATTCATGGGCAAAATAAATAATCATTATTTTAATTCATTCAATTATGTGGTGGTTTGTTAGGCAATAAATAACTGAAACATCTGCTCACCCAAATGGTGTCATGGAAAGGGATTTACTCTTTTAATGAGCTCAGTGCCTCAAAAAATGCAGGATTTCACCTTCTCTTTGGCCAAAATAACGAAACTTCCCTCCTTTCTTAATACGTGATGTAGTTCTTCCACAAAGACTTCCCAGTCTGTGTCAATTCTCTGTAACTTCTCTAATCATTTCTAAATCAATTAGTTTAGCAAATTAATCAGTCTCTTGGTCACATAAAATTATAAACTCAAAATATTGAATACCGATTTTCATTTGGAAGGTAGTTTGATTTGAAAACAATCATAGCCTTTGAAGAGCCAAATTTTGGAAAAGGGAATGAAGCTTGAATGGAATTGATAAAAATCAGATTGAATGTGTACTGAATGCGATGATAGAGGGAGAGATTACAGCATGACAGAGGGGGCTGAGGGCTGCTCACCTGGGGGAAGCTACGTGTGAGCAGTGGGCCTTAGAATAGGTACAGTCAGCTCAGGCGGCCAGAACAGAATACCGCAGACTGGGAGCTTAAACAGAAAAATGTATTTCCTCACAGTTCTGACAGCTGGAAGCCCAACAGCAAGATGCCAAGGTTGGTTTCTGATGAGACCTCTGGGCTTATAGATAGCTCCCTTCTCGCTGGGGATCTCTGGTGTCTCTTCCTCTTCTCATAAGGACACCATTTCCATCATGTTAGGCCCCCATTCTTATGACCTCATTTAACCTGAATTACCTCCTTAAAGGCCTTATCTCCGGTTATAGTCATATGAGGGATTAAGGCATCAACATGTGGGAGGACACAATTTGGTCCATAACAGAATGGAAAAGCCTTAGAACAAGTAGAGAAGATCTAGATGGAATTACACCTTTCCTACAGGCCCCAGGCTGGGTAGTTATTTTGCCATTATTGTTACTAATAACAATAACAATGATATTGCTGTTAGTGAGCAAATACCTAGAGCCTGACATTTCACATTATCACATTTGCTTCAAAAGAGTTCCACAAAATAGGCTACGTTGTCCTTGTTCTATACAGCTGACAAAGCTAAACACAAGAAAGTTCAATAACGTATCCATGTTCCATAGCTGGTAAATATCAGAACAAGAATTGGAATGCAGGTCTGTGGGCTTCAACGGCCCTGTTTGCAATGCTAAACCAAGTTATCTGTCCTTTTTTCTTTTATTCCTTTGTCCCTTTACAAATTATTACTTAAGCCAGGCCAGTGTGGCTCAGTGGTTGAGCATCGACCCATGCACCAAGAGGTCGCTGGTTCGATTCCCGGTCAGGGCACATGCCCAGGTTGTGGGCCAAACCCCTGGTAGGGGGCATGCAGGAGGCGGCCAGTCGATGTTCTCTCTCATTGATGTTTCTATCTCTCTCATTCTCCCTTCCTCTCTCTCTAAAATCAATAAAGAACAAAAAATTAAGACAAACAAATTATTAATTGAGCACCCACTGTGATTCAGGTCCTATGTTAGATCCTAGAGATGCAAAGTCAAGCTGACTGTGGTCAAAGGAAAAATTATTCAGACGTTTGTTAAGACCATAAAACAGACTTCATTCAAGGGCGTACTGCAGTCAGACTTCTGCAATAGGGAGGAGGATGGCACTCAACTCTAAATACAACAAGGACAAGTGGGGATTTGCAGCCAAAGAGCAGGGGGATGGTCAGTGGATGGAAAATTACTAAAAGGAAACAGTAGGGGTAAGAGAGGATTCTTGCTACACAGACTCAATAGGATTCCTGCTGAAGGCAAACCAGGGTGATAAGATATTGGGGGGGGGGGGTGTGAGGAATTTGATTAGATATACAGAGTAAGGGATTTTCACTACACTGACCCAGCAGGATTCTTGCTTAAACTGAACGAAGTGGCCCGAGGACATGGCCCAAGGTCAGGACCTCGTCAGGAAGAGGGCACAGAGGAGCCTGACTGAAGTTACTCACGGAGACAGTCGATCATTCCGCTTGCAAGGAGCTAAGGGTTCGTCGGCGAGACAGCAGGCAGCAGCTGCCGTGCAGCGGGATACGTCTGTGGACTTTTTACAAAATTCTTGGTGCCTGTATATTCTGGTTTTGGACGGGGCAGAGAAAAGTCCAGGAGAAGCGGTGGGCACCATGGCTGAAGCCAGTCAGGGAAGCCACAGCCATGAGACAGCGCTTCACAGAGTGCTGAGAGCTCTCAAGAGTGATCCGACCACACTTTGCTTATTTTTGGCACTCAGTAACTTCAAAAAATCAAATAGGCCCCGCCTTGGTCCAGCAGGTTATCCCTAGAGGCGTCCTGCACGGGTTTCCTCAAAGCAAATCAGTCATTTCTTTATAACACGGGCTTTGTTTTTCTTCTCATCCATTTCCGTGATGCCACTAACCAAATTCCTGATCTGTGCTCAGCCAACCTTAAAACACATTATGTTACGAGACCATCCTTCCCTCTTGCTTTGGTTTTTATTTTTAAAGCTGTATTCCTCAGAAGCACAAAAAAACAATCTGTCTTGAAATTGATGTGGGAGGTTTCAAGAACTCCAGCTCCCAAGGCAGACCTGGATATACTGCTGAACTGATTGGAAATGGCCCGGACTGATTCTGAACTCGCTTGGACTGGAGGCACGCGCCCGTTTTCTGCGACGGTTTCAACACTGACTGCTGTCACCAGGAGGAGGCTGGGAGGCTTTTGTTATCCGTGATTGTCCTTCTCTGCTCTCTCCCCAGCCAGTACACTCATGCCTCCCAGTGCCCTCTGCCCCGCAGCCCTCGCCTGCACCTCCAGCCTGCCAGGCAGGGCGGGCACAGAAACTATTACGTATTTGCTTTCATTTTTAATATTTGAAACTGCTATTCGCCCTACCATTTCTAAAACATAGCACTGTTGGAAATATTTCACTGTACTCTATAAAAACCAGTAAATTGTAATAATTTGTCACAAAGATTTTCAGAAAAGAATGTAAAACACTGGCATAACTACATGGACTTTAGCTCAGGGGTTATATTTCTATTACATCGTTACCGACCGCCTCTCTTTTGTTCTTGTTGGATAAAACAGCTTGTTTTAAAACCTCTTAGGTTCTGTTATAAAAGTCATAAAATTTATGTCCTGACAAACTTGTATTTTCGAACTCCAAGCTATTTCCAGATGACAGAGCAGCCCAGTGGTGTGTTTCCTGGTGATAAAGGATTTAACCATCTGGGACTGTCAGGTAAGATTCAGCAGGGGAGGGGCATGGGGTGACCTAGAAAAGAAGAGTCTCCATTGGAGGGAGTCAGTGGAGGTAAAACCTCTTTCCTGATGAGCAACAGAAACACCCTGGGGTTCACCCTGGCAAACAGGGTACACATGTCTGAAATCCTCTTCTTTCCACAGATCAGTCAATCAGGAAGTGAGTTTTCTTCGCAAGACAGAGGACTGAGAAGAAACGAGGTAGTTGCATAGTCAAACTGCTGAGTCCTTTTAACTAAGTAATATTTGCCAGTGGAAGTTGTGTGTTTTTATTTTTTCAGTGGCATAAATAAACCATGTTTAACCTAGTTCTGTTATACTATATTAGAATAGATGGAAAGGGGGTCACAAATTCAGTGACTTCATAGCTGCTCACAGCCTAGAAAACGTGGGCAGGCAGGAAATATACAGAATGAAGCTCTGTGATATCATTGGATGTAATGCAGGCGTGAGGGCAGAAGACCAACAGAACACACCCGAGAGCCGAATCTGACCCTCAGTCAGCCAGTTTAAGACGTCTGCGACCCAATTCAAGATCGGTAGGCAGACAGACTTCTGTGGTATGATGATTCATTATATGTGTCCACCTGACTGGGCCACAAGGTGCCCTGATATTTGGTCAAACATCATTCTGGGTGTGTGTGAGTTTCTGGAGGAGATTAGCATTTGAATTAGTAGACTGAGTAAAGCAGAGTGTCCTCCCTGATGTGGGTAGGCCTCATCTAATCCGTTGAAGGCCTGAGTAGAACAAGAAGGTGAGAAGGGAGGATTCGCTCTCTGCCTGCCTTTGAGCTGGGACATCAGCTTCCTCCTGCCTTTGGACTTGGACCAAACTGGAACTACACCATCAGCTCTCCTGTGTCTCCAGCTTACTGACTGCAGATCTTAGGACTTATCCATTTCCATAATCATGTGAGCCAACTCCTTAAATAAATCTCTTTCTATAAGATGATAGGATGGATGAATGGATGGATAGATAGATAGATGGATGGATGGATGGATAGATAGATAGATAGATAGATAGATAGATAGATAGATAGATAGATAGATAGAATCTCCTATTGGTTCTTTCTCTAGATAACCCTGACTAATATACTTAGTGACCCAAGGGTACATAAATCAGGCCATGCCAAGACAAAGGAGTCAAGGGAAAGGCAAACAGACACAGAGAGATGGAGACAGACAGAAAAAGATGCAGACAGGTACAGAGCAGAGAGGCACACAGACAGAGGCAGATAGAAAGAAAGAGAATAAACAAAAATTAGAAAGAGAGCAGATATGCAGACACATAGACATACAAACAGAGGCACAAGCACAGACACAAACAGGAAAAGGGTGAGAAAAAAACAATGTCTCATAATGTACTCTTGTGGTTTGCTCATGGCGCCTTATTTCTCATTTCAGGAGGCATCTCTGAAGAGAAAACATGCCCCTCATATTTTGATCACAACTCTGCCTGGTCAGAATTTGCTGTCCAAAACACCTGTCTGCAACCTCCCTGAATACAGTGCCCAGGAGGAAAAGATCAGCTCCAACACTTTCCAGATACTCAGATACTAACCTGAAACCACATCCCAAGCCTGACACCTGGTCTTACCTCATCTCAACACAGCTGCCCACTAGAGTCATCTCAGACCTGACCCCACCAGACTCTCTAGGGCTGGAGCATTACTATTTTTTACAAGCTCCTCAGGGGAACCAGGAAGCAAAGAGAGCTGGCCATATGCCTGGGTTGCAGAGTTTAAACTTGCGAGCAATGAAACTGGCCAGGTTCAGTGACATTTGTCACCTGGACACATGACTGTTAGCACTTACAACTCAGGAGCTCTATTTCCTGTGCCATTTTCAAAGCTCCAAAGAGCACGTTGTCCCCCTTTGGTACCAGGCTAACTGCTCTCCAGATGTTGCCTCATTTAACCTCAAACACCCTGTATCATGCAGGTACCATGTTCATTTTTGCAGGTAATGAAACTAAGGTCAGAGAGATCAGACAGTTCGCCAGGATCAAATAGCCAGTGCATGGCAGAGGCCGGATCTGTAACCAGGTCTTCCACGCTGCTGCATGGAAAACACACTGAGGGGAGGCTGTGGTTTTATTCCCTTCCTGCTCCATGCTGTCTCCCACACAGGCGGTTCTGTGTGGGGCACAGGCCACACGCGGGAAGGCACCAGGGCCTCCATCTGGGTGGTTTTGCTCTGGCCACACCAACTGCACAGTACATGTCACTTACTTCAGCCTGGTTCAGAAAAGACACAATTAGAGCACCAGGCCACCAAAAGGAAGAGAGGGCAAGAGCTTAGGCTTCTTCACTGGGTTTAATTAAGCTCACCAGAGAAGTAGATCACAAGGGATTCTGCAGAATTTTCTCTGGTTTTATTTATATTATTCTTAATTCCAATTTAACAGAAAAATATTTCCTCAAACCTGCTGCACAAGCTCAGGGCTTTCTCCATCTATTAAGAAACAGTGCCACCTGCCGACGCAGCTTCACGCTGTTCTTGTAAACCGTGGGGAAGGGCTGTTGCTTATTTATGCCTTCATTGTGAACACCTTCCAGATGTCTATTCTGCACTTAAAACATATATATTATTTTCTTATATAGCCACAAATGACAAACTGGTTAGAAGTCACCCTAATACTTTTAGACATATGTCTAGAAAAATGGAGCCTATAAAGCAAGACTGGAAACAGTGCAGCCAGGTGGCAGGTGCTTCGGTGCGGAGCCAGGAGGCCAAGGTGCCCTGCACAGTAGTGACCACGCCTGTTTACCTGAGCCCTTCTGAAAGCTATATAGCCAACCCAGAAGGATATGAATTCTATATTCCAAAAAATGAATTACCTAGGAATCAATGTGAAAATAGATGTGTGTGACTACCACATAGAAAATGACTTCTCTTACTGAGAGAAATCAAAGAATACCTAAGTAAATATTAGGCTGTACCATGGATTGGGATCCATATTCACAATGGGGGTAAAATCTCCCCCCAAAGGGGCAAAAATTGGTTCTGGGGGGAAGAAAAAACCATACTGTTTTTATATGCAAGGCACAGATATACAGTATAACTCTGGCATTAAAACTTCATGAGTGTGCCCAGCTAGTGTACCACAGTGGATTGAGCATTGTCCCATGGACTGAGAGGTCCCGGTTCAATTCCCAGTCAGGGCACACGCCAGGGTTGCAGGCTCAATCCCAAATGGGGGGCATGGAGGAGGCAGCCAATCGATGTATCGCTCTCACATCAATGTTTCTATCTCTCTCTCTCTAAAACAATCAATAAACACATATTAAAATTTTTTTTTCATTTATAAAAAATACTTTTTAGGGGTAATATCAGGGAGGGAAAGGTTGAGAAGTGCTGGATTAGGGGAGTCAAAATTGTAAATATGTCCCGGACTGATTTATAGATTCAATACCTTTCTAATCAAAACTCTGATAGTGTGCATGTGAGTGTGTGTGTTTGTGTGTGAACTGACAACTGGTCATGAATGTATATTGAAGGAAAAGGAAGGATGGGAGTTTGCTCTACCATATCTCAAGACTTAGATAGTGATACCGTAGTTAAGACTGTGTGGTGCTGGCCCAGAGTAGACAAAGAGACCAGTGGAATAGACTGGAGAGCCCAGAAACAGATCAATATGCATCTGGACACTTGGTTTTCAGAACAGTGGAGAGAAGACAGTCTTTCCAACAAATGGTTCTGGATTTCCATTTGAGAGAAATAAAAACTGACCCTCACTTCAAAATCTCTGGTGGATGATACCTACAAATGTGAAAGGCAAACAAAGCTTCTGGGTCAGCGGCTCTTACAGCGTCGTCCCCAGACCAGCAGTGCCAGCAACACCTGGGAACTTGTTAGCAATGCAAATCCCCAGCCTCACCTAGACCTGCTGAGGCAGGAAGTCTAGCAATGGGCCCAGCAGTCTGCTCCCACCAGCCTTCCAGGGGATTCTGATGCACACTGAAGCTTGAGACGCTCACTTAGGGGAGTATTTGCATGATGGAGCTAAGACAAGGCTTCCTAAACAATGCAGCCATAAAGGACAAGGTGGGTAAACAAAACTGTAGAATTCCTTTCTATCAAATGATACCATGAGGAAACAAGAAAAGCAAACCACACAGTAGAAAAAGAACTTGCAACACGTAACTGACAAAGGCTCACATCCAGAATATATAAAGAACTCTTACATGTCAGTGAGAAAAAGACAGCCCAGAAGAAAAATGGGCAAGACCTCTGAACAGACACTTCTTAGATGATATCCAAATGGCCAATAAACATGATTAGGTACCTAGTGTCTTTAGAAATTAGAGAAATATAAATTAAAATTATGAGGCAGGTCCAGCCAGTGTGGCTCAGTAGTTGAGTGTTGACCCATGCACCAAGAGGTTGCCGGTTCGATTCCTGGTCAGGGCACATGCCCAGGTTGTGGACCCGGCTCCCAGTGGGGGGGCTTGCAGGAGGCAGCCAATCAATGTTCTCTCTCTTCGATGTTTCTATCTCTCGCTCCTTCTCACTTCCTCTCTCTCTAAAATCAATTTTAAAAAAGGAAAAAATAAAATAAAAAGTATAAAATTACGAGGCAGTATAATTACAGACCCATCAGAATAGTTCAAATGGAAAAGACTGGCACCACCCAAGTATTGGTGAGACAGCAGAACAGGAGTCAACAAACTTTCCTGTAAAGGGCCAGAGAATAAATTCTTTTTTATTAATTTATTGATCTTTTTGTGAGAGAAAGGGAGAAAAGGGAGAGATTTGTTGCTCCACTCATTTGTGCATTTATTGGTTGATTCTTGTACATGCCCTGACTGGGGATTAGACTCCACAACCTTGACATGTCAAGACGACACTCTGACCAACTGAGATACCCGGCCAAGGCCCAGTCTTTGTGGTCAAGAGACAAAAAAGAGGAAATTATGTATGCAGGAACTTTTATAACAAGAGAAAACTTGTTCCTCTCCCTGCCCCCTGGGCCCTGCCCTGCCCTGCCCTGCCATGTTTAACTGGAGTGGACCAGTCCAGGTGGTAGGCAGCCTTTGCCCCCAGTTGTGGCTGGCTAGAGACAGGCCTAAGGAGCCTGGTGAGAAGAAAGTTGGGGGCCACCATGGCCAGTTTTCCTCTCTGCCCCAGGGACAGTCAGACCCCAACTCTCCCTTCTCCCTTCCCATGGAGCCTATTTCAGACCAAAGACAGGCTGACCAAGCTTTTATCTCCTGGTGTCCCAAGGAGCTGGCAACAGCAATGTCCCCAAGGTGTAAGTGGTGATCACAGGCCGTGGGCAGCAGTGATGTGTGGCTGCAGGCAGGAGAGCAGCAGTGGTGGAGGGGACCATACAGCTCAGTCTCCACTGCTCCACACCTACCTGACCATAGTTTGTTGACTCTTGTGCACTGCGGATAAAAATATCAGTACTACTTTGCCTGGCTGGTGTGGCTCAGTGGATTGAGAGCTGTCCCATGGACTGAGAGGTCTGGTTTGATTCCTGGTCGGGGCACATACCTGCGTTGCAGGCTTGATCCCCAGTAGGGGGCATGCAGGAGGTGGCTGATCGATGTATCTCTCTCACATCAATGTTTCTCTCTCTCTCTCCTTCCCTCTCTCTCTAAATAAAAAAGAAAAGCAATAAAAACATATTTTAATAATATACATATATATTCAGTACTACTCTGGAAAATTATTGGCATTATCTATTAAAACACAAGTAAAAAACATACTCAGCACCTCCTCCTAAACAGACATGCGTGCATGGGTGCACCCAGAGACATGTACAAGAATGCTCTTATTCGGAAGAGCAAACCATGAAAATGCTCATCAAGTGTCCACCAGCATTAGGATGGAAAAGTGGATGTTAGTATGTTCACATAATGAAATTCTTTACAGTAATGAACAAATGACCACTTCCTGCACCAGGGATGAATCTGATAAAGAGAATGTGGGGAAGAAATACTGTATGACTTCATTAATGAATGAATGCTTGCAGATAAAACTATAAAGAAAATCAAGGAATGTAATAGCATAAAAGTCAGACAGGAGCGAGAGGGTAGGGATGGTGTTTGGGAGCAGACACTAGGGTACTCCTGGAATGCTGGCAATATCATGTTTCTAGTCCTGGGTGGGAGTAACACTGGGGTGTGCACTGTAATAAGCCAGGGGCTGGCAAGCCACACCTATGGCCCAAACCTAATCTACCACCTGTTTTTGTAAATAAAGCTTTATTGGAACACAGCCCCACATTAGTTTACATATTGTCTGCTTTTACATCAACAACAGCAGACCCGAGTGGTGTGACAGAGGCCACGTGGCCCACAAAGCATAATATATTTACCATCTGGCCCTTGACACACAGTTTGCCAACCCCTGTATTAGATCACTGAGCAGTACATTTCTATTTTACATACTCACATATGTACACATATGCATGCACGTCTACATACATTTCTATTTTGTATCTATGTATAAATATGTTGTGTTTACACACATGCATGTGGTATTCTACAATTTTAAATATATGAGCAACTAGACTTCATGTTTAGCTCTGCCTCGTTCTTGGCAATAGACATTCAATGCACAAAATAACAATCAAATCAATTGCCTTTAAGAAAATAAGCACCCTTTTCTTTAATTAAATATGTTAATCATGTAGACAAAATAAACTGCACTTGCCTTCAAAGCTGATTTTAGCCTGAATTTCCACATTTGCAATAGAATGGATAATTGACTTTCACTCTACATACTTTGATGATACATTTCTTAAAGATGTTTTAAAGGCTGCAGAATGAGATGTGAGGGCACTTTCGACAAGTGCCTTGCCAAATGTCAGTTCTCTACTTGAGTTGTTCTTAGAAGATTGAACCCAGATACCTATAAACACAACAAAATTCAACAAATAAGAATTTTCAGCCATGCCTTATTTATTCAGTGATGTGGGGGAAGGCAGCTTTTCCGATACACTGAGTTTCTCTCTCTGCATTTAGTAATTCATTCATTCAACAAATATTTACATAGAGCTTACCATGCCAAAACTTTTATTTTCACCATTTTAATGCAAACATTTCTGAAATATTTTATATCTTCCCTGTCTTTTACACAAAGAATGCTGAGCATAATTTAATCTTTTCTTTATGACTCAGCCTCATTGTGGAACCAAACTATAAATTGTTGACTTTCAAATACACATTTTAACTGAGAAGCCTTTTTATCAGATTCTAACGTGCAAAAGAGCTAAAAAGAAGAGTTGAAATGCGAGATTGAGGTGTGGCAGAGTCCCACCCACTTGGTATCCCTGGGACAATGCAAAAGCCTAAGACTCCAGGAATCATCAGAAACCACTGGTGCCATACAGAGAAAACCCTAAAGACTTCATCAAAAATCTACTAGACTTAATAAATGAATTTGGCAAAGTAGCGGGATACAAAATTAATGTCAAGAAATCAGCGGCATTCTTATATACCAATAATGAAATCACAGAAAGAGAAACTGAAAAAACAATCCCATTTACCATCGCAGCAAAAAAATTAAGATAACTAGGGAAAAACTTAACCAAAGAAGTAAAGGACCTCTTCACAGAAAACTACAGGTCATTGAAAAAAGAAATAGAGGAAGATATAAAAAAGTGGAGATATATACCTTGTTCATGGACTGGAAGAATTAACATCATTAAAATGTCCTTAATACCCAAAGCAATCTACAGATTCAATGCAATCCCCATCAAAATACCAACGACATATTTCACAGAACTAGAACAAACACTCCAGAAGTTTATATGGAACCAAAAAAGACCCCCAATAGCTACAGCAATCTTGAAAAAGAAGAACAAAGTAGGAGGGATCACATTACCAGATTTCAGGTTATACTACAAAGCCATTGTAATCAAAACAGCCTGGTACTGGCACAAGAACAGGCAGATAGATCAATGGAACAGAATAGAGAGCCCAGAAATTGACCCAAGACAATATGTTCAATTAATATTTGAAAAAGGTGGCAAGAGCATACAATGGAGTAAAGACAGTCTCTTCAATAAATGGTGTTGGGAAAATTGGACAGCTACATGCAAAAAAATGAAGCTAGACCACCAACACAAGAATAAACTCAAAATGGATAAAAGACTTAAATGGGACTCGTGAATCCATAAAAATTCTAGAAGAAAATGTAGGCAACAAAATTTCAGACATCATATGCAGCAGAATTTTCACTGATACAACATCTAAGGCAAGAGAAACAAAGGAAAAAATGGACACATGGGACTACATCAAACTAAAAAGCTTCTGCACAGCAAAAGAAACAACCATCAAAACGGAAAGGGATCCCACTATGTGGGAGACCATAATAGCCAATGATGCATCAGATAAGGGGTTAATTTCCAAAGTATATAGAGTGCTCATACAAGTCAACAAAAGGAAGACAAAGAACCCAATTAAAAAATGGGCAGAGGACCTAAACAGACACCTCTCCAAACAGGACATACAAATGGCCAAGAGACATACAAAAAAATGCTCAACATCACTAATCATCAGAGAGACGCAAATTAAAAATTAAATTGCCATTTGACCCAGTGATCCTACTTCTAGGAATATACCCTAAGAAGCCTGAAAAACCAATCAGAAAGAATACATGTACCCCCATGTTCATAGCAGCACTATTTACAATAGCTAAGATCTGGAAACAGCCCAAGTGTCCATCAGTGGATGAATGGATAAAAAAGCTGTGGTACATATACACAATGGAGTACTATGCAGCTGTAAGAAAGAAAGATCTCTTATCCTTTGAGACGACATGGAGGGACCTGGAGAGTATTATCCTAAGTGAAACAAGCCAAGCAGAGAAAGACAAATATCACATGATCTCACTTATTTGTGGAATATAATGAACATAACAGTCTGAGGAACAGGGTAGACCCAGAGACATGGAAGTAGGGTACAGACTGACAACCCTCAGAACAAGGGGTGAGGGGGGAGGGAAGACATAAACCACAGAACTTATACGCATGTACGCATAACTGATGGACATGGACAACAATGCTGGGGATGGGGCGGGGGGGATGGGGAGGAGGGTGTCAATGGGGGAAAAAGGAGAAACATCTTTAACAAAAACAAATTAATAAAATAATAAAATAAAATAAAAATAAAAAACAAAGAAAAACTGAATGAGGACATTAGTAAAGAAAAATTTTCCTTGTTAGGAAAAAAGCATATATTGCTTTTGATCCTTGCATTTCATACATTTCTGGTTGTATATAAATCAAGATGACTTGCATTCCTGCTATGTCATTTGAAATTCAATAAAATTTTTGATTGAACACTAAAAAAAAAAAAGAAACCACTGGTGCCATAGAGTAACACTCTTAAGTTCTACTGAGAGAGAGAAGATTGCTCCTATACTCCATGATTTTAAACTATGATCCAAAACTGAAGTCATTTTTTAGAATTTGAATGTGTTTTATGGTGTCCTTCACAATGTCGGCAATCACTCCTGCTGCCTATCAGTGTGGCTCCCTGTAACTGTTCCTCCTTCACCACCCAGCCCCAACATCTGGGGTTTCTGCAGACTGGAAAATCAGTCATCAGTCTTCATAAGAGTGTGTGTAAATCAAGAGTCCAGAGACCTGTAGGGCTCAAGAGGCTCTTTCTTGAATAAAGGCCATGGGCTTTATATGCTAGACCTTGGATGATCCATTTTGACAGTCAAACTTGTTTGCCTGTCTAATTTCAAACTTACCAAATGTCTATTAGAAGCAAACTGACCTCTAATAAGTAAGAAAATTCTCTACAGTCAACATGAGAATGAATTACTATTATAAATGGTGATTCACTTTCTCAGTTGAGGAGATATTTCTAGAAGCTCTCAGTCTAAGAACCATTATCTACTAGTAACTTTCAAATGCAAATATTTGGATAGACCTCTATACATTTAAATAGACTTTTATAAAATACATATCCATAAGTACTGGTGAAGAAAATATGCTTTGCCCCACCACACATACACGAACCGGGAAGAGAGAAAACTTGAACAGCCCAATAACAATGAAGGAAATTTACGATGTAATCAAGAAACACCTAGCAAAAAAAGCCCGGGCCCGGACAGCTTCACGGGGGAGTTTTACCAAACATTCAAAGAACTAACACCCATTCTCCTCAAACTATTCCAAAAAATTCAAGAAGAAGGCAGTCTTCCAAACTCGTGTTATGAGGCCAGCATAATTCTAATTCCACAACCAGATAAAGACACTACAAAGAAAGAAAAGTACAGGCCAATATCCCTGATGAACACAGATGACAAAATCCTTAACAAAATACTAGCAAACCGGATCCAGCAATGCATCAAAAAAATTATTCACCATGTCCAAGTGGGATTCATCACAGGGATGTAAGGATGGTACAATATTCACAAATCAATAAAAGTGATATACCACATAAACAAAATGAAAGCTAAAAACCATATGATCATATCAATAGACACAGAAAAATCATTTGACAAAATCCAGCACCCATTTCTGAGAAAAATGCTCAGCAATGTGGGAAAAGAGGGATCATATCTTGACATAATAAAGTCCATATATGAAAAACCTACAGCCAACATCATACTCAATGGGCAAACATTAAAGCATTTCCCTTAAGAACAGGAACAAGACAGGGATGCCCACTTTCGCCACTCTTATTTAACATAGTACTGGAAGTCTTAGCCACAGCAATTAGACAAGAAGAAAAAATAAAAAGGATCCAAATTGGAAAGGAGGAAGTGAAAATGTCATTATTTACAGATGATATGATATTGTATATAGAAAACCCTAAAGACTCCATCAAAAATCTATTAGACATAATAAATGAATTTGGCAAAGTAGCAGGATACAAAATTAACATCAACAAATTGATGGCATTCTTATACACCAATAGTGAACTCACAGAATGAGACATTTAAAAAAATAATCCCATTTACCATATGGCAAAAAAATTAAGATACCTAGGAATAAACTTAACCAAAGAAGTAAAGGACCTCTTTGCAGAAAACTACAGGACATTGAAAAAAAGAAATAGAGGAAGATATAAAAAAGTAGAAGCACACACCTTGTTCATGGGTTGGAAGAATTAACATCATTAAAATGTTCATATTACCCAAAGCAATCTATAGATTCAATGCAATCCCCATCAAAATACCAATGACATATTTCACAGAACTAGAACAAATACTTCAAAAGTTTATATGGAACCAAAAAAGACCCCAAATAGCCACAGCAATCTTGAAAAAGAAGGACAAAGTAGGAGGGATCACAATACCAGATATCAGCTTATACTACAAAGCCATTGTAATCAAAATAGCCTGGTACTGTCACAAGAACAGGCATATAAATCAGTGGAATAGAACAGAGGACCTGGAAATTGACACAAGACATTATGCTCAATTAATATTTGACAAAGGTGGCAAGAGCATACAATGGAGTAAAGACAGCCTCTTTAATAAATGGTGATGGGAAAATTGGACAGCTACATGCAAAAAAATGAAACTAGACCACCAACTTACATCACACACAAGAATAAACTCAAAGTGGATAAAAGACTTAAATGGGACTCGTGAATCCATAAAAATCCTAGAAGAAAATGTAGGCAACAACATTTCAGACATCATACGCAGCAGAATTTTCACTGATACAACACCTAAGGCAAGAGAAACAAAGGAAAAAATGGACACATGGGACTACATCAAACTGAAAAGCTTCTGCACAGCAAAAGAAACAAGAATCAAAATGGAAAGAGATCCCACTGTATGGGAGAGCATAATTGTCACTGATGCATCAGATAAGGGGTTAATTTCCAAAATATATAGAGTACTCATACAACTCAACAAAAGAAAGACAAAGAACCCAATTAAAAAATGGACAGAAGACCTAAATAGACACCTCTCCAAACAGGACATACAAATGGCCAAGAGACATACAAAAAAATGCTCAACATCACTAATCATCAGAGAGATGCAAATTAAAACAACTATGAGGTATCATCTCACACCTGTCAGAATGGCTGCCATCAACAAATCATCAAACAAGTGCTGGCGAAGGTGTGAAGAAAAGAGTACTCTAGTACACTGCTGGTGGGAATGCAGACTGGTGCAGCCACTGTGAAAAACAATATGATGTTTCCTCAAAAAATTAAAAATTGAGTCCTGGCCGGTTTGGCTCAGCAGTTAGAGCGTCAGCCCTCGGACCAATGAGTCGTAGGTTTGATTCTGGTCAAGGGCACGGACCTCAGTTGCAGTTCTTCCCTAGCCCTGGTGGGGTCATGTGGGAGGCAACCAGTCAATGTGGCTCTATCACATCAATGTTTCTCTCTGACTCTCTCTCCCCCTCCCTCCCACTCTATCTGATGATAAATGGAAAAAAATCCTTGAGTGAGGAATTAATTAAAAAATTTTAAATTAAAAATTGAACTGCCATTTGGCCCAGTGATCTCACTTCTAGGACTATATCCTAAGAAGCCTAAAACACCATTCAGAAAGAATATATGTACCCCTATGTTCATAGCAGCACTGTTTACAATCGCTAGCATCTGGAAACAGCCCAAGTATCCATCAATAGATGAGTGGATAAAAAAGCTGTGGTACATATACACAATGGAATACTATGCAGCTGTAAGAAAGAAAGATCTCTTATCCTTTGAGACAACATGGAGGGACCTGAAGAGTATTATGCTAAGCGAAATAAGCCAATCAGAGAAAGACAAATACCACATGAGCTCACTTATTTGTGGAATATAATGAACAAAATAAGCTGATGAACAAAGTAGACCCAGAGACATAGAAAGAAGTACGGTTCAGACTGACAAATCTCAGAGGAGGGGGATGGGAGGGAGGGATGAGATAAACCAAAGAACTTATATGCATATATGCATAACCAATGGACACAGACAACAATCCTGTGTGGGGGTGAGGGGCAGGACTGGGAGGAGGGTGTCTGGAGGGGAAAGGAGAAACATCTGTAACAAAAATAATTAAATTATTATTTTTTTTAATTTGGGGGAAGAAAAAAAAACTTGAAGTTATTTCACATCACAAAAACATTTTTCTATAAAGAAACTGTGGATGATGGAGAAACCACAGTTTTAATGGAACTGAATGTAGTATCTGATTTCACATATGTATAAGATCTGAAATGTGGGCTGTATCTCTCACCAGGCTTGAATCTCTCCTGCCAATGCTTGCCAAGTGGTTATCTGTTTATCATTGAATACAGGGTCAGAGAAACTTCTGGATTAATTCTATCTTTTTTCAATCCTTACTAGAATATATTCATGTATTATTAAATGTTTGTAATTGGTACAATTTTAATATTGAAATCAATGTAGGTTTTGGTACAACTATAAAATTCTTCCTAATACTTGAGAATAATCATACTTCACATAAGTAATGTTAAACCTACAGAAGTTAAACCTACATATGAGCAGAATAAACAGATATTTTTCATTTCTTCAAAATAATAGAGACTTACTACTTATATCTTTTTAAATAGTGTGAGGCCCTCCTCCCCAAAAGACATCATTTAAATAAAAATGACAATTATTTTGAAATATATGCATAATCTGACTATTAGTATCTATCTGAATGTGAGCAATATTTTTCTAAAAATTTAAATGAATTGCCCAGATTAATGAAATATATTTTATGGCCAAATTCTTATCCCCTTTGAACAATTAAAAGTTGCCTTGTAGATACCACAATTAATTACTCACTTGAAAATAATCCAGGATTCTTGAAATAGAAAATCTAAAGGAAAATTCAGGACTAATCTAGTACAAAGAATGAAATGTTAAGAAAATCTACCACAAACTAAGCACAGATCTTGCAAATCCCATGTTCTAGTTCAGTGAAAAGGTAAAGAAACAAAGTTAACTTTTTCTTTTTGCCTTTAATTTTAGAAGAAATGAACCTCTTTTTTATATTACAATGAATATCAAATTTACATAAAACCTTAGCTCATTTAAAAAAAAAAAAAGAAAAAAGAAAGAAAAGCCAACACATAAAAGATTATTCAATATTACAGTAAAAAAAAAAAAAAAAAAAAGATTAAAAAAAAAAAAAAAAACCCGAGTACATCTAAGCCATCTCAGCAGCTGCTGCTACATTCTGGATGAAAATGTCCATGGGAGAAAGCCAAACTTTGAACAGGGACCAAGGCACCCCCTCCAATCTTCACTGGGATATTTTATCTGCTATATTCACTGAAAATAAGACTAAGGTCCTTGAAATCTGATAGAAACGTTTTTGGGGCCCCCTGGTGGTACTATAGACCTTGGATGTCAGATAAAAATGTCCATGAACCAAATAAGCTAAGGCAGCCAAGGCCAAGTTCTAAAAACTGATATCTCCTCTGCATGACGGTTAGCATTTTTAGTGTATATAGTTGATCTATCTCAACCACAGTTGAGTCAATCTCTCTATAGTAGTGTCCTATAAAGGTAATAGTTTTTTCTTACCTCTCAATTTGTCGCAACCTAAAAAAATGGACATTTAGTATTTTGCCACGCTCCCTGTCTCCCTCTCCAGATAATTTTAACCAAAAGCATATTGTACAACACTGTGGTTAGTGTTGTATAATACAAACTCATAAATCTGCACAGAATCTATTTACTTACTCTTAGAACTAGCAAAGAATCACTGTTGGCTTAAATCATTTAAGTGTCAATATGTTGTTTAGAGTAGTGGGTTTAAATGGATAGAAGAGTCCAGTTGTCCTTCAGTATCCATGGGTGACTGGCTCCAGGACCGCCCCCTCATGGATACCAAAATAAGCAGATGCTCAAGTCCCTTACATAAAATGCCATAGATCAATGTATACAGTCAGCCCTCCAAATCTGCGGATTCCCAACCACAAATCAAAAATACTATTTTCGATCTGCTGTTGGTTGAATTCTCGTATGCAAAACCTGTGGATACAAGAGGGTTTGGGGGGACGGGGACAACTGTATATAACTGATTTTCATCAGGAACTGCAACCCAAAAAATCAGCTATTCAATGGCCTGTTAAATTTGGAATGCTCTACCTAGCCAGGTGAAATTGATCTATAAAACCACTCCTCTAAATCTAACTAAAAGGTAGATGACCCAATTCATATTTACCAAAGAACCTTCTCAAAGGTACACAACTCTTGATTAAATATTATAATCAACAGGGGAGTGTTTTTAAAATGAAAAGGCCAGCCTGCTTCCAGAGATCCTGAGTTAACTGGCCTGGAGTAAGTCCTGGACATCAGTACTTTGTAAACGCTCCCCAGGGCATTCTTAAGGCTAACCACGTCTGATAACCACTGTCCTTCCCAGGGTCACTGAGCAGGCAGTGCTCCCATATCTGCTGTGGCTGAGTCCAGGCTACAAAGGGTCACTTTCAAAGACCCACTTTTCCCCCACTTGTACCATTTCTCCCTCTTTGCAATTATGTGCAAGATTGTAACATAGCTCTACCCACTATTTAATATGTTGGGGTACAGAAAAAATTTCATGGTCACAAAAATTATAAAAGCTGAACTGCACAGAAACTTTGGAGTTATAAAGTTGATGAGTTAGTTTTTGTATGCTGCTAAACCATCAGGTAACAAAATTTACTGCCTGACTTCTCGGCAGGATTTTGCTGTGGACTATTGCCTATTTAAGACCTACTTTCCCCTTGGCTTCTGTGATACCACATTCTTTTTTTCCCGTCCAACCTCTCTGGCTACTTTCTCCTATTCTTATGCAGCAGGTCCTCAAATAACACCATTTTGTTTGATGTCATTTTGTTATAATTTTGACATGCTGTAGGAACTTAACTTTTATTTATATCAATTAATCTGTGGTAAAGTTGGTTTTGTTATATGTCATTTGCCATAGTTCCAAGAATCTATTTACGATGTTGAGAGGACTTATAGTACCCGTTGGTCTCATACTTTAAGGAGATCAGGATCACCTGAAGATCTTGCTAAACCACAGATAGCTTGGCCCCACCCTCAGTGTTTCTGATTTAGTAGGTCTGGAGTGGAACCCAAGAATTTGCATGTCTAACACGTTTCCCAGTGATGTTGCTGCCACTGGCCTGGGGACCACACTTGAGGAACCACTATCCTATGCTATATGTTGAAGTTCCTCAAGGCTCCTTCCTAGGCTCTCCTCTCATTTACTCTACACTCTCCTCCTATACATTTACTGCCAAGACTCTTAAATTATACAAATGGCCCAAGTTTCTATCTCTAGCTAGACTTCTTATAAGCTTTTCCTAAGCTCCATTGCCTACTCAACTTCTCCACTTTGTGGTCTCAGTGGCATCACTATCTCAACATTCCAAGGCCAGACTTGAGATCTTGACCCTACTCAAACCAGGTCCTCTTCCTCTTCCTCTTCCTCTTCCTCTTCCTCTTCCTCTTCCTCTTCCTCTTCCTCTTCCAGGGATCCATAGCTCAGTGAATGGCTTCACCATCCAATTGCACATGCCAAAGTCCAATGATTCATCATTGACACTGCCCTCTCCCTTCTACCCCTAACTAATAGACAATTCATTCCAAAGTCTGTCTGATTTACCTCCTAAATATTTCTCATAACCACTACCTCCACCCTAATTCAGGCCCTAGTCATCTCTCACATGGACTCGTTTCCCTGCATTCACAATGTATCCCGTTCCCTCTAATTTTTTTCTCCATCCTACAGGCAACTACTTTTTTAAATGAAAATCTGATCATATTACTCTCTGCCCTTCAGTGGCTTTAGAACTAAAACCAAGATCTACTTAAGCTTGGTTCACAAGGGCTGGAAGCCTCCAGCCTCTCCCTATTACCAGCCTCACCTCATGCTATGCTCTGCTCTCTGAGCACCAGCCATACAAGTTTTCTTTCAGTTGCTTGAACTCTCCTGGCTCCATCCTCCATGAAGACCTAGTCCATACTGTCTGACACTGCATGCCACCTCCACTCCTCCACTCATCCTTTGCCTTAATTAACTTCAGCTTCTCATATTCAGCCATCAGTGGGCTGTTCTTCTTTGTCACACACTGGTACTTCTCAACTCCTTAAGACCCAACACTTTTAAAAATATGTTTTTCTTTATTTTAGAGAGAGAAGGAGAGAGAAAGAAACATCAATGTGAGAGAGAAACATCGATTGGCTGCCTCTCACATGCACCCCAACAGGGATTGAACCTGAAACCTGGGCACGTGCCCTGACTGGAATCAAACTGGCAACCTTGTGGTACACAGGATGATGCCCAACCAACTGAGCCACACCGGCCGGGCAGGGCCAACACATTTTTCATAACAAAACTTTTGTAATATACCTTTACTGTCCTAAAATTAAATTACCGACCATATGAATTCCCTGTACAAATAATTTAAAACATTTCAGTGTAGTGCCCAAACTGTAATATAAAGCCAGAATGAAAGTAATTTATAATAAAAAGTAATATACATTTCTATATATAAATGATTGTTATAACCACATGAAAAGATCCAATAAAGTAATCACACAGGCTTACACATGATTTCATATTTAAAATCACTGTGAATAAATGACCCAATGTAAACCAATACAGATTTGTTGTATTGTGACTTAAATGCCATCTACAGCTTTACCACTAGTGACATGATTTTCCAAAATGATGAATAACTCTCATTAAAGTTGCAAACAAAATAAAGTACAATCTCTCCTCAATTTACACTAAGGCTACATTCTTGGAAAATTCTTTGTTTGTTAAGATAATGTAAAAAACACTTTGTATTTCTATGTAAAACGGAGTTCAGTTCCAATCTCAGTAAATGAAATACACGAACATCCCGAAGGATGTTTGAAAGTCAAGTGTAAAGTGAGACAGAACTTTGTGTAGAGGACTGTCAGGCGAGCTCTGGGATGTCTAACACTATGTTCCTCTCCCACAAAATGCCTCCATCATCTGTGGGGACAAACACAATGCTCCCACCACTTTCCCAAGTTCCTCCTAGGTGGCAGAACTGTCCCCATGAGAAGCAGGTAACAGGAGCCTTGCCCTTAGCACTTACACATTCTATGCTCTCATGGGACCCTCCTCTTCCTTTATAAAGGCAGATCCATGTGTAAATATTCAATTAATGCCTACCGCCTTCATGGACTCAGAGCACAGGAAAACAAAGACCATGCATGAATTTTGCTCACCATTGTGCTCCAAATGCTTTGTACGGTCAGCACAGTAAGCACTCAATGGATTTTGCTGAATGAGTCATTGAATGTGATTTCTCTAGCACTGGATGCTGGAAGACAGACAACCCCATGCCTGGCTCTGCACTTGTACCAGAAAAGGCGCTAATAGGAATCCAGGACAGCCGATGGGAGTTTTGATTGCCTAGATTGAGTTCATATGTGTCTTTCTTGTTGCCTTTCAGTCAGTTCAGGTTGCTATAACAAAATTCCATAGACTAGGTGGCTTATAAACAGTGGAAAATTTCTTTCATGGTTCTAGAGGCTGGGCGTCCAAGATCTGGGTGCAGCATGGTGAGGGCCCACTTCCGGTTATAGGCAACCAAGTTTTCATTGTATCCTCACATGGCAGAGAGAAGAAAGGGGAAGCAAGCTCAGGCAGTTAGAAGGGCACGAATCCCATTCTTGAGGGCTGCACCCTCACGACCTCATCGAACCCCAACCACCTACTAAAGGCCTCACTTCCTAATATCATCACATTAGGGTAGAATGGCAACATATGAATTTGGAGGGGACACAAACATCCAGTCCATAAGAGTTATTAAATTTAATACATTTTCTTTTTTATTAAGAACTACCAAGTTAAGCTTGTACTTAACATTTATGACAATGCCAAAGCAAGAGCTAAACCACACAGTTCACAATAGACCCTCAAGCAGAGTGAAAGGACCAGAACACAGGTTTGTTATGAAAATTGATCTGGAAGAGGTGGCCAAACAGCTTCCAGTTCAACTTCTGCCTTCAGGCTATTCACAGGGAATACAAGTGTCTGGGACAATTAGGCACCCAGAAACGTATTCAGATCACTATTGCTGTATTTCACTGGTGATTATTAGAACCAGAAAGAGTGACTGGGTTACTCCAAGTTAGAAGACCCACTGAAAACTAGCCAAAACCATTCTGGATTTGTGATGAGATAGGAGAGAGCACGTCCTAACACAAGTCACTAATGAGAAGAAAGATAAATACTTTTTGGTATCAGATCTTAGGAGCTTCATCATTATAAGTGATATATGTTTAAGTCTCTTCTCCCAACACACTCTTACGATTTAGAAGGATATATTTGTTAAGCCATATAACTCTGCTCCAATTTATTGATAACCTTAGCATCAGGTAACAGGTCCAAAGAGCAAACAGACAAGATAGAAGAAATAGGATAGACTTCCAAAAGGAATGGCTCTGGGTAAAAGGATAATTTAATAGTTATGAAAGTTCCATGATACTACAATATGTATTAAAATTTTAAATACGTGGATAATAAATTATTTAAGTAAAAACAAGACAATTAAAATGTCAAAAGGTAAGCTGCATGCTTCTGCCCTGAATAGTATTTACATATGTATAATGAGGTAAGCATGAAGTAATAATTAGGAACAGTAACAACTACATCAGAAAGGATTAAGGAGAAATCCTATTTAAGAGAGGGAAACACTCCTATCATTATAGAAAGTAGAAATTTTTAAATTAACATAGAGCAATAAGTAAGTTACTGAGAAATACCACATCTACCAGAAGATTAGAAAATTAAAAGAACTTGCCATGGGATTACCACTAAAGTGAAAAACTTATTTTTCATTGTAAATGTCATGATACTGTTTTTTATTATATAAAACTATTACCTTGATAACTTTTTACCACTTAAGCTTCTGAGAATGTCCATAATCAAAGACTATGCGCCACATGAACATTTAAATGACATATTTATCCCATTCTGAGTCCTGTTAAAAATAGTGTGATTTAATATTTTGTTTCAGTCACAAAAATCCAAATTCTTAAGACCTTCCATACTTTGCAGAACTTGAGCAATGATGGCTATAGTTTCTCAGACATTAGTTTAAGAGCAGATTGTGAACTAAAACATTACACCCACCACCATAGTGACTTAATGGAAAACTGCACATACCTGAATGAATAACTTACTTTAGTGAGTTAAGTCTACAGGTTTAGACCATACTCCAATTTGTGTGTGTATGTGTGTGAATCAATCTTTCATTGTGACTTCTTTTTTTAATAATTTTTTATTTTTCAGTTACAGTTGACATACACTATTATATTAGTTTCGGGTGTACAATCCAGTGATTAGACATTATATAACTTACTAAGTGATCATCCTGATAAATCTCATATCCTTCTGATATACATAGCTATTAGAATTTTATTGACTATATTCCCTATACTGTACTTCATAGATGCATGATTATTCAGTAACAACCAATTTGTACCTCTTAATCCTTTCACCTTTTTCACCCACCCCCCTAAATCTCCCTCCCATCTGGTAACTGTCAAATGTTTTCTGTATCTATGAGCGTGGCCAATGTAGCTCAGTGACTGAGCGTCATTCCATGGACTGAGGTCCTGGTTCAATTCCCGGTCAGGGCACGTGCCTGAGTTGTGGCTCGATCCCCAGTAGGGGGCCTGCAGGAGGCAGCTGATTGATGTTTCTCTCTCACATCGATGTTTCTATCTCTCTCTCCCTTCCTCTCTTTCTAAAAAATCAATTAAAAAGACATATTTAAAAAAATGTTTTCTGTATCTATGAGTCTGTTTCTGTTCTGCTTGTTTGTTTTTTATATTCAGTTGTTGATAGATATGTATTTATTGCCCTTTTATTTTCTTCTTCTTCTTCCTCCCTCCTCCTCCTCCTCTTCCTCCTTTTCCTCCTCCTTCTCCTCCTCCTCCTCCTCCTCCTCCTCCTCCTCTTCTTCTTCTTCTTCCTCCTAAAGAAGACCCTTTAACATTTCATGTAATACTAGTTTGGTGGTGATGGACTCCTTTAGTTTTTTTTTTTTTTGTCTGGGAAACTATATGTCCTTTGATTCTAAATGATAGCTTTTCTGGATAGAGCAATTTTGGTTGTAGGTCATTGCTTTTGATCAATTTGAATATTTCTTGCCATTCCCTTCTGGCTTGAAAAGTTTCTGTTCAGAAATTTGCTTACAGTCTTATGGGAGCTCCCTTGCTTTTCTCTTACGACTTCTAAGATTCTCTCTTTGTCTTTAATCTTTTGCATTTTAATTATGATGTGTATTGATGTGGGCCTCTTTGGATTCATCTTGTCTGGGACTCTGTACTTCCTAGACTTATATGTCTATTTCTTTCACCAGGTTAGGGAAGTTTTCTGTCATTATTTCTTCAAATAGTTTCAATTTCTTGCTCTCTCCCTTCTCCTTCCAGCACCCCCATGGTGCAAATGTTGGTATGCTTGAAGTTGTCACAAAGGCTCCTTACACTATCTTCATTTCTTTGGATTCTTTTTGTTGTTCTGATTGGGTGTTTTCTGCTTCCTTATGTTCCAAATCGTTGATTCGATTCTCGGCTTCATCTACTTTACTGTTGATGCCCTGTAAATTATTCTTCAATTCAGTTAGTGTATCCTTCATTTCTGACTGGTTCTTTTTCATGCTGTTAAAGTTCTCCCTAAGCTCCTTGAGCATCCTTATAACCATTGTTTTGAACTCTGCATTTGGTAGTTTGCTTGCCTCCACTTCATTTAGTTCTTTTTCTGGAGATTTCTCTTGTTCTTTCATTTGAGACCTGTTTCTTCATCTCTGCATTTTGGCTGCTTTCCTGTTTATTTCTATGTATTAGGTAAAGATGTGTGTCTCCTGGACTTGGTAGAGTGGCCTTGTGTAGTAGGTGTCCTGTAGGGGCCAGTGGCTCAGCCTCCCCAGTCACCTGAGCTGGGTGCTCCAGGGGCACCCCTGTGTGGGCTGTGTGCAGTATCCTGTGGCAGTTGAGCCTTGATTGCTATTGTCGTCATTGAGAGGGATTGACCCCCAGGCCAATTGGCTTCAAGGACCACCTGTGACTATAGCAGAAGAGGTGCTGTGCAGCAGTCGACCCTATGGAGCAGGACTTGCTTCAGTGGGCCTTTGGTGCTCACCAAATCTGCCCCTTGAGTATGTCACTTGTGGAGGTGGTAGGGTTGTGGTACAGCATGGTTTGAAGCTGGGGCACTGGCTCTGGGACCTCATGAGAAGTGCAAGGCCAGCCATCACTGGTGTACTGCCTGGGGCCACCTGCCACAAGCTACAGAGTGATCTGAAGATGGTTGCTACTTGCGCCAGGCTTGGAAATGCCCAGAAGAGTCCAAACTTTGAACCAAGGCTGTCTGCCACTAGTGCTGGGCCTAGAGACACTTAGCAAGTGGTACAGGGTATGCAGAGGCCAGATGCTGCTTGTTCAAAAGATTTTAGGGAAGTCTGGCAAGTGAGGCCATTTGTATGGAAAAGCCACTGGAAATAGCTTGGGTGGGCCTGCAAGTTGGGTGGGGCAGGGTCTCAGGGAATCACCAGGGCAGGGTGAACAGTGTGAGGCAGGTTGATGGAGACTCAGATATGGCACCCACGTGCCAGCTCTGTGGGAGGTGGAGGCGGGGTCTCAGAAAAGGAACAATGGCCTCTGCTAGCACTTTTGCCTGGCTGAAAGCTGCCCCTCTGCTCTAGCCCTGATGCCAAACAATGCAGTTCCTCCCTATGTGTCCCTGGTTCCTTTCAAGCTGCTGTCCCAGTGCTGGAGCTCAGAGGAAGTGAGTCTGAGTAAGTCCGTGTATAGGCCCTTTAAGAGGAACTGCCTGGGCCTCCAGAAGACCTCATCTTCCTCAGTCTCTATCCCCACTGATTTTTACAGCCAGAAGTTATGGCGACTTCTCTTCCTGGCTCTGGAACCCTGGACTTGGAGGGCTGGTGTGGGGCTGGTACACCTTGCTCCTCAGGGGGGACCTCCACAACTGAGATCTCCCTCCCAGTTTTTAATCACCACACTTGGGTGTGGGACCAGCTCGTTCCATGTCTCTACCTCTCCTGCCAGTCTCAGTGTGGCTTCTTCTTCATATCCTTAGTTGTAGGACTTTTGTTCAGCGAGATTTCAGGTGGTTCTGAATGTGGTTGTTCTATAATTTAGTTGTAAGTTTGACATGGTTGTGGGAGTATGTATAATGTTTACCTGTACTGCCATCCTGACTGGAAGTCATCATCATGACTTCTTAGAACATGTTATTTAGCTGAATAGATATAAAGAATTGATGTGTAGCCCTGGCTGGTATGACTCAGCGGTTAGAGTGTTGGTCCCAGGACTGAAGAGTCACGGGTTCGATTCCCGGGTTGCAAGTTCGATCCTTGGCTCTGGTTGGGGTGGGTGTGGTAGGCAACCAACTGATCTCTCTCTCTCTTTCTCTCTCTCCCCCTCCAGCTCCCCCTCCCTTCCACTCTCTCTAAAAAAATCAGTGGAAAATAATATCCCCAGGATTAACAACAAAAATAATTGAAGGAAAAGAGATTGTATTCTTTTTTTTAATATGTTTTTATTGATTTTTTAGAGAGAAGGGAAGGAAGAGAAGAGAGATGGAAACATCAATATGAGAGAGAAACCGATCAGCTGCCTCTTGCACGCCCCCCTACTGGGGATTGAGAACCTCCAATCTACACATGAAGGAGGAAGCAATAGGAATGAAATTATGCTACCAAAAATCACATAGCTAGGTAAGCGCTAAAGCCTGTTAGACTGTGAGAGCAACTTTTTTTGTTCTTTATTGATTTTTTTAGAGAGAGAGGAAGGGAGAGGGAAAGAGAGATAGAAACATCAATGAGAGAGAACATTGATTGGCTGCCTCCTGCACATCCCCTAGTGGGGATTGGGCCCACAACCTGGGCATGTGCCCTGATTGGGAATCGAACTGAGACCTCTCAGTCCATGGAGTGACACTCAATCGACTGAGCCACACCGGCCGGGCAGAGATTGTATTCTTTTTATTGAGAACCTTCATGTTAAAGAAAGAAAAAGAATAGTTTATCATAGAAAAGCCCTGTACCCCAGGGAAAATTATGATTTTAAGGATTATGAGCCTGTCATCTATAAATTATGAGCTAGAGGCAGTACCTGAAGTTTTGATTAATCTGCTCATTATTCAGTTGACCCTCTTGCTAGCCTTGACAGCAAGTAGAAAGATCTGCAGGGCTAATGCTACTTCAAGTAGGAAATACAGAAGTAGATCAACAACAAGACTCTTTGAAGTGTTCCAAGCAGATGGTGAGGGCTGTGGAGAGGTGATCTAATACAACAGGTCCTTGGTGCTTTGTAGTTTAAATTCTGTGCCTCTAAGAGGCTTCATTCTCCCCCTGCCCTTTGGAGAATTTGAAGCCAATGGGTCTGAGCTGAGCTGTGCTGTGTGACTCACACGTATGCACAGATGAAGAGGGCATGCCAAGGATTAAAGAAGGACTGAGAGCATGTTCGTCTATTCAGCTCATCCCACTGAGCACGGACTGTGTGTCAGGCACCACACTGCATGCTGGAAGATGAATATAACAAGATATGGTCTCTTGGCACCAAGACCTCAGAGCCCAGTAAGCACATTTGTGATGAGCTCTCTGGCTGGCTACTTTCACCCTGCATAAGGCATTGTTTACAGACACAAAATAGCACACAAAAAGGAACATCTTATTGACATTATCTAACTTTTATCAAGTTTTTTTGTATGTGACAGGACTGTTCGAAGCATTCGGTGTATGTTTATTCATTTTATTCTCTTGATAATCCCACAAGGTAGTTACTAACATCATCCTCATTTTATTTATTTATTTATTTTATTTTTATTTATTTATTTATTTGCATTTATCTTCAGACAGAGTGGGAGGGAGAGAGAGAGGAAAAGAGAGAGAGAGAAATATCGACATGAGAGAGACACATCGAGTGGCTGCCACCCACACGACCCCAACTGGGATGCAACCAAGGTACATGCCCTTAGCAGGAACCGAACCCAGAACTCTCTGGTCCACGAGCCGATGCTCTAACCGCTGAGCCAAACTGGCCAGGGCTATTTATTTATTTTTAAACTCATCTTTATTGTTGAATGTATTACAGATGTCCTCCCCTTTTTCCCCACTGACCCCCTCCTCCCCAATCCCACCCCCCTCCTGCCTTCCCCACACTATTGTCGGTGTCCATTGGTTATGCATATATGCAAAGACATTCTTTGATTTATCTCATCCTGCCCTCCCTCCCCCCTTCCCTTTGAGGTTCATCAGTCTAACAACCAATTTGTACTTCTTAATTCCTTCACCTTTTTCACCCATCCCCCCCAGCCCCTGCCCATCTGTCAAGCAACAAAAAGTTCTCTGTATCTGTGAGTCTTTCTGTTCTGCTTGCTCATTTTGTTTGTAGATTCAATTGTTCATAGATAGGTATTAATTGCCATTTTATTGTTCATACTTTTGTTCTTCTTCTCCTTCAAGAAGACCCTTCAACATTTCATATAATACTGGTTTGGTGGTGATGAACTCCTTTAGCTTTTTCTTGTCTGGGAAACTCTTGATACGTCCATCGATTCTAAATGATAGCTTTGCAGGGTAGAGTAATCTTGGTTGTAGGTCGTTGCTTTTCATTTTACAAATAAGGAAACAAAGCACAAAAAATTAAGTAGCTAGACTCCAGGACTTTGTAGGTACTGGGGATGCCAGTTGGTTATCCCTCTCATGCAGACATTAAGCAAACCAAATGAAAAGGTAGAGGAGAATAAAGAGACATTCTTGTTTCACACTCACAGAAGGAAATTCCACAAGATAAAGGGAAGAAACACCACCAATACAGCTGCCTAGATATGCACTGAGCTAACACACCTTGCTCATAGTTCAGGCCTCCCTTTGTCTACACCTGAACTCTTGCTCCAGGAAGTCTTATGCTTGTGAATTCATAAACAGCTACTTGTAAAATAAGCCCATGATAATGAAACACTAAGTATAAGAGTTGTTTTTATCAGGTTGAGCAGAGAAGGCTTAAAGAAAGAGGCAAAGGAAAATACCTAACTGCGCACATTTTTTCATTTTTCTAGTTCTTTTAGCTCCATTGCAATGCCTTACCCTAAGAAACTTGGAGGAAGATAAATCATTGCGGGAGAGGCCTACAAAATGTAGATGAGATTGTTGCTGTAGACTTGCTGGCAACATCTCCTGCACAGAACACGAGGCATGGGCAGGAAGGAAGACACAATGGGGCTGCTACCTGGCATCAACTATTATAGAAGATACAAGTGAATTGCAGAAGGACCACCCATGCCTATGGGAACTCCTTAGAACTAAGTTGCTTGTCCATGGAACCTGCCAGGGCCTCCACCTGCCCAGGTCTTCAGGCACAGAGCTAGATGAGGGATGGTGACCACAACAATAGGGAGAGTAACCTCCCCACCACCAATGTGTGGCTGTTTGTTTAAGGAGAAAGCACTTGGAACCAACAAAGAAAAGGAGAACCAACTCACCATTGAAAAATCAAGAAATTAAATGATTCTTTACATTTGTCCCCCTCCCTCCCCTTACTGCAATGCCCAAGGGACAGGCACAAGAAAGAGGAAGGAAGAAGAAAGCAAATGCCTCATTCCTCCCCTTGCAATCTTTGGAGAGGACCGCCTTGCCTGCTCTAAAGAAAACAGGAAGATTTGAATTGAATGTGAGATCGACATGGTCAAGAGGCTAGGTTTTTTAACAACTAAAGATAACAGAAAAATTATAGAATCAAACTATCAAACAAAAATATTGTTAAGGGACCCACAACACAATAGGAACAGGGGTCTGACAGTGCAGGGTAAGAATTAAAGAGTCAAACTACAGTATTTGCACCCCAATGAGTCCGAGATCCCTCAATCAAACCAGTTTCAGGCTGACTTGGCAAGTGGAGTGGGAGGGGGGGAGAATCAACAATTAATATGGAAATAATCTCAAGATGTATCTTAGACTATCCCAGGCCAGAAAAATGAGACACTTTTGTAAAATCCTAGGATAAATAATTCAAGTTTGAGGCTTACTCAATGGCTAATCACTAACATCTTAATACTATGAATGTATACTTGATATAAAACATGCAATTTGTTAATATGATTAATAAATAGATGATATCAAAATGTCCAGCATGTACTGGACAGCGATGAACAATTAATGCCTATGTGATAGATAGACAATAAATATATGATTTCAAAGGAAAAGAATGATTTCTATTTGGATTCATGCCTGAATCCTGGGCCAGACTTGCCACCAAGCCATCATTAGTATTTCTTTTGGTATATCCCAGTTCATATTTTTCATGAATAGTGACCAAGAAATAACTTTTAGGAACAAATACACTACTGTAATTAAATTATCAAAAGGAAATGTACCTTCTTGTTTCTTTTTAACCTGAGGTGCAGGTGCAGGCTCAGACCTCACAGGACAAGACACGGAAACCCCACTAATAATTCTCCTTTCTCGTTATGAGGGCGGTGGGCCTCTTTGTTTTAGTGGAATTATCTTCCTTGCCTAAAAGCAGGAATGTGATGGACGTTTCACTTCCTCCTTCCGCAGTGTGTGGAATACATAAGAACATATATTTCAAGTCTTCTGCTACCCACAAGCCTGATGTTCGTGTCGGAGCTGCATCTTGGGCATGCCCCATCCCCAGGAGAGACGCCTTCATGGTTCTCCCTGAACCCGTACTCTGGGGTGCTGATACCTCAAGACTCCTTCCAGCCCTGGCATTCCATGAATCCTCCTGAACATAATACCTCTGCCTTTCCTATCCCAGATCAGGCCCTCAGATCCTCTGTTTAGGAATTCAAGTCAGACGTTCTGTTGAATAGGATGAGTTAGTCTGTGCACAACTTCACATAAACCTAAGCAAGGAAACTTCTGACAGCTTGCAGCAGGTTGTTCTCTGTCACAGGCTGGAGAATCGAGCCAGCTCTTCATAAATTTCATATTTTAGTATAAAGTTCAGTTAAGGTATATGAAGATACTGTTTTTGGCTTTTGATGACCACATATTTTTCTGTCTTCTAGAAATGGATATACAGCACCCATTTTCAGCATGAGGCTCCAACAATTATAACCCTGGACCCAGGCTAACAACTCTCTTTCCTCTGACACAGAAAGGTGACTCTGACTTGGGCATAGTCCTCCCAATTAGTCACATGAGTGTGGTTAGTATTTCAGCCCACATTTCCTGTATAAAATTCTTTGAGAGGTTTTGATAGGTGCTATTTAATCAAACTCACTCAAAAGTGATTCCATGAATGTATGACAGATCCATTTCCCTTGTCTCTCATTTTCTCACCTTGAAATTCCAGTCCGCAGTTCAAGAACTTCCCACTGTTATTGGTTTTAACTGGCTGTCCCTATGCCTAGCAAACTCTCCTTTAATTCTGCTCCATGTGCATGAATAATAATGACCCCTGTCATTTATAAAAGCAGAGCATTAAGCTAAATGTGCTTAACATATGTAAACTCATTGAATCTTCACACAATTCCATGAGATGATTATTATTACTAATCCCTTCTACAGATAAATAAATTGAGGCTAAAAAGGGGTAACTATTTGCCCAAAGCAACATAGCCAGTAAATGGCAGAGCTGGGATTCAAGCTTATAGCTGTCTTACTCATACTTAAGCCCTGAAACACTAAATTTAATTTTTCTCTTGGAATCAAAACATTTAGTATTTTATAGATTCCAAATTAAATGTATGTGTGTAAAAGACATATATGTGTGTAAAGGGTAATATATATATAATTTATAGATATATATAATTTTATACACAATTTATATTATATGTTAATGATATACTTATGTATACTACATAATACCTTATTTTATACATTATTTTAAGCATATATTATATATTACTATGTATTATACATATATGATGCTATTCCAGACCAAATTTATCACTCCCACAAACCCCCCCCCACTGTACCCTCAATGAATACATCAATTCTATGTGACAGCTCTTCTTTAATTCAATTAATCAGTAAAACTTACTAGTTTTATCCTCCTCCAAATATACCCTTGTTTCATTCTTTTCTTTCCAATCTCCCTGTCATTAATTTATTAGTCGTTAATTTATTGAAATCAATTTACTGAATGCCTGTGTGCTAGGCAGAGTTCTGGAATCCAAGGATAATATCTCTGTCCTTGAGTAGCTCATAGTGTGCTAGAAAAGAAAGATATTCAAGAGAATACATTACCATCCAGTGTGGAAGGAGGATCAGTAGAAATCATACCCAACACACAGGCAGCCCTGAGGAGGGAATGAGTAGCCCTGGCCCAGGGGCGGTGGGAATCTCCCCAGAGTGGGCAGTGTTGAAGCTGAGTCTTGAAGGATGATGAGGAGGAGGCTGACAGGTGAACAAGACTGCGTGAAGACAGGGAAGGAGGGGAGGATGTGCCATGCATGGGAGACCACACGGGGGCATGGAACAAACACCATGAAATCCCATCACTTTCTTCCTAGATTATGGAAATAGGCACCAGCTGGTCTCAATTCTCCCTCATATCCAAGTCCATGTGAACACTGCTGATAAGTCCTCCAAAAGCATAACTTTAATCATCCCCCACTGCCCTTCGCGAAAGCCTATATTGTCATAAACTACCAAATTACATCCAGACTGCAGCCTCTTATTTGAGGCCTTTATGTATGATCTGTTTCCATGTTTATATTTCCTTATCTTCATTATTACTTACCCAACTCACCTCAAAAACTTCTGAGTCTACTCCCTTGCTGACAGGAGGTTCAATCCCTACCATACACCTTTGCTATACCATTCCCCAATCAAATTCTACCCATGCTTCAGACCCAAATTCTGTGACACACGTTTTGGCCCTCCCCTACCTGCTCCAGCTGCCAAATCTGCAGGGAAATTGGTATCACAAACTGAGAATTTTATATGGAAAAACACTTAGCCCCATTTAGTCCATCCCTCTCATTTGTCCATAGTTTCTCAAGTAGGGGTCCAATTCCTACCTTCACTCATTCAAGACATATTTGTGGATCATCTATGACATTTAATTCTTCTCCACTAAATGTTCCCTACTAGCCCGGCCAGTGTGGTTCAGTGGTTGAGCATCGACCCCTGTACCAAGAGTTCACTGGTTCAATTCCCAGTCAGGGCACATGCCCAGGTTGTGGGCCCAATCTCTAGTGGGGGGCATGCAGGAGGCAGCCAATCGATGTTCTCTCTCATCGATGTTTCTATCTCTCTCTCCTTCCTTCCTCTTTCTCTAAAAATTAATAAAGAAAAAATAAATCAATAAATGTTCCCTATTGATCCTTTTGAGCTGATTCCAAAGAGGTGGCAAAGTGAATGGAAGCTACACAAACCATCTCCCAGGACCAAACTGGAATTACAACTAAAATAAAGACAAATCGTCGGGAAAAAGCAACAGAAAAGCAGCTTGCAAGGACCATATAACCAGGGACACTGAATCGATCCTGGTAGGATTGTGGAAGCACGAGAGGGGGGCTGGGAGCCCATGGACAACAGTGTTCTTAGCTGTGAGCAGCACCCTCAGGATTAAAGCCCAAGCTGGCTCCACAGTGCAGAGGGCTGGGACAGAGCATTAAAATAGCCACAGACACTCACCTTGGGCTCCTGCAGAAGGAGGGAGGACTGGACTGGAACTGTGTGGGGACACTAGAGATGTGGAGGGTGCTCAGAGCTTTTGCTGAGTTGTGGCCACGCAGGACAGTGGCCATCTTACTCCTTCCCAGGGCTCTGGGGAGAGGCGGCAGCCCTTCCCTCGGAGATCCAAGCCCAGACAGGTGGGCAATTGAAATGCAAATTGAGGCTCATTAACTACCAGCATCTGCCCCACCCTCGGGAAATCCTTTTACTTCAAACACCTGAGGGAGGTTTTCATTCAACTGAGAACCCAAGGCTCTTCAAGTAACCACGACTAATAGCCTCTAGGCAAAAAGCTAGAGGATACCTGAAACTTTCCTGGGCTTGAAAACCGGCTCAGAAAAGTAAGACTCACAGTGGTGTATAACGTGGGTCCTCCCACGCTCATCCAAACCCAGTAGAGGGAGCCACAAGCAGCAGAACACCAACATCCACAGGGAAAATTTGGCAGGCTCCAAAAACCACTGAGATAGCCAAATGGTGAAATAAAGAAACAAATCCCAAATGAAAGAACAAGAGACCTCTATGAAGATGAGATAAATGAAATGCAGTTGAGCAAGTTCACAGAGCTAGAATTCAGAGCCATAATCTTGAGGAAGCTCAACAGAATGAGTAAGGACATCAACACCATGAGTAAAGACATAGAAACATTGAAAGTCAACCAATTGGAAATCAAGAAGCACCAAGAAGAAATGAAGAAAGACATAGCAGAAATAAAGAACACATTGGAAGGACTGACCAGCAGAGTAGAGGAAGCTGAGGACTGGATAAGTGAATTAGAAGACAGGGTAGAAATAATCAACCAATCAGAAAACCAAAAGGAAAAAACAATGAAAAAACAGGAATACAGCTGAAGAGAACTGTGGGACAACTGGAAATGTAATAATATTCGCATAATGAGTCCCCAAAGAAGAAAAAAATGAGCAAGGGTTAGAGAATATATTTGAAGAAACAGTGACAGAAAACTTCTCTAATTTGGTGAAGGAAGAAGGCATTCACGTTCAAGAAGCACAGAGAGCCCCAAGTAAGAAGAACCCAAACAGGCCACACCAAAACACATAGTAATTAAAATGCCAAAAATTAAAGACAAAGAGAGAATTCTAAAGGCAGCAAGAGAAAAGCAACAGGTTACCTAAAAAGGAACCCCCATAAGGCCATCAGCTGACTTCTCAACAGAAACACTACAGGCCAGAAGGGAATGGCATGAAGTAATCAAGGTCATGAAAAACAAGGATCTGAACCCAAGACTACTCTACCCAGCAAGGCTATCATTCAAAATAGAAGGTCAAATAAAGAGCTTCCCAGACAAAAAAAGGCTAAGGGAATACATTAGCACCAAACTAGCACTGCAAGAAATGTTAAAAGGACTGCTGTAATTAGTAGAAGAAATAGGAAGGAAAATAGAAGCACACTAAACAAAAATGGCAATAAATAAGTACATATCAATAATCACCTTAAATGTAAATGGATTGAATGCTCCGATAAAAAGACACAGAGTAGCTGATTGGATAAGAAAGCATGACCCATATATATGTTGTTTACAAGAGACCCACCTCACAACAAAAGACTCACATAGGTTGAAAGTGAAGGGATGGAAAAAAATCTTCCAAGCAAACAGAAAGGAAAAAAAAAGCTGGGGTAGCAATACTCATATCTGATCAAATAGATTTCAAAATGAAGGCCATACTAGAGACAAAGAAGGTCACTACATAATATTGAAAGGATCTATCCAACAGGAAGATATAACCTTGGTAAACACATATGCACCCAATATAGGAGCACCAAAATATATTTAAAATCTTCTGGAGGACTTCAAAGGAGAAATTGACAGCAATGTAATCATAGCAGGGGACTTCAAAACCCTGCTGACATCACTGGATAGATCCTCTAAACGAAAAATCAACAAGGAAACAGAGACTCTAAATTAAGCACTAGATCAAATGGACTTAATAGACATCTACAGAGAATTACACCACAAAACTACAGAATTCACATTCTTCTCAAGTGCACATGGGACATTCTCAAAGATAGACCACATATTAGGACACAAACTAAGTCTGTACAAGTTCAAGAAGATTGAATCATATCAAGCATCTTCTCAGATCACAATGGCATGAAACTAGAAATCAACTGCAACAAGAACATGCAAAGACATTTGAACACATGGAGGCTAAATAGCATGTTACTGAACAATGAATGGGTTACCATGGAGATCAAGGAAGAATTTAAAAACTTCCTGGAAACCAATGAAAATGAACACACAACAATACAAAATCTATGGGATGCAGTGAAAGCAGTTCTGAGAGGGAAGTTCATAGCACTACAGGCCTACCTCAAGAAAGAAGAAAAATTTCTAATAGACTATCTAACCTCACAACTTAAAGAACTAGAAAGCAAACAAAAAGAAAACCCCAGAGTAAGTAGAAGGAAAGAAATAGTAAAAATCAGAGCAGAAATAAATGACATAGAGACCAAAAAAACAATTCAAAGGATCAATGAAACAAAGAGCTGGTTTTTTGAAAAGATAAACAAGATTGATGGGCCCTTAGTTATACTCACTAAGAAACAAAGAGAGAGAACCCAAATACACAAAATCAGAAATGAAAGAGGAGAAGTAACAACTGACACCACAGAAATACAAAGGATCGTTAACAAACACTATGAACATTTATATGACAACAAATTCGACTATCTAAGCAAAATGGACAAATTTCTAGAAACACATAATCTCCCAAAACTGGACTGGGAAGAGATAGAAAACTTGAACAGGCCAATAACAACTAAGGAAATTGAAGATGTAATCGAGACTCTCCAAGAAAACAAAGCCCAGGCCTGCACGGCTTCACGGAGGAGTTTTACCAAGCATTCAAAGAAGAACTAACACCTATTCTCCTCAAACTATTCCAAAAAATTCAAGAAGAAGGCAGTCTTCCAAACTCGTGTTATGAGGCCAGCATAATTCTAATTCCAAAACCAGAAAAAGACACTACAAAGAGAGAAAACTACAGGCCAATATCTCTGATGAACACAGATGCCAAAATCCTTAACAAAATACTAGCAAATCGGATCCAGCAATACATCAAAAAAATTATTCACCATGACCAAGTGGGATTCATCCAAGGGATGCAAGGCTGGTATAATATTCGCAAATCAATAAATGTGATATACCACATAAACAAAATGAAAGATAAAAACCACATGATCATATCAATAGATGCTGAAAAAGCATTCGACAAAATCCAGCACCCATTTCTGATAAAAACGCTCAGCAATGTGGGAATAGAGCGATCATATCTCAACATAATAAAGGCCATATATGAAAGACCTACAGCCAACATCATCCTCAATGGGCTAAAACTAAAAACATTTCCCTTAAGAACAGGAACAAGACAGGGATGCCCACTTTCACCACTCTTATTTAACATAGTACTGGAAGTCCTAGTCACAGCAATCAGACATGAAGAAAAAATAAAAGGGATCCAAACTGGAAAGGAGGAAGTAAAACTGTCATTATTTGCAGATGACATGATATTATACGTAGAAAACCCTAAAGACTCCATCAAAAATCTACTAGACTTAATAAATGAATTTGGCAAAGCAGCAGGATACAAATTTAACGTCAAGAAATCGACGGCATTCTTATACACCAATGATGAACTCACAGAAAGAGAAACTAAAAGAACAATCCCAGTTACCATCGCGGCAAAAAAATTAAGATACCTAGGAATAAACTTAACCAAAGAAGTAAAGGATCTTTTTGCACAAAACTACAGGACATTGAAAACAGAAATAGAGGAAGATATAAAAAAGTGGAAGCACACACCTTGTTCATGGATTGGAAGAATTAACATCATTAAAATGTCCATATTACCCAAAGCAATCTATAGATTCAAAGCAATCCCCATCAAAATACCAACGACATATTTCACAGAACTAGAACAAATACTTCAAAAGTTCATATGGAACCAAAAAAGACACTGAATAGCCACAGCAATCTTGAAAAAGAAGGACAAAGTAGGTGGGATCACAATACTGGATATCAGGTTATACTACAAAGCTATTGTAATCAAAACAGCCTGGTACTGGCACAAGAACAGGCATATAGACCAGTGGAACAGAACAGAGAACCCAGAAATTGACCCAAGACATTATGCTCAATTCATAGGTGACAAAGGTGGTAAGAGCATACAATGGAGTAAAGACAGCCTCTTTAATAAATGGTGTTGGGGAAATTGGACAGCTACATGCAAAAAAAGAAACTAGACCATCAACTTATACCATACACAAGAATAAACTCAAAATGGATAAAAGACTTAAATGGGACTCGTGAATCCATAAATATCCTAGAAGAAACTATAGGCAACAAAATTTCAGACATCATACGCAGCAGAATCTTCACTGATACATCACCTAAGGCAACAGAAATAAAGGAAAAAATGAACACATGGGACTACATCAAACTAAAAAGATTCTGCACAGCAAAAGAAACAACCATCAAATTGGAAAGGGAACCCACTGGGAGAGCATAATTGCCAATGATACATCAGATAAGCAGTTAATCTCCAAAATACATAGAGTGCTCATACAACTCAACAAAAGGAAGACAAAGAACCCAATTAAAAAATGGGCAGAGGAACTAAATAGACACCTCTCCAAACAGGACATATAAAGGGCTAAGAGACATGTGAAGAAATGCTCAACATCACTAATCATCAGAGAGATGCAAATTAAAACAACAATGAGGTATCACCTCACATCTGTCAGAATGGCCACCATCAACAAATCATCAAACAACAAGTGTTGGAGAGGGTGTGGAGAAAAGGGGACTCTAGTACACTGCTGGTGAGAATGCAGACTGGTGCAGCCACTATGGAAAACACTATAGAGTTACCTCAAAAAATTAAAAATTGAATTGCCATTTGACCCAGTGATCCCACTTCTAGGAATATACCCTAAGAAGCCTGAAACACCAATCAGAAAAAATAGATGTACCCCCATGTTCATAGCAGCACTATTTACAATAGCTAAGATCTGGAAACAGCCCAAGTGTCCACCAGTAGATGAATGGATAAAAAAGCTGTGGTACATATACACAATGGAGTACTATGCAGCTATAAGAAAGAAAGATCTCTTATCCTTTGAGACAACATAGAGGGACCTGGAGAGTATTATCCTAAGCAAAACAAGCCATGTAGAGAAAGACAAATATCACGTGATCTCACTTATTTGCGGAATATAATGAACATAACAGTCTGAGGAACAGGGTAAACCCAGATTCGTGGAAGTAGGGTACAGACTGATAACCCTCAGAAGAGGGGTTTGGAAGGAGGGAAGAGATAAACCACAGAACTTTTATGCATGTACGCATAACTGATGGACATGGACAACAAAGCTGGGGATGGGGTAGGGGGGATGGGGAGGAGGGTGTCAATGGGGAAAAAAAGGAGAAACATCTGTAACAAAAATAAATTAATAAAAAAATAAAAATTAAAAAAAGAGCCTTTTGAAATAAAAAAAAAAAAATGTTCCCTACTAAACACATTTTCTCTTTCCCCTTCTGCCTCTCCACCACCATCCCCCAAACTTTTTTGTTCCTGTTTCTATATTCTATATAACACATCCCAAGATGGAGATTTCAGAAGCATCCTTTATTCCTCTCTCTCAATTCTCACACGCAATTGGTTACCCAGTTATGTTCATTCTTTCTCAGAAAATATATGTAACTCAGTCTGTTCTAGCTCCATAACCTTCATAAGGTCTCTACAAAACCACTGCAATGACCATCTGATTGATCATCTTGCCTCTGTTCTCTCCACTGCTGTCAGAGCGGGTTACCAAAACAGGGCACCAAACATTTATTGAGGGACTGCTTAAATACTTAACTCCAGGTCCTGTTCTGGGCATGGGAAGTGTAAAGAGAAACAAAGATGTCTTGGACTTTCACCACAAGTGTGAGCATTTGAGGATGGGCGCTTTGGCTTATTTCACTTTATATTGCCAGCAGCTAGCCAATTACCTGGCACATCATCGTTGATTAATCAATACCGGTTTGAAAGAATAAGTGAAGGAATGGAAAGTTCTAAGTGTGGGTGATCTCTAAAGATCAATGAAATAACATTCCTTTCTTCAAGAAGGCAAAATTCGCTGAGAAGTAAAGTATAACACAGGTAGGTGGTTTGATAAATTGTATAAAATTAGTTGGTGAAGAGTTAGCCTTCTCATAGTTGACACTGCAGTAAAATATCTAGGTAGAGGACTGAGGTGCCGCTGCTTCCCTAACCTCACTCTCCAAAAATAGTCCACGTTCAAAAATGCTAAAGGAATAAGTTGACATGGTGGTTGTTAAAATGACTGTGGAAAGACGATGTGAACCCCAACACCACCCTGGGAAGCTATGTGTTAAGTAAGCATGTGGCAGGAGGAGATCTTGGGATGTACTTGTGTAAAATTGTTTTAAAATCAGTACAAATGACATGTTAAGAGCTAAGATGTGAAAATTACCAGCTTCCAGCTGGTAGCCACTCCCCTTACTTATGCCGTCACACAGATTGCTTAGGAAATGGCAGAATCATATTTCTGAAAATTCTCTACATGCAATGTGGCATCTTAGCTAGGATCCTGGGAAGGGCAGAAAATCTGGTGAAATATCAGTTAAGTCTGTAGCTGAGTTAATAGTAATTAACCAATGTTAGCATCTTAGTTTTAACAAATGTCTATAGCTGCATGAATTGTTAATGTAACATTATGGGAAACTGGGTGGAGAGTGTTATCTGTGCAATGATTTTATAAATCAGAAATCATGCCAAATAAAAAGTGTATTAAAAATAAATCCCAATTCTGGACTCATTTCCACAACATACTGGGGTCAGTCTGTGATTCAATCATCAGTGGTCAGACTGGATGACTCACCCTCCCAAACCCCTACCAATATTCAAGCCTCACTCCCCAAGCCTGGCCCAAGCCCTGACCTCTCTCCCTCGCACAGCTGTTCTTGTGATTCTATTACTATTTAATGCTATATTGGGCTTGTCTTTGCCAGTCCTTTCTCTGACCTTAGTTTGTCACATAGCTGACTTTGTCTCCACATAAACACCTCACAAACTGAGTAGCATGCTGCCCTGCCCGCCTACCCATCTCTCTCTGTTATATTACATCATCTTGTTTTAATGTCTTCCCAGCATTTAGCTTCACTCACTAGTTGACCTGATTAATATCAGTCTCTCCCTCTCTAGCAGTAAGCTCCCTAGGAAAAGGATCTTGCTTGTCTTGTTCACTGTTGATCCCCAGGGCCCAAAGCAGCATCTGGCACAGAATAGATATTCTTTTAAAGTAATAAATGAGTATACTTCTTGAGAGAAACGTTTCTGTTGTGTACTTCTGGACCCTGTCCAGCTCCTAGAACTACTGCAATAATGATGACTCGGAGAATTGTGGCGATGCTCCCTAAAATGATGTCTCATTTTCACGTCCATCAGCTCACTAAAGAAGACGTTTCTTAAGCCCCTGACACCTGCTTGGTACAATGCAGAAATACAGAGAACCAGAGTCTGATCCCAGAATTCAAGCCACAGGAAGGGAGCAACACCCCACTTATTTACAGTAATATAGCACTTTTTGTGTTCCTACACTCTATAGAATGGTTAACCCCATAGAAAACAGCATTTGAAAGTTCCCAGAACATCACTTCAGGAGTCCTAAGGCAGTGATTAGACAGAGTCAGGTATTTCTTCCTCAAACTCTAAGGGGCTTGTGAAATAGATCAATGTCTTTTCCCAGTAATGTGAGGGGTTTTATTTTGAATGAAAAATAAACTACTCACAAATCTGATTTTTATTTTACAAATAGTTGTCTGAGGTTTAAGGATTTCAAATGAAATTGAAAGAATAGTATGGGTAAGGCACCGTCCACATTAAATCTAAATGTTTCTGGCTGGCAGGTAAAAATGTCCATCCCCTGCTCTGCCTGCCGATAGCTCTGTGCCTGTGCACAGTGGATGTCAAATGAAAGTCTTCATCCCCAACCCCATCTCTTCTCAGAGCAGGGTGTTGCCCAGATATGTGCTTCCCTTATCAATACTGCATAGTTTATCATAATTGTTTAAATTTCTGTTCTCTGTGTAAACTCTGTAAGCCCCATGATGAAGAGCTACATTGATCTTATCCACCATTTTATTCCCAGCACTAGCACACGCCTATCACATACTCCTGGCATAAATATGCTTAAAGAGTAATTGCTAAGTAAGTGAATAGTTGGCAAATGAATGTATTCTGGGGCATGAGATGTCTGGGATGGGGAGCCCATGCAAGAAGTAATAAAGACGTAAACATATACTGAGAGATACTGGGATGGGCTCTAGCAGTGAGGGACAACAGGACATTCAGAGGCACATGATTCATCCCCACCTCCCCAGACCTCATAGATACTTTCTGAAATACAACTTAATGATACTTATTTGCTTACCAGACCTGGTCTCGGAAATTCACTCTGTTAAAATAACTCCCACCCCCAATTTTGAGAGTTGATCCAAGGTTATCATCTCTCATTCCTCTCCTAAAAATCCAGAAAAACTAACAACAGTAGCTTTATACATGCCTCTTGAAAGGCTTCAATCCCTAAAATAAATCATTTCTATGCACCAAAGGGACCAGATTTCCTGATCTGAACACCTTGAACACACCCCAACTGTGGGTTCTGTGGTCTTATGGAGATGACTCTGCCAAAACTCACTATTAGCTGGAAAAGGTCACACTCTAGAGAGAAGGGACTATCTTCTACTACTACTACCAAAGCATTCTCAGAACCACACATTTAAGTTACAGCAGAAAGAAAATAGTAATTTTGAGCATTTTTTATGCGGAAGACACGCCAGTTGTTGCATCTAAGAGTAGTAGGTGTGAATTTCACTCACAGGCCTAATACTTGGGTGTGTAATCACATGACTATAGATGTACATATAGAGATAGAGATAGAAGTAGGTATGTATTGTGTGTTTGCTCTTTTATGTGTGGCTGCAAGAGGAGACACAGGAGAGGCTCAGGAAAACAAAGATTATTATACTCACAGGTTGTAGAAACTGGAGGCACACCATACCATGGGAAAGCACCAACATCTGTTAAGAGGCAGAAGGAACAGGACCAGGAGAACAGCCAAGGCCATGGCCTTTATTGAAGTTCCATTGGAAAAGGCAAGGCAGGACAAGGTAAACAGTTTAAATTACATTGGCTAATTTAAGTAATTTAGGAGGGCTCTAAACTATTGGAGTGGTCCCTAGTTGCCCAGTACCTGGCCCTGGAATGATTAAGGCAGAGGAATATTGCTTCCTAGGGTGCACTGGCCAGATAAAGAAATTATGGCCCTGGATTGGCATTGGTTCAAAACCTCAGGACTCCCAGAGTGAAATCCGAAACTGGCCCACCCACATAGAGCAGGAGAGACGGAAGAAAAAGGCAGACCACTCCAGACTGTTAGGTGGCAGGTTCACTAAGCAAGGGAACTTACTTACAAGGCTTGTCTTAAGTGGCTGGAAAGAGTAGATCTCTGCACCCACCCAGCGGAATCTTAAAAGTTTATATAGTGCCTTAATGGGGTTCAGTCACTTACGCCATCCAGATGGTCTCACAACACATTGCACTTTCAAGGCTTCCTCCTTGAAAATACCTCCCACTGTGGAAATTTTGAACAGGCTAAGTCTTTCTCTATCTCTAAGAATTGGCTAGTCCTTGGAGGAACAATCTTTCCCAGGTGGAAACAATCATCAACAATCTAGGCACATCCTGATATGTTTGTCTTAGTTTTCTAACCCAGTTCAATGGCATTTCTGTCAATTCATTCATATTCTGTTTAAACTGCCCCCAAGTTTCTCCCTCTCCCTTCTTCCCTATGATCACATCTAATCCCCATCAACTCTTTGCCTGCCTCTCCAAGTAAAAAAAATAATGGAGGTCTCATTGACCCTTCTTATTGTTCACCCCAAATTGGTTACTGCCAAGAGGAACTGAAGCAAATTTTTCAAGAAAAATATCAACTTCTGTATGAACTATCCCAATTTTTTAACAGTGGTAACTTTTTTTAAATTTAACACTCTATACATATACCCCACCCCCCCTTGAAAAAAGTAGATAAATAAAATAAGAGGCCTACTAGCTAGCCATACTGTTCTGAACTCCTAGGGTCCATGGGTGAGCTGTGGGGATTTATAAACCTGTTTTTCTAACTGCAGCCAACCCATTAACACTGCCATGAAATTAATGTAAACCCATAGTACTGTAGTTATCGTTTGGTTAATCCTCACCTGAGGATATTTTTTCTCTTTTTTAGAGAGAGTGACAGGGAGGGAGAGAGAGAGAGAGACAAACACCATGTGAGAGAATCCACTGGTTGCCTCCCAAATTGCCCCCCACCCCCACCCGGCCGCAGGTAGGGATTGAATCTGCAACCCAGGTACATGCCCTTGACCAGGAAATTGAACCCTCAACTCTTCCGCCTCGGCCTGACGCTCTAACCACGAAGACACACAGGCCAGGGCATAATGTGAGTTTTTAAGGGCTCAGAATAGAATGTGTATGCAGGAATGAATGGAATGGAAAGAAAAATATGAGTGAAATACAAGAGTAAGGGTGTCGCTTTCATCAACGTTATATTTATGTGACTGTGTAAACTGGAGACTTCCTAAGGCCCTCCATCGGGCTTTGTTTCTTCCGTCCTTTCTTGGGCCACTGGAAAGGCCAGGACTCAGTCCCTTAGCGGCCGCTCTGGCGCAGGCGCGGCCTCCAACCCACCAGGAGGCGCTGCACAGAACCCGGTCGCAAGGGAAGCATTTCCACCCGGGACACATTTTCGGCGCACAGGCCGCTAGCGTTTCCTGTGGCGTGTTTCCTGCTGGCGGGCTGCTCACGTGCGGCCAGAGGAAGTCACGTCACCCGGGGAGTGGAGACGCCGTGCGGTGGCGCGGCTCCGAAGCGTGTCGTCAACATGGCTCACCTGCCGATGAAGCTCCTGCGCAGGAAGATCGAGAAGCGGAACCTCAAACTGCGGCAGAGAAACCTGAAGCTCCGGGGTGAGATGCGCGAAGCTCGCGGGCCTCGGTGGCTGCGGCAGCCCACGCACGGGCCGTGGCGCGCCGAGGCGGCTGCGGCGTGGCTCGGGCCGCGTCCCCTCGAGCACGTGTGCGTGTGGAAAGGCAGCCCCGAGTCGGGTCCGAGCAGATGTCCACTCGCCCGTGGGCTCTCGCTGCCCTGACTTCCTGTCCGTCAGTTTCCTCTCTGAGTTAGAGCCTCCGAGTGTCGCTCCAGGCCGCCAGGAGTTCTTCCTGCGGAAGCAGCCTTTTCCACCTGCTGCTCTGCGGACTCTCACCGTCTTCAGCCCCCACCTCATCCCCACTCTCACCCATTTTCGATCGGACGCCTGGAACTCTGTCTCCCTGCACCTTTTATGTCATCTATTCAGTGTCTTTATTTCTTTAAAAGAAGCTCACAAGCTTTCCTTCCCCCGTCGTGCGCCCGCTTGCTCTCCTCTTCTCTCTCCTGTAGCACTTGCGCCTTTACAACTTCCGAAGTGCCTTGTGCCCACGTCCACGCAGAGCCTCCAGCTCTATCTTCCCATCACTTCCACTTTTAGTTTATAAATTCCTCAAGAGCTTCTACATATTTGCATCTTTCCCAAAGACACATAAAAAGGATTTTACCTAAATGTCACCTTACTTACCTACACCATTTGCAGTCCTAACGTCCTGACGGAGAGCCAGAGGTCTTGAAGTTGTTCAGATTAAGCTTTTTGGGTCCTGTATAATAAGGGGTAAACCTGGGAAGGCAGTTTTTGAGGTCTCATGCCTTACCCCAGTTATTTTTCAATAGAGATTAGTCGATTGCAAGAAATCCTGGAGGAGCAAGGTTTGTGGGTTTTAGAAATAATGGTTTTGAAGTTTCCTTATATTTCCAATTTTTATGAAGCATTACTATTGTACTTTCTGGTAGTAAAGGTAATGATAAAAATAAAATACGGTGTTATCTTTTTCTGTATATAAACATGGAAACTTTTGTAAAGACATTTTCAGATATGTATATACAGTCATCCCTCGTTTATCGCGGTTAATTCATTCCAGACACTAGCGGTTGCACCTGGCGTTGAAGGATTCCTGGGGTGCTCGAATACATAGGCCTACAGTCCATACGTACAGTAATTTTAATTTTAATTGTAATACATGGGTGTATAATTGACTCAGACAACCGAGCACGTGCTGTATCATTTTCACTGTCTCCCATCAACTTTTTAATGAATGTATTTGAAAAAACCGCGATAGAGTGAAGCTTCGACCATCGAAGTGCGAAGTGGCAAGGGATGACTGTATAACTATTGGGGCAAATGAGTGGTTTCATCAACAATTTTCAGTTCACTAACATCTAGGAAAGTTCAGGGTGAATGTTTTAAAGTTGTATTTATATGAGAAGCGGTAGTTGTGTGAATGAGATTAATATATCTGTTAGTCATATACTTATCAAACACCTAACATTAAAATGTGTATTTTGTAACTACATTGTCTTGCCCTGGCTGTTTAAATATTTAACCTCATGAAGTTTTCCTGTCCCAGACTTTTAACTCTTAAGGTCAGAGATGGTTTTCTGAAGTGAAGAGATGCAGCTTTCACTTTTCCAGAATTTTTTCTTAAAGGAAATTTACTTGTCCTGTAGTGCAACACCATAAAATTGCAGGGTTTTTTGTAGTTTGTTTTTAAAGAATATAGTTTATTGATTTTTTTTAGAGAGACACATTGATGTAAGAGCGCAACATCAGCTGCCTCCTGCACGTCGATCGAGCTAGAAACCTGGCCATGAGCCCTGACCAGGAATCAAGGAGAACACCCAACCAATTGAGCCACATAGGCCAGGGTGCAAGTGGTTTTAATAATGTACAGTAGGTCCTCGAATAATGTCATTTTGTTCAGTGTCGTTTGTTGTGACGTTAATGAGATGCCATAGGAACTTAGCTCTCATTTATATGTATTAGCCTATGGTAAAACTGATTTCGTTATATGCACTTTCACTGCAGTTCCAAGAACCTGTCAATGATATTAAGTGAGGACTTACTGTATGTGAAAGGGAAGTAAAAGCTAAATCATTTCAGTTGTGGAAGCCATGGAATTTCTCATTTGAGATTCCATTTTTTCAATTAAACGTCCCTCTTCTTTGTTACAATGTGTTCTATTTTTTAAACAGGGGCCTTGGATGTGAGCCTGTCAGAAACTCAAGATGAGGATGTGTCTGAAGAAACAGTAGGAAAAATTAAAAAATCCCTAAAACAGTCTATGAATGGAGGCTTGTCAGAAGCCCAAAATGGAGATGTATCTAAAGAAACAGTGGGAGGTGGAAAAGTTAAAAAATCCCTGAAGCGGTCTATGAATAAGGGCGTGTCAGAAGCCCAAAATGGAGATATAGCTAAGGAAAAAGTGGAAAATGTAAAAGTTAAAAAATCCCCCAAGAAATCTGTCATATTAACGAATGGGGAAGCAGCAATGCAGTCTCCCAGTTCAGAATCGAAGAAGAAGAAAAAGAAGAAGAAAAAGAGAAAAATGGTAGATGGTGCTGGGCCTGGTAAGTTCTTCATTTTCTTTGAATTTAAGCCATTTAAACTGTTTTTCAGTTATTATTCTTTCTTTTCCTTTGTCTGTTATTATTGTGCCCACATGACATGCAAGAACCCCCTGTGCTCACTAGTATACCAGAAACTACCCTGGTGACATTGGGGGAGGGTGTTGCTTATATTTTAACTTCTTTCAAAATATTGAGCAATTTATCATGGCTTTACCTTCCCTGACAACCTTGAATAAAACCTCACACTTAAAGAAGAATCTCCTTAGATGTCTAGAAATTTGCTCTTCTGTTAGCTGATAAACAGAACATACTGTGACATGGTATTTTAGGTTTACCTGTTTACAAACAACTGTGGAGTTATTGATACTAAAGAAATCCAGTTGATAGTAGAATCTACCTTCTCGGGCCTTTTGCATTAATGGTTCTTTTCATTTACCTCTTTTTTGCCCCATTCCTTTTTCCTACCATAAGTTCCTCCCTTTTGAAAAAAGAGTTAGTGATAATTTGGATGTGCAAAGTGTATAAAATAGCAGTTAGGAAACTTCTGAATAAATGGAACATTAATTTCCAAGTGAGTATAATGGCCAAGATTGTATTGAGGGGGAGTGAAGTTTGTTGTTGTTTTTTTTTGAAGATGATTGGATTTGAGTAAGCTTAGGTGAAAGAATAGGCATTGCAGTCGAGGCGTAAGCAGGCAGAGGTTTCGGGGGAGGCTGGAACAGGTGTCAGCCTTCCGCCTACTTTAGTAGGTAAAGCTTACTGGAACGCCGCAGAACCCGAGTGTTCACATGGCCTGCACATCCAAAAGTGCTTATCTCTGGCCCTTTAAGAAAAAGTTGTGCCAGCACCTGGGTTAGAATTCCCTATTTATCTGTCTTATCTGAAATAAAGCTTTCATTTAGAAAGAAGCTTTGAACTTTTCCAAAACTGTGCGGCTATCTTCATTCTGCCTACAGGCTAATGTAGTTTATGAGAAATTTCTTAAACAAAGCTTGAAACAAGATAGAGAAACGCATGAAGATAAGACATTACAGTTTTTATTTAAAGTGATTGTAATTCTATTCTAAAATTATTAGTGCCTTTAGGATTCTTTTTCTAAATATACCTAAGAAGGTGATTTGTTTCTAGTAAGCATTGAATTGCAGGTTAGACCTGTTGGTAAACTTTAAGAACGATTTTAAGGAAAACAAGAAATAAGTCATGAAGAGCCCAGCCGGTGTGGCTCAGTGGTTGAGCGTCAACCCATGCACCAAGAGGTCACCGGTTCGATTCCTGGTCAGGGCCAATGCCCAGGTTGTGGGCCCGATCCCCAGTGGGGGGCATGCAGGAGGCGGCCAATCGATGTTCTCTCTCATCAATGTTTCTATCTCTCTCACCCTTCTTCTCTTTCTAAATATTAATAAAGAAGAAAACATTTTTTTTAATAAGTCATGAAGACCAGCTGGTGATATCCATGGCTTTTTAACATGTGGGTCCTGCAGAATTGACCATTTCCCAAAGGGGTGGTAGTAAAGTCTAAGGAAGAGGCCAGTCCTGGGCTGCAGAGTCCTGTTCTAACTAGCGTGGTGGTTAATCCATTTGACCCAGAGGAACACTGGGGAACGTGATGAAAGTTGTGAATATGAAGTAAAGAGCCAGAGGCCTTGCCTTTGCTCCCTCACCACTCATTCAGGGACAGGCCAGTTTCTGTCACCCAGCTAAATGGGTTGCTGCCCCTGCTTTGTAGTGTCTTTAGTCACATGGAGAGCCTTTGGTATTTCAGTTCATATTTAAAACAAAATTAGCTTTTATAGGCATGGTGGAAAAATCAGTGCTTGTTAACATTAATGACATGCCCTTTTTTTCTCAGTGCGTTATATAGAACTTGGTGTAATTAGAATACTTAAATTGTTTAGCTAGACTTTTTAAAAATTGGTTACTTAAATTGTATAATACATTAAGAATCCTAAAAAATAAAGTTTTGTTGGCAAATCTGCATGTCCCTCAGGGTTTTTTAATATAACCAAATCTTTAATTATGAAAAGAGACATTCTTAGCAAATTAAAACTGGAAATGTGTTAAGATTTTGAAAGTATGCCTCTTTGCATCACACATCTTTTATTTTGTGATCTTGTTTGGTACTTTTATTTGAAGAAAAAAAACCGGGGTTTTGTTCTTTAAAACCAAAGATACCAAAAAAGCAAAGACCGAAGACAAAGTAGAACCTGAAGAAGGTACCCAGGCCCCTGAAGAAGCAGAAGACAGTGTGGAGAGGCCAGGCGATGAAGAAGAGGACGGCGAAGTGCCCAGCCTGCCCCTGGGACTGACAGGTAACTTCTAGCAAGCTTTCCAGACAGCTCTTAAAAGTGCCATGCCTCTGGATTGTAAGGCTTCAAGGTTCAATTGTGACTTTTACCTGGACCAAGTAAGTATTGACAAGAAATGTTTAACATCTTCAGTGCTGCTTTTGTCTTCCCTGTTGTGTGCCTTAGCTTGTGTTGCTTCTTTCTCTAGTTTTTTCTTTATTCCTGAAAGTTTTTAATGATGCCCACAAATAGCTTCTGGGGTCCTTTGTTCCTTTGGTTTATCATTTTCTAAAACCTCATTCCATGTTGTAGTAGGAATGTCATTGCCCCAGAAGTCTGGGGACCGGAGGTTAGCACTGGCTTAGTTACTAAGAAGGAAGAGGGAGGAAGGAGTTAACGTTATCGAAGAGCTTGTGTCAGGTTAACCGCCTTTGGCCTTTGTTTCTTCATCTGTAAAGTCAAGAATTTAGACTAGAATTAGTCGTTCCTAACCAAAAATATCTAGGAGTTACTTGAATTGTTTAGTTTGGATTTTCTGTTAAAATACTGAGACTCAACCCCGACCTGAATTGCAAAGGTTATGGCAGTAGTTCTCATCCAGGGCAATTTTGTCTCCCAGGTTGGGTGACCAGCTCATCCTGGTTTGCCCAGAACTTGACCAGTTTTAGCTTTGGAAGTCCAGCCTCTCATAAACCTTCTCTGTCCCAGGCAAATCATGAGGCTTGGCCACCAACATTTTTGGTTGTCAGAACAGGACAGTCTGCTGGCATCTCGTGGGGAGAGGTCGGGGTCGCTGCGGCGCGTGCTCTAGTGTAAAGGCCAGCCTCTCACAACAAAGAATTGTCCAGCCAAGGTGTCAGTAGTGCCAAGGTTGACAGTACCTGGGACATAGCCAGTGTGTGTTGGAGTACGGAGATCCCGGGCAGGTAGCTGGTGCTGCCCCTGCTGAAGAACTGCACACCTGATGTGTAGATCTAGTCTAACAGTATGGCTGTGTCTGACTTTTTGGGGGAGAATAATATTAAGTACTCTTTTGTTTAACTTCTCACTTGGTTTTTATTATCCTGAATGTTTTCCGTTTTTATTTCAGATTTCTTAAACATTTTATTTGAACTCTTGTCCCCACCACCACCCTTGGTTGGCATTTTCATTTCATACAAGTCCTTAGCTTATACTTCCTCTCTCACCCTTATTATTTTGTTACAGTATGGGCTCTGGACTTTAAATTACACAGCCATCAGCAGTGGAGACATTTTAAAAGTATAGGGTTTTGATCCTAATGTTACATAGGAATGGTTGGGAATTAGTTGTAGTGGAAGAAGCTTTTCTAAGCTTGACTCCAACCCAGTAATGCTTTCAATTGGCAAAACTAATTTAGGCAGCTTGAGATATATTGACTGTTAAAAATGATAAATTTGCTGATAATAAACTGTCTTCCATTTAGGAGCTTTTGAGGATACTTCATTTACTTCCCTATCTAATCTTGTCAACGAGAACACTCTGAAGGCAATAAAAGAAATGGGCTTTACGAACATGACTGAAATCCAACATAAAAGTATCAGACCACTTCTGGAAGGCAGGTATGATTAACGTTGATATTTGGCTATGAGTATCTCTGTTTTTAGTGCTGGTGCTTTGGAAAGGAAGCACCCGCGTATTCTGTTGATTTTGCACTGTATTGGTTTACATATCCCACCTTCATTAAAGGCTTTAAGTTATTTCCTGGTGTTTGAAGAAAAGTGTTCACTTCTATTTCATAGCACAGTTCTTGTTTCTGAGTTAGGTCTTTTACCCAGGTGGTTGATTTCAGGGATAGGGAAGGTAGGAGCTTTGTTTTTCTTGATTTGTTCTAGCCTTGGAGCCTAAAACATATGTGAGTGTGCATGGTAGCTGTTGGGTAAGTGCTTGCTGAATGAGATACTAAGTCTCTCTCTCCTTTTCCTTTTTAACCTTTAGGGATCTTCTAGCAGCTGCAAAAACAGGCAGTGGCAAAACCCTGGCCTTTCTCATCCCTGCAGTAGAACTCATTGTTAAGTTAAAGTTTATGCCCAGGAATGGTAAGCCTTTGATCTGATTGTTTCTTGTCATTGTCTCACTAGAAGTTTATTGCAGCTGTTATGAACTCATGGTGGTCATTACAGTTTGACTTTTTCCATATATCATTTTTGCTTTTTAGGAACAGGAGTTCTTATTCTCTCCCCTACTAGGGAACTGGCCATGCAGACTTTCGGTGTTCTGAAAGAGCTGATGACACACCACGTTCACACATATGGACTAATCATGGGTGGCAGCAACAGATCTGCTGAAGCACAGAAGCTTGCTAATGGGATCAACATCATTGTGGCTACCCCAGGCCGTCTCCTGGACCACATGCAGGCAAGAGAACACTGTTATGTAGTACCTGTCTCGTTGTCTTGTGTGGCACACACTTGACAGCTAACAGTGTTTCTTTGTCCTTTGTCTTGTTAGAATACTCCAGGGTTTATGTATAAAAACCTACAGTGTCTGGTGATTGATGAGGCAGATCGTATCTTGGATGTTGGGTTTGAAGAAGAATTAAAGCAAATTATTAAACTTCTGCCAAGTAAGTGGATAGCATCTGCCTGTGGTTTGCAAAGTAGTTGTTAGAAACAAGCGAGGGTGGTTCCTGTCTGAAAATTATGAATACCAGAATTTTAGTATAGCCAAGTGAAGTAGCTGCACCGGTTGGCCTTAGAGGACAGTTTGCAATATAAGCATCAAACTTACTAGTAACTTAATACATTGGTTTTACCATGTTAGAGTTTAATGAAAGTTAAACAGTCCAGACGTATGTCTCATTCCTGTCCGCTCCTGCCACCCATCTTACTTTTTCTTCGTCTGACATCTCCCAGGTAGCCATAGACTCTCTGCCTTCTGTGTGATGTTTGTCATACATACCTTGGTTATAGTACCTGTAACATTATTAACTGCTTATATCTGCAATAATGCCATTATTCCATTCATTATACGATTTGTTCTTTAATGCTTTACTGAAATATAATTGATGTAATCTGTAAATATTTTAAATATACAATTTGATAAATGTTGACATTCCTCACCTCAATGTAATGAACATGTCCATGACCCTCAGGTGTCTTCATGCACCTTTGTAATCCCTCAGCCTCAGCAGGAGCAGCCCTCGCCTACATCCAACGGCCACTCACACACGTCCCTCTCCCAGGCGACTGGATCTGCTTCCTGTCACTGTGCAGTTTGCATTTTCTAGAGAGACAAAGTTGCCATCTACAACTCGTTTTTTATGGGCACACATTTTCTTTTCTCTTGGGTAACTACTGAGGAGTGGAGTGGCTAGTATATTTAACTTGTACCATTTTACATTCCCATCAGCAGTGTACAGAAGTTCCAGTTCTACCTACTAAGTCTTGGGATTAACTCCTGATTTTGTTCTTTTTCAAAATTTTTCTGGCTGTTCTCGTCCTTTACATTTCCATATAAATTTTAGTATCAGTTTGTTAGTTTCTACTCCTTAAAAAAATCTGGTTGATTGTGGTTTAATTGACTATAGATCATTGGTGAATATTGAGTCAGTTCAACCCATAGATAAGGTATATCTCCATTTATTAGCTCCTTAATTTCTCTCAACAGTGTTTTCTGAGTACAAGTTTTTTCACATCATATGTCAGATTTGTCCCTAAGTATTTCATTAAAATTTCTATTTTAAATTGTTTGTTTATTGTATGTACATGTACAGTTGATTTTGAATGTCTCTTTTATGTCTGGCAAGGTAATTATTTCTATGTTCAACTGGATTGTTCAGTATGACCCTTCAGATATAGCAGCCATTGGATTTTCTGCATAGGCAATAATGTCATCTACAAATAAAAAAAAGTAAATTAAATTCTTCACTTATTTTTCTTGCCTGATTGCACTGGTGAGAACCTCCAGTACAATACTGAATAGAAATAGTGAGGCAAGCCCTGGCCAGTTTGGCTCAGCTGTTAGAGCGTTGGCCCTCAGACCAATGAGTTGCGGGTTCAATTCCAGTCAAGGGCACATACCTCGGTTGCAGTTTGTCCCCGGCCCTGGTCGGGTCGTGCAGGAGGCAACCGGTCGATGTGGCTCTATCACATCAATGTTTCTCTCTGTCTCTCTTCCTCCCTCCCACTCAATCTGATAAATAGAGAAAACAAACAAACAAACAAAAAGAAATATTGAGGCAAGATATCTTTGTCTTGTTCCTGATATTAGAGGGAAAAGCATTCAGTCTTTCACCATGAAGTATGATGTTAGCTGTAGGTGTTTTTGTAAATGCCCCTTATCAGATTGAGAGCGATCCCTTTTGTTCCTAGCTTGCTGAGATTTTTAAAATCAGAAATAGATGTTACATTTTGTCAAAAGCTTTTTCTGTTGAAATGATCAGATTTTTTCTTCTTTAGTTTGTTAATATAGTAAATTGTATTGGTTAATTTTCCAATGTTAAAGCAACCAACCCTGCATTTATGGAGTAAACATGCATTATCCTTTTTATGTATTGTTGGATTCACTTTGCTAAAGTTTTGTTTAGAAAGTTTGCATTTATGCTCATGAGTCATTGTTGATTGGGTTTTGGTATTGGAGCAATGGCTGGCTTCAAAGAATAAGTTAGGAAGTAAATTCTCTTTAGTGTCCTGGAGAGTTAAGTAGAGAATTGGTAATATTTCTTCCTTAAATGTCTGATAGAATTCACCATTGGAGACCATTGGGGCTGGACTTTTCATTACATAAAGATTTTAAACACAATTTCTTTAATAGATACAAGGCTATTCAAGTTTTCTGTTTCTTTTTGAGTGAACTTTAGCAGTTAGTCTTTCAAGGAAATTGTTCATTTCATCTAAGTTGTCAGATTTATGAACATGAAGTTGTTCATGACGTTCCCTTAATGTCTGTGGTGACACACGTCCCCATTCCTGGCAGTTCTGCTTAGGAGCATTTGTAGTCGTGAAGCAGTTCTAAGGATTCCCTGAAAGATCCGGGTTGTTTTCACGTGTCTGTTTCAGCACGCAGACAGACCATGCTCTTTTCTGCCACACAAACTCGAAAAGTTGAAGACCTGGCGAGGATTTCTCTGAAAAAGGAGCCATTGTATGTCGGTGTTGATGATGATAAAGCCAATGCAACGGTGGATGGTCTCGAGCAGGTATTGTTGTCAGTGCCTTGCATTTTAAGGGGTTTTTTGAAGGATGTTTCCTTGTAATTGTTTGGAGTATCCTCCAGAAAGCGGGTGACTTATTGAGCTTTTAATCCAAATATAGTGAACTTGGGTATTGGGTCTCTGGCTTTTCTGATGGAAATTGTCTTGAACTCTGAAAAATTTATCTTTTTTTTTTATCCTCACCTGAGAACATTTTTTTTTTTTTTTTTTTTTTTTTTTTTTTTGCGTTTATCTTCAGACAGAATGGGAGGGAGGGTGGGGGGAAGAGAGAAAGAGAAACATCGATGTGAGAGAGACACACAGACTGGTTGCCACCCACACAACCCCAACTGGGCCAGGGACAAACTGCAACGAGGTACGTGCCCTTAGCGGGAACCGAACCCCGGACTCTCTGGTCTGAGGGCTGATGCTCTAACCGCTGAGCCAAACCAGCCAGGGCAACTCTGAATAATTTAATTGGCTCTCTTTACTGTCTCTTAACACCACTCGTCACATAGGAAACGTCATTAACCAGTACTGTTTATTGATGCAGTAAAAAATTTTTGTTGTTTTATAATCTCTAGCTCTGAGAGGTGAGTTAGAAGGTGGAGAGACTCATTTTAGGCACGTAGCTGTGGAAAATTGGAAATGAGGTGACCAAGATCCAAACTAAGTTGATTAAAAATAGAACTTTAAAATCGAGTCTTTAGGTGAATAAAATATTTTCTGTAACAAGTTAGCTTTAAAACCTTTCATTGGTTTTTGGTTTTTAAAAATATATTCACCCAGCTTTGTTATCTTGTTTAGGACTGTGCCCTTAATCTGTGGCTATTTGAGATCTAGCTATTAAAGGTCTTTCAAAAAATGAATCATTGATATATCTTGAGCGTTCCAGTTGGAACAGGTGTTAATGTATTATGATTACAAAAACTGTTGATAACCCGTAATTTCTGAAATATGAGAAAAATTCAGTATCTAGTGATTACAGCCTGTAGAAGGAACCGAAGGAATTTAAATTCGTCAGTTTTAGGAACGTAAAGCATGACAGTGTGCAGTGTGTCCTGTGCTCTCATCGCGTCGCTGCTCATGCAGCTCTGTCCATTTGAACTGCTTCCAGGGATATGTTGTTTGTCCGTCCGAAAAGAGATTCCTCCTGCTCTTCACGTTCCTTAAGAAGAACCGGAAGAAGAAACTAATGGTCTTCTTCTCATCTTGTATGTCCGTGAAGTACCACTATGAGCTGCTGAACTACATCGATTTGCCGGTCTTGGCCATTCATGTAAGTGATTATGAAAAGTTCGTTAAAAACAGGTTGTGCTTACCAAGTTGTATAGACTGTGGGGTTTGAGGTCTGTCTCTCCTCTAAACACAGGTCAGTCAACATTGGGTGATTGGTCCTGTGTGGAGGGAGCTTTGCTGGAGTTGAGGAGTGAGAACCCAAAGGAATAGGAAATGCGTCTGCTTGGGAAAACAGGACACAGGCCAGGGAGTGAGCTTAAAATAAAGTGGGTTCACAGCTGCACAGTTCGGGGGTTCTGTATCTAGACCTCCCAGAAACAGCCTCAAGTTTCCAGCTCTAATGGATGTTCTGATTTGATTCTAGGGAAGACAAAAGCAAAATAAGCGTACAACCACGTTCTTCCAGTTCTGCAATGCGGACACGGGGATATTGTTGTGCACAGACGTGGCCGCTAGAGGACTGGACATCCCTGAAGTCGACTGGATTGTTCAGTATGACCCTCCAGATGACCCCAAGGTAACAGGCATCCTTGGGGTGTGTCAGAATGGCTCTGGATTGAGGAACGTAGTTATTCTCCAGGTTCCCTAAGAAATACTGCATTTCACATTCAAAGGTTTATCCCTTAGTTATACAAGTCGTGTTTTATTAAGCACAGTGACTTTGCAGTATTTCTCTGTTGCTGATAGTATTTAGGGCTTTTGCAGGACCCAAAGTAGGGGTATGTAAGAAGATTTTAGAGGTGTCAGTGGGACTTAAGTTAGGAATATTATATGCTTGGAATGATTTGTTAAGAGCAGTAGGTGTCAGAAAATAAAATTTGTTTACAGAGGTAGATAAGACTCTAGTATATGTAGTAAAATAAGTTTATTAAGTTTTTTCAGCAAACAGTGGATTATATATATTGTCAGCTGGCATTTCAGCATGTTTCAAAAAGCCGTTTTGAGGACAAAGCACTTTTACTGGTCATTTTATTAGCTCATAGAGTTAATGTCAATAGCACGTCCAGCTTTCCTTTGGCCTGGGCCGTCTTCTGTTGCCTCTTTGGGGATGGTACGTGCAGAAGGAGTGATGGGCTTGCTTGGGGAACAGCCCTGGGGGAGAGGTGCCATGTCATAGGATGTGCTGACGTGCTTTGCCCACTACCATGCAAGTGCGAGTCCTGGGGTCCAGGCTGCCACGGCGCCTGTGCGAGTCAGTGTGAACTCAGGTGCTCTCTCCACCTAGGAGTACATCCATCGCGTGGGAAGGACGGCCAGAGGCCTGAACGGGAGGGGTCATGCCTTGCTCATCCTGCGCCCTGAAGAGTTGGGCTTCCTTCGCTACTTGAAGCAATCTAAGGTAAAGATCTCTGCTGGAAGATACTAAGTTGGGAACACATGCCTCTTTTTAAAATTTTTTTTTCCTCTATTGATTATAGAGAGAAAGGAAGAGAGAGGGAGCAAGAGATAGAAACATCAATGAGAGAGAACATCAATTGGCCGCCTCCTGCATGCCCCCCACTGGGAACTGGGCCCACAGCCTGGGCATGTGCCCTGACCAGGAATCGAACTGGCGACCTCTTGGTGCATGGGTCAATGCTCAACCACTGAGCCACACCAGCCGGGCACAGATGCCTCTTTGTAGGAATTGTACAGATGGCCTTAAGCACTGTTTCTAGAGGCGTCCAGGGAGTCATGAGTCATCACAGTACTATCAGAACAGTTGTCAGAGGTTAAACAAGAGTTTGTGTGGTTCTTGCCCAGGAAATGTGAACAGAAACAACTACCCACATGGCTAATCCTTGAGCTCTGTTGGTCAGCAGTACATCGGTGTCCCTCGCCTCTCCTCTCCCAGTCCCCACAGCCTGTTTGAAACCACCTGCTCTCTCATTAACCCCTCACCCTGGTCATCTCTACCTCCTGCTCCCCTCCCTGCAGCCTTCTCTGCATCTTGTTCTCCTGGCGTCTTCCTGTGTTCCTGCCCTGGCGTGGTGTGGGTCCTCGTTCACTCCTGCCTCTTCCTCCCCATCGTCCATCCACTGGTTCACCTTTCATCTCTCCCATGCACTTAGCTCTTTACCATCTCAAGTCTTTCACTAAGAGAAATAACTTCAGCCCTAAACCCTCTCTTCTACCACCACCTCCAGCCTGGCTACTGCGTTACCTGTCTTCAGTCTGCCATTTGGAAAAGTGGTTTCTATTTTCTCTGTTTGTTCTACCTCGCCCTTTTGCCCACCCCACCCCAGTCTGACTTTGACTTCATCCCATCCCACCAGACCAGAATCCGTTAGCACTGTAAGTGGCCTCTGTTGCTGGGTCTTGTGAATACCTACCAGGCAGGCCTTCTCGTCCCGGACATTTGCCTCCTTGTTGGATTCCCCAGCTCAGTCTTGCCAGGTGGATTTTCTTCCGTCAGCAACTAGGTGCAGCTCTCAGAAATTGCCATACAGACTTGGCACTTTTTCTCTGGAGTGCCCTTTTCCTGGTTTCAGCTAGCTGTTGTCTTCCGGGAAGCTGTCACTGACCTGCCTGCCTTCATGTTCCGCAGCAGGCGTCTCGCGGAGTGGTTGTCTCATTGCTTATCTGTCTGCCCCTAAGACTGCAGGCTCTCTGAGGGCAGGTCCATGGCTGGGCAGCTGTTGCCCCCCAGCACCTGGCACAGGTCTGGCACTCTTCCAGTCCTCTAATCTGTGGTGGCTGGTAAGAGATCCCTCCTGTAGGAGTTTGTGGTCGTCGTGACCTCTGGTGTCGCAACTGCAGTCCGAGGGCAGTGTTGCGGTAGGGCAGCCCTCCCGACATGGAGAGGCGAGCTAGTGGTCCTGAAACTGGGAGCTTGTTCACGTTCACTGTGTCCTCTGAACATGGGACTGTGTAGCCCGCCCAGTTTACTAAACGTCACGCTTCTGTTTTCTAGGTTCCGTTAAGTGAATTTGAGTTTTCCTGGTCCAAAATTTCTGACATTCAGTCTCAGGTATGCTTTTTTGTTTGGCAGTCTCAGCCTCACCCCGGCTGAGGGAACAGCCCTGGGGGAGAGGTGCCATGTCATAGGATGTGACATTGCCTCCGCGGTGTGCCCGGACAGTCGTTGTCCCTTTACGCAGTGAGAAGTGTGGGCTGTGGTCATTCAGGCTTCTGGCTGTGCTCTGTGTCGTCTCGGGCCAGGCCATACAGGGACGTTGTAATTATTCTTACTGCGGCATGATTTTGCAAATACTACAAAGCTTGGAACAAGTGTATTGGGACAAATGTTTTCATTGGACGGTTTTTTTTATTATATATGAAATCTGCTGTTTTATTAAAACCGATGTTTCTTTCCATTTCAGCTTGAAAAATTGATTGAAAAGAACTACTTCCTTCATAAGTCAGCCCAGGAAGCATATAAGTCATATATTCGAGCATATGATTCCCATTCTCTGAAACAGATCTTTAATGTTAATAACTTGAATTTGCCTCAAGTTGCTCTGTCATTTGGTTTCAAGGTGCCTCCTTTTGTTGATCTGAGTATCCTTTCCTTTGTTGTTAGGAATTCATGCAGGAATTAAGGGGCAGAAGCTTGAATGGGGCATTTGGGCTTAGCGCTGCGTGGGTGTGTGCTCGGCTGGGAGTGGAGGAATGGTGTTCGGCCTGGGGGCTGTGTGGCAGTGGGCAGGGGTAGTGATGGGAGTGAGGATGACAGAAATGAGGCAGGTTATGACTTGGGCCTAGAAAAGCCAAAGGGATTTCACTTGTAGACAGAGCAGTGGGGGCTGTGCAGTCTGGAGAGAAGCACGGGGCATTGCCGGGCTCGGGCTGTTGGGAGGCTGCACTGAGGTCTGTGGAGGACAGGACACCCTGAAGCTGAAGACAGAAGACAACCTTTCAAAGAGCTTCTGTCCTCTCAGCACCCTCCAAGGATGTCATACAAGGGAGCTGCATGATCAGCAAAAGAAAATAACACTTAAGTGCTACTCAAGAAAAAAGGCGAAGGGAGTATCTCCGGTTGCTTCTGTTGCCATTTATAACATGTGCTTTATTAACACATTTCCAGCAGAAGAAACAAGCAGCTAAAGAGAGGCCTGCTCATTAACACTACAGCGTTAAGGAGAAAACCAAACTGGGGTTGCTGTCCCGCAGTGGACATTGAGTCAAGGCCTCCGTGCTGCGGCGTGGGGGGAGCCCCGCTCGTTTAGTCGTGCCTGCATCAGCCGGACAGAGGTGCAGGTCGATCGTTTTGACACGGAGTTGTTTTGTGTTCCTATGAACATCCTGATTGACCTCTCCACTTCTTATAATTGTCTTGCATTTATTGTGTGGAGAAAATAATTAATGACTAATATACTGGGCCTAAAATACCTGCCAATTTTAGTCCACAGTCACATGGACACTTAATTTCCTGGAAATGTGTTGCATAGGTTCATGCTTGTACTTTTTGTGGTTCGGGGAGGGATTGTGGTAGAGAGACAGCCGTGTACATGCTGCGTGGCTCTGTGGAGGGTTGTTTGTGTTGCTTGATTTCTTTAACACGTACCTTTAGATGTGAACAGCAATGAAGGCAAGCTGAAAAAGAGAGGAGGCGGTGGTGGATTCGGCTACCAGAAACCCAAGAAAGTCGAGAAGTCCAAAATCTTCAAGCACATTAGCAGGAAGCCTTCCGACAGCAGGCAGTTCTCGCACTGAAGACTGTCCGTCTTCGAGAGCTGAGTGCTGCGATGATGGGGTTTTCGTGCTCTGATGAAGTGTTTACTGTGGAATCAGGACTGACCTAGCAAGAGTGTACATTGACGTGGGTTGCAAGCACTGAGCACTGATATTTCCCTCAAGTCTCATTTATTTCGGGTTGAAAAACAAGAGATGAATTTTTCTTCTTTCCCAAGGACAAAGCAAAGGGATCTTTTGGTCTTTGTTGTGATTATAGAATATTTTAAGGTTAAGTTTTTTTTTTTTCTTCTCTCATTTGTCATTGTTTTCATCTTTTTGTACCTTTTCTTCTGGTGTCTGAAGATTTTTGCATCATGGATTGCTATAGCAACCTGCTGAAAAAGGCAGGTGGCCCAGGACACTGGACAGCAGGTGGTGTGGTGGTGACAGTGCTGGAAACCGTCTCAGTTTATTCCTGTTTGTTTGTTTTTGTTGTTTTTTGGACCATTTTAATGGTAGTTCTTGACCCCTCCTGAAAATGCTGCCATGTAAAAGGGCAGAGAGCTTTTGGAAACACCTAAGAAGCCCTTTCAACTAAAGGCAGCATTGATTTTTTCATATGTGCCAGATTTTAAAACAGTGAGCCTTTTCCCATTTTATTGTTTTAAGAGCAAGAAATAAGATCTGAATAAAATGCCCCTAGCAGTTCTGCTTGAGGAGGAGGAGAGCTGAGATTTCTGAGCCTCGTTTACACCAAGGCAGGTGTAATAGTCTGCTGTCCTCCATGTGGTATTGACCAAAGACCTTTAAAAACAAATGGGGGTATAGCGTGGTGACATGCCTCCTTCAAACTTGTTTCAGGTGGTTTGGGTTTTAGTGAGCCCTTCCAGCTCTGTGCAGTGCTTAGCAGGCAGAACATCCTTTTGAGAAAAATACTGCCTCTTCCAGACCCATGAAACATGTTGTGGGAGCTCTTGATCTGTGTTTTGTTTTATTTCCAGTGTGTTTCATAACTACAAATGGTTATGACATGTAGCAATTTAAAACCAAAGTTGCTGGCATCGTTTTGCTGTTGTGCCCGTTAATATTTATAGACTTTGTTAAATACGAGTATACTGAGAACATGAGATGGAGAGAAGACAGTCTGATGCGGAGACTTGCAGGAGAGGAAGGAGTGATGTTCTGCAGCCAGCTCGGTCACCATCACTGCAGCGGACCTCTCTGGGTTCAGACCTGGATTGTCAAGCCCTGACATTTAACAACTGTTGATCTTGTAACTTGTTTTTCTTTATTGTTTCAGAAATAATCACGTTTCAAAAAATATACAAAAGCAAAGGGATGAATATTCAATCACTGAACAGAAGTAAAGACTGTGCCTATTCTGGCATATAACCTTCCAGTGTTTTATATACATACTTCTAATTTTTTTATCAAAAGTGAAATCATCTACTCACTCTTTGTGACGGGCTTATTTCATACCATTATTTCCCCGTGTCATTAAATAATCACATCAATTTTGTGTTTTATTTATTATATCCTTTGTTAGCCTTGCTAGGTCTGCCTGGATTTGGGTTCCAGACACCTGTTTGTCCCAGACAGGCTCTCTGTCTCCGCCCGTCTAAGAGATGGTAGAAAGATGGTTTCTCCTATAATAACGACTTGTTTCAGGTACTTCTGAGAGTCCCATATGGGATTCTACGGGCAGGATGGGCCAGGCTGCGGACATCCAGGCAGCCAGACGACCAGCCTGGCCAGTGTTCAGCTGTGGGAGCCAGTGCCAGAACGAGACAAGGTCAGGGCAGCAGCATCTGCAGGGCTTACTCGGCAGAAGGTCAGTAATGGCTCGTAGTACATGGCCTGGTCTGCAGACCCGTGCTGCTCTGCTCGGCCCAAAGCCAGGGCACGTCCCATTTGCAAAGCAACGCTGAGGCGGCTGAGGTGGGCTTTCCTGCTTTCCCCAGGCGGGAGTGCTGGTGACCAGGTGCGGACAGGAGGGACAAGCGAGCACCCAGGACCCTGGGCCCTAACAGTGCTGGCGGTGCAGGGCGAGGACCTGACACTCCAGTAAGGATGGCTTCCTGGCAGCTTTGATTGAGGAAAATAAAAACTCCATGTGGCCTCAGCTTTTTTCAGATAACATGTATTTGAGTTTTACTAAGAGCAAGACGCTTGGGGTGCAGGGGTGACTCCATTCCAATCTCGAAGCTTCCTGTGAGGGAGATGAGACAGATGTGGGAGAACAACGTACTAAAAAGGAAATAAGCATCTCCAAGAGCTAGATGGTAGAGAATAGCTTTGGGAAGGTGATGTCAGAGCTGGGTCTTGTGGATGTTTTACCTGGAGCCAAGTGGGTGAAAGGAGACAAGGTGTCCGGGCAGCAGGAGCAGCAGGAGCAAAAAGGCAGGGGAGCAGCTGGCTCACTTGGGAACTGCGAGCAGTCCCATTGAGCGCACTGGGCCGCCGTAGGGAACCAGTGCGGTACCCTAAGCACCTCGGAAGTAGTAGCTGCTGTTGCCCAAGCAAGACATCAACTTTGGAAGGCAGAACGCACAGAAACAAGGCCAGGAAGCTGAGCAGCAAGGTCTGAATTTGGTTTGTAGTAAAAAGAGGAAATACAATGTCCGGTGTGTGTTGAGATTCATTCCGGCTAATGCTTAGGGTGGAGAGAGTCAGGGTGAAACTGGATGGGGAAACGGGAATCCAAGAGGGAAAGAAGGAACAGATGTGAGCGACCTCGTGACAACACCAGTCTGGGTGAAACTGCCGGTGGCTGCTGTGCTGAAGCCGGGGGTTCGAAGAAGGCAAGAGAATGTGATGACCGGGAAGATGGGGTGGTGGAGAGAAAGGTGGTCCCATTAGCAAACAAACTGATGTGCAGCCTTGAGAATGTAACCTGACCTCACTCACTCCTTCTCCAATACAAGATAATCCCTGCCCAGCAAGTTTACTGTAGGAATAAAACAAATCAGCAAATGTAAAGCAATTTTTGCACAGCGAGGACTAAACAAGTGTTAGCCCTTTGTCTCTCATTATGAAAAGCGCTGTCTTGTGTTGTCTTTTAACTATGTGGCTAAGCTTTAGCTTATTGGCCAGTTCATCAGTGTAGATACAAGTATTTCCAAAGCTTCCATTTTAAATTCCTTACAGACTACTTTTGTACTTCGTGCTTATATCTATCTCATGTTGCAACTTTTTCTTAATGGTTTTTTTTTATGACTTTTTAAAAATAAGAGAGGAGGCAGGGTGGGGAGTGAAAGAAACAGTGACCCCTTGCTTCACTTACTTATTGGTTGGTTCTTGTATGTGCCTTGAGTGGGGATTGAACCTGTAACCACGGTGTATCAAGATGATGTTCTAACCAACTGAGCTACCCAGCCAGGGCTCTTTATTTTGTCTCCATCTAGACAAGTGGTTCTCAATGGAGATTGATTTTTGTCTCACAGGGGACATTTGGCAGTGTCTGGAGACATTTTTGGTTGTCATGACTGGGGGAGGATTGCAACTTGCACCTTGTGGTCAAGGCCAGGGATGTTGCCAACCATCCCACAGTGCAGAAGACAGACCCCCCACATCAGAATTATCCAGCCCAAATGTCAATAGTGTCAAGACTGGGGAACCTTGATCTAGACAATCCTTGAGTACATGGATGAGAAAACTTAGACAAATGAGACTTTCTCAAACAATTTGACATTTCAGGAGTCAAATATAATTATTGGGGGGAAAATGGAAGTTCATGAATTTATCATCTTCAGCCCAATGATATTGTCAAATATTCTTGCTTCCCAAACCCCTGGAGCTGCCTGGTCTCTGACTTAAGTTAGCCACTTTCTGTTACTTGCAACCAGGGTACCTTAATGGAGAAGAGGGAGAGAGAAGTAGAGAGATAGAAGGAGAACCAAAATAATGACCTGATATAGAAGCCATAGTAAACTTGTATCATTTTTTTAAGAAAGGTAAAAATAGCAAATATTCAATCTCCTTTCTATTTGTGGGTATTGCAAAAACTGCTAGCTATCCCCTAAGTCCATTTCGCCCTTCTCAGGTGCAGAGCCGCTGATACTAACTTGGCACATGGGTGCCCTGAATAAGACAACCTTGTTCAGCCTCCCTTGCAGCTAAGTGTGACTGTGCAACTAAGTTCTGGCCAATGAGATGCCAGAGAGAGAGAAACATCAATTGGTTGCCTCCTGCAAGTGCCCCAACTGGGGCTGGGGATCAAATCTGCAACCCAGGTATATGCCCCTGACCGGGATCGAACCTGCAACCTTTCCGTGCATGGGCCAACACTCCAACCACCGAACCACACTGGTCAGGCCTCTAGCAGCTCTTTTGCTAGATGAGTTCAACTGTCAAATTGTCCAGGAAACAGAAAATTCTCCACTGGACCATACAGGCATATAGGAGACTTGAAAAAGAAACAAACAGGGAAGCAAGAAAATACTCCTTGACAAGATCATCTGGAAAGTGAAAAGCTATTTGAATTGAGAGCTTCATAAACCAAATTGTAAGCTCCTATAAAGCAGCTTAAATCCAGTCCTTATTTTTTATTTTGTTCTTTTGTACATGATTTAAATTTTCTTTATTTCCAAAAACATTTAAATAAAAAACAATAAGACCATAAACAAAAGAAATAGAGCTAGTTTATTTAAATTACAGCAAAGGAAGTGAAAAGAAATAATTTCTGCAATTAAAAATTAAATACAAACCACAACGAGATACCCACTCATACCTACTAAGATGTGCATAGCTTTAAAAATGAGAAGTAACAAGTGTTGATGGGAACGTGGGGACGCCACCTCATACAGGGCTGGTAGAATGTAAACTGGCTCAGCTGCTGTGGAAACAGTTTGGTGGTTCCTCAGTAAGTTGCACAGAATTACCATGTGGCCCAGCAATTCCACTCCTAGAAGGAATCGAAAACAGACTCAAATAGTCACAAGCCTATATTCATAGCAACTTTATTCACAGTAGCCGAAAGGTGGAAACAACCCACGTGTTCATCAAAAGATAAATGGTTAAACAAATGTAGCTTATACATTTAAATGGAATATTATCCAGCTATGAAAAGAAATGACATTCTGTTGCATGCCTGAGTCCAAGCACCCTTCACGCCCCATTTGCACCAGTGAAACTGCCACCCAACTGGTGTCCTTCCTCCAATATAGTCCCAATGCTAACCCATCAGTAAACTGCTGGGAAAATAATACCGGCAAAGACACAGACCTGGTGGGGGACAGGATGGTGGCACATGTCCAGGTACCTGCTCTGAAGCTCCCACCCTGATGTGCCAGCTCCCAGGAGACTGCAAGGGCAAAGGAGCGTTCCTGAAATCACTATGCGTGTGGTGAAGTGTGGGTCAGTGTTCTACTTTACAGCAAAGAAAACTAGCAGATTTTTTATAAAGATAGATTTTTATTGATTTTTAGAGAGAGAGGAAGGGAGAGGGAGAAATAGAAACATCGATCGGCTGCCTCCTGCACGCCCCCTACTGGGGACCGGGCCCACAACCTGGGCATGTGCCCTGACAGGGAATCGAATCAGGACCTCTTGGTGCCTAGGTTGATGCTCAACCACTGAGCCACACCGGCTGGGCTAGCAGATTTTTTTTTTTAATAAGTAAAATCAGGAGTGATTTTCATTTATTGGCATCAAGTATTACTATGAAATCTCTGCTCAACTGGCCCCAACAGTAATTAGAGTCACCCTTACTAACATATACTTCATTGTGGGCCTCTTCTGCTTCAGTGTGCCCAGCCATTCCTCCCTGTGGGTATCGGACCCTCAGCCTGGCTGCCAAAGTTCTCCCGTATCTGATACCACCCAGCTTATCCACACCATGTTTGTAGCTCCCTCCCACCCTCCAACAACATCTGCTTTGTCCACATAAAACTGCTATTTCACAAATTAGGGATGTTCATTCTCAAATCACTTGACCAATTCCTTCTACCTAAAATGCCCCTGTTTTTCTCCTTTTCAAATTCTATCAAGAAGTCCCAGCTCTCACTCCACCTCTTCCAGTAAGCCTCCCCTCACTACTATTGCCCGGTGATGTTTCCCTGTGAATGTGTTTTTTGAATGGTAACTTAGGACTTCATTAGTAAGCATCTTGTATTGCTATCAACCTGTTTAATGTGCATTTCTTTTGTCCATCAAATTGTCTTCTGCATCCCACCTCCTCACGGCTGTTGCAGGTGGGGTTCCCTAGGACACAGTTGCTAAGACCGAGACTAGTATGCAGGAAGCTTACTGGGATGTGGTTTAGAGGGAAACATCACTGTCAGGGGTGAAGATGGAAGGTTTGGGCTGAATAAGAAGCTGAGGCATGACGCAGTGTTGACCATGGCTGAGGGCTGCGCCTAGAAGGGGCTGTGACCTTGGGCAAGGGACCCCCTTAAGCGGAGGCAATTCCAGAAGAAGCTAGGGGTGGACAACTATTTGTGATAGTCTCCCCAGCAGACAAGGGAACAAGTTCTTTAGGGAACCTGACTGTCAACTCTGATGACTTAAAAAGGAAGTGAGAAAAGAAAGGGGGGAGTGGAGGGAGAAGGGAAAAGAAAGGGAAGGAGTTCATCAGGTTCACTTGTCAGGTCCTATTTGGAGCAGAATGTGGCAATGTGGGTCCTCCCTTAGTAGGGAGGCCAGGTGCAAGGAGGCACGAAGACCACTGCAGAGCAGCACATACCTGACAGCTGTGCTGGCCGTGGGTGACCCGCAGCTGCACCCAAGCCTGCCAGGCTCCAGAGCTCCCTTCATTCTCCACTCCGCTGGCACGGGAAGCGAGCCCAGCACGGCTCAGGAGGTGTCTGGAGAAGCTGAAGGAAAAGTGGGCATGAAGCAAAGGAAGAGAACCTTGCAAGTCCTCTGCCTTCTTTGTAACCCTTAGAGACTGAGAGAAAAATTTCGTAGAGGAAAAATAATCTGGCACACAAACCTTTTTTTTAAAGATAAAAGTTAAGTTTGCCTGAAGTGAGAGTATCCAGAGACTAGACTTCCTGTAAAGCCCAGAAGAAAGAACTCAGACTTGGTGAGACAAAGAGTATGCCTGGAATGTGTTGGAATCAGAAATTACAAACATCAGAGGAGTCTGTGGGGAGGCGTGATGACTCCTGCCCTCCACAGGGAACCAGATTCCAGGGAGGATCAAAATGAACGGAGCAGGCAGAGAAGCAGGGGGCAGAGATGAGCCCAGCTGGGCACCAAATTCTGAAGTTTATTTAGTTTATTTAGTGGCCCTTAGGCTCTTCCTGCAGCTCAGGAATCTGCCTTCATCTCAGCAAATGGCCCACTGGTCCCGTCTGTCTGTCCAGGAGGAGCCCAAGTCAAGGGCTTCCAGAAATCGTAGTACCTTCTGTCCCCAAGGACTTTGGGCAGAATTAGGGTTTCATCCAGGAGTGTGGGGCAGGACACTGGGTGAGCGATTTTTCTTAGAATCTGTACTTAAACCCATGCTTTTTTCAAAATATTTTATGCTTTTCTCTAAAACACTACATGTAAAATTCACCAGCAAGCAACAAATTGGTAGGATATTTCTTTATGGCTGTCTATATTCACCCTATAAATCTTACATTAAACTTATCAAGTATCACCTTGCCTTGGTCTGTTCTTCTAACCGGTAATTCTCTCAGTGAGGCAGTTCCTAATTGAGCTTTCCAAAGTAAGAGCCTTGAAGTTCTTGGATTCTTTTTTTTTTTTTTTTTTTTTTTAGCACTTTTCTCTTTTGCTCTTCTGGGCTGAGAAATTACAACTGTTTGCCATCCGAGGCCTGATGCTTTAGTCATCGGATCTAGGGCTAAAATCATCGGCTCGTGCAGCTCAGAGCTGGGTGCAGGATGTCAGTGGGTACAGGGCGCAGGGGGTAACTCCAGATCTCACTACAGCTCTCCTTCCCAATCTTGCCTTCCCGTGAAAGGTTTAAAATGCAGAAAAGGTCGGATGAGACACACTGTCTTCCATGGAACACTTCCTCCCCGCCTTATTCTGCTTCCATCCCATCTGATGGGGGCCCACAAGTGGCAAGATGAGCCAGAGGGAACAAGACTTGGGTAGAAACAGACAAATGGTCCTGAAGATCACTGGGCTGGGCTGAGTCCTCAGCCACCCACGTGGATCCACCCTGGCTGTGGCCTGCTTGTGCAGGGTCCCAGTGGCTCTTGGAGGGTCTAATTATCATCATTCACAGGAGAAATTTTAGCCCTAAACAAAGGGTCATTGCTAGTGGTCTTTGCTTTCTGAGAAAGGGATAGTTAAGGGTTGAGGTTTGAATGCATGGGAAAAATATAACTGCCTGTGGTCACATAAAGCAGTTAGGGGAGGGGAAAAGGAGTCTGTCTGCTAATTAAAACTCCAAGAGTAGTAGGAGGAACAATTACTCTAAGGCACTTTCTCGCTCGCTCACATTCCTGCAAACAAATTAGTTGCAACACCCACACTGGAAAACAAAGCCAATTATGCTCAAATGTTTCCTTGAACATGTTTCATCTTCCCCATCACCACCTGATCATTAACATTACTTTGGTAGTGGGTTGAGATAAACCCATTACTTATCTGGAAAAATTATTTCTGCCCATTTTCATTCTAAAGCAAAATCACAGCAGTGAGGAGGTTGCAGCCAATGAGAAGCCAGATCAGTTTCCTCGCAAGTGCAGGGTGAGAAAGACCATCTTCAACCCCAGAGTCTGCATGGCTGAGGACCAGTAACAGTAGCTTATAGCATAGGAGAAGAATGTGCTTTTAATTGTTAAATTTTAATGTGAAACATATTAAAGAAATGTGGATAGTTTTACAAAGGCAGATGACACTACTTTATATGTTACGTATAGAGATATACATTTAGGTTCATCTCCAACCACAGATAGAATGGGGTACCTGGCTGAGACTGGCCCGCCTGCTCTTTGAAACCTTGGTAAAGACAAGCAGGGGGTGTGAGGAGGAGGAGGAGGAGGAAGAGGAGGAACAGCTATTTTAAATTTGCAGGCAGATTTTTGTTTCTCTGGTAGTAGAGGACTGAATTTCACCTTTGCTGGCAGGCATTTCTTTTGAGCGTTTTGGTTATGACAAAGTAAAGTCCTTTCTGGAACAGAGAGGTTCAGGGCCCACCAGGAGGGAAAGTGGTCCCCATGGTCCCATAAAAGTGCACTCATGCCCTGGCCAGTTTGGCTGAGAGATTAGAGCATTGGCCTGCAGACCAAATGGTCATGGGTTCGATTTCTCTCTCTCTCTCTCTCTCTCTCTCTCTCTCTCTCTCTCTCTCTCTCTCTCTCTCTCTGTCTGTCTCTCTCTCTCTCCCCACACACACACCCCTTTCCACTCTATCTAAAAAATCAATGGCCCAGCCGGAGTGGCTCAGTGGTTGGGCGTTGACCCATGCACCAAGGGGTCACCGGTTCGATTCCTGGTCAGGACACATGTCCAGATTGTGGGCCCGATCCCCAGTGGGGGCATGCAGGAGGCGGCCAATCGATGTTCTCTCTCATCGATGTTTCTATCTCTCTCTCTCCCTTCCTCTCTCTCTAAAAATCAATGAAGAAAACGATTTTTGAAAAAGAGGATGTAGATTCCTTAAAAAAAAAAAAGAAAAAAAAATATCCTCGGGTGAGGATAAAAAATAAATAAAAACACTCGCACGTGTGGAACGGCGCTCTGCTGACTGCGCTCCTGCAGGGGAGAGCGAGCCAGAGGTTTTTCTCATCAGCTCTTCAGTGCGTCTGTGCTCAGCTGCGCGCTCAGGAAGGTGACCGGCGAGGCGGCGGGCGGGCTGCAGCAGCAGGGGCGGGGACAGCCTCGTCCATGCCTCCTGCGCAGGGTTCCCCCAGCCATCGTGCAGACCGAAGACCTGGCTCCGGGAACGTACCTCGTCTGCAGGGGTTTCGGCGCTGTTTAGGTGACGGGTGGGACGAAGACGAGGTCTTAGAAGTAACGTTTGTCTCTGATGGGAGTGGGTGTTCTGAGGGCCGAGAAGCCCCAGAAACGGGCTGGGTGCGAGGCCTGAAGGATGGAGGCTGGAGCTCCAGGGAGGCAAGACATGTTCGCGGCCCGCCGGGGAGCGAGGCGGCCCAGCCTGGCAATGTGGTGACTCGGAACAGCCATGTCCCGCGCTCCTGGTTCCTCGTGTGAGTCCTTGTACGGAATACCAGCTATCACACAGGGACTACAGCAGGGCACCCGCCCATGTTGAGGAACTTTCTCTGGGAAACCACAGGAGGGGACCCAGTAGGACTGAGGTTTCCTGTGGTCAAGCAGGACATTTGACAGGGAGATGCCAGCTGGAGAGACATCTGCGTTACCTAGACCTTGGTTCTCGACTTCAGCCATTTTCACTCCCGGGGACACTTGGCAGTGTCTGGAGAACTTTTAGGTTGTCACAACTAGGGGGCTGCTACTGGCATCTGGCGAGTAGAGGTTGAAGATGCTGCTGAACATCCTACAATGCAGAGGATAGTCCCGACCACAAAAAAAATGATCTAGCCCCAAATGTCAACAGGGCTCAGGCTGAGAAACTGACCTAGGTGGAGGCGGGAAATGCATTTAGGTGTTCATATGCAAATATAATAAAATTTGAATCTCAAAAATAGTATTTAATTTTGATTTTACAAGAAAAGGTTGGCAAAGGACAACACGATGCATTTATTGAGGGTCATGGGTGTGTCGGGTTCTGGTGTCCAGCAACCAATAGGACACACTTCTTGTCCTCTTGGAATTGGTTCTGGTTGGGAGGGTAGCCCCCTAAGAATCACGCCCATGTCAGATCACAGCTGCAATAACTTGTGAATTAACTCCTTTAATCCTCCCAACAGCCCGACGAGGTATGTGCTACTATAACCCCCATTCTGTAAGACATGGAGGACAGAGTAAACCCAGCCTGACTTTTTTATAGCATTTAAAATTGCTCTCATGCCCAGTCGGTGTGGCTCAGTGGTTGAGCATTGACCCATGCACCAAGAGGTCGCCAGTTCAATTCCCAGTCAGGGCACATGCCCAGGCTGTGGGCCCAATCCCCAGTGGGGGGCATGCAGGAGGCGGCCAGTCGATGTTCTCTCTCATCGATGTTTCTATCTCTCTCTCCCTCTCCCTTCCTCTCTCTCTAAAATCAATAAAGGGAAAAAAATTAAATAAATAAATGAATACAATTGCTCTCACAGGCCAACAGGCTTTAGCACTTACCTAGCTATGTGATTTTGGTGGCATAATTTCATTTCTCTTGCTTCCTTCTTCATGTGTAGAACAGAGGTACTAAAAGTATCTCATAAGGTTTTTGTGAAATGAAGTATTAATTTATATAAAGTGCTCAGAACAATGCCTGGCATACAGTCAGGGTTAGTAAGTTATGTAAGAAAAATGGGAAGTGGATAGAGAGTGGCTGGGAACCCACTTTAGACCAGGGGTTCTGGAAGTGTGGTCCCTGGGCCAGCAGCAGCAGCACGATCACCTGGGTCCTTGTTAGAAATGCAAACTCGAGGCCACCAGCTCAGACCTGACTCTGGGGATGGAGCCAGCAGTCTGCGTTTCTGCGAGCTCTCCAGGTGGCTGGTGTGCACCGGAGTCTCAGAACAAGTGAGTAGGACCCTCTGGGGCGGTGCTGCCTAAGCTGTGATACGGGAGTTCTTCCCAATCTTGTCCTAACTTCCTCCCTGACTACGAACGTGGTTTTATTTTTCAGTTTTTTGGAAACTCTTTATATTTCCTTCCTCCTCGTTTGTTGTATCTTGACTTCTACTTGGCTTCGTGATTAGCAGATGCCTTCTCCTCACCTTCTATGATCAGATGTCCTCCCTAATACCCTTAAACGCTCTCAGGTGTTCTCCATCTTCAGTGAACTGGCTTTGGGTTCTCTTCATTGCTTTATGCACTCATCTTTCATTCATTCATGCAGGTTTACTGAGGCACAAGAACTGTGTAGGTGCTGGGAGGAAGAGCAGGGGAGAAGCTCACCGGTATCCTCAGGGACCCTGCCATCTAGTGGAGAGACAGAAGTGTGTCCCTGCCCCAGTCAGAGCAAGGGTACCAGCTGAGTCTGGGGGTAGGGTACAGTTGGGGATCACAACCAGCTTCTCAAAGGAGGTAACACTTAGTTTGAGACTTGATGAACCAATAGGAAAAGAGCTTGATAAAATGATATAAAAAATTCATCTGTAATAAAACAAGGGAAACAATATCAAAGAATAAATGCTTTTTAATAACAATAAAAAAAGATACTCATGGGAGACACATGGAGTACCAAAGAGAAATAGAAAAATCAGCTGACTAAAGATAGAAATGTTCTACCCATGTTTTCTTTAAAAAGCAAAAACAGCCCAGTCAGTGTGGCTCAGTGGTTGAGCGTCGACCCATGCACCAAGAGGTCGCCAGTTCGATTCCCGGTCAGGGCACATGCCCAGGTTGTGGGCCCAATCCCCAGTGGGGGGCATGCAGGAGGCAGCCAATCAATGTTCTCTGTCATCGATGTTTCTATCTCTCTCTCCCTCTCCCTTCCTCTCTCTCTAAAAATCAATAAAGAAAAAAAAAATGTTGGGCATACCCTGACCATTCTCTGCTGATGTCTCTGTTTCCTTCTTCTGCCTCCAAGCCTTTGCTCACTCTCTTCCTCCCCATGCATGCCTCCCTCCTTCTCTTGCCCCACCCGATGGTAAAAGTCCTCTCATCTAATGTCCTGTCAAAGCTGCCTCCCTCAAGAAGCCTTCCCTGTTCCTCAGCATTAGTGGGGACTTCTCTTCCCCAGCAAGACCAGAAGCTTTTGTTTATACTTCTAATCAGCTGTTGGCACATGTGCTGCATTCTGGTTATCAGACAGATTTTGTCCTCTGGTGGATGAAAGCTCCCCGGGATCAGAACAACTCTTTCCCGCCTTCAAACACCCTGCGTTGCACTCAGTAATCAGGGCTGGGCCTCACTGGGATTACACGCGGCTGCTGGTGAGAATCCCGGTCACCACCTCCCGTTACACCACACACTGACTCCAGAGGGATCAGAGTTGAATTGTAAATCTATTCATAAGCTTTGAAAACAGAAATAAAGGGCAGGAAAGCAACTTATAATTACTGAGCGAATTAAGGACATCGATGGAGACAAGGTCGATGTGTTCTATATCAAAGAAAACTTTACTCAACAAAATGTAATAGAACAAATGCAAAAACGGAATGTCAGAGAATAGGTAGGTGACAACACTGATGAGAATCTGCTCTCCAATGCATGAAAACTGACCAGTATTCATAACATCAGTACCCAGGTTCTCGCATAAAGTAAAAGGGGATGAAGGCCTGGCCAGATGGCTCAGTTGGTTGGAGTGTTGTCCTGTACAACAAAAGGTTTTGGGTTCGATCCCCAGTCCTGGCGCGTACAGGAGGCAACTGACCAATGTTCCAATGTTTCTCTTTCACATCGATGTTTCTCTTGCTCTCTCTCTCATTTATTCTCCCTAACAAAATCAATAAAAACATATTCTCCACTGAGGATTTAAAAAGGGAGGGGGATGAAAACTTATACACAAGGATATGTAGATAATAAACCACCATGTGGAAAAATGCAGCCCTTTTAGTCACTGAAAAAATGCAAATTACAATACATCATTATACACCAATTAAAGATTTTTTTCTAATGATAAAAAGTTTATTTTGATGAGGTTTCAGTCCTGTTTCTCCAAAGCCAGGGCCAAGAGAACAGTGAATGCATCACGTCTGTCTGAGGTACAATTTGGAAATATGCAAAAGAAACGATCACACTCTTCCTACATTTTAACTCAGGTATTAAATTTGGGGAAATATGCATCAAGGAATTCATCCCAAAAGGGAAAAAGAATTCTGCTCGTTGTAATGTCAAACATCAGCAAACCAGATGCCTGTTGAGTGCTGTGCGGGGTCTGGGATTTCACCCTACTTGCAAACTAACAAGCTGCCCTGTTACTGTCTCATGGATGCTATCAGAGGACGTGAGGCTCCCGGGTCAGAGACAAAGGACCTTATTCCTCTGGGCAAAAGCTGTAGCCAGAGCTCCATGTTCGTGCTGGTTCCCCATGTTTTCTATGTCCCATGGGGGTTACAGAAAGGGCCGGTGATGGCCTGCACAGGCAGTGGGCTGTGTCTTGGGGGAACCTTGAGCGTGGGAGGTTCACCACTTCCACAGTACGTGGAACCAAGGTGGAAGCAAGCTTACTCTTTGCCCAGCGGAGAGATGACCTCATCCTTTAGGGTAGCCTGCTACAAAAACAACTTGGAGAAATTGCCTGGCTGAGGAGCCGTCAGGGCCTTGTACTCTCGGCATGCCATACAAGTAGGGGTACTCAGGGCCTCTGGTTCACCTCTCCCAACAATGCCTCATTTACTCATTCAACAACCCCATTCAAATGTATGGAGTTGCCTTCTGTGTGCCTGGCACAGAACTAGATGAAAGGACTCAGACAGCAGTGAATAAACACCCTGCCCGAGAAGAGCTTACATTTGAGTGGGGAAGGCAGGTAACAAAAGGAATTAAATAACATGATGCCACCTCTGTGAAGTGCTGTGGAGACAAACAGCTGAAGAGTGGGATAGACAATGCCTTTAGATAGCGTGATCGTATGGATCCAGGGCTCAGGGAAAGCCTGAGAGGGTGATGCTGCTCAGGGCATCAGGAAGCCCGGCCAGGCAGAGGTGTGCCAGCGGAGCGGCAGGATGGAGCTGGTCTAGGAGCTTCCTGCTTTATATACCCAACACCTGTTTCCTATTGCAGGTGTAGGTAGGATCCAGATTCCTGGAAAGCAGAACCCATGTGTCTGGGAGGGGGCCGGTTCTTCTGTTTCCTGAGGTTCAACCGTGCAACCAGGCCTGTCTGAGGGGTCCGTGGAGGTGGCGGCCAGAGTTCCTCTTCGACTGTAAACCTCGGGCGGAGACTACCGCAGTTAGGGTGTTCTCCACACGGCGGGGTGATCCGTGGGACAGTGTCAAGACCTGACTTCTCTTGTCAGCTTCTCCAGACCACCCGCGCCCCCGCCACCGCGGTGCAGCCCTGCTCCAGCCGCCCCCAGAGTGGGGCTGGCTGAGGGCATCCCTCCAAGCCGCCCTGAGCGCAGACACGTGGCTGCGATCCGGGATTCCCAGCCCTAGGACCCGAGGAGAGGTAGGAGCCCAGTCCTAGGACAGCGGGTCGCCCCGGGGACGCCGAGGAGAGGTAGGAGGGACTGGCACGCCGAGAGGAGCTGGACTCCCGAGGGTCCCACTCTCATTTTTCTCCACTGGAAACGAGGGATCCAGGCAGCAGCGCCAAAGGGGGACTGCGGCACAAGGAGGGACCAGGGCTGGGAGACCTGGATCGCTCGAGGCCCTCCCCCGGCACGCAGAGGCCCCTTCCACACCCAACCCCACCCGCCCAGTCCCCGCGCAGCCCGCCAGGGAAGCCGCTAACCTCTCGGTGGCGGCTGCAGGCGTCCCTCTTCCCCTGGGACCCGGCAGAGCCCAAGCCCAGGCAGAGCCGTCAGGTCGACTCCAGGTGGCGCCGCTCGACCGGGCTGAGAGCCACCCTTCGTCTTCATGCTGCTGGGGGTGATGCTGCCGATTGCAGCCACTTTCTGTGGAACCTGCGTGTCCGCACCTTTCACCACGTGCTGCATATCTTAGTGGCTTCGATGGCCGTGCCAGACGTGCCAGTGGCAGCGCTGGTGACGCCGCTAAGCCTGGTGAGCGAGCTGTCGCACGGGTGACGTTGGTGCTGGGCCGAAATCTGTGCCCCGTGTGGGTCTCCTTCGACGTGTTGTGCTGCACCGCCAGCATCTGGAACGTGCGGCCATCGCCCTGGACCATCATCACGCGCCACCTGCAGTACGCGCTGCGCACCCGCCGCCGCGCCTCTGCGCCCCTGATCACGCCCACCTGGGCGCTCTCGCACTCATCGCCCTGGCGCTGCAGCCGGTTGACTCGGGCGAGGGCTACGCCCTCAGCGCTGCCAGCTGAGCCAGGAACCCTCCTAGGCCGACTTCTCAACCTGCAGTGCTTTCCACCTGCCGCTCGGAGTGGTGCTGTTTGTCTACTGGAAGATCTACACGGGCCAAGTTTCGCTTCGGCTGCCACCCGCAGGGCTGTGCTGCCTGTGCCCGACACCGTGCAGGTGAGGGGCGGGCTGCGCAGTCGAGGGGGCGGGGGGGTGTTGGGGAAACAGGTGGCTGAGGGAAGAGGAACTTTGGGGAAAGGGAGAGTGGGTGGCAGGGCGCGCGCAAAAAGGTTGGCCACCAGCGCACCCGGAGCGCACAGAATTTGCCATCTTTTCTCATGACGTGTACACAGAGGGGCTCATCACCTGCACACGGCGCGCACGATCAGGGTTCGCCACTGCGTACCTGGTGCTCTCCGGGAAAGGCTGTTGCTGGAACCGCAGAAACACGCGGCACAAGGGGACTTACAAGGGCGGCGTTTGCAGGTAGTGGTGCCAGCACGTCTGATCAGCTGTGCCCTCTGTTGCTTTTTCCCTGGAGCGAGCGTTTGAGTCCCCGTGAATCCTGCTGCCACCAACTTCCTGGTCCCGAGAGCCCAAGCGGCACGGCGGAGGCCTGGGAATTCGTCCCGCAGATGAGTGAATTCCGGTGACCGTTCACTCATTTTCTGTCGCCACCACATCCCAGTCCCTCTTCTGCAGCCCAGAGACTAATAATCTAAGAGTTACCTTTCTTTCACCATCCCAACTTCAGTGCTCTCCTCTAGAGATTTTGGCACGAAATAGTACCCTGCGTTCAAATCCCAGCTGGGACAGCTGCTTCCTCTCTGTGGGCCTCGTTTCCTCATCCTGAAAGAAGCTAATTCCTGCGTCACAGGGCTCTTGGTGAGGATTACAGGAGGCAAGGAATGTGAAGCCCCGGCACAGGCCTGGCATATGTGGTGGGCAGAGCCGGCAGGGATAAGGAGGTAACAGGTTGCCTAGCCTTCTGCCATGGCCTGAACATTTCCCTGGAAATGGATGAGATGGAGGAGCCTGCGTTTAGCAGAATTTCTCCGCATTGTATTTAAAATCGAGGCTTTTTGCCTTTTGGCCAGGCTATAATAGGTGTCAGCTCCTCCCTCACCCGGGAAGACCCAAATTTTCCTTTTGGGGAGTGGGGTGGGGGGTAGGAATGGTGGTGTGTGTGTCTCAGGCTCACAGTTTTACATAATAACAGGACTTATTGCCCCCTTTCCAAATACAATATATGGACCAGGGAAGGGGAGCAGGAGGGAGGGAAGAAAGAGGGTAAAGGTTGTCCTTTTAACTTTGGAAAGTTAACTCAGATACTTAGGCTACTCAAAGGTGTGTGTTTTAAAAGGCAGGCTTTTTCCCACCTTCATTAAATGGCAGAGGAATTTTTTTAGCATAAAATAGAAATGTCAAGATTATAATTAGAAAGTGTTGTTAGGGGAGAGCTTTATTCAGAATTGATGTTCTTTGAAAGGTCCCTTGGAAATGCCTGGGGTGATTATAGCTTTTCTGTCTGGTTGCTGAGGTAGCATTGACTTTTAATAGCTACATCAATCCAGTGGGCACCCAGAGAGATCATGGAAATGGATGTCAGAAAGGCTTGCCAAGCCTGGGTTCAGTGTTCAGTTTTGACAGCCCCCATTCAGGCAGGTGATGCAGAGATATGACTGAACAGCAGCCTGAACAATCCGGGTTGACCACTGGTGAGGAGGAAGAGCTCTGCTAGGCAGGGGCACTGCGGTGACTGAGCTCCTCCCTGGCGGTGGACCGGGGCAAGCCCCTTTCCCACTCAGGGCTGCAAGTTCTCTTCTCTGTGCAGTCGTGGCTAAGAGTGGTGACTCACACGATGCTGAGACTGTAGATGAGACGGTGTCCCAGAGCATCCTGCTTGAGGCTCCAGCAACCTCTCACCCAAACTCCCGGCCATGTTGCTGTTTATTTCATTCTCACTTGGGGTTCAGTGTGCGGCTGGTGGCCCTCCTGCATAGCTCTCCTCCAGGCCGTAACTCGTGGATCTGGGCACTGTCATTTTTTAGCTCTGTGGTTTTGAACATGTGGCTTCAGAGACACAGTAGTCCCCTTTTATCCACAGTTTTGCTTACCTTTGCGGTTTCGGTTACCTGAGGTCAACCGCAGTCTGAAAAAATTAAGTGGAAAATTCCAGAAGTAAACAATTCATAAGTTTTAAATTGTGTGCCGTTCTTACTGGTGTGATGACATCCTGCTGGGATGTGACTCATCCCCCCCGTCCAGCGTCTCCACACGGTAGATGCTTCCTGACCCTCAGTGCCAGCTCTTGGTTATCTGATTGACTGCCGTAGTATCGCAGTGCTTGTGGTAAGTCACCCCTATTTTACTTACTAGTGGCCCCAAAGTGCAAGCAGTGGTGCTGGCAGTTCAGATATGCCAGAGAGAAGCCGGAAAGTGCTTCCCTGAAGTGAGCAGGTGAGGACAGGAAGCCCTCACTTACGTCCTCAGTAGGTTCTGTGACTTTAAGCGAAATGACATATAAGGGAATCAATTTTACCACAGGCTAATTCATTCAAGGACCTGCTGTGTAGGAAAAAACATAGTATATAGAGGGTTTGGTACTATCCAAGGTTTCAGGCATCCACTGGGGGTCTTGGGACATATCCCCTTCCAATAAGGAGGGGCTACTGTGTAGCTTTTAACTGCCTTGTCCCTGTCAAGTGGACACATGTCACTTCCATTCACAGTCCACTGGCCAGCCACACAGCCCTCAGTTTACAGCAGCTAAAACCAAGGCACCAGAGTTAGTTCCTCCAAGACTATATACAGTGTGGGCTGGAGAAGCCGATGGTTGACCAGACCCCAAGTCACTGCTGCTCTAAGCACCTTTTCATCAGTCCGTGCGTCTCCAGCAGCTTACCTGCTGAGCACTGTCCGGTGCTCACCGAGTCTCACCTTCCTAGGAATGAGGCAGTCATGTCCCATCACGGGGTCACAGGGAGCAGGATCTCAAAGCTGGGCACGTGAGCTCTCCTTTCCAGGAAGGGAGCTCAGGGGCATTGCCCGCTTCTCTCGGGAGACAGGGTTACATCCTGCTGTGCCAACCTATCAACCTGCCAGGCTGAGACCACATACATAGTACCTTCTACCACCTGCTCCCCAACAGCCCCGTGGGTTAGGACTGTTCCCTACTGCCCTGTGTCCCTCACTGGTTAGAAGGAAAGTCAATAGTGATTATTTATTTGGTTTTAAAAATAGGATTTCCAACATTTTTTTCTTTTCAATTGTTTGTTTGATTGCTGTGCCAAGTTGATACCCGAGCCTGCTTATTCAAACATCAGGCACCGTGGGCCCACTACTGAGAGCCACAGTGCTTTTAGGGGCCCACGGGAATGGTGTAATTTTAATTTCTCTTAAAGTCAGAAGAAAAATGAATGTAATACTAATGAATATATAAAAATGAACTCAGCCTCGGTTATATTCGTCTTCACAATAATATGGTCATAAAATATAATTTTAAATATTTTTAATGGAGGAAGGGGCCCCCAGGGGCAGAGGTGCCCAGGGCTCACGAGAGAAACCACTCCCTGGTTGACAGCCCTCGCACTCGGTCAGTAAGCATGCTGGGAGCCAGCGCACAGTGCCAAGAGCATGGGGTTTAGACGAGGAGACCTGGACAGCTCCTTCCTGCCACTCAGGGGTGGCCCTGAAGCTGAGACAGGAAAGCGGGAGCTAAGCGGGAGCTAACCGAAGGACGAAGGACGACAGGAGGCAGAGCGTGTGCTGAGGTTCCTTAAAGGGACACTACTTCTTACCACAAAAACATTTAGTTTGTGTTTTAAAGCTAGGCAATACGGAATTATCCCATAATGTACACTGAATTGAATGCATGTGGCCCAGTCATTATACTTTTCCCCAATACTAATGTTTACAGGATGCCTCTTCAGCTACAAACTTTGTGAGGGGCAGGCCTGGGTCTGTTCTATTTGGGGTCCAAGTCCCAGCCCCAAGCCCACTCCATAAGTGTTGGATGGGTGAGTGCATGGGCCTGGGGTTGTGCTGGGCACCCAACACACAGTCCCCGTTCACCTCTGGGACAGCCTGGGGGAGGGAGGGGCTCTGGGCACTTAGCATCGCAGAGGGGAAATCGGCTGCAGAGCTGGGACTCAGCCTGGGTCTGACACCAAGGTGCCCTGCTTTAACTGCCTTGCTCCCTTTATATATCACATTTGATATTGTGGGGACGGCCACTCTCAGCCCCTGGAGAACCTTCAGACCTTATTTGAACGTACAGTTTCAGGAACCTTTACACCTAAATGCAGCTTGAGTGAGGCTGGGGGGGGGGGGGGAGGGAGGGTGGCCAAGAACAGACTGGCTCCATGTCACTGTCCTCACCCGGTCACTGGACTGTACTACTCACCCAATGTTATATTTTATTATTTTTAATTGTTTTTTTTTTGAGAGAGATTTGTTGTTCCACTCATTTATGCATTCATTGGTTGTTTCTTGCATGTGCCCTGATGGGGATCGAACCTGCAACCCCTTGGCTTATTGGGATGACACTCTAACCAACTGAGCTACCGGCCAGAACTACATTTTATTATTTAATTCTGTTTCCTTTGTTCCGGGTGGAGGAGGCAGCTCAGGAGGTGCGCTCACAGTGCGTCACCAGCAGTGGTTTTCAGTGAGCAGGGCGCATGGCAGGGGCAGGAGGGCGGCCCTGACGGTGGACGTCCTTGTGAGTGTGTGTGCCCTGCCCATCCTCTTCTGCCACCGGAGCTCAGCAGGCCCCTCTGCGCAGCCTGCCCCCATCAGGAAGGGCTTGTTTCTGTGGCTTGACGACTCCAGTTCTTTCTTCAACCTCGATTTACACAGCATTGAACAAGAACGACAATGCCTTGCAAAGCCTCTTCACCAAGCAGAGACAAACCGGTGCCTGGAGACGTGCGGAGCTGTGGGGAGGGACGTGCACTTCTCCCGTCACCGCTCCCCTGGAGCCCCCACAGCTGAGCCCTGCCGGCTGGGAGCAGCACCCGCCTGGACCGGGGGCACCGCTGTGCCCGAGGCTCTCAGGAAAGCAAGCGTGTGGCACTGTGCAGACTGCCAATCGATCATGGCACGTTTCCCCGAGCAGGGACTCTGCTCCAGACCCTATCCAGACAGTTACTGCTGTTAGGACAGTGGGTTCACCTAACACTGCAGTCCTGAGGGCCTCTCAGCACAGGGCCCTGTGGCTTGTGTTGTGGCCCACTCAGAACACTGTCCCCTTTATGAAACAGCCCTTCCCGACCCTTTAGCCACCCGATTCAGCTCATCTTCCCATGTCCAGGGCAGTGTATCGCGGCCTGCGAGATGAGGATGCCCGAGTTTTGTTACTAAAAGTGTTCACTGAAACCCACAGCTATTGACGCAGACTTTCAGAGAACAGGTCTGATTTACATGACTTTTCCAGAGACTTCATTTTTTGTCAGTGAGAGACTGCTGGATGCTTCGTTTGCTCTTCAGATCCAGTAAGTTGGCGTTTCTGGGCGGGGTGCGTGTGGCCAGCAGCAGGCAGCAGGCGGCAGGCGGCAGGGCTTCTCCGAGGTCCTCCGCCGCTCCAGTGCGCCAGCCTCCAGCACCCTGGCGAGGCCGTTCTCTGCTTCTGTACCACAAGGGGGCGCTGTGAGAACTCTCCCGTTACTTCACCATACTGACTTGTACGTGTAATAAAGATACTTCTGAAGCATTCATTTCTAGGCTCAGAATCATACATATGTGTGTATATACATGCAAATCTGTCATCTATCTACCTCCCCCCCACCCCACGTCAGAGAGATGGGGAAAACGCCTGTTGTGGAACTTAAAAAAATACTACCAGCAACCCCCCATCCCCCCAAAACAAAATCTGCCATGGCGAATCCTGGCCTCCCTGATTTTATTTAACACGCGTATGTACATAAGAATACAGGGGCGTGGGCAAGGGAGCGCCTGGGCTAAATCATCTCAGCCACAGCCTACCTAAATCGTCTACTAGTTAGGCTTTTTAATTTACACAAAACAGTCCTCCCACCATCGGCTCACCCGATGGCTGAGTTTTGGAGACAGTCTTTAAGCTGACTGACGACCTGGAGGAAGCAGGACAGGTAGGTATGTAATTCTCAAGCGAATGATCTTCTTCACCCATCATTATTGTGTTTTCATAGCTCAAGCTTGGGGCTATGGGGATTTTCCCATGTCAGCTGAAAGACACCAGGGGGTGTTAATGACCTTCTCCCCTAAACCTCCTTTCCTAAAATGCACAATCAGGAATAATTTTAAAAGGACTGTTTACTGGCCACCATGTGCAGCTGCTGTACCAGGTACTGGCCATACGTGGGTTAGATACCCATGTGTCAACCAATTCCTGGCAAAGAGAAATGGGATTCCCACAACTTTTTTTTTTCCTTTTTATCCTCACCTGAGGACATTTTTGCACTTATCTTCAGATAGAGCAGGAGGTAAGAGAGGGAGGAAGAGAGAGAGAAACATCGACGTGAGAGAGACACATCGAGTGGCTGCCACCCACACCACCCCAACCGGGGCCAGGGACAAACTGCAACCAAGGTACGTGCCCCTAGCGGGAACCGAACCTGGACCTCTCTTGTCCCCGGGCCGACGCTCTAACCACTGAACCAAACCGGCCAGGGCCCCACGACTTTTTTAGGACAGCTGTCATGATTCCTCTGCTGGGGCTGGACACGGCCACCTGAGCTGGACAACCTAGTCCTGCTAGTGAGGATCACCCACGGCAGGCTTCCACACTCGGGACGGGCAAGCTCCTGAAGAGCGTCAGCAGCTCCCCTTGGACCATGGCTCAGAGGTACCATCTCCACCTTTTGAACCCCAAAAGCCAGAAGAACAGGAGCTGTGCTGTGGTCATGAGACAGGCAACCCTGCAGCAGCCTGGTCTGTTCCTAGGGTGTAGCCCCCCTAACACTCACACAGTGAGAGCAGAACCATCTCACTGCTGCATCTCCCAAAGCTGCCCCACCAGAGGACAGCCCTCTTCTCACGTCCCTACTTCCTCCAAGACTCAAGAAAGAGCAAGTTCATTACATCTGGCTCAAGAGCTCTCTTAAGGAGAGCGTAAGACTCTTCTGTCTTATTTCTATTTTTTCAAAAGTAAGCCAAGCCCTGGCCGGTTTGGCTCAGCGGTTAGAGAGTCGGCCTGCGGTCCAGAGACACCTGGGTTCGGTTCCTGCTAAGGGCACGTACCTCAGTTGCAGTTTGTCCCCGGCCCTAGTTGGGTCGTGCGGGAGGCAGCCACTCGATGTGTCCCTTTCACGTCGATGTTTCTCTCTCTCTCTCCCTCCCACTCTATCTGAACAAAAAATGGAAAAATGTCCTCGGGTGAGGATAAAAATAAATAAAATAAAATAAAAAGCCAAATTACACTTTAAAAGCTTTATTTTTTTGAATAGATAATACATGTACATGGTACAAAATTCAGAAGGTGCAAAAGGTCTACAGTGAGAAGTAATTCCCTCTCTTCCCAGAGGCAACCAGGCCACAGGTTCCTAGTATCCCCCAGACGTCCTGGGAATATGCACGCAGACGTGTTTGATACACATTTGTGTGTGTGGATGCTGGCACGCACACACACACACACACACACACACATTTTCCTCCATCTTCTTCCTCTTTTCATGAACACACACTGTGAGTGCACGGTGCACCTGCCCCCACCCCACCTGCCCCTGCACCCCGGGGATCTCTCCACGGCAGCACGTGCAGAGCGGCTCCTTCAATGCTCCACTGTATGGGGTCACCCTAATTTACTTAACCGCTGCCCCAGGACGGTGGTACAGTCCAACCTTTCACTATTACAAGTGATGCTGGGATGAAAATCCCTGTACACAGGAAACACTCTTGGAGGCAGCACTGCTGGCTCGCCAGGTTTGTGCACTTGCACCTTCGAGATATCCTGTCCAACTGCCCTGCAGGGCCGTGCCACTCCTGCTCCTGCCAACACTGTCTCCAGCGGCTGCTTTCCACTGCTGGGTTTCATGTGGCTGAGTCACTGCAACCAGTCCAGCTACCTTTAGATTCACAACATACTCATGATCTGATTTCCCTCCCCCACCTGCATGGGAGAAAAACATCTGTAAAAGGTAAATTTGAAACCTCTGACATTTTTTCTTCCCAACCTTCAAGGTTAGAGTATAACAAATACACTCTGAGATTCTCTAAAGTTGCTCAATAAATTGTCTACCTGTTCTCAAACTAAGCATAAATTAGACAGAAGGTTAAAATCCAAACTTTGCTAATACAGGGATGCAAAGTTGCAATTTGAAGAAGCTATTTTATCCAACCCCAAATTCCTGACTCTCCAGGCTAGCCAGATGCTGGGCAGGCTGCGGTGAAGGACGCAGGCCAGGCCCCTGCTCGTGCTGCTCTTACCCTACGATTCAAACAGTGCCAGCCAGTGCCACCTAGACAGGAAGCAGGGAAAGGGCAGAATGTGAGCAGGCCTGCAGGCTGCCACTGAATGGATCTGTACACGTCCCAGGTGGTCAGGGAAAGCCGCTGCCCAGGACCTTGGAGGGAGAGCTGTCCAGACGTGGCAACAGCAGGGGCAATGGCCACACAGAGCTGTGAGTTGGCTTATTTGAGGAATGACGTAGGCTGGTATGGAGAACACATAGTATCCCCACACTGTCCAACAGGCTGCACAGACCAGCCACTCAACCTCTCCCAATAGTTTTATACATTTATTGTGGGGACAGACCATGGTAACGTTTTCACAGAGTATTTTCAGCCTGTCACCGTATGCTGTATGAAGGAATGCTCTAACTGGGGGTTGCTGAAGAGGCATCACACAGGCACGTCGCCTGGTGAGTGCCCAGCCATATGGACAGACAGTGGGCACCTCATTTTACTGGCTTCTTCACAGTGCGGCTCTGTAGTAAGATGTGCTTTTACCTCAAGGTCAACACCGGCTGTGAGTAAATCATAAAGCATGTCCTTTAAAGTGTTCTTCCTCAGAGCACGTTTTAGGCCGATTATCTACACCTCAGACTCAGCCAAGGTAACTGTTAGAACATACTGCTAGTGTAAGGAGGCGGGTGGGCACAGGCTGCTCACCCACAGACCAGTGGGCCAATGGAAAGGACTGGTGGACGCCCAGGCTGCTGGGCCCGAAAGTGGCGGATGCTGTGGTGACTCAGAGTGGTGAGACCTGGAGGACTTTTTAGCAACTTCTACTACGTAATAGCTTCCTTTTTTTCTCCCTTTATTTTAGCCTTGGAGCAACTACCAACTAACTTCTGAATATAAAGAAGAAAGGAGACCTAAGAAGGCTTCGGAAAGTAGCAATCTTGTGGATGAGAGCTCGGAAGCAGACACTTTAAGGAGGCTTTCCAGCACACCTGGCAATGATGACTCATGGCCCACATCAATGAAGGTTTCTGTTTTGGTACCAAAAATGTCGTGAAAACAAGCTTAGCAAAGCTGACTGCAATTCAGCAATCCAAGAAAACCATGGAAGCAAAATATGCCATTGTGAGACCAGAACACAGGACCTTATATGAGGACAATAATTATCATAGTGAAAATAAAGATGTGTCTGAAAACCTTCCCAACACATTTTAAAAAGTCCAGGGCTTTTCTCATCCTGGCTTTCCATCACCTGAGCCTCTTCTAAAAGCTTCTTTCATGTCTTGAGCAGTTGTTGGTCTTACAAAGAAAGAAGCCACAAAGCCAGAAACTGGAAAACAGTATCGATATTACTGACAGTGCTCCACAAGTACAAACAAACAATGGCAATTTGACTCACATTGGTGGAGCACACAAAAATAACAGACGTGATAAAAGGTCAGCATCAGGATTAGAGAAAGATACAGTCACCTTGGGATTCTGACAGTATGTCTGGAAGTCTTCCACAGAACCATGTTCATCATTTACTGAAAGCTGCAGATAAAAGAGGAAAAAATATACTAAATGGACAATTAGAAGATGTGTTTTATATACCTTCTTGCAAGAAACTTTAAGATGGTTACACTAGAGGTTAGAAAAAAGTAGGCATAGCAGTGCCCCACACTGATTCTCCTAAAAAATATCCTCACCTGAAGACAAAGAAACATGCCCCAAATGAAGGAATAGGAGAAATCTCCATTAAAAGAACTAATGAAATGGAAGCAAGCGATCTACCAGATACAGAATACAAAACAATGTCTATAAAGGATGCTCAAGGAATTTAGGGGAAGAATGGATGAACTCAGTAAGAACTTAAGGAGAAAGTAAGCATAAAAAATGACATAGAAACCATAAAACAAGAGTTAGTAATGAAGAATACACTAGAAGGAATCAACAGTAGGTTAGATGAAGCAGAGGAATGAATCAGCCATTTGGAAGACAAGTTATTAGAAAATAATCAGAGCAGCAAAGAGAAAAAATTTTTTAAAAGGAGTATATAGTTTAAGAAACTCTGGGAAAACATCAAGTGTAACAACATCACAACATAGAAGAACCAGAAAAAGAAGAGAGACAGCAAGGGATTGAAAACCTATTTGAAGAAATAATGACTGAAAACTTCCCTAACCTGGTGAAAGAAAAAGATACACAAGTCCAGGAAGTGCAGAGAGTCCCAAACAAGATGAACCCAAAGAGGCCCACAAAAAGACACATCATAATTAAAATGACAAAGGTTAAAGACAAAGAGAAAACCTTAAAAACAGCAAGACAAAGACACTTAGTTACCTATAAGGGAGCTCCCATAAGACTGTCAGCTAATTTCTCAACAGAAATATATCATGCCAGATATAATGTAATGGAAAGAAAGGACCTACAACCAAGAATACACTACTCACCAAAGCTATCATTTAAAATGGAAGGAGAGCCCAGATGGTGTAGCTCAGTGGATTGAGCATTGTCCCGTGGACTGAGAGGTCCCAGTTCGATTCTTGGTCAGGGCACACGCCCGGGTTGTGGGCTCGATCCCCAGTAGGGGGCATGCAGGAGGCAGCTGATCAATGTTTGTCTCTCACATCGATGTTTCTATCTCTCTCCCCTTTCCTCTCTCAAAAAATCAATGAAAAAATATTTAAAAATAAATAAATAAAATTGAAGGAGAAATAAAGAGCTTCCCAGACAAAAAAAACTAAGGGAGTTCATTATGACCAAACCAGTATTAAAAGAAATGTTAACTTCTTCAAGAATATGAAAGAAAAAAAAAAAAAAAAGGAACATAATTATAAAAATAAAATGGCAATAAATAAGTACCTATCAATAACCACTGTAAATGTTAATGGATTAAATGCGCCATCAAAAGACACAGGGTAGCCCTGGCTGGTTTGGCTCAGTACTTAGAGCGTCCACCCGTAGAACAAAGGGTCGTGGGCTCGATTCAGGTCAAGGATATGTACCTTGGTTGCGGTTCGGTCCCCAGCCCTGGTCGGGGTCATGCGGGAGGCAATCAATTGATGTGTCTTTCTCACAGCGATGTTTCTCCCACTCCCCTGCACTCTATCTGAAGATAAATGGAAAAATATCCTTGGGTGAGGATTAAAAACAAAACAAAACAAAACAAAAGACATACAGTAGCTGAATGGAAAAAATATACCTATATAAATATCGTCTATAAGAGACCACGTCAGAACAAAAGACACACAAAGACTGAAAGTAAAGGGATGGAAAAAGATATTTCATACAAATGAAAACAAAATAAAACAAAAAAGCTGTGGTAACAATACTTATATATCAACAAAATAGACTTTAAAACAAAGGCTATAATAAGAGACAAAGAAGGACATTACATAATGAAAAAGGGATCAATCCAGCCCTGGTTGGTTTTGCTCAGTGGTCAGAGCATCGGGCCGCAGACCAAGGGATTGCAGGTTCAATTCCAGGTCAAGGGCAAGTACATGAGTTGTGGATTCACTCCCTGGCCCTAGTCAGGGCATGTGTGGGAGACAACCAGTCGATGTGTCTCTCTCACATCAAGGTTTTTCTCTTCCCCCACTCCCTCCCTTTTCTCTCTCTAAAAAATAAATACATAAATGGAAAAAAATATCCTCAAGTGAGGATTAACCAAAAAAAGAAAAAGGAGTCAATCCAACATAACCCTTGTAAACATTATTTATGGATCCGACATAGGAGCACCTAAATATATAAAGCAAATCTTGATGGAAATTAAGGGAGAGACGGACAATAATACAGTCACAGTAGGGGATTTTAACACCCTATTGACATCAGTGGATAGATCTTCCAAAAAGAAAAACAACAAGGAAACTGTGGCCTTAAATGACACTGATGGAATTAACTGATATATTCAGAGCATTTCACCCCAATGGAGCAGAATATACATACATTCTGTCCAAGTGCACATGGAACATTTTAGGATACCACATGTTAGGATACAAAACAAGTATCAATACATTTTAGAAGACTAAAATCATATCCAGCATCTTCTCTGACCACAATGGTATAAAACTAGAAATCAAGTACAAGAAAAAACTGAAAAACACACAAATTCATGGAGATTAAATAACATGTTACTAAACAATGAATGGGTTAACAATGAAATCAAGGAAGAAATCAAGATACCTTGAGACAAATGAAAGTAAAAACACAACCCAAAAATCTCTGGGACACAGCAAAAACAGTCCTAAGACAGAAATTCATAGCATTACAGGCCTACCTCAAGAAACAAGAAAAATCACAAATAAAGAATCTAACCTTAGCCCAGCCGTTGTGGCTCAGTGGTTGAGCATCAACCCATGCATCAAGAGGTCGCTGGTTCGATTCCTGGTCATGGCACATGCCCAGGTTGTGGGCCTGATCCCCAGTGGGGGGCATGCAGGAGGCAGCCAATCGATGTCCTCTCTCATCGATGTTCTCTCTCATCGATGTTTCTATCTCTCTCTCCCTCTCCCTTCCTCTCTCTTTAAAAATCAATAAAGAAAAAAAAATTAAAAAAAAAGAACCTTATACCCAAATAAACTAGAAAAAGAAAAAGGCCAAAGTGAGTAAAAGAAGAGAAATCATAAAATCAAAGTGAAAATAAACAAAATGGAGTCTTATAAAACAATACAAAACATCAATAAACCAAGAGCTGGTTCTTTGAAAAGATAAACAAGATTGATAAACCTTATCCAGACTCATCAAGGAAAAACACAGAACCCAAATAAATAAAATCAGAAATGAAAGATGAGAGCCCTGGCCAGGTCAATATGCCAAGGTTGTGGGTTCGATTCCTGGTCAGGGAATATACAATCAACCAATAATTGCATAAATAAGTGGAACAAGAAATTGATATTTCTCTCTCTCCCCTTCCTCTCAAAAAATCAATAAATAAATTTAAAAAGATAAGAAATGAAAGAGAAGTAACAACTGATACCACAAAAGTACAAAAAAAATTACTAAAAAACCAAAGAACTTATATGCATATATGCATAACCAATGGACACAGACAACAGTGTGGTGAAGGCTAGTGGGAGACAGCAAGAGTGGGGAGGAGAGTGTCAATGGGGGAAAAAAGGGACATCTGTAATACTTTCAACAATAAAGATAAATTAAAAACAGAAAAAAATGATAAAGAACTATATGTCAACAAATTGGACAATCTGGAAGAGATGAATAAATTCCTAGAAACATGCAATCTTTCAAACTGAATCAAGAACAAACAGAAAATCTGAACTGACTTAGTACAACTAATGAAATAGAAGCAGTAATGAAAAATCTACCAACAAACAAAAGTCCTGGACTGGAAGGCCTCACAGGTGAATTCTACCAAACAGTCAAAGAAGAACTAACACGTATCCTTCTCAAACTATTTTAAAAAATTCAAGAGGCAGGAAGGCTCCCAAGCTTGTTTTACAAGGCCAGCATTATTCTAATTCCAAAACCAGATAAAGACATTACTAAGAAAGAAAATTATACAACAAAAATAGATGGAAAAATCCTCAACAAAATGTTAGCAAACCAAATTCAGTAATACATTAAAAAGATGATACAATATCCACAAATCAATTAATGTGATACATCACAAAAACAAAATGAAGGATAAAAACATATGATCGTATCAACAGATGCAGAAAAAGCACTTGACAAAATCCAGCACCTATTTATGATAAAAAACTCTCAGCCGAGTGGGTATAGAGGGAACATACCTCAACATAATAAAGGCCATATTTTGACAAACCCACATGACAGGGACATCCACTTTCACCACTCTAATGCAACATAGTATTGGAAGTCCTAGCCAGAATAATCAGACAAGAATAAGAAATAAAAGGCATCCAAACTGGAAAGCAAGAAGTAAAACTGTCATTATTTGCAGATGACATGATATTGTATATAGAGAACACTGAGGATTCCCCCAAAAACTACCCGACCTAATAAATGAATTCAGTAAAGTAGCAAGATACATAGTAAATATGCAGAAATTGATGGCATTTTATACACCAATAATGACGTGTCAGAAAGGGAAACTAAGAAAGCAATCCCATTTACAATTGCATCAAAAAATTAAAATATCGCCCTGGCCGGTTTGGCTCAGCGGTTAAAGCGTCGGCCTGCGGTCCATAGAGACTCGGGTTCGGTTCCTGCTAAGGGCACGTACCTCGGTTGCAGTTTGTCCCTGGCCTGTGGTTGGGTCGTGCGGGAGGCAGCCACTTGATGTGTCCCTTTCACATTGATGTTTTTCTCTCTCTCTCTCTTCCTCTCTCTCCCTCCCACTCTGTCTGAACAAAAAATGGAAAAATGTCCTTGGGTGAGGATAAAAAAATAAAATAAAATAAAAATATCTAGGAATAAATCTGAGAAGGTAAAAGACCTGTACTTGGAAAATTATAAGAAACTTAAGAAGAAACTGAAGAAGATACAAATAAATGGAAGCATGTACTGTGTTCATGGATTGGAAGAATTAACATCATTAAAATGTCCATGCTACCCAAAGCAATCTATAGATTCAATGAAATTCCTATCAAAATAACAATGGCATATTTCACAGAACTAGAACAAATAATCCCCAATTTATATGGAAACACAAAAGACTCTAAATAGCTACAGCAATTTTGAGAAAGAACAACAAATTTGGAGGTATCACGCTACCTGATATCAAACTACACTACAAGGCTACAGTAATCAAAACAGCATGGTACTAGCATAAAAACAGACACATAGTGCAATAAAACAGAATACAGAGCCCAGAAATAAACCCACACCTATATGGCCAATTAATACATGACAGAAAAGCCAAGAACATAAAATGGTGAAGAGGCAGTCTATTCAATAAATGGTGTTGGGAAGACATATGCAAAAAAAATAAAACTAGATCATTTTCTTACACCATACATAAGAATAAACTCAAAATGGAGTTTAAAGACGTAAATAAATGTAAGACTCAAAAACATAAAACTCCTAGAAGAAAACACAGGCAGTAAAATCTGACATTTTTCTTAGCAATAATTTTCCTGATATATCTTCTTAGGCAAGGGAAACAAGAAAAAAAAATAAACAAATGATACTACATCAAACTAAAAAGTTTTTGCATTGCAAAGGAAACCATCAACAAAACGAAAAGGCAACCTACTGAATGGAAGAAGATACTCACCAATGATGTATCTGATAAGGAGTTAATACCCAAAATTTATAAAGAACTCATACAACTCAACACCAAAAAAACCCAAACAATCCAATTTAAAAATGGACAGAGAACCTGAACAGACACTTCTCCAAAGAGAACATACTGATGGCCATTAGACATATGAAAAAATGCTCAATGTCACTAATCATCAGAGAAATGCAAATTAAAGCCACAATGAGATACCACCTCACATCTGTCAGAATGGCTATCATCAATAAATCAACAAACAACTAACAAGTGTTGGTAAGGATGTGGAGAAAAAGGAACCCCTCGTGCACTGTTGGTGGGAATGCAGAATGGTGCAGCCACTGTAGAAAACAGTATGGAGTTTCCTAAAAAAATTAAAAACGGAACTGCCTTATGACCCAGCAATTCCACTTCTGGGTATATATCCAAAGAAATCCAAAACACTAATTTTAAATATATGTACACCTATGTTAACTGCAATGCTAGGTAGCAACCTAAGTGCCCATCGGTAGACAACTAGATATAAACGTTGATACATTTACACAATGGAATATTATTCAGCCATAAAAAAATAAATAAAATCTTACCATTTGTGACAGCATGGATGGACCTAGAGTGTATTAAGCTAAGTGAAATAAGTTGGAGAAATACAACACCATATGATTTCACTTAAATGTGGAATCTAAAAACCAAAATAAACAAAATTGAAACAGGCTCATAGATACAGAGAACAAACAGACTGACAGTTGTCAGATGGGAGAAAAATTGGGAAACTGGGTGAAAAAGTTGAAGTGGGATTAAGAAGTATAAATTGGTAGTTACAAAACAGTCACAAGGATGTGAAGTACAGCATAGAGAATATAGCCAATAATACTGTAATAACTGTGTTTGGTGTCAGTTAAGTACTGGTAATGTCAGGGGAAATAGTTTTAAAGTATATGATTGTTTAACTACTATGCTGTATACATGAAAGTAATACAAAATAATACAGAATATAAACTATAATTTAAAAAAATATAATTTAAAATTTATTGCTAGAATATCTACTTCCCTTTTATATTGATCATCAGTCATCCGCAGACAGGGCAAGAAGAGGCCAGCTGAGGTGACAGAAATCAAGGAGGCATAGGTTTATAGGCCACTCCTTACTGTCCAGAGTGCCCTTTCAGGCAGGTTTGCCTTGGTCACTACAGAGGTGATGGGGCCATTGATGTTATAGCCTGAGGTCACTTTGTGAGGCAGTAAGAGGGCTGCCACTGCCTGAGGCCTTCTCTATCTGCTCCTCCTGGTTTCAGGAGGTCCCAAGAGCTAAGGTGTTTGTTAGGAAAAATTTCCTCAGCCTGGGAAAGGCCTTCTATCTGGACCACCCCTCTGCCTTCTGGTTCTGCTGTCAGACTCAGTAGATGCTGGCAGAACCCACAGAACACGGGCTACGAACCAGAACCCAGTTAAAACATGCTCCAGCCTCTAACAAGAGCTTAGTCCTGACAAACTTGGAATCTGTGTTCTCTGTAAAAAAAGGAAGCAGCCTGGCCAGTGTGGCTCACTGTTGACCCATGCACCAAGAGGTCGCCGGTTCGATTCCTAGTCAGGGCACATGCCCAGGTTGTGGGCCCGATCCCCATTGGGGGGAATGCAGGAGGTGGCCAATCGATGTTCTCTCTCATCGATGTTTCTATCTCTCTCTCCCTTCCTCTCTAAAATCAATAAAGAAAAAATATTTTTTTAAAAAAAGGGAAGCAGACCCTTCCCTTTTTGCACAGTTCCTGTGCAACTGTGGCAGCTGTCCTTTAACATCTGACATCTCTCTCGAGCACTATTAGCTGACCCCACTGATCCATGAGAGACTGAATCCAGGCCAAGGATGGTAAGAAGTATGTCCCAAGTGTCTCCTCAGATGTGTCTTCTAGTTTGTGCTTCTCACAGCAGCTCCAATTTTGGTTTAAACCAAAGCAGCTCCATGTATTCCATGAGACGTATGTGGGAGTGTGTGAGTAGGGGAGCTCAGGAGCTCCCAACCTAGAGGCTGGCCGAGAACCCTAGGGCACGGGTGGCCAGCCACGGGAAGTCTGCCCTGTCAGCAAACTCATTGCTGCACAGCCGCATGCTTGCTGGGGAAACCTCATTCCTCCGATGCACACATTTCATAAAAGTCAGTTAGGGAAGATCCCCCCCTTCTTTCTTAACTCTGGGAAGTGGGTGGGCTTGGCAGAATACCCAGTCATATTCTGTGTGGGCACAGGACGTGGTCCTGGGAGGAATCCCCTGCTGGCTTCAGAAATGATAGGGCCTGGGGCATCTCCTCAGCCTGTAAGGCCTGACTGTAAAGCACACTTAATGTCCTGTTACTCACATATGCACCATCTACTCTGTAGGTCATCTGCAGCAAACATGTATTCTGTAGACTAGCTTTCGCTAATTCAAAATGTGTTCAAAGAATGGAAACTAATTTCTTTGTATTAGGCTTTGTAGATGACAAAAAGTGAAAATATATCTACCAAGATCTCCCTGTACCAAATAAAACTCTCTCGAAAAATAGCCCAACATAAATGCCCCCACTTAAAAAAATAATTATGGGTTGCTTTGGATTAGTCCTGTCACACTTTCCCAATAACACAGAGAGGTGGTTTATAATAACCCCCGAGTGTCACCCACTACTCTTCCCCACCACTTTTGAACAAACATTCGAATAATCTCCTAACTCCTCAGAAAGCGGTCAATTAGGGAGTAGGTCTATGAGCTTCTCAACAGAGATGTTTCCCTGAACCTGAAATAATTTACAGTGAAACTGCTGTTTCCTTCCTCTGCCTTCCAAGTACCACTGCCCTTTGGCAATTTCTTACTTTAACTTCACTGAGCCCTTTCAAAATGCACAAATGACGATGGTCCAGGGACCAGCCTAACTGGAGATGTCCATGGTTCAGCACACAGAGTATCACCTCAAATGCTGCTGCTTCCACCCAGCTCCAGGAGCAGCCATCTCCGCCTTGCAGGCCTCGCTGGCCCTGGCACAGAAACCAAGGGCTGCTGTTAACTGAGCATGAGATTTTCTTTTTTTCAGTCTATACACATCAGCTCTGCCTAATCACATACATGAGGGAACTAAAAATGAATGTGACCTTCCTGTGACTGCTCTGAGTGACTCATTTGCCTACCATGTTTAAGCTTTTATGTTTTGTGGTCCAAATCTTCTGACAGGTATGTGTGCAAGCTTTATCTGCATGAAGTGCAAACCTCACATTGGGGCTTCCTGAACTTGACTGAGTTGCCAGATCCCTGTGGCCAAGGCAGGAGGAGCCCTGTGCTTGGTTTGGACTGCTCATTTCCAGAGGATCAAGTTAACTCTTCAGCCTTCCCTACAGGCCCTCCAAAGGCTGGTCCCAGCCCATCTTTCTGGACTGGTCTCTAAAGCCTCTTGCACAGAGACCAGCCCATCCAAATGCTCTCCCAACAAGCATGCCTTGTACTCTCCTGCACCCTCTTGGATTTGCAGTCATAGTCGTATCTTTATCCAAAATGGCCTTCCCTCCTATCTGTCTATTCAAATACTGTGATCCCTTCACATGTAGTCCAAAGCCTGGCTCCTCCACGAAGCCTCCTGGATCTCTACACACCTCACTGCTCTTTCTCGTCTGACACCTCCTGACACCTGCTCATCATCTGTCACTCTGTGATTGATCACACACTGCCCTAGACCGCAGTGAATGGTATCTCCACTCAGTGCTCAGACCGTTACATGTCCAGAGTGTAAGGCACGTGGAAGGAAGGGATGCACAGGACCATCCACATTTGGCTATGACTGAAATGAGAACTAGAGTATGATAAGGCATTGTTCTTATTTAAGTCCTCAATAGGAGGCCCCTGTTTTCAATGTTTGGTGAAACGAACTCGAGTAGTACGTAAGGACTAAACCAACAGCAGACACTGGGTTTTCTTTCTAGTTAGTACACCATGAAGGCTCAAGGAGCCAGGAACAAAAGGCACCACAGGTAAGTGAAGGGCCCAAATGACCAACACTCACATGGGATGGTCATTCAGCTGTAAAAGCCTTTGTTTACTAAAAAAAAAAAATCCCAGGTGGCCAAGCTGTGTCACGTAAGTTCTATCTGCTCTCTGGCCCACTTGCTGGAAGCCCGACTGCAGCGACTGTGTTTGATACTTCCATCTCGCTCACTGCTTACTTGTCAATGGTTGTTCAATTAATATTTGCTGAACAAATGAATTTCTCTTTATTCAGAGTCCATACAAATACAAGTACCTTCATATGTGCAATGTTATTGGAGAAATAAAAGTTGAATCGACAGAGAACAAATACCGCTCACATTTCTGCAGAGGATGATGGGTGTTATCTAAGCCACAATGTTTACACCGCCTGATTCCATCAACAACGTCCACTGCAGAGAAGGAATGGAAGCCAACGGAGAGAGAAAATATCCATGATGTGGAAATCATTACACCTGCATCTCTCTACTGTAGTGTTCAGAACCATTTCACGATCTTGTAGTTGATATGTGGCATTTAAAATAAATCAATGACGTACGATGGCTGGGAACTTTCAGGAGGCCTTGGCTTTCATCTTGGACAGCAGCACCTCGTTCTTGCGGCCCTCCTGGAGGGGAAGCAGAGAGAGTGTGTACAGAGACGTGGTGGCTACGTCAGCACCCATGTGAGGCCCAGGTGGTCTTACTGTCCTTCCCCCAGTCCCATGGGAGACAGCTTCTGACCAACTAAACACCAGCCTCCTAGCATGGTGAAATTTCCTGGCGACCTGCTGACCTTCAATATCAAAACAGCTATAGTAACACTCATTGTCTGCACTATAAGACCGAGAATAGGATGACAGGATTAGGCATCGTCACTTCAAAAGACTTCATGAAGCCTCTAAAACCTTGCAGGGGACAGAAGCTGAAAGCAGAGAGTTATGTGCCAATCTCAGATTACTACAGGCAGGCAGGAGAGAGGGGGATGGTCCTTGGAGACAGACTAAGGGGCACAGCAGGCGAAGCAGTAGAAAAGTTCTTCCTCCGACAATAGTGAAGGTTGCGAATGTCAACTTTAGGACAGAAACTCAAAGAAGACAATGAGAAATATGCATCAAGGGACCCCCCCCCCACCTACCCCCCCTCCTTAAGATGTGCAGTATGAGCCCTACTGCTATATATGCTGAGGGATATTACTGAGGGAGGTCACTGGCCCCATCCCCTGCCTGTGTAACTGGCAGTGGTACAAGGTCACCTCTGCATTATTTTATAGTCCATTCTTCAGACATCCTCAAAGGCTTCTCACTGCATTGCCTCCTGCCCCCTTGTTCGCACTGGCCTTGATAGCCCAGAATACCTCCATCTGCTAGCAAACATCACCACCCCTTCCTTGGGCCATGTCACAAGCAGCCCTGCTGTAAACTAAGAGGTGAATGTGGTGGTGGGAAGAGCCTGGAGAGGCTGTGTTTGAGGACCAGGCTTCCAGTAGCCATACTTCCCTGTAGACCCATTAATGTGGAAGAAAGACTTCACTTCACCCTTGAACCCTCTGCGTACAAGACCCCCAAAGTCAGTGTTCTCATCTCTCTGGGCCCAAGTGCTCCCAGCTTTCCCGAGGCCCTTTGCTCTTTCTGGCAGCATCACGGCTCAGAGCTGCAATGACCTGGTTTTATTAGACAAATGCCAGTTCACCTGTAGGGTTTACACTCATCTTTCACTCAGAGCTGGGGAACAGCCAGCCTCTTGGGCTGGGGGTAAGGCTGAATTCTTCTGTCAGAAATAAGGTGCTCTGATACTTTTTGAGTACTTGTTTTTGGAGCGGGAGGCAGTTAATTTTTCCTGGGGGTGGGAAGAGAAAAAAGGTGAAGTTGAATAACATTTATTCTATTAGAAAAGTTAAGAAGGAAGTTTTCCTTTTAAAAATGAGTTCATAGATTTGCTCGGGAAAACAACTTTCAGCCTCCCTGCCCCAAAGTAGGCAGGGTAGAGATGGAACAAGAATAAGTAGACAGTCACATTGCTATAGTCCTTTCTGTACTCCTGTGTCTTTTTAAAAATAAGTAAATTAGCTTCCATTGTCACCCACCTCACCTTCTAAATGAGGCAAAAACAACTCCGAAGAGTCGCATAGCCCAGCAGGGGTCGTTCTGCACGTCGCCCCACACGGAGCCGATGCCCACGTTTTTAGGAAAGCTATCCAGGCTGTCACCTTGTGTGTGAGCACTGATCAAGTCCCATGCAATCCACTGGAAGCCTTTTGGGAGACTACAGAATGATACTGTTTGACAGAAAGGGTGCGTCCTTTAGGCATGTTTTTCTAGAATAAAAAGAAAAATGTCTCCTTGCCTGTTTCTTTCCTGCTTAAAACTCCCTATGTGCCAGACACAGCACTTCAGCTTGGTCAAGATGAGGTATGCAAAGCCAGCTTCACTCACCAGTGCTAGGCTAGAAGGTAAATCTTGGTTTGGTGACCTTGTGAGAGATTGTGGTTTAGAGATGCAATACTGCGACTAAGGTGATTCGTGATTTCAGAGTATGTGTTGTTTCCTGGCAGACTTGTTATTAACAAACTCTCCCAAGGTGAGCCAGACACTGGAATTTTATAGATAACCTCATGTCTCAAATCTAAGTCTTGATACCAGAGGAGGCTGGAAGTCAGGACGAGGGCATGACTTGGTGCCTATATGGCGCCCATGGCGCTTCACTGGTGCTCAATTAATGTGGAGCAAACCACACAATAAAGAGAACTATAAGGTGCGTGAAGAGTCATTACTGCTCAGCACAAGTGCTGGGACCAGGACGTGGTGGGAATTCAGAATCCGGGAGCAGAAGGCCAACCATGTGGGGAAGAGGAGGTGAAGGAGACAGGACAGAGAAGGTTCTGGGAGAAGGCTCCACCCTGGAATGAAAGTCCAACTTTTCAAACTGGTTTTCTACCACAAATGAGATTTTACTTGGAACTGCAACATGTAAAATATCAGAATTACTCTGGCTGAAGGTATGGGGAGGGGCCTGGAGCAGCAAGCAAGCCACCAGTGCCACCTCCCCTCAACACCTGTGGTGGCCCCGAATCACCTCAGAGGAGCTGGTGGAAGAAAGTTTAAGGTTTGGGAACACTGACATATGGTTGCTAATTTAAAATTTTTGCCAAGTAAAATGCTAACCAAAAAAAGGAACACCGTACTATCAACATTATTTTATAAGAGGAAGACGATTCTGACATCAAAAAAACAAAAACAAAAACAAGAGGGCATGCTGTTCTTTTTAAAAAGGTGAAGACTTTAAATTAAAAAAAAAAATGTAACTGTCTGAAGAACATACTACATTTCTCCTCCCTTTTTTTCCAACTTGCTTTGGACTGAAGAATACTTGGGCAAGGCAAGCATCGGTGCAGGGGTCTTCCCTGGTTCTGAAGGACCCTCCCTGTGTGTCTGCTGTGAGAGTAACTGTGTCTGAGGAGCTGGGAACACAGAATCTTGACGCTTATTTTGTCTGAAGGAATCATCTCCTTTGGAGGTCATCCTAAGTCTTCAGCCCCGAGGGCTTGTAGTGCAAGAATAAACTTTTCCATTTCACTTCTATTTGCTTTGACTTTGACAACATATATTTATCCTCCTCAACTTATTTGTTTTCTGTTTCTGCTGTCAAAAGGGCAGTGCTGGCATGTTCGAAATGTAATTCTTCTCCTCTGGGCCTTCTCTGTGAGTTACTTGAATTAAAGGGAAGAAGTCCCTGTTTGCTCCCTGCCAGCTCACGCACTGCTCCTTTCGAAACTTCAGCTTCAGCTCCCAGACCTGGAGCACCTCTCCTGGCCACCCTCTCATGCTGCCCAGCCTCAGGCCTTCATCTGCCTGCTCCCTGGCCGAAGGCCTCCTGCTCTGCCCATGGCCAAGTCCTTCCAAACTGAGGGACCGTCCCTGACCACAACACGTACATTAGTTCCTCCGCAGCAAAGGCTGAAATTAAGTATCTGTTACTACTAGTTTATTAGTGTTTGTTTGTTTGTCTCCTTGCTTTTTATCTGTCTGCCCCATCACGACATAAGCTTCTTGACACAGGGACTGACAGGGTAGTTTTACAACCTGACACATCCCCAGGGGCAAGGTAGGAGCTGGAAGAACAGTTAGTGAAGAGATGAAAGATTCTGAAATGCCCATGCGCTGTGGCTCCCAAAAGTTAAATTACAAAAAGGGGAAGAAGTAGGTAAAGAAAAGGTAAGGAAGGAAATATACAAGAAGGTCTTAAAATATACAAGAACAAAATTATTGGTATGGAAAGATTATATATTTTTTATTCTATAGACCAAACTCCAGGATACAACTTATCTTTAGTGCCTCTGTATTTTTAGCAATCTCTAAACTCACTCAAACCACATGGATTTGGGTTAGAAGGGGGAAAGAAATTCCTGGAAATGAAGCTGCTGAGATCTTGGGGAGTGACCAAAACAGTTTCCTTTCTGGAAGATCTCTTAAGAAAAGGGCAAGTACTTTTTTTTTCTGGAATAATGGAGAGTAACCCTGACCAAATGCAGGGAAGACAAGACAGAGACAAATGAAATTCAGTGACTGGTGGGTGTCCTGGGTGCCAGACATAGTGCTAGATATGATCGTCTTTGAACTGACCCAACGGAACCCACCAACAATGAAACTGAAGCTCGGAGGGACTAAGTCTCTGTCCAAGTGCACAGCTGGTAAGTAGTAAAGGTAGGATTCCAACCCAAGCCTGGCTCTCTTTAAAGTTCACTCTCTTCCCGCATGGCTTCTCCAGGTATCTCCTCATCTAAGACTGAGGGGAGGGAAAGCTCTAGATCTGACTAGGTGGTCCTTGAGGTGGGTTCATGATGCCATTTTATAAATTTAATGTGCTTATCAGGTGTTAGGAAAATGAAAAAAGATGCGATGTCTCTTGGAACATTCAATCAGAGCCTCAAGATGGCCTCAGAACAACGCAATGTTGACCTACCCAGATGCCACACTACACTGTCAGATCACATTGCCAAGCTGCTGTTTCCCATCACAGACCAGCAGAAACCAATGAAGTGCTCTGGTTTTTAAGGCTAATCTGGAGGTGAACATAAAACTCCCCCCAGCTTTACATGCGCAGACCAACCTCTTTCTTACCTCCTTGAACTCCTTCACGGTCTTAAAATATAGCCTCTGTTTTTCCAACAATTCTAAGTACTGGTCATTCAACTGGTCTCTTCTCATTTTGTTCTCTTGCTTCTTCTTTTCCATCTGTTGAAACATTTTTAGGAAATGGTAATGAAAAGGCATGTTCTGATTAGGGGCTGTTGGCAACATCCAAAAGGCAACTATTACTTATATTTTCATAGATTTCTTTCCAATATTTTCCTTCTTTATATCATTTTTGAGGTTGGTTTATTTATTTGCATGATATTGCATAGAGGCTCCACTTATTCGGCATTTTTCCTATCACTGGGTATTAACTGTTCCATTTTAACTTTTTATTTCATTTCAGGGAGAAGGATATGGAAAGATTTCGCCCTCAGTTCATCACTTGTGAGATGAGAGTATAGGTGGCCTGGATTTTTATCTTTTGTGAGCGGGTTTTTATCAAGACAGGTCCCATAGGCAACCCTTTCCTTCATCTGTTTACATTCTGGCTTCATTCACTGGATCACTCTGCCCCAAGATTACAGGAGATACCCTAAGTCTCCAGGAGGTTTTACTGCCATGCCTGAGGACTGCTCTGTTGTGATACATTTTTTAAACAGGACCAGAAGCAAGAGACATTTGGAAGTACTAGTGAGGATTCACTTGGTACAGTAGTAGAAACTGCAGCTGTGTCTGGCTTATAGACAGTCAGCGAGTCTGCTCAGTTACTGACAAAAGGGCCCACATGCAGAGCCATAATGAGGAAAACCCCGTGCTGTCCCCAGACGGGATAATTCTCTGCAAGACTACCTCCGGAGCTCCCCCCCCCCTTTTCAGTTCCTCTATGTTCTATTCTAACTTCCGAGGCATTCAATATCCTCTCACTTCAGTAAAATTCAGTTCAGCAACTGTTTAAAAATTTTATAGGAGGTTCCTAAAAACTACAATGCTCTTAAGAGCCTAAGGAATCAATTTCTAATGGCAGAATGTCAGAAACCCAAGCTACAGTGAGGAAGTGATTCTGGGCAAGAGAGGAAAGCTGGTTTCCTCATTTGTACTTGGGTATAACACCACTCACTTCGGAGGGCTGCAGGAGGATTAGCACAGAGCTGAGCACAAAGTAGGTGTTCAAATGTGGGAGCTACTGTGAAGGGCTGCCTTTGGGCCAGCAGTGCAGGAGGCCCTGGGAGCTGGCCCCGTCCCTGCAGAGACCCAGAGCACACTACCAAGAACAACCAGAAGAAGCCTGTTCTTCCCAGGGCCTTCTCTTCTCCATCCCCAGTATAAAACCCGCCTTACACAAAAAAGCCATCTAACCTTCATTCTACTTTGCTTAATTCCTTCTACGATCTGTTCCATCTGGCGTAAAAACTGGTCCCGGGCAGCAGGGGAAGCCATGGCTCTGAAAGAAAAACCAGTGGAAGTATGACTAGCATACAGGACTCTGAATAAGGGGGAGGTGCCGCGGAGTCAGCCTTGTACCCAGATCTACAAGTGGACCCATGGGGAACCTAGGGATCCCAGGCAGTTAAGAACTCTAAACTCTGAAGAAGGCATAAAAATTAGCCTGGTTTTATAATTGAATATTAATATTTTCTTCATTTTTCCTACAATTTTCTTCAGTAACATGTATTTTTTAAAGTAAAATATCACTAAAATTAACAAAAATATTTATTTGAATGATAGTAAGTACTGCTTAAGAAATGAATTTCATTTAGTTCTTAAAAATCTGAGGATTGGGAGACACTGCTCAACATTAGTAGACATATTCTGAGGTTTTCCTAAAACCAGAATGGTAAACCTGCTCCTGTTTCCAGAGGCAGCAGCTAAATGATAGCTCCCTGGTGCCCTAAAACACTGCCCACACCTCCAGCTCCAGAGGGTCAGAGCACACGCATACCAGGATTAGGAATTCTTCCAAGAACAGCCACTGTACTCATCACAAAAACACTCAAGCTGCAGCCTCTCTCAATTGTCAAGAGACAGATATGAAGGCACCATTTGTAGAAATGTCACAAGGTTGTAAGTCACTAAATGAATCTTAGCAGGGAGCGATGGGTGTTTTTAATTAGAAATGAAGCTTAAAATCTAGAGCTTTTCATCTATTAAGATCTTAAATTACTGGTCACCTGCCAGGGCACAGTAGAGATTTGTGCTGGAAGGAAAGGAAGCCTGCTATACAGACAGCAGGCCCTGGGGCTGCCTGGATGGTGGGTGGGCCAGTGGGCATGCATGCCTGAAGGCTGATATGATTTTGGTACAGGTGGACTTTGCCACCCAATTTTTGGAAAAAAATTCACATCTGAGTAAAGTAGTTTAGAGGATGCACATTAACTTAAAAACAAAATCTACCACAAGATTTTAAAAAAATCTTAAAAAAATTATATAGATCATGCCCTGGCCAGGTGGGTCAGTTGGTTGGAGCATTGTCCTGTACACCAAAAGGTTGCAGGTTCGATTACCGGTCAGGGCACACACCTAGGTTGTAGGTTTGATCCCCAGTAGGGGGCGCATATGGGAGGCAAACAACTGATGTTTTTCGCATTGGTGTTTCTCTCTCTCTCCCTTCCTCTCTTAAATCAATAAAAACATATCCTTGGGTGAAGATTAAAAAGTATATAGCTTATTTCATTATCTAAATTTTAAAACATCTCTATGTCCTCAAGAACAAACGACATCATCTAATCATAGCAAGACAAAAGTAATATACAATGAGATTATACTAGTTAGGCACAGTCAACTTATTTGAAAGTTAACTTTTCCCTGAGATATTCCTTGGTGTTTTAAAAAAAAATTTTTTTCTTTATTGATTTTAGAGAGAGAGGAAGAAAGAGGGAGAGAGAGATAGAAACATCGATGAGAGAGAACATCGATTGGCCGCCTCCTGCATGCCCCCCACTGGGGATCGGGCCCACAACCTGGGCATATGCCCTGACCGGGAAGCGAACCGGTGACCACTTAGTACATGGGTCGATGCTCAACCACTGAGCCACACCGGTCGGGCCCCTTGGTGTTTTTTAAAATCCATTCTAATATCACTGTGTTTTTGCAAGAACTCAAGGGCCATGTGCATTTGCACTGGCAGCAGGGGTGAAAGTGTCAGAATCACATGCAGAGCACTGTCTGCTCAATAGCACTACTGCCAGCACCAAGAGAGCCAATGAAGTGCAGGGCTCACCACGGTACGGGGCGGGGCAGGGGCGGGGGGGGGGGGGGGGGCTGACTGCAGTACTCACTGTGAGAAGTTCTCATGAATTGAGTTCAACAGGCTAATCTGAGGAAGAAAGAAAAAACTATAAGCAAAATTTTGAAAGATCTCTGGGCTTCCCCAAACACTGAAAGCCTGTCCTGCTCTAGACAGCACTTCTGAAAGAGCATGCCTTGTTTATGGAGATGAAAGTCACATGAAAAAAACCAGCAACATGTTCTTAGCCCTGTAGTTTTCCCCCCCGAGAATCCACCTTGACACCCCATGGCCACAGGAATGTAGGAAGAGGGCTCCCTGAAGGGACCTAAATCCCAACAGAGAAGACGCTAAGCTGACAGTAGGACTCTTTGGGGAAGCTGCCACCACGGCCCTTTCTATCTTGCAAACATCGCACTTTATTTTGAGGGCTATCAGCTGAGCACAGGGTTAGTCATGGTGGGGAGTGAGAACACTGTGTCCATCCTATTCCTTCCCACAAAATCTTTTTGCCAACGTGGTCAGCTGTTGGGCAGCTTTGAGAGGCCTCCATTCCCAAGGCAACTGCCTTCCCCTGCACAGTATGCCCCTCTATCTGCCCCAGTGACACAGTCCGGGGAAACTAGAAACCTAATTCCTCCTTCTGGCTGTGTTACTAACTCAACTTGTGAGCTCAGGACTAAGCACTTAGTCCTGGACCTCAGGTTCACAGTCTGTAACATGAAAATTATATTCTTGTCCTTATGACTCCACTGGGATGTTTGAAAGCCAAAATATCATAGGCATAAATAGATTTGGAATAAAAAGCACAATTTATTCAAATGCAAAGTTCTGTGTTAATATGGCTTGGAATTAAAAAGCCCTCACTTCCCTGCATACTCCTAGTTTTTAAAAGTATGCACCGACTTCAGACACTGCTAATAAAGGAAGGTCAATGGGTTCAAGGCTTTTGCAGAAGGGGCAGGATTAGCAAGTCTTTCCCATGCCAGGTAGGAAGACCCCCCCCCACCCCACCCCCAGGCTAGGATGTGTAGCAGAGCTATACCACCAAAGGCTTTCAACTCATCTATCTAAACATTTATCAAATGCCTGTATGTACCCATCACTGTGTAAAACCCTGGATACAGAGAAAATGAGAACTCAGCCCTCCTCAAGGACAGCCTCTCTAGGAGGAGAGATCTCATTTGATTAACAACAGGCAATAAAGGTGACAATAATTAGAGATGCCTCCATGTGGGTTCATGTAAAGACACATCTATGATACTGTTCTTATCAAAGCAGCAATCAGTGCAGGTTGCAAGGTGATAAAATGAAAACAAATTCTATCAACCTCGAAGGGAGGGGTAAGCAGGAACTCTATGTACGTACTGAAAACCACCATGAGCAAGGAACTTCACATTTTTCGCATTCTGTTCCCATAATAATCATGAAGCAGGTGTGCCCCCATTTTCCTGGCGAGAAAATAAGGCCTGTCTACAATCCAAATCTGTCTGACTCCAAAGCACATGCTCTCTCCGCCACACTGTGCCGCTACTGTGAAGACCAGTACTGTCTTTTTAAACGTAGTTGCACACTTGCCTCAATCATTTGTCATCCAACTTGGGGGAGCCCTGAATCACGAATGGATTTACCTAAGAGTAATATGGAGGGGCTGTGAACCCCATTTCACTCATGCTTTTTTTTTTTTATCCTCACCTGAGGACATTTTTTCATTTTTTGTCCAGATAGAGTGGGAGGGAGAGAGAGGAAGAGAGAGAGAGAGAAACATCGATGTGAAAGGGACACATCGAGTGGCTGCCACCCGCACAACCAACCAGGGCCGGGGACAAACTGCAACCGAGGTACGTGCCCTTAGCGGGAACCGAACCCGGGTCTCTCTGGACCGCAGGCCGATGCTCTAACCGCTGAGCCAAACCGGCCAGGGCTCACTCATGCTTTTTATGATCCTTTTAGTTTATGCTTCTGTCTGCTACTGATAATTAAACAGACATTTCCCCGTGTAAATGATGACAAGTCCACCATCCCCATTTCATTTAGCTGGTTCCTTCCTTTAAAACTCAAATTAAAGTTTCACCAACTCCAGGACCTCTCCATACGCACCTCGTGAGCTTCCACTGGTGTTTCTTTTAATGATGGCATGTCTTGCCTGCACTGAGACAGCTGCCCCCAGCCTCACTTCACCCCAGACAATGCGAGCTCCCACGGAATCTTGCACTTGCTGACTATCCCAGCACTGAGCATACAACAGGCACTCCTTCCATTGAAACTGAATGCATCTCAGACACCAAGTTCATTTGAACTTCCTGGGGTCCATGGCACTGGTAGCTGCTCATCTGATTAAGTATTTCCTTTTCATAAAAGTTCTTACCTCTTTTTCCAAATAAACCTTTTTATCGTCCAGGGTATTATATAAAGTGAAAAACTGCTTGGTTTCTTTATGTACTGCTGAAACTGTAAATGCAAAGAAATAAGCACATGAATAAGAAAATGTATCGAAACAACCCTAAGCACCCTCTCCCATGAGGCACCCCCTCGATAGTGGGACCTGTCAGCTGGCACGCTGGACCTGCAGTCTGGGCAGAAGCCACACAAGGCACATAAGCCTGTGCAGAGTTGCTGCAGGCTGATGGCACACAGCCAGCTGTACCTGGTCTGGCCAAGAGGAGGGGCTTGAGGAATCTCCCTGTCAGATGTGGGTTTCTCTGAGTCCTTCAGGTGAGGAGTCCTGGGAGGAAGGTGGCAAAGATGATGAAGCCACCATGCAACCTCTGATGTTTGTGTGGCTCCTTTCCTTCCCACACCTGCCAAGAGCAGGAGCCACAGCCTGTTCACTTCTGTAACTCCCATGGTTAGCATAGGCCCCGTTAGTAGACCCTCTAAAATACCTCCTAGATGAATGACATGCCTATCCCAGGGCAGAATATATGCCTAATGAATGTGACTTCTCTTCCCATCCTGCGCATGTGACTAAGAAGGCACTTATTTACCAGGGCTCCCAAAATCTTTACCCACAAAATTATTCTGCATTTCTGCCCACCTCCCCGCTTCTTCAGTTCTCCCCAGAGAAGAATGACTTACTAGGAAATGGCCAAATTCCAGGACTGTGAGTGTGCCATGTTCAGCAGAGAAGAGGTCTCTGAGGTGAAAGCTTCCCACCCAAACCCATCCCTTCCTCTCTGGCTAGGTGGCTGGGCAGCCCCACGGAGCTCTGAGCCTACATGACCTCCTCACAGCTCTAAATTCCCATTATATTAGGGGGACCGGAAAGTAATGTTGTTTCTGCACGTTTCAATATTCGGTTGTCATTTATCAGCTCATTGTGTACTTCAAAATCGTGCCAAAGACATTTTAAGGTTAAAGTGACTTGTTTACTCATAAATAATTAAATCTTAATTTTTTTTTTCAATTTATAGTGAAATGGCCAGCCAAATACCAGAAGAGGTACATATCCGGCATTGTATGCTTTTTGAGTTTCACAAGGGTAGTAACGCAACAGTTGCTACCAAAAACATTTGCGATGTTTATCCAAGTACATTAGACGTTCGTAAATGCCAAAGGTGGTTTTCTAAGTTCAAATCCGGTAATTTTGATCTTTCTGACTCATATCGATCAGAAGACCAACAACTTTAGACAATGACATGTTAAGGGTGGAAGTGGAAGCAAATCCGTGTCAGACAATCGAGGAACTGTCAAACACTCTTAACTAACCTTGGTCGACCATCCAAGAACATTTGCAGGAGATTGGTAAAGTAAGCAGAGCAGGTGTTTGGGTCCCACATAATCTGTCCGAAGAAAACAAAGCTAACTGGTCCACCACATGCAACTTATTGCTTCAGCGGCACAATACAGAAGCGTTTTTTGATCGCTTGATCACTGGACATGAAAAATGGGTCCTCTATGATAATCCAAAACGCAAAAGGCAGTGGCTCTCTCCGAATGAATCCCCACGAAGTACAGCTAAGCCAGGTTTATACCCCCAAAAGGCACTTTTGTATGTTTGGTGGAGTATTCGCGGGGTCGTTCATTTTGAAGTGCTGAAACCTGGACAAACTGAATGCAGACCTTTACTGTGAACAATTGGATCGAGTAAATCAATCTTTAATTGAAAAGTGCCCAGCGATTGTCACCAGAAAAGGCGTTATTCTGCAACACGATAATGCAAGACCGCACTGCGCAAGACGAACCCTGGAAAAAAATTAATGAATTGGGGTGGGAGGTATTGCCTCATCCACCATACTCGCCTGATATTGCGCCATCGGATTTCCATTTATTCCGATCACTACAACGTTTTCTAAGTGGCAAAAAATTTGAAAATTTGGATGATGTCCAAAATGCCATCTCCAGATATTTTGCTCAAAAACCAATTGATTTTTATCAATCCGGCATTGAAAATTTGCACACTAGATGGCAAAAGGTTGTTGATAACAAGGGTGATTACATCATTGATTCAAAATAAAAACTTGTTAAAAATTTATCTGTTTGAATGTCGTAAAAACACGACATTACTTTCCGGTCCCCCTAACACACAGCCGCCCAGAGAGAGAGAAAATCCCAAGACCTGGGTTCACAGCTAGGCTTTGAGCCTAAGCTAAGCACTCCAGTGTAGCTGTTGCTAACGATCCTGATGCTGAGTGGTTATCAGGCATGGCCAATGGGGTCTGGTTTTCATGCCATGGGCTCTGGTTCCCTGAAAGCAGGTTCCCTGAAGGCAGGTTCCCTCTGGAGCAGCACAACTGGGGAGGAGAGAGGCAGAGCAGGCCGGGCAATTCTGGTTTCCCTGGGCAACTACCATTAACATTTAAATATGATTCTTTAAACTAGTCAACTTTTAACTTTTATATCCAGTAAGAGCTGTGTTTCCCTCTAGCAGTACAGCTCAAAGACAGGTGAAGGTTGGGGAAATTTGCTGAACATACCTGGTAACAGAAGTTAATAATCTGATACAAGTATTTTGATGCAACAGTAAAAATGTTCCCAACATCAAAATGTGTAACTTGAATAAAAATCACATTATAAACTACTCAATATAAAGTACTATTATTATTGCTAAAAGCTTTAGAACAGCGGTACTCAATCCCAGCTGAAAAAAAGAATCACCCGAGGAGCTTTTAAAGTCTGGGACCAATTAAACAAGGTTTTCTGGGGGCAGGGCCCAGGTGATGACAATGGGTGGCCAAAATTGAAACTCACCACTGTAAATACACCAGTCAACTTTTAGTTTTATTGCTTAGGAATGTAGCTGTCACCCTTACTCCAACCAGGTCAAGAACTGGGTGCGGAATGCAGGTATTTGATGATAATTAAAAAAAAAAAAATGATGTAGATATTCTGGTACAACTGATTAAAAATGTCTTTGGTGTAAAAATGTCTTATCAAAATGATCTTAACATCTAAAATTGACTCTGTGAAATATACAGATACAAAGTATTATTACTTATTATTGTTAAAAGCTTTAGAGTAGGCAGGGAGAAAATTAAGGAAAAAGATTTAACTTAAAGGAAGAAGCTATTTTCTGCTGAGAAACTGCCATTGTTGCTTCCTGCACCAGAGCACCTGGATCCAATGTGAAGACTGTGGCCTTCAGGATGGTGGGGTAAGACATGGGAAAGGAAGCATGACTCTGGGCTCCAGTAGGGATAGTGCTCTAGAATGAACCAGGAACATGCTTGAGAGGCCAAGTTCTCAAGACAAAATCTAAGTGGATGTAAAAGAAGAGCTGAAGTTTGCTAAGTGGGTATTGCAGGGCAGTGGCAACTGGCCTTGAGGACCAGCTCACAGGCCAAGACTCAGAAACCCTCCTGAGAGAGGAGAGGCACCAAGGGACTGTGGGTGAAGCTAGTCAGTGACTCTGGTCCAAATAATGCAGGACTTTATCAGTGCATTTAGGATTCTGAAGATTATCCCACAAGTTATGGCGAGTTATTTAATGTTAGAGCTCTTAAAGCAAGAGTGTAAATGATTAAATTTCTGTTTGAGAAAGATCTCCCAGCCAGAAGTGCAGAGATGGGGTCAGACTCCGGGCAGTGATGAGAAGGTGGCTACAGAAGTTCCAAAGGAACACACTTGACCATTACTCAGAAATGGAGCAGGCAGAGCAGCATGAGTCAGAGTGGACTGGGGGCCCACCCAGCCTGGCTGGACAGTGATCCCAGTGACCAATAGGTAAAATGGGATAGGGGGTAGTAGAGTCTGGGGTGTCCAGTGGGAGCCTAGAGAAAGGGGTGATGGACCTGTTTACAGAGAATATCTGAGCTGGGTCTTGAAGGATTTTGTCAAAGAAGAACAGATCCCAGAAGACAGAGGTAACAGTAGGGGTCGAGGCCTCAGGTGTCCAAGTGCATGGTGTGTTCAGAGGCCGTGTGTGGACTGGTGAGGCCAGAGTGCGGACTTAGAGCAGAAAGGGGCTCCCCCAGCAGCCAGACTGGGGAGGATCCCGGAAAGAATAGGAGAGGCTTTATTTAGAAAGCCCTGGGAGCTCCTGAAGATTTTCCAGCAGATAAAGAAGCGATATAATCAGATGTGTGGATGAGAGACTTGCAGAAGGAGTTGCAGACCTGCTAATGGTCATTCAGCTGAGCTGTGATGCAAATAAGACAAAAATATATGGCAGTAGCAATATTACAGAAAGGCAATGACAGTTTGAGGGCCAATCTGAGCCTGAGAAGATGTGGTCACTGATTCAGGCCAAGGGAGGTCCAGTCTTAGATTACTGGGTGAATACAATGCTGTTAAAGGCAAGGACCACATAAGCCAGAAAGTCCATAGAGAAGGACAATGAGTGAGAACTGATCTAGAGATAATGGGGTCACGATGCTCTGTGTAATGCTGGAAAACGGATGGGAAGCTGAGTGGAGCCAAATGGCTGACTGGGATGAGGGCTGGTTCAAAACATTCCTCTGTAAGAGCTCAACTAGAGTCAACTGTTCAGAGAGAGAAGAGTAAGTGTCCGAGAACAGTTAACAGCACTTTGGTGCTGCTCCTGGGATTATGTTACCCCACCAGGGCTATGCAGAATGAGTACTGAGTGGGCCTGACAAAAAAAGGAGCCCTTTCCAGTGGTTGCTCTCATGGACTGTGCTATGATGCTCGCTCCACTATCCTGAAGTAGGACGAAGTCCCTCTCCTCCTGTCCCTCCCAGGACCAGCTTCGAGAGTTCATTAGTGTCAATGCACCTACTCTGGCGGTAGAGTTCAATAAATCTCTTCTGATATTGTATTAGCTCGGCTCGGCTGGGTACTTCATCAATCTTGCGATGCAAAATTGCTATTTCTCGATTTCTTCGAGCCTAAATGCAAAAGGGAGAAGACAACACTATTTGGTAAAAGGCCTTACATGATCTCTGGGGAGCCAAAACACTTCCCACCACCCACTCAGAGCACAACCACATGCTCTGGAATGCAGGCCCAAAATTCTGCTGGTGGCTTGAGGTTCCCATCTCAGATTCCGATTTTGCAATATATAGAGAAAGTGTGGCTGCGAATTGAACTACAGAAGGCTCAAATTAATGGATAAGGAAGGAGGATTCTAAATGGGATGGGCTCTGTGGCCAGAGTACCCAGCAAGCCCACCAGGCCCAAAGGACTCTGAAGTAGATAACTCACCAGCACCAGGTGACAAGGAACTGATGCCACCTTGCGGCCTCCATATAAATTCCAAATCCCTTAGCCTGGTTGAAAAGCTCCCACAGTTGAAAGCTAAAATATCTATCCAGTATTTTCTCTCTACCATGGGTTGGGGGTATATTGGCCAAAGTGCCTCTCGACTGCATCTGGGGAGGCATAGCAGCATGGTGTGGTGCAGGGGACAGCGCAGGCTCTGGAGGCAGGCAGCTCCGAGCACCAACTTCCCCAGCAAGGCAGCTGTCTGGAGGAAGTTGCTCAGCTCCCATCACACATTTCCAGTCTGAGGACTAACTGGGCTCTGGGGCTGCCTTTCCTCTGTGCCTCCCTGTCCTCGGGCTCCCAGGCAGATGTGGATCCTAAATCACTGGGGAAAGACTAGCCTCCAAATGAGAAGCCCACCATCCACTCTGGTACAAAGGAAAGATGCATTTCTCCTTTTGGCCAAGGCTACATCCCCCATGGGTGCTCAGGCTCTGGCTCCTGTTTTTATTTTAGGAACCTACAGATACAATTATTCATTCTATTTACCATATCTCTAACCTCTCTTTCTACTGCCTCCTTCTCATCAGTGCTTACATATGTTCAAGTACCTCACTCCTTAATAAAAAGCCCTTCCTTAAATTCTGATCATGCTTCAGCTACCAGCCTTTCTCCTCCTTTGAACAGCCAAACTTCCTGAGAGCCACACACCCTCTGTTCTTCTAACTCCCTACTCCCCTCCAGTCATCCTTCACCCCACACTCCAGCTGGCTTCTTCAATACCCCACTGGAACTGTTCTTGCCAATGCCATCGCACATTTTTTCTGGGATACATTTAACGGGAAATTCTCAGCTGCTAGATTTCTTGACTTCTAGCATTGTTATTTACCATTCTCGCTAAGAGCTCTCTGCTCAGCTCCCACAAGACCTTGGGCTCATATTTTCCTCGCCTTTGGCTGCCCACTTGGTTTCAACCCTCATCTGTGATTACTGCTTTTCCTTGGCCTTTTCTTAGAGGGTTTAGTCCCAGGGTCTCTTCTTGGCCTACATTTTCATAGCCTCAATGATCACCTGCACAGTGCTGACACCTGATCTCCAGGCCAGACTATGCTGAGCATCAGAACCAACACCCATCACTTCTTGGACATTTCTACATAGTTGAGTGCCCCAACCTTTAAAAGCCCCAAATGGATCTCATTAACACTTAGTCACACCCCCCACCCCCTTTGGCCCTATTCTTTCTCCTTTAATGCTTTTTCTCAATGAATAACACAGGTATCCATCCTATTCTCCAAGTCAGAAATCAGAGCACCACCCCTGACTCCTCTTCTTCTCCTATCCATCAATCAGTTCCATCAGATACAGTTTCTCAATCTCTCCCCTGACAGTTCACTTCTGTCCACCCCACCCACCCTGCCCTGGCTCAGCCCCTTATGATCTTACTGCAGCTACCCCCCCAGAGAGAAGGGCAGCAAACAGCTGCCTTAGTACTGAGTCTCTCTAGTTCTCAGAGGCTGGCACTTTTCAGTTCTGCTATAGGACAATCGTACCTAGCTAGATGCATTTATGTATTTTTGTCTTCTTGTTTTTACTCACCTGTAGTAAACGGATCTTATAAAGTTTCTCTTTCTCCATATTATATCGTCTATCTAGGTCTTCCTAAAAATTGAAAGAGGACACAGTTATCTGGGAATAGAAAACTTTCATTCTTTGATGAAGTCTTTTGAAGTTGAATGCTTTTTATCTTTTCTCCCCTATCCCCAGGTCCCAAATTTATTTTCTCAAATGGCCAAGTTTAGGGTCTGGGTCCTATGTCATGAGAAACCTTTGACATTCTTTAACATCCCTTTATAACAACAACTCTTCCTTATTCTGGGATCCAGGCTGAACCCAGTGTTCTTAAGAAAAGTATCCCTCAAATCCATGTGCCCTTTCTACCCCCCACCGGCCACCAAAAACAAACTATGAGGAGGAGGAGATAATTGTGACTTAAAGAACCCCTTGTCCTGTGCCTCTGTGTTGGCTGGTTTGCTTTCTATGTTTCTATTTGGAGCTGCACTGTCCAATACACTAGCCACTAGCCACACGTGGTTATCTAAATTTACATGAACTAAAATTAAAAAAGTCAGTTTCTCAGTTGCACTAGCCCCATTTCAAGTGCTCAGTAGCCACATGTAGCGAGTGACTACCGTATTGGACAGTATAGATACAGAACATTACCACCACTGAGGAAAGTCCTTTTGGACAGCACTGAATTAAGAGAGAAACTAGCCAGTTCACTGAACCCAATGAGGTAAGAGACATGGCTAGATGGTTTGCTGAATAAGAGAAAGCTACAGTGGGGTCAGAAGTGCCCCCTTCCCCAATGTGTGCACATGCACATGCACACGCACACACGCACATGCACACATGTGGAAAGAGAGAGAAACAACACACAGTCTCCTCCCCAGGGCTCAGCTGCATGCAGACCCACAGACTTCACCACAGAAGTCCTGAAGCTCATTCTCTAGGAGCTTCTAAGGGCACAAAGGGAAGAGAAACCCTAAAGAAGGCAAACCGTTGGAGGCTTCCCTGCTTCTCTCTCCCTCCTCCTCTCTCTTTTCTCTTTATCCTGGAGGTTTGTTGGAGTGCTAGAGTCCTGGGAACACTAGTTTAACTCAGCACAGGGTTTAGCAAACTGTAGCCCAAGAGCCAAATCTGACAGCCTGGCCAAATCCACCTCTCTGCTTATTTCTGTAAGCAAAGTTTTATTGGAACACAGCCACAACTTTTGAATTACATATTAACTATGATCACTGCAGCGGAGTGGCCCAAAAAGCTAAAAGTATTTACTATCTGGCCCTTTACAGTTCACTGACCCTGGAATGTAGTGCAATAAAGAGAGGGGTCCTTCCCTCTGCACCACCCCCAGTGGGCCCCCAGAAGCTATGGGCTATGAACAGCATGTATGAGCAATGCAGGCCTCTCTCCTTCTCAGCTGAGATGCCAGAGTAAAGATGGCACACCTGCAAAAGGTGCCAGAAGAAACCCTCCCCAGATGGTGGCCTTCAGGGCTGTCCTGGGTGAGATCCTGTCTCCATCAGAAGGGCCAAGTGTGCAAAATGGGGTAATGCTCCCAATGCCCCACAGATGAGGAGGTGGCCGTAGAGAAAATTAAAGTAGGCATGAGAAACTATCACAGATAAGTATAAAGCCAATCACCACACCCACAGAGAACACTGGCATTCCTGACAATGGGCAGGTACTTACATTATGAGTCATCACAGGGGTGAGGGCATCCTTTGGCTCTCCACTGGAGAGGGTCTGAAATGGTAAACAGTAAGAAACACCTTCTGAGTAAGGCGAATACAATAGAAGCTGAGGGTCTAGATGAATGAAGGGGTGGGGTGGGGGATACTTCACCAACCATGTCTGGTCAGGGAACAGAACTGTTCTTAAATGTCTTTCAGTTATACACAAATAGGCTAACCTTATCTTTGAATGTGAGCAATAATTCTTCTAACAAGATGTGATTGCTGAGAAGAGAAATGGGATCCTAAAAGTCTATGATGTGTGCAAACTCAGAAGCTGACTGAGCTGACAATTTAAGACTCAAAGGATCAAACTTCTAGAAACAACGGGAGAGGCAGGCCGTGTGATCATGGTCCCAGGACACCACTGCACTGCTATTCCCCCTTCTCAGAGGTGGGAAGAGTGGTGTGGCCTGGCTGGCACGTGTGACATGCCAGGGAGGTGGGGTCTCCCCTCTGAGCGTGGCAGTGTCCCTCTTGGTCCCTAAACTAAGGGGCAGGAGAGTGCACTCTTGTCTGTTGGCTTGCACAAGTCTCTTCCCTTCCCTGAGCCTCAAGTTCCCCATTTTTACAAGAGAGATGGTGCAATCGATGAATTCTGAGGCCATGTCCAACTCTCATACCCAAACACAGGGGTGCTCAGGAAATAAGCTTTGAATCAAGCGTGAGCAGGAAAAACAAAACACCACAACCCTTATATTGGTGAGAGAAGACTTTTCTGTCCTTGTGTTATACTTTAATACTTGCTGGAAACCCACACCAGTTCCTTAGGAGACTAAGTGTGTGTCCAGAGAGCCAGATGTGCCCCTAAGTGCAGAAGGCTTCTGCACTGCTGGAGCTGATACTAACCCAGCACTGCCCCCTGCTTCCTGCTTAGTGCTGCCTTTCAAGGGTGGGCATGTTCCTAGGCGGGAATGGAGGGTGAAATGAGTAAACTGGTACCAAATTTAGAGAATAGGTTGAGTGGGAAGCAGAGCTCAGGTGGTTCCTGAAAAGCACCCTTTCCCTAAAGGAGGAAGAGGGAAGCCTTGTAATAGAGTCACTCTGGCCTGCAGTGGCTGCCGTCCACACCCAGTGCTGCTTTTTTACCTACCCAGACAGAAGAGAAAGGAGAGGGATAGAAATCTAAAAAAATTATGTGATGAAACCAGCTGGGAAATGTGTACTCAGAGGACCAGGTTAAGGAAATCCGTCCTTTTCAGCCAGTCTTTTTGCTGGTTAGTCCTCTAGGAATCTTTTCGCGGACTAAGTCCTAACAGCACCTCACAGTTTGAGGACTCCTGCAGGGCCTTTACCTTTTCTTCTCCACCTGTTCTCTCAGCTTTCAGGTTTTCAATTTCCTGCTGTAGTCGTGTCATCTCCTCCTTCAAAAGTCATATAAATAGTTAGAAATCTTGGACAAGCTAGAAATTGGATGCCATTTTTTAACTTGATCCAGAGTCTTATGTTCACATTTTGTGAGTTTATGCTAAGACAAAAAGTCTCTTAGGAACTAGCTGCCCCGATCTCTGGTTTTCAGCCTGGGAAAGTTTTTTTCAGGAGGCTACAACAGCTGTTCTTCAGTCAGAAGCCCCTTTCTTTGTAAAGGGCAGGTGAAGTACGCAGTCATCACTGGGGCATGAAATGAATGGGTGGCTTGGAACCTACTTCCAACCAGCCTTCTGTTTCCTCTTCACCACAAGCCTGTCCACCTTTCCTGATATCCTCTAGCTGGAGTCCTGCCTCACTAGCCCTGCCCCTCCACCTGCCATCCTCACCTGCCCGTAAGCAAGATCCAGCTTCCAGAAGGTTCCTGTGCCAGATTGGCCTCTCCCCTCCTGGAACACACACAGAGCCTGCAGGGCCTCATCTCTTGCCTCCTACTGTGGTCAGGGGCACTTGTGCACCGATCACGCCACTACTAGACACCGAGTTCCCAGATGGCAGAAACAAGGGCTTATGCACATGACAAACAAACATCCTAAGTTTTCAGGATATCGTTGCTTTCATATAGTGTTACTCCTTTATATTTGATAAGACTTTTCTTTTAAATACCTTTGTAAATTAGAAAACCTTGTTTGTAAGACTGTGCTCTCAGCATTGGGGTTTGGCACACATGGTGTCCTTAGAGGGTACCGACCACAGTGCTCTATTCATTTTACACAACTGACAAATAACTGCTTGAGGAATCTCCTCTTTTGACTGCACGTGGCTAGGATGCCACAGCAGGACAAGTGGAAGAACAGCAAGAGATGTTATAGGAGTCCTGCTTTAATGTCTGCTGACACCAAGCAATACTTACTCGACAATGTGCTTTAAACTCCTGTTCCTGGCTTTTCAGGTTTTCATTCATGGCTACAAGTGCTCTCAAGTTCTGCAGGATACTGAAGAGAAAAGACCAAAAAATGACATATGGCAAGCCATTATGATTTTATGAATCACAGCTAACACCAAGTCCCTAGCTAAAAGAGGATTCCCTTTTAATTTCCTTTGTCTCTCCCAAGTGTCTAATGGGTTCTCCACAAGTTATTAAGACTACTATTATTTAAGTAACATTATTATTCATTCATATGCCAGAGTCCATCAGGCTACATCAAACAAACATTACAGAATCCAGAATTAAAATGTCAACTGCAGAAACATCAATGAGTTTCAGAGTACTGAATATACTTAATGATACCAATTATTCAATAGTACGCAAAGCATAGACAGTGTGAAAAATTTTTTAATATCCATTCTGAAAAGGAAACATGTTGCTTAAGGTCATTAAACACACTAATTTGAAAATAAAAATGTCAAGTACCTAACAGTACTTTTGTTCCATATCATGACAGAAGCGTTTCTAATTATAAAGCCAAGTAAGCTGTGGGTACTTCCTTCCTAAAATGTCCATCAAACCCAGAACTGCTCAATCTGGACCTGAGGCTTCATGATTTCACAATCTCAACCAAATGAGTGATAGACACTTAGGAGATTTTACCACCCAAACAATTTGGTGACAAAAACATCAAATATAAGTGCTTCTTCTATATAAATTTAAATTGTCTACAATTAATTTTAAGTGGAAAAAACCCCAGCAGCTGATTTTTGGCAGAAAATATGGCACCTTTACTCCTAAGGAGACATGGCTCAAGTGAGTGCTGTTAAAAACTGGTAACCATGACGGACTCCAGGGAGAACTGGGTGTCTGGGGGAAGGCGTAAGAGGGAGACTTTTCACCATATGCCTTTTTGTACCGTAATGTATTACTTAGTTTTTAAAAACAGAAAAATAAAAAACCTATTAAAACCCAAAAACATATTGCTTCTGATCCCCAGGGCAATTGAGAAGAAAAGGCAGCCCAAGCACATCTTAGCACCTACCTGAGCAATGGGCACATTCGGGGTAGTATGTGAAATTAACCGACCTGTACGAGGACAAAAGCATGACTCCTGGCTCCTTAGTCCTGTGTTCCAACCAATTAAGCCTCCAGATACTGGCAAAGTTACTTTCTTCAAAGAGAAAATAAACACATGCTGAAAACTCTTACCTTGGATCAGCTTTGGATTCTATCTTCTCGAGGGCTGCCTGTTCCTTGTCCAGTTTCTCACTATAACTCTTCAACTGCAAGAGAGAATGGAGGCGTTGTTGCTAGAGGTTTGGCAGTATAGAAGAGCGAGTGCTTCCATTCTCCTTCCCCTTGGTTCCACCTGTACTCCACTTCCGTCAGGTGGCTGAGCACACAGGATTTAGCTGTACATTGAGAAAACAGGTGAACAAGAAAAACAGGATGGGGGTGGAGGGACAACATGGAAAGGCCAAAACCAGACCCTTCTTGACACATAGTGCTGTTAATAAAACCTTGGCAATAACTTTCAATCCAGAAGCAAATAGGTAAAAAGTCAAAAGTAATGTTGACAGCAGGTGCCTTCCAGTAGGAAGGGAGAAATAAAAGGAATGGCTATGAGAGACAGACCTGGGTTTAAATTTCAGAATGCCAATATCATGGCTGTTAATAGGGCACAGGATTAAATCTCCTATCTTCTTGAATAATTTCACCTCCATTTTGAGTCAGATAGTGAGATTTAAAAAAAATAAATTAAAAAAGTATAAATGATAAAGTATACAGTTATATCATACAATACTAATCTATTAAAACATAATGCAGCTTTTACGATGATCTCTAATATCTACTGTTACATGAAGAAAACAAGGTACAAAAAAACCACAAGTATAATATGCTTCCAATTAGTATAAAGGAACATACACATTAAATGTACACATATATAAAAGAATATACAGGTTACTTGTACTTCTGGAAAGATTAATAAGAAACTGTTACACTATAGTTACCTCTGGAGAAGGTAACTGTGTGGCTGAACCATGTGAATGTGTTACTGCCGCGACCTGCACGGCTAGTTGAACTAGACCTGAGGAGGGGCGACGGGAGACTGAGAAAAACACAGAGACTAAGAAAGACACAGAGATAATCTAGAGAGAAAAGCTGGGGCCAGGTGGACACTGCTCTCTGATGGAGAAACAGTGACCCCGAGCTAGCTCAGTCAGCTTATTAAATAGCCAATTGAAAGGGGGGGAGGGGGGAGTTCAAAAGCTTCATTGTTCTCAAACACCAAATGTTTCCCTCGGCCTCTGAGCTCAAGGTCCAGATTACTTGCTCGCAGCTCAGGACACTCCTGTGTGGGCCTTGCCAGCACACAGGAAGAACAAGAGGTCTTGGGACAGAAGACTCCTGGGTGAGACCTTGCAAACACCAAAGGGCTTTGTCCCTTGCTTTGGAAGCTCCTGGGTGAGACCTTGCAAACACCACAGGAACAAGGGACCTTGGCTCAGCCACCCTCCACATGTTACCTATTAAAAAAAAAAACCAAACAACTTAAAAAAAGTTCCAAGAGTTCTAGTTGAAAATGAAGGACCAAGCCCAAGTTGCAGCAAACCCTTCTTACCTCAGGTCCTAAAGAATCCAGACTATTATGTTGGAACAAGGGACAAGAAAGATGGCCAACAGACAGGAATGGACTGAGGAGGCCTACTGCGTGGAATTAGCAGACGCAGGAAGGATTGGTCTGTAGGGCTGGGGTATGCACCAGAAACAGCCAGCTGGCTAAGCAACATGGCCCTCAACCCATGAGCTAATTCAAGAGCTGGTGCTCCAGTCAGAGGCAGGGTAAGGCCCCAGAGCCAACAATACCCAGGAGAAAGGGGGAATTCCCCAACCCCAAATATTAGTTACTGCTGGCCAATCCCACTGAAGAGTAGGACCCACCCTTCCAGAATAATCACATGAAGCAAGCTGCATAAAATGGATACAGAAGCCACTAGGTTGGTAACAGGAAGTTTGGGAATCAAAGATAGGCATACCATCAAGAATTATCATACATCTGAAGAAAGATAAAACCATAAAAAGATGTATCAACTCAACATGAATTCTGATCTGAAGAAATAGTTTATAGGTCAAGAAAACCTTTAGACAATTAATGCTCTTAGAGACACAGGGCAGGATACTGCTTATATTAAAAAGGATCAGGCTCACACATAGAAAATTAAAGTTGTGATTGTTGAAATTAAAAAGTGGACAGGCTAGAACCTGGCAGCAATGCAGGGCCCAGCCAGCCTCTGGGCCTTCTTGCAGTAGTATGCAGCCTCCCCTCAGATGTCATGTGGTCACCTGTCCTCTACCTGCCAAGCCCTGCTTTCCTTTTCCTAATTTACTGGAAAGACGGGTCTCTCCTGTTGTTCAGTGCCACTAGGGCAAGTTTTGCTGAAAAGGTAAAACCTGGGAATACTGGTTGAAAGGGTTCAGAGCACTCATTTTGCCTACAACAGATAAGGAGACTGAGGCCTAAACATGAAGTTCATTATTAATCCAGAGGCCTGGTCTTCAGAATTCTGACAAATCAGGCTTCTTCATAAGCAGTCCAGAACTAGGTTTTGTAGAGCTTCACATTTTTGTACATGGGAATTAGTTTGGCTGTCCTACTAGTAAGCTCTCTGAGAGGTCTCGGATGCCAGACTACCAGTCTGGCTCTCTGCATGACCTTTCTGCCTTAGTCCCTATCTGCAGAACAGGGATGATAACTGTGTTGTTAGGGCTATTGGGAAGATTCAATGGACTAATACAAGTGACTTGCCCAGAGCACACCCAGCACATAGTACTGCTGCCTGCTATTTTTGTTTGAGGATAGGAAGATTCTCTCTTATTATTGACTTAAATCACACATCTGCCTTTCTAGCACCTGAAAGGGGCTCAACAAATACTTGCTTTAGTGTTCAGCATGAAAAGCCACTTTACAGCCACTTAACATTTATATCCTAAGGCATGTATGTGTTTTAGGAAATTGATATCAAGATGTTTTGCCTTTAATCTTTTCCAGATTGTTACAGAAAGATTGATTCATGACTTGGCAAACTTCATGTTAGGGACTCTGCAGCATTAAAAGAAAGACAGCAGCAGAAATTCCACTCCTGGAGTTTGCCATCTAATCCATAAGGAATGTAATCACAGAAGAATGGGAAGAAAGCTGATGTATCCTAACGCAATGCAGGCATCTTTAGAAAGAATTTTTTAAAAATTTACTCTAACTGCCCCTTTAAAAAATTCTGACAATAATCGAAGTCTAGTCCGGGTTAGAATTAAACAGCTTTGTCAGGTTTTCAGGTTTATTAAGTGCTGCATAGTGCTATAAATATAAGGATTTTAAATGGGCAAACTTCATGTGAAATTTAAAAAAAGTAAGGACTGTTTGATTTCAGAAATGTCTTTGAAGATCAGTCCAGTTTCCACAAGGTCCAAGAAGTACTAGGTGAGTAGCTTGCAGTGAGGCCCTGTGGAGTACAGCCATAGCCCGAGCTCCCAAATCACAATGAGAGCTTTTCTGATCCAGATGAAGGTAGTTCTAGGGGAACTCAAAGGGCAGAAATATCTCACTCCCCTCAGGACAGAACTGGCATCAGAGGTGTTTGTTTTCCTCGCCTGGTTTCCCAGGCAATCAGATGTGGGAGATAAGCAACACTCTAATGATGATGTGAGACGGTACACTTGTAACCTGGATTAGAAAATGAATGGCATGCTTCAAAATATCCGTAAACCCTCTCTTCCTCCTGAGACCCCTCCCCCATCCCACCTAGGCTTAATCAGTAATTTTAAACAGCAAATTATATCACTGTGATTCTCTCGTATTACAAACAGAAACTGTCTTACTCTCATGGAATTCAGTCTTTTGGAGTTATACTACAACTTATGGCTTGAGGAGCAGAGGCCACTTACTGTGAATGACCCTTCATGCTCTTCTATGTGGCCCGCCCCTGCCTATCAGGCCCACCTTCCTCAGCAAGCCTATCCTGACCCTTGCAGCCCACTCAGTGATCTCTCCCACCTAAATCACCAATGGGTTAGAACATGAAGCATGGATAAACTGATGGCATGGGTTAGGCACTGTCATGTGATTGTCCTATGCCTCCAAATGGACCTGAGCCCTGAGAAGGGAATCATGGCTCCTCCATACACGGTATTCCCTTAATAGTGCAGGTCAAAAATGATTCTTAAGAAGGCCCATGAAGGAAAGAAAATCTGCTTACCTCTGTTAGTGTCTTCTTCGTTTCATCATATCTGGACTGTAGGTTGGTATGATTTGCCTGCAGCTGTAAATGAAAGAAGACATCTGCTCTCATTTGATCCTTATAACACAGATAATGGTTAATATCTCTATTTCACAGATGAGAAAATGGAAGCTTAGAAAGATTTAAACTGAGCAAATGTGGGAATTTTAGAAAGGCTGCCAAAAACAAATGAAGAAAAAACTCATATATAATTGGTATCAACTATATATGAGTTTATATACTAGGTATTCTGCACAAATTCTATCACTAAACCTTATATTTAATGGAAGAAGACACATTATCCTTATTTTACAGATGAGGAAATAAAGACTCAGTAAGGTTAAGTTACTTGACTAAAGCTTCATAGCTGATAACTGATAAAACCTGGATTTAAATTCAGTTCTAACTTTTCTATATGGCTACAATTGATTCAGTTAAACAATTTGCCCATTCACAGAATACTACTGCATTTCAGCACTCAGGATTCTAGCACAGAATATATGACTGGTTGGCAAATAACACAAGATAGAAGAAAGGATTCAGGACTTCAACACTAACAGAAAGAAATGAATTACCTTCACATTCAAAGTTACATAAATTGTAAACTTACATCTCAAAAATGTAATTTCCCTTTTCCTTACTATGTCTATGAACTTTTAGAAATCTGAAAACATTCCATTGAAAGTTCAAAGGGTTTGTACGTTTCTACTTTTGAAAAGCGGAAGTGGCAGGAAACCATCGTCAGACTCTGTTATCTGTGTACAAATTAACAATGAGAAATTTTATCCTATATCTCAAAAAATATTACAAAATTACTTGGCCCATCCTTGAACCTGTAAGCAACTTACTGAGAATTATGTCATCTGTAGAAAGCATTACTCCTCAACCATACTTCTAATTACCAGTCTTCAGACTGATGAATGGTTACACTTCAGCAAGGTCTACCAGGAAGCCAACTCAAGCAGAGAGCAAGTGATAAAGGAAGGAAGCAGGTGGGCCTTGGCTTCTCCAATGAGAGCTTTTATTATTAACCTGTTTGTGTAATTGGTAGAGGAGAGTATTTCTGGAGAAAGTTTTTTTCTTTTTCTTTTCTCTTGAAATCCTAGTGATTTAACTCTTGATGCTCTTTGGGGCTCCAGGAAGGGTGCCTGGCATTTTCCCACCTGGTTCACCCACCTTCCTGTCCACCTCTCACCCCTGCACCCACCCACCCATCTGACATTTAGTCAGTGCTCTGCTCAAGTGAGGTGAGTGGGAGGAGACTAAGAACATGACACAGTGCTTGCCCTCAAGGAGCTCGACTAGTAAACTGGGGATTTGAGTCAAATATGAGAAGAGCAGCAGCAGAAAGACAGGCCCAGGGGATGCTCAAGGAAACAGTCACTTTACTCATCAGGGAGTTCAAAGAAGGCTTCACCAACAGACTCACACAAGCTGGATCTTGGTAGGGAAGTAGATGAGCGCTAAGACTGGAAGCCTCATCCCTTCTCTAATTAATTTAGATAAGAGTTTCCCTCTCCTCCTCATCTGACCATTTTTTCTTTTTTTAAATCCTCAACCGAGGATATTTTTCCATGTATCTCAAGATAGAGTGGAAGGGGGAGAGAGAGAGAGAAACATCAATGTGAGATAGACACTGGTCGGCTGCCTCCCTCACGACCCAGACCAGGACCGGGGACTCGAACTGCAACTGAGGTACATGCCCTTGACCAGAATCAAACCTGCGACTCTTTGGTCTGAGGGCCGGGGCTCTAACCGCTGAGCCAAACAAGCTAGTGCTGACCATATTTTCTTAAACAGGAAATGTCCCAGTAGCTAGGCTTAGTTTTCATCTCCTGTAGTCCTCTATGATTCTCCTACCTCTATTTTCTTCCTCATTAACCTTTATTACCCCCGAAATTCAGCTGCTGGTTAATACTCTCTTTCTTGATTCCTCTTTTTTCTTCAGTCTCTGATTTCTTCTCAGTTATCTACCAGTGGCACTGCAGTTCTGTGCCACTGTAGCATATTCCCTTGTTGGACCATGAGATGTCCTTTACTCCTCCTCTTGCTTTTACCCCTCCCCCATTTCTCTGTTGGGCTAAGACCTTCTCCGGGGTTCTTATCACTAAGGCCACAGGTGCATCCTGGTTGCTTTCTCCCTGCATTATCTTGTAGGAGAGGTTCTTAGATTTGAGGTTTCAATTCTCTCATATACTATTGGTAGAATAAAAGTTGGTAAAATAACTGATAAATAATTTGACAGTTTTTAGCAAAACTAAATATGCATATATATATAAAAAAATATATATATATTTTTATCCTCACCTGAGGACACTTTTTGCGTTTGTCTTCAGATAGAGAGGGAGGGAGAGAGGGGGAAAGAGAGAGAGAAACATCAACGTAAGAGAGACACATGACTGGTTGCCACTCGCACAACCCCAACCGGGGCCAGGGACAAACTGCAACCAAGGTACGGGCCCTTAGCGGGAACCAAACCCGGGTCTCTCCGGTCCGAGTGCCAACGCTCTAACCGCTGAGCCAAACCGGCCAGGGCTGCATATATTTTTTTGATGCAGCAATTCCACTTCCTAAACTCTCTTATTTTTTTAATGAAAAAATTTTTTCCTTTATTGATTTTAGAGAGGAAGTGAGAGGTAGAGAGAGATGAACGTGAAGGGATGGAAAAATATTTTCCAGGCAAATGGAAATGAAAAACAAAAAAAGCTGGTGTAGCAATACTCATATTTGATAAGTTAGACTTCAAAACGAGGGCCATAATAAGAGACAAAGAAGGTCACTACATAATATTAAAGGGATCAATCCAACAAGAGAATATAACTGAATATAAGAGCACCAAAATATATTTAAAAACTTCTGGAGGACTTCAAGGGAGAGATCAATAGCAATACGATCATAGTGGGTGACTTTAACACCCACTGACACCACTGGATATATCTTCTAGACAAAAAATTAACAAGGACACAGAGTCCTTACAAGATGAACTAGATCAGTTGGACTTAATTGATATTTACAGAACATTTCACCCCAAAGCTGCAGAATATACATTCTTCTCAAGTGCACATAGGACATTCTCAAAGACAGACCACATGTTAGGACACAAAGTAAGTTTCTACAAGTTCAAGAAGATTAAAATCCTATCAAGCATCTCAAATCACAATGGAATGAAACTAGAAATCAATTACAATAAAAACACTCAAAAACATTTAAACACATGAAGGCTAAATAGCATGTTATTAGACAATGAATGGATTACCAAAGAGATCAAGAAAGAAATAAAAAAATTCCTGAAAACTAATGAAAATGAACACACAACAATACAAAATCTATGGGACAGAGCAAAAGCATTCCTGAAAGGGAAGTTCATAGCAATATAGGCTTACCTCAAGAAAGAAGACAAATTCCTAATAAACTATCTAACCCAACAACTTAAATATTTAGAAAGAGAACAAAAGGAAAACGCAGAGTTAGTAGATGGAAATAAATAATAAAAATTAGAGCAGAAATAAATGACATAGAGACTAAAAAAAAAAAAATACAAAAGAGCAATGGAAACAAGAGCTGGTTCTTTGAAAACATAAACAAGATTGATAAACCGTTAGCCAGACTCACCAAGAAACAAAAAACACAAATTAATAAAATTAGAAATGAAAGAGGTGAAGTAACAACGGACACCACAGAAATATAAAGGATTGCAAGAAAATACTATGAACAATTATATGCCAACAAATTTGATAACCTAGGCAAAATGGAAAAATTCTTAGAATCAGATACTATTCCAAAACTCAACCGGGACGAGTCAGAAAACCTGACCAGACCAATAACAATTAAGGAAATAGAAGTAATCAATAATATACCAGCAAACAAAAGCCCTGGTCCTGGCGGCTCACAGGGGAGTTTTACCAAACATTCAAAGAAGAACTATCACCTATTCTCCTCAAACTATTTAAAAAAATTCAAGAGGAAGGAAGACTTCCAAGCTCTTTTCATGAGGCCAGTATAACCCTAATCCCAAAACCAGATAAAGATGCTACAAAGAAAGAAAATTACAGGCCAATATCCCTGATGAACACAGATGCCAAAAATCCTCAACAAAATCTTAGCAAATCGAATCCAGCAATATATTAAAAACATTATACACCACGACCAAAAGGGATTATCCCAGGGATGCAAGGATGGTACAATATTCGAAAATCAATAAATGTGATACACCACTCAAACAAAATGAAAGATAAAACATATCAATAGACGCTGAAAAAGCATTTGACAAAATCCACCATCCATTTTTAAAAAATATATTTATTTATTTAACTCATCCTTATTGTTGAATGTATTACAGATGTTCTCCCCTTTTATTCCCCACTGATCCCCTCCACCCCAATTCTGCCCCCTCCTGCCTTCCCCACCCTATTGTCAGTATCCGTTGGTTTTGCATATATGCAGAGAAATTCTCTGGTTTATCTCATTCCGCCCTCCCTCCCCCCTTCCCTTTGAGGTTCCTCAGTCTAACAACCAATTTGTACTTATTAATTCCTTCATCTTTTCACGCATTCCCCCAGCCACTACCCATCTGGCAAGCAACAAAAAGTTCTCTGTATCTATGAATCTGTTTCTGTTCTGCTTGCTCATTTTGTTTGTAGATTCAATTGTTGATAGATATGTATTAATTGCCATTTTATTGTTCATATTTTTGTTCTTCTTCTCCTTCAAGAAGACCTTTCAACATTTCATATAATACTGGTTTGGTGGTGATGAACTCCTTTAGCGTTTACTTGTCTGAAACTCTTGATATGTCCATCGATTCTAAATGATAGCTTTGCAAGATAGAGTAATCTTGGTTGTAGGTCGATGCTTTTTGTCACCTTGAATATCTCTTGCCACTCTTTTTGGGCCTGCAATGTTTCTTTTGAGAAATCAGCTGACAGTCTTACAGGAGTTCCTTTGCTTTTCTCTTGGTGCTTTTAAGATTCTCTCTTTGTCTTGAACTTTTGGCATTTTGACGATGATGTATCTTGATGTGGACCTCTTTGGGTTCATCTTGTTTGGGACTCTCTGTGCTTCCTGGACTTGTATGTCTGTTTCCTTCACCAAGATAGGGAAGTTTTCTGCCATTATTGTTCGAAATAGGTTTTCAATTTCTTGTTCTCTCTCTCCTCCTTCTGGCACCCCTATGATGCATGTTGGCACGCTTGAAGTTGTCCCAGAGGCTCCTTACACTATCCTCATTTTGTTGGATTCTTTTTTCTCTTTGCTGTTCTGATTGGGTGTTTTTTGCTTCCTTATATTCCAAATTGATAGTTTGCTTCTTGGCTTTACCTATTCTACTATTGATTCCCTGTAAATTATTCTTTATTTCAGTTAGTGCATCCTTCATTTCTGACTGGTCCTTTTTTATGTTGTTGATGTTCTCTTCTCACTATGTTCCTTGGAGGTCTCCTTAAGTTCCTTTAAGGTCTCACTAAGTTCCTTGAGCAGCCTTATAACCAGTGTTTTGAACTCTGCATCTGATTGATTGCTTATCTCCATTTTGTTTAGTTCTTTTCCTGGAGTTTTGTTCTTTTCTTTCATTTGGGACATGTTTCTTTGTCTCCTCATTTTGGCTGCTTCCCTGTGATTGTTTCTATGAATTAGGTAGAGTTGCTATGTCTCCTAGGCTTCTTAGGGTGGCTTATTGTTGTAGGTGTCCTGTAGAATCCAGCGGCACAGCCTCCCTGATCACCCCAGCTGGGCCCTCGAGGTGCACCCCTAGTGTGGACTGTATACCCTTCTGTTGTAATTGAGTCTTGACTGCTGTTGGCATGTCAATGGGAGGGATTTACTCAGGTTGATCAGCTGCAAGGACTGGCTGTACCCACTGACCACTGGCCTCTGACTACCTTGGAGGATCAGCTGTGTAGAGGCCTACCACACAGAGCAAGACTTACTTCATCAGGGCTCTGGTACCCACTGAGTCCGCTCATTGAGTGTGTCACTTGTGGAGGTGGTTGGGTGGTGGTGTTTCGATGTGGTCTGAAGCTATCCACTGGGTGTCCTGGCTCTGAGGCAAGGTCAGCCACTGCCTGTGTTCTAACTGGGGCCACCTGGCATAAGCTACAAAGTGCTCTGCCAATGGCTGCTTCTTGTACTGGGCTTGGAGGTGCCCAGGAAAAGACAAGTTGTGAACCAAGGCTGGCTGCTTCTAGTGCCAGTCCTGGGGCCACTCAACAAGAGGTATGGGACTCGCTGAGACCAGATGCTGCTTGTTTGAGAGATTTTAGGAAAATCTGAAGCAGGATCCAAGACAAGCCAATTCTATGGTAAAGCCATTGGAAACAACTTAGGTGGGCCTGAAAGCTGGGTGGGGAGGGGCCTCAAGGAATCACCAGGGTGGGGCAAACAGTGTGAGCCAGGTTGCTGGAGTCCCAGATATGGAGCCTGTCTGCCAACCCCAGGGAAGGGCTCACCAAAGAAACAAAGGCCTCCGCCAGCACATCTGTGCAGGAGAAAGCCACCTCTCCAGTCCTTGTCCTGAGGCCAAACAGCTCAGTTCTTCCCTGTATGTCTCTGGTGACCCTCCAGCTGCCTCCCCTCTGAGCTTAGAGGGAGTGAGTCTGAGTAAATTCCTGCATGGGCCCTTTAAGAGGAACTACCTGGGGCTCCAGCAGCTGCAGCCTCCCTCAGCCTCAGTTCCTGCTGGTTTTACAGCCAGAAGTTATGGGGACTTCTCTTCCTGGCACTGGAACCTTGAGCTGGGAGCCTGGTGTGGGATGGGGACCCCTTACTCCTCATTCCTCAGGGAGGACCTTCCCAGCCAAGGTGTTCCTCCTGATTTTTATCTGTCACACGTGGGTGTGGTCCACACCTCCACCACCTCCTACCAGTCTTGGTGTGGCTGCTTCTTTAATTTCATAGTTGTAGGAATTCCATTCAGCCCGATTTTAGGCAGTTCTGAATGATGGTTTTGTTGTAGTTTCATTGTAATTTTGATGTGGTTGTGGGAGGAAGTGATACCACGTTTATCTACACCACCATCTTGACCTCAAGTCCCAGCATCCATTTTTTATAAAAGCTCTCAGCAAAGTGGGAATAGAGGAATCTTATCTCAAAATAATAAAGGCCATTTATTACAAACCTACAGCCAACAGTATACTTAATGGGCAAAAAATCAAAAGCATTTCCCTTAAGAACAGGAACAAGACAGGGATGTCCATTTTCACTACTCTTATTTAACACAGTACTGGAAGTCTTAGCCACAGCAATCAGAGAAGAAGAAAAAATAAAAGGCATCCAAATTGGAAAGGAAGAAGTGAAACTCTCATTATTTGCAGGTGACATGATATTGTACACAGAAAACCCCAAAGACTCCATCAAAAAACTACTAGATTTAATAAATGAATTCGGCAAAGTAGCAGGATACAAAATCAACATCCAGAAATCACTGGCATTTTTATACACCAATAATGAATACACAGAAAGAGAAACTAAAAAGAAATTCTATTTAGCACTGCAACAAAAAATTTAAGATACCTAGGAATAAACTTAACCAAAGAAGTAAAGGACCTGTTCACAGAAAACTACAGGACATTGAAAAAAGAAATAGAGGAAAATACAAAAAAGTGGAAGCATATACTTTGTTCATGGATTGGAGGAATTAACATCATTAAAATGTTCATACTACCCAAAGCAATCTATAGATTCAATGCAATCCCTATTAAAATACCAACGACATATTTCATAGAACCAGAACAAACACTCCAAAAGTTTATATGGAACCAAAAAAGACCCCAAATAGCCACAGCAATCTTGAAAAAGAAGAACAAAGTAGGAGGGATTACAATACCAGATATCAGGTTATGCTACAAAGCCATTATAATCAAAACAGCCTGGTACTGGCACAAGAACAGGCATATATAGATCAATGGAACAAAACAGAGAACCCAGAAATCGACCCAAAACATTATGCTCAACTAATATGTGACAAAGGTGCCCAGCCGGTGTGGCTCAGTGGTTGAGCATTGACCCATGCACCAAGAGGTCGCTGGTTCGATTCCCGATCAGGGCACATACCCAGGTTGTGGGCCAAATCCCCAGTGGGAGGCATGCAGGAGGCGGCCAATCGATGTTCTCGCTCATCAATGTTTCTATCTCTCTCTCCCTCTCCCTTCCTCTCTCTTTAAAAAAGCAATAAAAAGAACAACAACAACAAAAATTTGACAAAGGTGGCAAGAGCATACAGTGGAGTAAAGACAGTCTCTTTAATAAATGGTGTTGGGAAAATTGGACAGCTACATGCAAAAAAATGAAACTAGACCACTAACTTAAACCATATACAAAAATAAACTCAAAATGGATAGAAGACTTAAATGTGACTCATGAATCCATAAAAATCCTAGAAGAAAATGTAGGCAACAAAATCTCAGACATCACACACAGAATTTTCACTGATACAACGCCTAGGGCAAGAGAGACAAAGGAAAAAATTAATAAATGGGACTACATCAAGCTAAAAACTTCTGCACAGCAAAAGAAACAAGAATCAAAATGGAAAGGGAACCCACTGTATAGGAGAACATAATTGCCAATAATACATCAGATAAGGGGTTAATTTCCAAAATACATAGAATACTCATACAACTCAACAAAAGAAAGACAAAGAATCCAATTAAAAATGGGCATAGAACCTAAATAGACCTCTTCAAACAGGATATACAAATGGTCAAGATAAATATGAAAAAATGCTCAACGTCACTAATCATCAGAGAGATGCAAATTAAAATGACTACGTGGTATCACCTCATACCTGCCAGGGTGGCTGTCATCAACAAATTATCAACCAACAAGTGCTGGCGAGGGTGTGGAGAAAAGAGGACTCTAGTACACTGCTGGTGGGAATGCAGACTGGTGCAGCCACTATGGAAAACAATATGGTGTTTCCTCAAAAAGTTAAAAATTGAACTGCCATTTGACCCAGTGATCCCACTTCTAGCAATATATCCTAAGAAGCCTGAAACACCAATCAGAAAGAATATATGCACCCCTATATTCATAGCAACACTATTTACAATAGCTAAGATCTGGAAACAGCCCAAGTGTCCATCAATAAATGAGTAGATAAAAAAGCTGTGGTACATATACACAATGGAATACTATGCAGCTGTAAAGAAAGATCTCTTATCCTTTGAGATGACATGGAGGGCCCTGGAGAGTATTATGCTAAGCAAAATAAGCCAGTCAGAGAAAGACAAGTATCCCATGATCTCACTTATTTGTGGATTATAATGAACAAAATAAGCTGATGAACAAAATAGACCCAGAGACATAGAAGTAAGGTTCAGACGGACAAACCTCAGAAGAGTGGGGTGAGGGGGGGGGCACCGGTGGAGGGAAGAGACAAACCAAAGAACTTATACATATAAGCATAACCAACAGACACAGACAACAATGCTGGGGGAGAGGGGAGGATTGGGAGGAAGGTGTCAATGGGGGAAAAAGGAGAAACATCTGTAACAAAAATAAATTATTTAAAAAAAAGAAAAAATATTTATATATTTGCACAAAGATGATGGTGTAAAGAAATTCATGGTAGCATAAATTTGCAATTGGGAAAAAAATTTGGAAAAACCTACATACCCATGAATGGGGGACGAGTTAAATAAATTACATATATACTATGTCACACTCTGCAGCATTAGAAAGAATTAGGTATTTATATGTTCAAATCTTGGTTCCATTGCTAACAAGCTGTGTGACCACAGGCAAAATTACTTCACTTCTCTGTGTCCCAGTTTCCTTACGTGTAAAATGAGGACAGTCTATGGCCATACCACCCTGAATACGCCCGATCTCGTCTGACCTCAGAAGCTAAGCGGGGTCAGACCTGGTTAATACTTGGATGGGAAAGGATAGTAACAGTAACTTCTTCATAAGGATGTTGTATGAACTGAAAGTTAATTTTAAAAAACACCTGTAATTACTTAGCAAAAAAGTTCTTATTAGCCATTATTATTACTGAAAGGGAGGTATCTGTGATAGAACAGGTAAAACAAATTTAATTTTGTAACTGGGCAGCCCACTGCCCCAAGGTGAACGGGCATATATAAGTGCTTACAAAGGCCTAGAAAGTAAAGTCTGGCTCTAAGAAGTGGAGCATTTTTATCATTTTTATATAGTTCTACACTATTTGGTTTATTTACAGTAAGCTTGTGTGATCTCTATAATTTAAAAAATGTAGTTGAAACATTTAAAAATTGATCGTAAAAAATGTGTTTAGCACCCCCTCCCCACCCCAACACACAGAGTATATGTTCTCTCATTGTGACTTGCTAGTCAGTGCACACCAAGAAATAAGTGTAAGGTGGATCTACAGGGCCAGATGAGGTAGCCAGGGAGGCAGTCGAGGAAGGAGAGAATGGAAGGAGCTAGGGCTGAAGCTCTAAAGAAAATGTTTATGAAAATGATGTTGGTTTTGAATCTTTATAAAACATTTACATCTAGAATTGTTTGGAAACATTCTCATCTTTGGTTTCTTACATCTGCATAAAGCTTTGCTTCATAAAAAATGCATACCTATTTGTATTTTCATTTCATCCTTGAAGCAGTCTCTCTAGGCACATGCTTATCATCTGAGACCCCCTAACTCATATGTGCTATGTGACTGTGGGCAAATTCCTACCTCCCTACCTCATTTTCCTCATCCATTCGACCTCACTACATAGGCAGGGGTTATTGCACATGCTGGTCATCTTCAGTAACACTAACCACTGCAATAACGATCACTGTCCTTTACTGACAGCCTGCCACATACTAGGCAGTATGCCTAAAAAAATAACAGGCTCTTGGTAAACAGGTTCAGAGAGGTTTGCCTCCCCTCCCCACCCCCCACTTTAAAAAAAATAAATGTTCTTTATTTATTTTAGAGAGAGAGGAAGGGGGAAGGGGGAGAGATAGAAACAATGATGAGAGAGAACATCAGTTGGCTGTCTCCTGCATGACCCCCACTGGGAACTGGGCCCACAACCTGGGCATGTGCCCTGACTGGGAATCAAACCAGCAACCTCTTGGTGCATGGGTTGACACTCAACCAGTGAGCCACACCAGCTGGGTGATGGCTTGCCCTTTCAGTCAGATTAAGAATGTGCCAGGACTACCACTGGAATGAGGCAGGAGTTGAAAGAAAACATCTACTCATGCTGAGATAATCTGGCTCATGGGGTCTGCAATAATATCCTCAAAACAATCCTCCCTCAGATGATAAAGACATTCTGATGGACAGAGCCTCATCCTTGATTCATGCTCATCTTGAGTCTGTGATGAGTTCTTTCTGAACCAATCACTTTCAGGTTCTTTTCAATGGCAAGGGTCAGGAGTAATGATAACACTTTCTGTGATGAGCATTAAAATGCCTAAACAAATTATCAAATGAAAACCAAATCACAGTCCATCTTGGAATCTTTGCTTATGATCCACAGCATTTGGTAAAAACCAACATATTGTTTAATTGTGGTAGAACAAATTCTAATACAATAAATTCAATCAAAGAAATGACTGGGTAGGACCAGTTGATATAGTACTATCTTTTGAATATGTGGGATTTGAAAAGAGGTACAACATACAAGTTCAAAATGCCAACTGACACCCATTTTTGGAAAATCAATTGTTATAGGATGTACTAGTGAACTATTCTTTAGAAAGCCATATTCATTTCCATTATCTTCTGCTACATGTATTTTTCGAATTAAGTATTATTGCCAATGCAACTGAAGCATATAACATTTTGTCTTCTAATGACTGTTCATGAGTCAAACCCCCCAGCTTCTTTTTAAGTCTACTTTTCAAGGTGAATATATGAAGGTCTTTCTAAAACAGGTCCATCCATCATCAAGTATTACAGAATGCCATCTCCTAAAGCTTTCTTAAAAATGATCTGGTTTCCTCCATTTCCTCTGTCACCACTAGTCAAAGCTACCAAAAGCTCATGTCTAGACTACTGGATCAACCTTCTAATGGTCCCCCCTAAACCCCTTCTCACCCAAATCCAATTAATTCATGTTCCCACAGCAAACAGAATGGTCTTTGAAACATGCAAATCTGATCCTGCTGCTCTTCTACTTAAACCCTCCAATGGCTTCCACTGTCCTTAACATGACCTTGGAAGTCTTGTCTGATCATGCTCTGCTGACCAGCTGCCTCACTCATGACTCTCCAGCCACAAACAGAAATTGGCCAAGACCCTTCCTCTCCAGGTGTTAGTTCATGTTGTTGCATAAGTCCTCAACCAAGCCTCACACTTCCCATGCAGACTTCCTGCCCAGCCAGTGCCTACTCGTCTTTCCAGATGCAGTCCTCTGTGACCCAAGATCAAGTCAGGTCTCCCCATCAGTCACTCTTTTGGCTGTCCAGACTTCTCCTTCAAGCACTTATCACAGCTGTACCTAAATGATGTGTGGGAATGGTTTAGTGTATGTCTCCCACTATTACCTAAAGATCTTTGAAAGAAGGATCATAACTTGTTCTTCACTCATCCCCACAGCCTAGTTTAGTTCCTAGCACACGGAAGTAATGAGTAAATATTTGTGAATAAATGCTACTTCTATCCTGTGATCTTTTTCTAGAATAGAGGTTGGCAGGCTTTTTCTTTGAAGGGTAGATAATAAATATTTCAGGCTTTGTGGGCCCTGTGGTCTCTGCTACACCTAGTCAACTCTGCCACTAGAGCTAGAAAGTAGCCACAGAAAACGTGTAAACATATGTGTGTACATGTATTCCAATAAACCTTTACTTACAAAAACAAGTGGAGGCTGGGTTCGCACCCCTGTTCTAGAACCTCCTCTGAGCATTCTACCACAAAGATCTTAACTCCTTCCCCAATTTTTCCCTTTGTGAAGAACGAAGAATGGTTTCATTTTACATACATACAATTATAAAAAGAAAACACCAACCTCTTCCAGATGTTTGGTCTTCTGCAGAATTTGCTTGTTCAAGGAAATGACTTTCCGATGATGAAGTTGGGAGGTTCCTAATTTTTCTGGACTTTCTTCAGCTGACAGCCCAGACTGCTGTGGAAAACAGGGAGGGCAAATTCAAAGGATTTAATTAGTCCACCTGGGTTCATGTAAGACAGCTCCATTCCTGCTCAGTCTGGGCAGAGTACCACTGGCTCCTGTGCAAAACCCAGGTCCAGAGAAGAAGACTCTGGTATAATGATCAATCCCTACCAGTGGAATCTGCCTCCTGCAGAGGGAATGGCATGGGCAGAAGCACAGGAATATATAACTGTGGTTACGTTGATATCATAGGCAACAGGGCATCATCAAAGAAAGGGTCTTAAATCGAGAAATAACATCGTCACATTAACATCTTCATAATACCATTCTGGAGTTATCAAGAATGATGAATTGATTTGCTGTCATAAAGTATTATAAGCATATGGTTAAAAGTTTAACCATTCAGAAGCACTTACAGTGAAAAGCAACAGTCCCCACCTTATTTCTCCCCATCCATGGGCAGTTTTAACCATTTCTTAGTTCTCTTTTTCTGGTGTTCACAGAGCATAAATTTGAGAGGAATCAAAGTTGCTGACAGAGGCCAGTAGTAAATTCCTGAAATTATATACATGAGGAGGGGATAGAGAAGAAAGGTTGGACAGGACACAGACTGTTAGGACTGAAAGTAAGGGAGAGATTTCTGGATCGGGTGATGAGGTGAATTTAGCAACATTACTGAGAAATCACACAAAGAAGGAAGCAGCCTGGTGTAGATACTGAATACACACACATGCCTCAAGGCCCCAACGAGAAGCTCTCACACAAGAAACAAACAAGTTGACCCTACTGTAATAGGTATACTTAGAATACTTGCTGGAAGGTCATAGATAGCTTTATTAAACAGTTAAGTGTCCATTTTAACCACATTTCCTTTTTTACTAAGCATCCCAATTCCAAGCGAATCACCGATTTTAAGCCCAAGGACAACAAAACAATTTGGGTATTGGGTTTCCTTCTATATTTTAACAGTGATAATGGGCTGGAAAGCCTGGAAGATTTACCCTTGGGGAAAAGAGATAGGAAGTGAGGAGGAGAAATTAGATGGCACAGCCATCATTTATTTTGGCTAAAGACTTCCCTAAATAATTCAGCAGCATTATTAGCAGATGATTTTTTTTTTTTTTTTTTTTGCAACTGCAGAGGTAAGAAACAATCAGCAGGATGTGGCTGCATAAAATAGTAAGGAACATAATTTTCTATCTTGTGGGCTGTTAGGCCATAAAGGAAGTAGGAAAACTAAGCATTTGGTTTTGCAACAGATCTAGTCTTGAAACCTGGAATTTTAGAAAATCTCAACTAACATATTTCAGGTTATCTGGATTTCTGGGAATTGGAGTTATCTTTTAAAGTTGCAATTAGACACATCAAGATATCCACAACCCAGAGTCAGGGGTTTTAACATTCAACTTAGATTCCTTGACCCTGATTTCTAAAGTGTCACTGGAATATCCTCAAAGCATGTTACCTTACTAACAGACTTACATAAGCCTTCTATCTCATGATTTACTGACTTCTGAAACAGAGTTAATTCCCCATTTACAGGAACTACCCCACATGGTATGTCTCTGTTTGATGTTCGGAATATCTTGAGTACTCTGGTCTCCTCTAGCTGCCCGTCCGGCTTTGGAGCAGACCAAGCTGTGGGCAGGCAGGCTCTGGGGGATCAGCATCTCACTCACCTCCCAGACTTCCTCCAGTCTGCAGGGGTGAAGCACACACTCATTCAGCACTAGTCTGCACCTTGGCATGGGCTAGATGATGTCCCCAACACTTAGCAGGTTTTTCTATTGATTAACTGATTTTACGGCCAAAGTTCCAAGAGAATAAAAACTGCATTTCCCACCCAGCTTCCACTCCCTCTTATCAGTGTACCTGGTACACACACAGCTTTGTTTAAAAACTATGACCTTGACTTCACTTCCAAGAGCTCTTCATGGAGGGAAACCAGTAGCTATCTTTATATCTGGAAAGATTTCTAGGCTGGCCTATCTTTCTTTTTCTCTCTCTCTGGCTGGCCATCTTTCCCTCCCTCCCTATCTATCTAGCTTTAAAAGTTTAGCCATGTGGTCCCACAAGACCCTTTCAGGGGTCTTCAAGGTAAAAATCCCTTTTTTTTAAAATCCTCACTCGGGGACATTTTTGCATTTATCTTCAGACAGAGCAGGAGGGACAGAGGGAGAGAGAAACGTCAATGCGAGAGAGACACATCGAGTGGCCGCCACCCACGACCCCAACCGGGGCCGGGGACAAACTGCAACCGAGGTATGTGTCCTTAGCAGGAACCGAACCCGGGCCTCTCTGGTCCATGGCCCAATGCTCTAACCGCTGAGCCAAACCAGCCAGGGCAAAAATCCTTTTCATAATAATACTAAGATATCATTTTTTTTTCATTCTCATGATTTACAGTGGAATTTTCCAGATGTTACATGACGTGATATCATTGCTTTGATGTTAATATGTATTTATTATTATGATTTGTAAATGAATACACAAGCTATTAAGATCTCAGTAATTTTTAAGCATTGTAAAGGGTCCTGAAACTAAAAATTTTGAGAACCACTATTTTAATCTAAGATGCCTGACTCACTTGGGAGTTATTATGTATTGGTTCCAAACAGTGATTGGGACAGCCTCATTAGCACTGAGCTCCAATCAATGGAGTGGGCCCACCATCATTTATATAACATCCAGAGGGGAAAGTTCTTTCTGATTCCACTCTTTTACTAGACAGGTGATTCAGAGAACTATACAGAGAGGAAATACTTGCAGTGCACAGAAAGACTCGAAGTCTCTGTACAAATCTATTATATCTCTGTAATGATAGTATATGTTCTCAGCAAAGGTTTTCAAAATCCTTTCTCGTACTGCTAGGCAGCAATTCTCATTGCCCTGTGGAGTCCCTTAATTTGTATCTGTAAAGCATTAATGTACACTAATATCAGGATAGTAAGTGACATTTCCATATTTGACATTTCTCCAGCACGATTAAAGTGAATAATATGCAATGAACAGGCCCATAGTACATATAAATTTATGCGTTCCTCCACTTGCTTTTGATTCTAGAGATGGTGCTATGTAAACTGCTTTGTTTAATGGGAAGTTATTTTTGCACAGAAAAATCATTTTATTCCAGAGCTGAACTGCAAAGAGTTCTTAACCTAGTCAACGGAAAGCTAATTGCTCTATTTTTCAAACATACTTTTAATTAAGCAATCTAAGTTTTTCATTTCTTTCAAATACTCTCTACACAACCAAAAGCAAGAGACTGATGAAGGCAGAAACAGGTTTTTAAAGCATTATGTCTCATCTGACATACTGTTCACTGAGAGTCGCAGTGGGAAGAACACTGAAGATGACCAAGTTGTATCTTAAAGGATGAGACAAAATTGTCCAGGTGGAGAATAGGAAAAGGGGCTTTTCAGTAATTCTTTGACAGAGAAAAATTTAAATCCTGGGGCATCTTAACTGATTTCTACTTGAAAAGTACAACATCTCTCAAAAAATACCAACCATGTACAAATATTCCACTTGTGTTTACGCTGGAGTGAGGGCTGTGGTACCAATCTAATTTTGTTCAACAATTTCAGATTAAGAACGTGCTTTCAAAACCACAACATGGATTAGATGACTTCTAGTGCAGATTCAATGTTTTCTAATAATTGACATATATTCACAACTTCCATTTTTAGGGGAATCAGATTTAAATGTCATTCAATATTAGCTTGGTTCAAAATGAAAGGGTTAATAATGTTTTAACAAAACTAAACTCCATTCTGACCCTCAGTTACTGCACGTACGCACCCTGGCAGTTTCTTTTTTGTAAACATAAGGGCCTTGAGAAACCCAAAGATAAGGGGTTAATGAAGGCCTTGAGAAACTCAGAGGAACCATAAGAAAAAAGAGATGAATGATGGCCCTGACCTCTGCCTGAGCAGACTCCTTACCTCTGAGACAACTCCTACCAACCCAGACACCAATTACGCGGTGCCAAGAGAATGTGGGTGTTTTTTTTTTTAATGTAGTTTTTTTCTGTAGTTTGTGCCTATATAAGCAAAGAACAAAGGAAGCTCGGGGCTGAGGATTTGGGGAAGCTGTACCCCCCAGCCCGCCGGTGTAACAGCCCACCGGTGTAATAAAATGCTCCTTTCTCTACACTGGCCTTACGTTGAGGATGTGATCTCCCGCCGGCTCAGACCTTTTACAAAATAGTAAATTCCTCAGAGAAACAAAAATGATTACTTTAGCTAAAACTATATACTTTCATAATGAAAGAGACCCAAAAGGTTATCTACATAATAACCTCCTTTTTAATACAGGAATCTCTCTTATATCACTCCCAAAATATGGTCACTAAAGCTGTCAGTAATAAAGATCCCTAACTCATGAGGGGACCAGAAGTTCTCTACTGAACAGATGAACTTGTTTCTGACACCTTGACAAACCCTCCTATTAAAAACAAGTAAATAGATGATATAAAACATTTTTTAATTATTAAAAAGATCTATAAGCTAGCAAGAATGTACAAAATCCTGGAAGGCCAAAAAGCTAATGAAAGTGGAAATACAGGAAGGGATGTGTACCCATCGAAATTGGCTTTTTTCGTGAGCTTACTTGACAAAACCAGGTAAGCTCAACTTTTGATTTCTACAATTCAACACCTGCTGTGCATAAACCTTGACACAGATGTAAGAAAAAAAATAGCTGCAATGAGATTTTGTAACAACAGATTGGGCCACATTTGGATCTGTAATCTAAATTTACATACCGGGATGGTTTAAAAACCCACAAATCAAGACTGTAAATACAACAGACTTGGGCTGGGGTGTTCCCAGGTGTTTGTCAGAAGTAAAAGCAAATCCGCTATGGAAGAACAGAGCTTCAACTCTAGGCCTCATAGAATTTCTACAGATACATTCTCAAGGAATATGAACTCCCAGTAAAAAATCAAGAGCACACACCAAGTCAAAGTATCATGAGCAAAAGCTAGCAGAAACAGACAGCAAAATCAGACCTGCAAAGACTCAAACAAGTGCCCACCCATTCCTCTTTGAAGCAACAGAGATTAAATGTAATCACTTTCACAGTTCAATTTATCTTATCTAGAAGCATCCACAGCTCTTTCCTTTCTTCTTTTTATAACAAGATGTCAGTATCCTTTGTGATCTTGGCTGTTAAGCTCTGGACATACTCTAGTTCATAAGTGACCTTTTCAAGTACTCCAGATGGAGACAGAACTGCAGAGAGGATGGGATCATCCATCCACTTTCCCTGATCTATACTCTGCTTCCATTAATAAAACCGGATACATAAACATTCTTTTCAATATTCTTGACTCCCACTAATGCAATCTCATAAATTTCAAAGCCACATTCACGTAACATTGCTGAAATTAAGGCACAGCTCTGGGTCCCAAGGTAAGAATAGAGCATTTCTCCCAGAATGCACTTAACATTTGGAAAGTGTGAAAAAAATCCCAAACCTCTCACTTTTATCTCCAGGAGCTACTGTCAGGTTAGATGGCATCCTCACCAAATCCTTAATTTGTATGACTGATTTTTCTGAAACTAATAAAATAGTTCACATTTATCTTCTTTAAAAAATGAATTTATTGGTCTGGGCTCATAATTTCAATCTAAGATATTTTTAAATATTGATTATATTCTCCAGTGTACCAGTCACCTTTTCTTTCCTAGCTTTAAATGATGTTCAAATCTGACAAAACTAAGTCCTATATCTTTTTCCGAATTGATAAGACCCTGAAAGGTATAGGCTATGCTGTGAAGCTTGAGACCATTCCACCAGGTTGACAATTCATTAGAAATATCATTCTCCTTGCTGTTATTTACTATGTATCTCATTAGTCACTCAGAATTTAGGAAATCTTGAAGCAGTTTGGAAATGCAAACATATTTAGCATGATTCTCTCCAGATTTATTGGGTTCCTTAATATCTAAATTCTGATTACAGTTTTAAATCTCTCTCCCTACCTTCCTTGGTGTAGTTCAATTAACCTTTACTTAGACCCTATTATGTGTGGTGCACATTGGTAGGCAGTGTGGATGTAGAAAGAGACACAGACCTTACCCCCTGGACCTTCAGAGTCTAGAAGGAAAAACTGACTCATTCATAAATAAAAGGGCTGTATCCTCCACCTTCTCCCCAAGCCTAAATTGCGTCATAGAAAGTTTTGAAAGCTCTTCTTTTTCCTTCTTCTCCTTTTCTTCCTTCCTTCAACAAATATTTATGACATACAATGATGCCAGCCCTCACTGACAGCAAACAATCTAGTCCTGGGAGACAGGCAGAGACAGATGAAATGGTGCATTGTTAGCAGTGCTGTGAAGGAGACAAGGAGCTGATCCACACTACATCACAGAGTAGCCTATCTTAAGAAGGGAAGTCACCCTTTATGGCTATTGGGTGAGTCTCCACAGTCTTTCAGGCATCCATTAGCCTCTACTGAGTACTGCTTATATGTTAGGCAAGAGAGATGCAGAGATGAAAGATGAAATCCTGGCCCTCCAGAAGTATACAGATTTAGGATATGACTTGTCTAACACCTGTGACCTTCTGTAAAGAAACAGTTTAGAAGGATGGGGTAAAAAAAATCCACCCCTGGTCTCATCCTCCTGATCCCAAGCTGGGTTTTTCCATCTGCGGCCACAGCAGGAGGTTCCCAAGATGTCAACCCCTCCTTTTCCCCACACTTTCCCCCCACTCCATATGCCAGTCCTGCTAGAAAATGTTCAAACTGTTTTTTTGGGGGGGTGGGGGTGGGGTAGCCAGATGAAAGGATTAGAAATATTCACATCTAAGCTCATTAGAAACCACCCTGGTTCCAGCTCAGGCCCATTCTCTAATTAAGTAGCCAGGGCTTGCTGGTTGCTAAGCTTCTCATGACTTTCTGATCCAGGCAAGGTCCCTGTGGTGTGGTTATCTTTACTCAGTCCCTAGCCCTCTTAAATTATTCTTTCCCATTTCACCTCAAGTGGGTACAATTTTAAAAAGTCATCTCTTCTACCTAATTATTAATAGGAAAAAAGTTCAATATCCACTACACCAACCACTTTTATTTGGGCACATATTTGGCAACACACACCAAGTAGCAAGTGGCATCCACTTGCGATCACACAAATGATATTATTCTGCAATTTATCTTTTTACAGGTTGACTGACTCCTAACCGGGGGCCCTCAGGACAGCATGCATGTCTCTCTCGTAACTCTATCCCTTCCCCCACACCTGACACTACCTGGGACACAGCACATAATCAACAGATGTTTGCTGAGAGAAGAAATCACCCCAACTAGGGGGTCAATTCTGTCAGTTCTTTGGCAGAAAAGAAATCAAGCTAGAGCCCTAGTGGATGGTTCAGTTAGTTGGAGCGTCATCCCACACACCAAAAGGCTGCGGGTTCGTTTCCCAGTCAGAGCACATAGCTAGGTTGAGGGTTTCATCCCCAGTTGGGTTGCATATGGAGGCGACCGATGGATGTTCCTCTCCCTCTCCCTAAAAAAAAAAAAAAATCCTTAAGTGAGGATTAATTAAAAATAAATAAAGAAATCAAGCTGAACACTTAAAATACCCCCAAATTACACCAGTTATCTTTATAAAAGGTTGAAATGTCTTTAAAAATACTAATTGAAAAAATAAAACCAGGGTAGAGGAAAAAAACACAATAAGGCAGCTACCTCAAGAAGGCAGATGACATACGGTGGTTCCCAGACCTCTAATGGATGCCTGAAATCATGGATAGCACCAAATCATCCTATATAGTCCACGTTTTTCCTATACATACATGATATTTTTAATTTATAAACTAGGTACAGCAAGAGATGAACAATAACTAATAATAAAATAAAACAATTATAACAATACTCTTATAATACTGTTTCAGGTAACTGAAATTATGGAAAGGGAAACTGTATAAAACAATAGATTCTTTTGGGTCAATTTCATCCAATTTAGTTAGACAAATCTCCTGAGGACCTACTATAAACAAAGGCTTATGGAGGTGCTAGCCATCATGAGTACCCAGAATCCTTTGGCTTCATAACAGCAATCCCTTCCTTGGGGAATCACCATCTTGCACTCTTCATTTCAGAGGAGCTGCCAATCAGGAGGTTGGCCACCTGGCCCCAACAATGTCCCCAGGGAGAAATATGTGACCTGAGCCATGTCAAACAGAGGAGAGTCCTTCCTTAGGATTTCACACACAGATGTGGGGAGGATGCTATAAGACTGAAACAGTCTGTGGTGAGGCCTCCAAGGCGCTAACAGACAGAGAGAGGTAAGTGCAGCAAGGGCAGAGACATGACAAGGCTGTTAGAGCATCCATGCTCCTCCCAGTAATGAGAGTTGATAAAGGGTTCCTTTTGCTTATACCACCACTAATGGAAGAATTTCTATTACTTGCAACCAAAAAGTACTATAAAGTACTGTCCAGGTTAGTGAGTGACAGAACTTAAGGGGCTGTTTTCTCTGCTGGTTGCATCATAAAGTACAATAAAAAGTATCATGGTAGAGGGGGACAAAATATACACTGATCAAATGTGGCTGACTGCATTATCCAGAGACTATTTCCTTTCTGTTTTTATATGCACATCCCTGACCACACTCTGGCCATTACCTCTCTGTGGCTACAACCAGCTCTAACTACCTGAGATGCTCCAGGTGCACCTGAAAGATACCATTTCAAGAAAAAGTACAGACTTCTAATTAACTGTCAGAGAATGGTCCTCAGAATCAAAAAGTGAGAAGCAATGGTGCCAGAATTTCTTAACTGCTGGACAAGAAAATTCCCAAAACCTGTAAGAAAAAAATAATTCCTTACACAAGTCCCTTGATGACCCAAAATTCATCTCACTATTGGAAATATGATCAAGATGTTGACAGTCTTTTGGCTAGAATGTGACACTTGAAAGCTACATGAGCATATTTTAATGTGGTATTTTCCAGAAATAAAAGCCACTCACACACCCCAAACAGAACCTTCCACAGCTTGCAACAGTGGAGGTTTGGCTGTGTGTGAGTGCCTGGGTTGCACCATTTTCACTTTTACTTATTTCTGTAGTTAGTTCCCAGCATGACCTGGCCTCTTCTCTCCACTTAGCCCAAGTATGCACTGGGATGGTGGGAGAGTCTAAAGAGGCCCTGTCACTGTGAAGCCTGGAAGGCAGACATGAAGGATGGCAAAGGAGGCCTTCCCCGCTTCCCCCTAAAGATGCTCCACCTCCCAAGGAGAGAGATTTCATATCAAACAGTCCTGTGTGCCCACCTGAGACTATTAGCTACATAGTGCTGAACAAATTACTTAACACCTCTGACCTTTAGTATCTTCATCTGAAAAATGGATATAATATCACATGCTTATGTATTGAGTACCAACACTATCAGGCCCTTGGTGAGGCTCAAGTTTACAGAGAAATGTGGTCCAAATACACATAAACAGTTTCAGTCGCATATTGAGTCGGTGTAAAGATGGAGAAAGGCAGAGGATTATAAACAAGGAGGCGGTATACTGTTCTGAGAATTAAATGAGATATGGTATACAAAGTACCTGGCACAGAGAAGGCACACTCGGTAAATTCCTGTGATTTCCCAAGACAGACCTATGACTCTAGCTCTGGGGTGGGGAATGTCCGGCCCCTGGGCTGTATAAGGCCCTCGAAATCAATATCAGCTAATATCACACGCCTCACCTAAATGAGCCTGACCAAAAATAGCAGGCTAATTTTTAAGCTGATAATTTTGTACGGCTTGCAAATGATGTTATACATATCCAAATGGCCCTTAGCAGAAAATAAGGTTCCCCACCCCTGCTCAATAAAATGTTCTAAGATTCTGTCTCAGGAGATGTTGACCAAGGACTGATTTGGTTAAAGTGATAAAAATGGTGTACAGTTGGTTAACTTTGTAGAATTAGGGAGAGTCCCTTCCTGCCCTTCTAAGGACCCTGCACCCTCCTTGGCCTAGCTTCCTTTCCTTTCTTCTGGCTCAAGTTAGTGAGGGAGAGTAAAGTGTATTATTACACAGCCAGGCTCTTTAGTTTTCTTCAAATCATAGCAGTAGACTCTCCTTTGCTGTAAAAATGAATGCTAACATGCAGTGCATATTGGACACCAACACCAAAAGGAGTGGAGCCTCATCCAGCACTCCTGGGAAGGGTGTTACCCTGTGGAAACAAAGGGAGACAGTGCTCCTTGGCCGACAGCCTACTGACACTGATGAATTATATATCTGGAAGCTTCTTCACATTCCTCTTCCCTGATGCTTTACAGGAACCACATTAAATTGAGTTACACATCTCAGAGACTTGCTTTGAAACATGTGGATTACTTATGATATTACACTGCTATAAGAACCTTTGAACTTCACAAATGAAAGAGAAGCCTGCACACATACATTTTTTAACTTCATTTTTATATCTCAATGCCTGTTGACTTTCTAAAACACTTGTACCAGGCAGGCTGTTCAATTCATTCCTTGATCACAAAATAATTTTCATACTTTCATCCTGCCAAAACTACCTTGTCCCTTTTCTTTACTAAGCGAAAATCCATTCTGATCTTAGCCTAATTTGGATATCTTTCAAGTACCACTGATAGCTTCCCTCCCGGGCATTCCTCAATCCCATCTCCACTTCCAAGGGTTTCATTACTGAGAACCTGAAGTTAGGGGCATGGATTTTATTTTATTTATTTATTTTAAATCCTCACCTGAGGATATTTTTCCATTTATCTTCAAATAGAGTGGGAGGGAGAGAAGGTGGGGTGGGGGGGGGGGGAGAGAGAGAGAGGGAGAGAGAGAGAGAGAGAGAGAGAGAGAGAGAAACATCCATGTGAGAGAGACACATCGACTGGTTGCCTCCTGCACAACCCCAACCAGGGCTGGGACAAATCACACACACACTGAACCTGTGACTCTTTGGTCCGAGGGCCAACACAAACCGCTGAGCAAAACCAGCCAGGGTAGGGGGCATGGATTTTAGATAAACTACCAGTGCCTGTTTCAGCCCAATTTATAGCAGTAAGATTAAAGAGAAAAACTAACACATTGTAGTAGACAATCCTAAAATGGCCCCATAATCTCTGCCTCCTAGTGTTCAGGCCTTTGTGTAATATCTCCCCCTGAATGTGGGTGGGACCTGGGACTTGCTTCTAACCAACAGGATATAGCAAAGGTGATGGGATGTATGTGACTACATGTACGTAACTATGTTACATGAAACTGAAATATGTCTTGTGAGGAAGCGCTCTCCCTTGCTGGCTTTGATGAAACAAGTGACAATGTTGGGGAGGCCCACGTGGCAAGGAACTGAAGGCAGTTTCCAGCTGACAGCCAGCAACCACACAAGCTCAGAAGTGAATCCCTTCCCAGATGAGACTGCAGCCCTAGGCGGCACCTCCACTGCAACCTGGTGAGAGTCTAAAACAAAGAACCCTGCTAAGCTGTACCCAACTGCTGACTCACTCAAACTATGTGAAAATAAATGTGTGTAGTTTTAAGCCACTACATTTGTGATAATATTGCTATGTAGCAATAGGTAACTAAATAGACAAAAAATAGAGAAATAGAAAAGCAGTCCCTGTAACCTGAGAGCTAATCTCAGCAAGGCCTTGATGTTGCTAGAGCTGGCCTGTACTTGGTGTTAAACATATATAATTACAAAAAACATCAACATCAGACAAGGTCACGAAGACAGAGGCAAAACATGACCATTTTGTAATCATGTCTGAACATGGACAAAAATCCCAAATGACCACCCCCCCCCCATATTGGCTAATGTAAGTACACAGCTTTAATCTTGATTCAGTCCCTGTCGTATATATTAGATTTAAGTAGATGCCCATCCATTGAATTGCCCCTCCTTAAAGCATCCAACACAGAGTAAATCCCTACTTTCTTGAACTTTTCCCCAAATCACCTAAAACAAGCCTAAATCCCATAATAAGTCTTGTAATGCCTCCTTATTGAGATGCTGTATGGTTCCCCTCTGGTGTGTGGTCTCCCCTGCTATAACCAGCAATAAACTTGTTCAACTACAGGTATTCCTAGTGGTCTTTGGCCCTTCATTACCAATAGTATTTTATACTGTTACAACTTATTTGTAAGGCAACACAGGAGTCATAACCCAATCATCAACTCCTAGGAAACGTTTTAGCAAAAGTTATCTGCTTACAACACTATTATCTACAATGGCAACAGAAACAACTTAAAAATCTAACAGTACGGAAATCTTTGATGAATTGTGTTGTGTCAACGCATGGATTATCTAATATACAAATAACTGTGAAGGCTAAAACAGAAAATGTTTAGGATTTCATGTGATAAAAAAATACAGACTATAAAAATGCAAATAAAGGTTACCATTGGCTTAATAGATATAAAGTGCCAAGCACTATTTTAGGCATTTTGGTCACACTTCATACAATTTTCACAACACCCTGCCAGGAAAGTTAATATTGCCATTTTGCAGATGAAGATATCAGGGCAAGGAGAGGTTAAATAAATTAGCCATTATCACAGAGCTGGGAGTAGAGGAGACAGATATGAACCAAAACACGACTGTAAACACTGTGTTTTTAACAACAGTGTTCCATCTCTTTTAGACTTACATGATGATTGCAACTACGTACAACAATGGAATCAGGGAGAAACACTGGAAGATAATATGCAAATGTGAAATAAGTGTGATATGAGATTAGGACTGAAGGCAATTTAATTTTAAAAATCATTATCATTAATGCTATATGATCTACTCAATGTAAACAACACAGATAATCAAGCAATGAACTCTTGACCTCCGATTCTCTCTGAGAAGTTAATTGTATGTTTTTGGAAAGAGACCTGTCTACAGCTATTTATATTTTCACTCATTTCTGGCCTTCTGAACAAGACAGTGAGCAAGCCAGTTTCAACTGTCTGGGGTGGGGGTCGAGGGGTCCTCTTGCTCCACTGCCCCCCCACCCCCAAGTCAATGCTTCTTAACATGAGTTTTCTAATCTAATTTTAATAGAATCCTAAGTGTCCTCTATTTCAATTTACAACACAGGAGAGGTGACAGTGGTCAAAATGCCATCTGAAGTTTGTCCAGAAAAGGATTTAGGCTATCCTAAAAGTACACAAGTACACCTTCAAGTCTTTTGAGTTTATCTGGTGGGAGATGAGCATCTACTATGTTTACATAAGATTACGACTCCCAGATTACAGGTGATATCCCTTCCCAATTACATCATCTGTGTAACCACTTCAGAAGAATATCACACAGGGGTCAGAGCTAATTTTTTGTCAAGGCTTGAGACAGGGAAAGCAAAGCAGGATGCTTCAATAGAACGTTTTAGGGGGACAGAATGAGTATGGCGGGGAAGGAAGAATGTGAAACAATGCCCTATAAATCTGATTTTACTGATACTACATCTCAGCCAGACCAGAATCAGTTATGTGCAAAATGATTAATCACCGTCTCCGTGAGATATTCAAGGCCCTGCTGCCTATTCTCAGCATGAAGAAAATCTAACACTGAAATATGGCTTTCAGGCTTCTGTTCATTCTATACCCTTTTAATAAAGTGGAACAAAAAATTTTGCCTTGGGCTTGGCTGAGTTATGGGGTTTATCTCCTAAGTGGCAAAGCTTCATTCCTCAGCCCAATCACCAAACTGAACCCAAGTCATAAGAAGCCTGGTAGAGAAGGAAAAATGCCTGTGCTGTACCTCAGGCATCGATTTATCAGACACAACAACTGCTCTGAGAGACAGGTATTCTCTTTATATTTATAGAAAAATAGGCACTGCAAAGAAAATTAATTTAGCAATGGCCAAATGCTGATGGCTTTGTGTTACGTACATGTTTTTGACAAATGTGGCTAATGAATTACAACCTGCCTCCATCACCACTGGGGGAGGGTGTAGAGAAAAAGAACAAATTCTTGGGGCATTACCCAAGGCAGAAACTGCAGCTGAGCCCCCACATACCTTCTCTGCATACTCAGACACAATCTGCTTGATCTCAGCGGAGCAGAGTCCCACGATCTGGCCCACGGAGCTTGCGGTGAGACGGCTCTGCAATCACAGGGAGGGTGTGTTCTCAACGCCATACCTTGTCTTTCACAGAAATGGAAAACCTAATGCTCTGAGTAGTACAGCAAAACAGATAATATTCCCAGGGGAGAAAATAATTTGGCTTTTGGTTATGTATTTATCAACAAGGAAGGGAGAAAACAAGCCTCGGGACAAATATGAAGCCACCTCTCCACTTCCTGATGCATTCCGCTAACTCTGGGTACCTCTGGAAAATCATTCTTCACCCTTTATACCCAATCCCAAGGTCTCTCTTCCTAAGGGTCACTACACAGAGCATGCAGGGAACTTGGCGGACTTAAGACCCAGGGAAAAAAGAAGTACAAATGGGAGAAAAAGAAGAATCTCAGAATTCCTAAAATATCTCTACCACAGGCCTTTCCTGCCCCCCAAAGAAATGATCCTTTCAAAGCCCTTGGTTAAACCTTTTGGAGAGGCCTTGAGTTCTGAGAAGACCAACTCTAAATTTTGTATTCTATTTTCTATCTACATGGTATAGGAAGGAAACAGAAGACAATGGTTCCTTTGGCATGGGGTGTAACTCGTGGTTATGGAGAGGCAGGGCTGAACCATGGCTCTTCCGCCAAGGCCCATATGGTACTGTCCCAGCAGAGACATCCTGCCTTCACAAGGGTCCCTCAAGTCTTCCTCTCAGAGCTTCCCATGGACAGCTACACTACAAAAAGCTTTCCAAAAGAAAGATCCCTACGAAACAGGAAACACTAAATGCTGCAAAGACAGGGCTCTGAAGAAGGTGGTCCCTCTGGGAAGAGGCCCCACAGAGCCAAGCAGGTTGGTTCCAAGTCCCCCATCTCCACACCACACCCTCCCTCACAGCCACTCCCACCTCACCTCTTCATTTGCCATGGCAGTCATCTTGGTCATCAGTGACTGAATACGCTGCTAAGAGAGGAATGGGGAGAAGTAGCAGTGAGCGGATCTGACCACATAAGACTTGATATCATTTTATGGCGGCTTCCTGAGAGGTGATAAAGGAAACTGGAAAGGGTGTGAAAGGTCAACTAACAGCAGCTGGCTGTGAGAAGCACCTGGCCATTCTGGAAAGCTGGGCACAAAATTGGACTTTTTCCCCAAATGATTTAAACAGAAATCTCAGGGGACCTACATGGGCCACACACCTCTTCAGCAGCTTGAAGCTCATCTTCCTCATGAGCATCAGCTTTTTCTGCAGCCGAGAGCCCGGTGGGAAGTGTCATTTTCTTGTCCTCAGCCTGGAAAGGAAGATGCAAAAACAGCTGAGCATCAGAGTTACAGACTCAGTAGAAAAAAGACAACATTGCAAAGAGATATGAGTCTGTGAAAGAAAACACACAGATCTGGAGAGCCGAACCAGTCCCTGAGAAAGAACGGAAAATCCAGAGACCTGGGCTTCCATCTCAACTGCAGAGCAAACTGGTCGAGCTCCAGGCCCTAGCAATGCCTGCCTCCATTACTGAACTGCTTACTGATTAAATCCCTATCAAGTCATACACATAGACTTGTCCTTACATTCTGATGGGGTCTTTCCCCTTCTTTAATGCCTTCAAGAGCAGATCACTGCCTAAAGGAGTATTTTTTCAAACTGCCAGTTGAGACCTATTAGTGGGGCATGAAAATAATTTAGGTATGTAAAGCATCTAAGCAGATTAAGTAAAAATTATAGGAAAGAACATGTAAGACTGCTTTGCTAAAATACTGCTTTGTAAAACTTGAAGTTAACAAAGTTTGAAAACCACTGGCCTAAAGATTAAATTCTAAACTGCTTCACCTGGTGATTGAGCTCCAGGTTCTGTACCCAGTCTCAGGCTCTAAATGTATCACACCACACTCAAGATACCTGGATTAACTACTGTTCCTCAAACATGGGCTGGAAATCTTGAGTTCTTGGTTTTAATTCCATCTCTGCCATCCACCAGCTGGGTGACCTCAGGCTTACCTTCTCTGGATATCAGGGTCTTCTAGGGTTGAAAGGGAGGACTGGTCTCAAATACCCTTCTCAGATCACCCCAATTCTAGAATGCTTTTCTATAACAAGTTTACAACTGACCCTGGGTAACACCTTGAGCACTCAACTGCTGGGTATATCTATAGGGGATAAAACTTCCAGTTCAAATGTGCCACCTGACATAAGAATGACAAGACAAGCCCAATGTGAATATTCTTTCATGGGCATTTCATGATTTTTCCAATCATAATCAAAACGTCTTATTTCAGAATATAGTCATTTGTATAAACATTCTTTTCAGACTTAAATTACGTATCAAATTAAATGTATCCATCAAATTCTTATATAGCAGATGCAACATGACATACTTAAATCCAGAAAATACCTTGTTTTGGAGGAAAAGACTGTTTAGTTGAGTGAAAACACAAATGTGGAAAAAATAAATAACAAGAAAACCAAAAAAGATATAATCAGTGCACGACTGATTTATAATGAAATAATAATAATTAGATGTTTACTATGTATTAGATCATTCTATGTTCTTTATATATTAATCTTCACAACAATGCTGCAGGGTAGTACAATTACTACCCCCATTTTATAGATGCTGTGAATTAAGGCACAATAATTTAACATATTGCCCAAAGTCACACAGAGAAGGGATGAAGTTAGGATTTGAAACCAGCAGGTCTGGCTTTAGAACATACGCTTCTAGTCATTGTCAGGCCCCTCCGATGACTGAGACAACAATTACCACAGAAACCAGACGGAGGCTATGGTCAGGAAGGGCCTCCTGAAAGAAAAACTGAAGGATGCGGAGCCTAGACAGAGGGAAGGGTGGCAGGAGAACAACAAGAGTGCTGTTTCATTCAAGAAAATCTGGGGATCAGGTGAGGAATGAGAAAAAAGCTTATGAATAGACCTCAAGCAGCAGGACTCTACTTTTTAAGAGGCCACTGACTACTTCAGTAGCACTTTACTATTTAAAAGGCAGTGGTTAAGAGCACAGGCTTTGATATCACACAGACACGGATTCAGATTCTTACTATGGCACTTAAGGAACTGTGTGATCTTGGACAAATCACTGAGCCTCTTTGTGCCTCAGCTTTCTGACTGAAAAACAAGAATACGTATTTTCCTCATAGAGCTGTTCAGAGATGTAAGTGAAAAAATACACGTGGAGCTCTGAACAAAGGGCCTGGAACACAGTAAGGTCTGGTACTGTGTAAGATTTATATACATGCCCTGCTGCTGACATTAAGGATCATTTAATAAATACATAAATGAAGACAAATCTTTGAGACCAATTTGTGAAGTTAGCAAAACCCATCTGGATTTACCTGCTTTTCCTACACTGAGTATCTTAATACAGGGTAGGCCAGTAATTTATGGTTGTGTTCTATCTCACTGCCAGTATCCTGTTCACACTTGTCTAGGGTCTCTCCCCCTCGATGAGGGTGCTCAGGTACCTGGTAGCGGACTTCACCTTCACACTTTCAGAGTTGTTAGAGCCCACAGGAGTGACACTGGGGCCATGACTTTCAATCACCCTTCACTTACAGCCCCAGAAGAGGACACTGCTTCAGCTCCCTGGCCTGGGGAGGCACATCCTTGCAGCCCTGGGTTGCCCAAGGATCATAGCCTGGCTGGCAGCAGCCCTGCCTTCTCACCATGCTGGGTAGCCTGTCAGTGTCAGACAGAGGCAAAAGGGAGGGTCACTTCCAACTCTCAAGTATTCTTTCTCATTATCTATGCTTTTCTTACCTTCTCTGTTTTGCTCTGGCGGCTAAATCCGTATCTCCTGCAGGCCACAAAAAAGGGGAGTTCAATTACTATTCAAAAATTACATAAAGTCTGTCAAATGCATTTTAGTTGGATTTCTATATGAAAAGCAAATTTAGACTCTTTGGTGACTTGAGAAAATATTTTAAGTGCCTAAACCACAAATTTATTCCACTGTTTTTGAATAAAGGGCCAGCCACCTAATTTGCCATATAAATGCTTAAATGGGAAGTCTCAGATAATAAAGAGTGCAATATTCTCTTAAGTGTAATCATTACTCTTTGAAGAAGAAACTGTATCTTACATTTACATTTTAAGCTAAAAGTCTTGAAAATATCTATATAAACAAATGTGAATGTGTTTGCTCAAGCTAAACATGCTCTCCAGTGGCGACTTTCACAACCTCCAGTCATTTTTTATTCTCAAGCATAACTGAAGTATTTTGCCAATCATGTTGTGTTCATGTCACTCAACTTGAAATGCAAAGAAATTCACAAAAGCACTTTAACTTAAATTAGTTTATTTTCTGGCTCTAATATCTGTTTTTTTTTTGTTTGTTTTTTTTTTTAAAGCAAGTATAACAATGCAAAAACATTCAACCTAAAACAAAAAGCATGATGAAAAATACCCAACCTCACTTACCTGTAAATAGTTTATAAGGAAATAAAAGTGACATGCAACCATTTAAGAAAAACAAATTAAGGGCTCCTGCTCTGGCCTCACTCACGCTAGGCCTCACTTAATGGATCAGTGTGCTGGCCTCTTACCTGGTCTTTGCCTCCAGCCTCACTCTACCACCATTCTTCCTCCCCATTCTTATTCAACTTCCCTTTGGCCTGATCTGCACCAATCAACGGCAGGCCTCTTTCCTCAGGACAAAACAGGACCTCCTGGGCACTCTCATTAGGGCTTCCCTTCTATGGCCCTGCTTAACAACCATTTACCCTCACGTCCTGCAGCTCACCTTACGTGCTCCTGTGCATCCAATGCCTGAACAGAGAGCTTTGCACACATTGTGCTGTCCTCTTCTCTCCTTCAGCTTTCTTACTCACTCCTCGCAGCTCATCTCAAAGCCACATCTTCTCCAAAGCATCCTCATGCACTCTGCCCTGGTTGATCCATCCCTGAGTCTGTACATGTTCTCCTACTTCCCAGATAGCAATAATATTCAACTACCTATTTGCATGTCTGCATCCTTCTCCTGGAGGGCATTGATGCTACTTTTACATTTGCTATTTCCAGTGTATGCTGAATAAATAAACTAAACCAAGTGAAAGAAAACACAGAAATAAAGAAGCAAAAAGTATCACCTGACCATGCAATAGGTTGTCACATAATTGGAGAAACCACAAAGTCATTGCTGGGCACAACATGTGAATCCATTAGACATTAATCTATAGGCCCAAAGTGCAGCAGATCAAGGTTAAAGGTGGAGTATCTACCACATTCTGTAAAGGATCTTATGGCAGATTCTATGAACTGGCTTAGTCAATATCTATTATATCTTCCTAAAGTGGAGAGGCTGGAAAACAACAAACTCTATGTTCCATACTCCCTTGCACCTAGTGTTCTGAATGCTAGTTAGGCTCTACCAATCAGATGGATTTGCTGGAGTTTTGAATGTGCAACAGTTAGGTGAGAAGAGAGGAAAGTCATAAAGGATTCATTGTGTGGTGTGAATCAGAGAAGTAACTAACTAGGTTTTGGGGCCAGCAACTGTCACAGTGGCTTCCTAATTTTGGCAGAAGTTTTGTGATCTTTTTGCCAGCAGCTACAGCACCAGTTTCCTAATCCTCAGGCTGCTAGATTGTTTCCCATTTGTGGAGTACACCAGCATCCTTGGAGGCCTAGTTCCATTGTGATGCTTGGGAAATGACCTGGCTCAGCCTAGATTCCATGTTTTATGCCTTCCTATGGATCCCAGTAATCAATCAATCCTTCTGCTGAAACTAGCAGGAGGGTTTTTTTTGTTCTCAACCAGGGAGCCTTGATTAATTGAGGATTTCACCAAGTTTCTGCTCCTAGACATGTCTTTGCACCTTGAGTATTTGTTTCCCAGGCTTTAATCTGTGTAGACTCTAAGGGCAGAAGATATACCCTCAGGCAGACAGCCCTTATCTAGGGCCCAGGAACTCAATGGATTTTCCAAATAAAGCAGTAAACTACTAAATTTGAGCAATTTAATTCCCAGGTAGAATTGAACTACTCTGCCCTTAAAGACACCTACTCTGTCCTTAAGGCAAGTATAACAATGACGGAGGCTCTGGGAAGACTTTTCTAATCTTCCAAAGCTAGGTTAGGCCCCCTGCAGTGTGTTTCTGTGTTTATACCACCAGTGCACTCATCCCACAGTGCAGAGTAATTATGTTATGTGGAATCTGCCTGCTGAGCTCCTGGAGGGGCAGGTATTTGCTTCATTCACTTTCTTTTTACATTTTTTAAATTGAGGTATAATTCACATAACATAAAATTCACCATTGTAAAGTACATACACTTCAGTGGCTTTTTTTTTTTTTTTGTATATTCACTATTTTGTACAACTATTACCACTATCTAATTCAAGAATAGTTTCATTGTCCCCAAAAGAAATCCATACCTATTAGCAGTTAGTACCATTTCCCCCTCGCTTCATACTTTCTGTCTCTATGAATTTGACTATGCTGGACACTTCATATAAATGGAATCATACAACATGTGGCCTTTTATGCCTAGACTCTTTCACTTAGCATGTTTTCAAGGTTTATCCATATTATAGCACAAATCAGTAGTTAATTCCTTTTTATGATTAAATAATATTTCATTATGGATAAACCACATTTTGTTTATCCATTCATCAGCTGATGGGTATCTGTGTTGTTTTGTTTTGGCAACTGTGAACAGCACTGTTATGAATACTCACATACAACTTCCTTCACTTTTGTAACCCCAGTGTCTACTACAGTGCCTGGCACATAGTATGTACTCAATAAATGTTTGCTGAATGAAGAGTCTATTTTTCTAAAAGCTTCCTTCTCCATGTGACATTATGGCAATGCTTCCATGACAAAGAAGAGCTAGTTGTCTTCAATTGCCTATTAAGTCTGCCTCATTGTGTGCACTTCTCTTCCAATGTTGTTTAAGCTTCAGCAGAACATGATATTCCTATATGACCGACCCATCATCTCTCAAAAAGAGCAAGGGGTTTTTCAATTTATTTCTACTACAAAAGCATTTACTTGTCTTTATCTTCCCTAGGTATGCTGATCTACTCTACAACCTCTCTTTCCTCTTGCCCATTCAGGCCTGCCTCTCAAGAGATAACCTGATTTGCAGTGTCATACAATTCAATTTGTTCCTGCCTTCCCCTTGGTTAGCTCTGACTCACCAATTTAGCTGATGTCCTACACTGTCGGCACCAACAGAGCTCCGGTCCTCTTACCTAAACCTAGTCCTTGGTCCTTAACATCAAGGATGTACATCTTCTAGAACAGCATAGTTCAAAATAAATATGAGAGTCACATATATAACTTTAAATTAGTAGATTCATATACTCAAGTTATTCTGACCATAATAAAGCACATTATAATAACTAAGTCAAGCATGAGTTTTAAAATTTGAATTTAACTTACTTAAAATTAAAATTCTGTTCATAGGCCACACTAGTCACATTTCAAGTGCTCAATAGCCACATGTAACTAGTGGCTACCTTACTGGACAACACGGTTCTAGAAAACAAACTAACCTTCAAGAACAATTGCCCCAGGGCAAATTAAGACATATGAAGCTATCAAGAATCTGAACAAAACAGGGGCATAAGAAAGCCCTAAATACTAAGGACTGTGAACTCTGTTCTTTGTTCATTCAACAAGCATTTACTAAATACCTTCTATGAGCACACACAGGCCTCAAGATCATATGGCACGCAGGCTGGGACACAGCATATTTTATTTACTAAGTACGAAGAACTTCAAGGCAACTCAAAGCTAAGCCTCAAATAATGTAGAATATCCTAACTCCAACATTTTAGTGATTGTGCTTCAAAATTCCACTTGTGCCCAGGTGGTGTGGCTCAGTGGTAGAGCGCTGACCCATACACCAAGAGGTCACCAGTTCGATTCCTGGTCAGGGCACATGCCCAGGTTGTGGGCCAAATCCCCAGTGGGGGGCATGCAGGAGGCGGCCAATCAATGTTCTCTCTCATCGATATCTCTATCTCTCTCTCTCTCTCCCCCCCTTCCTCTCTCTCTAAAATCAATAAAGACAAAAAATTCTACTAGCAAGTCAAATATACTGCATATAAAATGAATTGCCCCACAGTAGCAGTTTTATATTGTGGTTAAGTGTTTAAGTTAGCTCCTAAGTTGATTGGGGTCATAATAAAATAAAATTATAGAGTTGCAATTTTGTTTAAGTCTAAAATCAAAACTACGAATCTTATTTTTCCAATGCTATAACATTTAAACAAATATAGCCAAACGTCTTTTTAATAGACACAATCCTTAAGGCCTTCAGCACGTTTGACCAGGCTCAAAGTCCAGCCTTATTTGAGCAATGAAAGTCAAAAGCGGGGAAGAGCCTGGCCAGTGCGGCTCAGTGGTTGAGCATGCACCAAGAGGTCGCAGGTTCAATTCACAGTTAGGGCACATGGCCTGAGCCCCAGTGGGGGGTATGCAGGAGGCAGCCAATCAATGTTCTCTCTCATCAATGTTTCTATCTCTTTCCCTCTCTCTAATATCAATAAAGAAAAAAAAAATAAAAAGAAACAAACAAAAAGGGGGAAGAAGCTGGAAGGCTGACCTCAAAGCCAAGTGCAGTGTGGGCCTAGGCTGATGAGTGACAGGAACACTGATGAAAGATGGGGTATTCCTAGGTGGGAATGAGCAATTAAGGGGTGCGAAACAGTGAGGGGAGAGGAAGCCGTGAGTTCCAGAGCCAGCAAAGGGCCAGCCTGCTTGATTGGGGAAGGGAGGTAAGAGTGGATAATACTTCTTATAAAGGGGCTAGAGAGAGGCCTAGCCCTAGGAGTAATGAGTATTTAGGGACAAAGGTAACAGAAAGGGAGGCTTAGGAAGGAATCCTCATTTGAATCTACAGGTCATATTTAAGGAAATTTGAGAACTGAAAACTGTGGCTGCTACTGCTGGGACCTAATAGTTAATATCTACTGTTTTCTACAGAGGACAAACTGTTGAAAGTTCCTCATAAGATTATGTAACCTTCATTTAATGGTAAAGATCCCCATGCAGTGAAAAGTACTGAATAGAACCGTGAGGAAAGAGCCTAGTAGTCAGAAAGGAGGGAAGGATCCTTCTCCAGAATAGGGAATAAAACACACACTAAGTTTTATCCAGTTTGCTCTGACAGTTTAATAATCACTCTCTTCTTGTTCAGTCTCAGACCAAACAACAAAGTCTGAGCCTGTCTTTCTAAAACCAAAGCCAAACTCTCACTGGAGGCTCAAACAATATTTGTAGATAACGATAATGACATCCTTCTGGACGCCAAGAAACCTGACTTCAAGTTTTAGTTTGAGGCTCTTAATAGTTCTTAATAGTTAATAGTTGACCTCAGAAACATTATTTTTTAACCTTTCTGAATGCTGTCTTTATCATTCTCAAAAAGGAAAATGAACTAAATAAACTATAAGAATGTAATAAGTATTTACTTCCTCACCTCTAAAAAACTCACCATTCTTTACCAGAAAAGCAAAAAAGAAAGCAAAATAATCCCTCTCCTAAAACACAAAACCAACAAATCCTTCCTCCTACCTACCTAGGCTTAGAAGTCAGCATGACTCCACCAAGAGGAACTAAGATCGGTACTGAGATACTTTGCTCTTTCCTACACTCCAAATTCGCAAGGAGTCACAACTGAAACCTATGCCGTGCTCCCTTCCCTAAAGAAAGCCAAGCCAGACTCTGGCCTCACACTGTCCCAATCACTCCTGAGGATGAGCGGAATGTCCTGAACTTACCCAGCATGACATGGTGATAACAACTTTCATCTATGACACATGCAAAAGATTCAATGTGAAACTGAGAATTTCAAAACAAAACAAAATATTGAACTATGTCAACATGGTCTCCATGAGGTAGATCTCTGACTCCTTTTCAGCCCCTGGAATATTGGAGTTTCCATGATAACAGAAACATGGGAGGTATGAACAAACTAACAAAAGGCACAACATTCCCCTAAGTACTCTTTGGCTCTGGAACATGTTGACACAAGCAGGCTGCCTCTCCAGCTCTGGCTCTCCCTGAGCAGTGCAGCCTCACCTGCTCACCTACAGCTGGGGCTTGACTGCAAAGACCCAATCATAGAGCCCAGGGCATGCAACCTGTCCAGTCGCAAAGGTCTCCACACTCAGAAGTGTACCACAGTTGGTTGTTTTGCTGTCCTGAAATTCTTAATAACTAATCATTATAAATAATTCTTAACAAGAGGCCCTGGATTTTCATTTTATACTGGGCCATGTAAATTATGTAGCTGGTCTGATGATGCCTGACTCAGAAAAGTTCAATTCACTGCAGCAACTGGTGAGCTGTGCAGGCAGCCATCACACCTGGCTTAGGGCCAGACCTAACAACTTCCTCTGATGAAACAGACTAGCTTCATTCTTAGAAAGGAAGGATCTGACCCCATACAATCCCCTCAAAACACAAAACAAAAAATGTTAGTGACAGCAATTCCATTTGAAAGATGGAAGACTTAAGCCAATTAAGCCTAGTATCCTGGTTTTCTCCAGTACCCTACAGGGAGAAGCCATCAGATGCTTTCACTCAGGAAGATGCTAGTGGTAGTGCTGTTAGTTCCAGCCACCCAGTGAGGGTTGGGTTATGAGGCAGAGCAGCACACAGCAACCACTCCCAGCATAAAGGAAAGAAGCCCAAGGAGACATACTCACATCAAGGAATCAGTTACCCTAAGTAGAAAATGCAGAACATAAATGAAGGTTAATACCCAGTGTCAACCAAAAAATTCAATGGAGAGAAGTACTTCCTTATGTGTATGTGTGTTCTATGTAAAAACTGAAGACAGAAAATAAAAACCGTTTTTTAATAACTAGAGATGTTTTTAAAAAGTGACAAAACTACTTCTAAACTCTTTACTTTCCTAGTCAGGATATTTCTTCACAGAAAATCAAAACTATTATCCTAACACGTATAGTAAAACTGTTGAAAGCTCTAGTTTACCTGAAGATTTTATCAAATGGCAGAGACATTAAGGGCAGACCACCCCCAGCCTCCACAAACACCCCAAACTCCCAACCCCCAAGGAGAGGAGAGCCAGGGCACACAGTTACACACATTCTTACAGAGGAGTCTCAAAGATCAGGCCTCTACCACCATCAGGGAAGTGAGCCCCAGAAACTTGGGTAATTCAATACCAGAAAGAAAAGTTCCAGATATTGGAAATCTTGGGCCCAAAATCGTAAACGCAGTCAGGTAAAAGCCAACCAAGTTAATCCCAATGAAGAAATTCAAAATAGCTTTTCTTTTCAATGGTTTTATAAAATAGGCACTTTAGACTGGGTTCCATTCATACCTGCCATATTCCAAAAGTGTAGAATGGATTCGAGATTCTTCATCGAGCAGCTCCTCTGCTCCCTGTTGGCGTTTGTATTTTCGACGAGGCTTGTAAACATCCTAAGAAGTGGATGAGACAGAGGAGTTAACTGAGTGTGAGAAGTCTCTCCTCCTGAACTGGTTGTTGAATGCAAACAGCCAGTCAGGGAACAAGTCCATTCTCCATCATAACAGCGGGCACTCGGGGTGGCTGCCTTCAATGACTCTGCTCCTTCGACTTTTACATAAGTAGCAAATACTTCCACCCAATCTATTGTTTGTCAACTTTGTTGTACTTGGTGTTTTTTTGTCCTATGACATTTTTATACTTTATGTAGTCAAACTTATCAATCACTTTATAGCTTATTTTCTATTCAGGAATTGTGAAAAAAAAATTTCTTGTCTGTTACTTTTATAGTTTATATTTAGCCTTTTCATCTATTCAGATTTTGGGGTTGGGGGATAGTGAAAGGTAGTGATGTAGCTATTTTTTTATGATGGAAAATTAAGAATCCCAGCATCATCAATTTAAGTCTATCCTTCCCCTGATTTGTAACACACACACACACCCTTCCTAAACAAGTATATGACATGTAGTAGGTGCTCACTTAATGTGGGTCTTCACCTCCACATGACCTGGGTTGTCATTATAACCCAAATGAATGTCCTCCTTGACTGCCAAGCTGGAAGTCAAATAATACCTCAGTAATATTTGCTTAGGGCCCTGGGTCCAAGAAGGCAGTGGTTTATACAAGCAAGGTGTTCTAGTTGTGTGTCCCTGGATCTTTTCTTCTCCATGCCAGAGTTCACCATATCTAATCTCTACCTGGACATCATCAGGACGAGCAGTACAATTAGGTTTCTCCAGATAGTGGAATTTTTATTCTAATTAAAATTGTTCCCCCCTTGATAATTCTGGTTAAGTTTATTATTTTACTTTTTATTATGAAACATTTCAAATACAGAGAAAAATTATTTCTGTAACATATACTATATAATTTCAAGACTTTTGTGGAAAGGAATGGAACAGGGTCTGAGATGGTGCAAGAGGGTTGTTCTTATAGCTTGCTAGCATAAATATTCCCTAGTTTGTTGGGGCTGTCTACATGAATAGGAAGCTATAAATAACATAAAACAGATTTATGGGGAAATGAAAGATATAATGAACCCATATGATGCCAGTTACTGTGTATGCTTTAATTTTCACTGAGCTCTACTATTATAGCAGTACTATATAGTTGAACTTAACTTCTATCTTTCTCAGTTACCATTGATAGAGTCAATGACCCAAGGCAGGGAATTGGATTCTTCTAGAAAAGGACTGACTCCAAAACAATAGCATACTGAACCAACAGCTACTAGGATCTTTTATTCTGCCAAACAAAACGATGTTGGCTTTTGTGTAATTATCCCTTATACTTTAAAGCACCTCATAAACATGTCACATTTTGCAATTTATAATTACCCTGAGATACAGCCAAGGCAGATGCTACTACCTTCACTTTACTTCTTAAGAAGCAGAGAGCAAATAATTTTTTCAGGATTGCTAGGAGAATTTTAGGCCTGGACCTAGGTACTCTGGCTGCTGGCCCCAAGGTTTTACCATTGCACTAACTTCTTGGTTCTGATGGGCATTCTAGTCACCCACCAGCCATTTCAGCTGAGCCCTCTCATGAGACTCACTATATAATCTGAGGCTGCCACATGAATCATTATAATGACTTGGACCTAATAAGGACCTAATAGTAGTAGTAGTAGTAGTAGTAGTAGTAATACGGACCTAAAATCAGAGGTTTCCAGGTCAACCAAAAATAACTATTGCCGAGTTACCTTTTAAAGCAATAGGAGTCAGGAGCACTGATGTCTAGTCCTGTCTTTGCTACTAACTAGCTGCATGACCTTGGGAAAGGCAGTTCCCTCAGTGGCCCTGTTTTCTTATCTGTAAAATGAGGGCTAGATTAATAGGCCTTAAAGGAGACTCCCAGTATCCATTCTTCATGTTCTTTTAATCCTATAAATATACTGACTTGGTAACATAATTCCATCAATAATTTAAAAGTATAAGTCTAATAAAAAACAAACCACCTCATGCTTTACACATGATTGTGCTCTTACAAAGATATGCAAAATCAATTCATTTTTTTTTTACCATTAATAGGAGTTAGCAGTAACAATAGCTATCATTTACTCAGTGCTAGGTATGTGCCAGGCATTCGATACCTGCACGTGCTACTGCCATCTCATGGTCTTTTTCCTTGATGAGCCCATGATCTGTGGAATCCCTGACAGCTGGGATGTCTCTCTTTCACCTCAGTTCCAGGAGCGTGATCTGGCTCGCAGTGAGTCCTCAATTAGTCTTACTAAGTGAAGATATGGAGTCAGACAGGGTTTTAGTCCTGACCCCATAACTTATAACCTGTCTGATTTGGGGCAAGTTACTTTAACCTCTGTGGCTTTCCATGTGTAAAATAGGTATAAGCAGAGTGGTTGTGAGGATCAATGAATTATTTAATAGTACCTGACACACGGTAAGGGCTAAGATACATATTTTTTACGTACAAATGTAGATGTACTAATATTATTTTACTTATGTTGCCACATTTACATTTTATGTACTATATGAAAAGGCCCTCTCCCTATGGAAGAACACACTGGAGGAGTCATTTTAATTAAAAAAAAATTTTTTTTTCTTTACTGATTTTAGAGAGAGAGGAAAGGAGAGGGAGAAAGAGAGAGAAACATCAATGAGCGTGATCTTTATTTATTTTTAGAGAGAGAGGAAAGGAGAAGGAGAGAGAGATAGAAACATCGATGAGAGAGAACACTGATTGGCCGCCTCCTGCACACTCCCCACTGGGGGTTTGGCCCACAACCTAGGCATGTGTCCTGACCAGGAATCGAACCGGCAACCTCTTGGTGCATGGGTCGATGCTCAACCACTGAGCCACACTGGGTGGAGGAGTAATTTTAAATGACATGGTCTCTTAGGTGATCCAATAAGTTCAGTAAAGCATTTCCTTTCAACTAGGCTGGAAGCTCTAAGAAGCCTTTTTTTTTTTCTTCCCCTGTTCCTTCTATTCTCATATAAAATTCTAAGCATTACCAAAAATGCTCAATAAATAGTAACTGAATACCTTTCGAGGCTTTGCGTAAGAATTTACAGGCACTCTTCACTCAGGGTTACGAGGGAGTAACAGACCTTGCTGCACAGGGCAGATCTGCAGGAACATGGAAGGCTGCCAGCTCGGAAAAGGAGGAAGTAAGCTGCACAACAGCACACTAAGTGAGACCAAGGAGCGATCACGATGTGAAAGTGGAAGGTGGTGAGGAGAGGCCTGCCCTGGGTAGCAAGTTTCATTTTCTTATGTCCTTTGAAAATACCACCTCCCATCAAGCAGGCCTTCTGCGAAGCAATTTGCTACTGTGTGAAAAGGAGATATGGATGACTCAAGAAAGTAATACATTTCAAAGAAGCAAGCAGAAGTACTGGGAATAATCCCCAGGAGGAAAAAAAATGAGGCCAAAAGAGAGAACAGCTCAAAGTGATGACTCAAGTTACAGTTCACAGCAGCTTTCTGCCTGGCAATCTGGCAAAAGGTACTAACAGCCTTAGGCATAACCTTTGATCCAATTCCACTTCAGGGCATGGATCCTAAGTAAATAATTTTTAAAAATTGAGCTATGAAAATGTTCTACATAATGCCCTCCTCCAAAAAAAAGAAAGAAAACTATACTAGTTAAATTAGTACCACACAATGAATCATCCACAGACACTAAAAATGCTAGGGAAGTATATTTATTGGCACAGAAAGATAGCCTAGCTTATATTGTTGAGCAAAACAAGCCTGCACCAAAACAGAACATACAGTATAATGCCGTTTTCCTTTCTTTGCATTTTCTAATTCTCTATATTGATATCCATCACTCTGTATTTCCTACTTAGAGTATCAGTGATTATCCCTGGCTGGTGGTATTATGAGTGATTTAATCTTTGTACTTTTTCTCTGTTTCCTAATTTTTTAATATTATTATCAGTACTAGCATAAAAGAAAAAATAAGCTTTTTAAAAACAAAACAAAAAATCATACACCAAGAAAATGGATGGGCTACATAACCAAGGACAAATGTAAAAGACTGAAACAGTCCTATAAGGTTGGCTAAAAACAAGAATAAGTTACATGTTCTGAAAAATATTAAAATGTTTATAATTTATTTTTTTAAAAGAGGTTATTTCTAAGCAAGAATAAGTAAAAGCCTGCTGGTTGAAGCACAATGGTATCAGTTAATTGCTGAAAGAAGAAAATATGACAACCTCCACTTGGCAAACATTCTTCAGCAGGACAAACAAAGGGTCTTCAAATGGAAACAGCCACAGTTAATGCCCTCATAAGCGACTGCTGAGGTGCTAGGGGAGCTCCCAATCACTTGGATGTGTCTGAGTCTTTGGGATCCAGATGAATAACAGCCCCAGAGTCCTAAAGTCAAGGACAGTACTGCAAAACTGGTGCCACGATATGTCGGCAATCAGAGAGCAGGCAAGAGGGAGAAAACTGGAGAAGTATCAACACCTGTTATGCTGTAAGAGTCAGGTGTAAAATCAAAATCTGACCACTTCTTCCTAGCTTTGCAACTATGTAGGGAATTATTAGTCTTTCTGAGCTTCAACTTCCTAATTATGAAATGCAAATAATAACATATAACTCCATGAGTGTTGGTGAGGAATAAGATAATGCTTATAAAATGCCTAATTAGGTGCCCAGCATATAAAAGGCACTCAGTCATACATGGCTGCTGCATACATTTTATATAAAAGGTTGGATCTAGAAACTAGGGACCTGTATGTTAGACTTTGTTTTATTTATTTATTTATTTATTTATTTATTTATCTACTTAAAATTTTTTTTTTTTCCTTTACTGCTTTTAGAGAGAGAGGAAGGGAGAGGGGGAGAGAGAGATAGAAACATCAATGAGAGAGAACATCAATTGACCGCCTCCTGCATGCCCCTCACTGGGGATCAGGCCCACAGTCTGGACATGTGTCCTGACTGGGAACTGAACTGGCGACCTCTTGGTGCAAGGGTCAACGCTCAACCACTGAACTACACCGGCCAGACTAGACCTTATTTTAATCCTTAATTTACCATTCATAATTTAAATTTTGAATTTCAGGCTCGTCAATAAGGAGTAGGTAAGAAATGACACCTGAAAGGATACTAAAAAAAGACTGAAGGAGGAAAAAAATCCCCTTTAGAATCTGAGACTTCCAAAGAGCCACAACCCCTGGTCACGTAGGAGAGATTTCATTCCCTTTACCGAAGGAAGGCTTCTTCTCAGGAAGAGTAACAACCAACAAAAAGCAGCAACCTGCCCTGGCTCAGTGGTTGGAGCATTGGCACCAAAGGGTTGTGGGTTCGATTCCTAGTCAAGGGCACATACTTGATCCCTGACCCTGGTGGGGGTGTGTGTGGGAGGCAACCAAATGATGTGTCTCTCTCACGTCGATGTTTCTCTCTCTCTCTCTTCCACTCTCTGAAAAAAAATCAATGAAAAAATATCCTTGGGTGAGGACTACAACAATAAAAAAGCAGCAAGCTGTTTCATTTCTTATACTGACCCACAACAATGAGCCAGACCCATGCCAGTATAGCCCTGGAGTCTGCTGTGAGCTTCTGGAACTCATTTCAAGGCTGCAATGAAGCCCTTGCAGAGGTGGGGGTAGGAGGGATGAAAGTTAATGACAATGGGGCCCAGCTAAGCAACCTAAGAATCTGGAAGTGAGGAGTATTTTCAGTAGATAGGGAGAGAAGAAAATGAAACCCGAGGCCTGGCTCTAGCCATCTACAGAAATTCTTTACCATTCCTGCTAAAAATGTATTGACAGTCAACTGACAAATAAATTCATACATAAAAAAGGAAATTAACTAAGCAATACAAACTACTATCAAGGAGACTTGCAAATTTTTTTTTCATTTCCTTTACCTTGACATTATTTTCTAATCAGCTATAAACATTTTTATCTAGAGAATCACAGCACAGGTTTGTATTTTGGCTCCATCATCACCAATGTGACCTTGGGCAACTTATACAACCTATCTATGCCTCAGTTTCCTTATCTGTTAAAAAGATACTACTACTTCATAGGGTTGTTGTGAGTTATATATAAATGCCTAGAACCTTATCTGGCACTATGTATTTGTTATTATCATTATCTCCTTAAATTCTGTGCAATCACATTATCATGAAGAGGATTAATAAAAAAAAAACTCTGTTACAAATGAGAAGAACAAATAATGTCTCTAGAAGCCTGAAATATTTCATGGGTATAGAGATGCCAGGCACTGTTTCACTGAGAGGATGATCGACAGCTACAATGGCCTTTTATTCTGGGTAATGTAGCTAAAAACTACAATGTTTTCTCACTTTCTACTCAGGGCTCATAGTGAAATTTACATGTGAAGATATTCAACAAAGCATTACAAAATTTTACTTGTATTTATTGTGTTTGAATAGGTAACACACAAAATTAATATAAAATTCAAAGAGAATTTCCCTTCTTCTGACCTGGGCTCCTCAGCTCCCTGTATCAGAGGTAATGCTTGGTTCTCTCATCTTTCCACAAATGAAGCATCATTTATTTATTTTTAATTTTTTTAAAATTGATTTTTAGAGAGAGAGGAAAGGAGAGGGAGAGAAAAAGAGAAACATTGATGTGAGAGTGGAACATTGATAGGCTGCCTCCTGCATGCCCCCTACTGGGGATCATGCAGCCTACTGGGGATGAAGTCTGCAATTCAGGCATGTGCCCTGATCGGAAATCAAACCAGCAACCTTTTGGTGCATGGGAGGACACTCAATCAACTGAGCCAGAACATAAGGCATCATTTAAAATAAGAGAAAGCAACAGCATATCCAACCAATTGTTTATTTGTCATGACAAATGTGATTAAGAAGAATCTTTAACAGCTTACAGACTGTATTGATATATAAAAAATAGACCCTACAAAATTATATTTTAAAGTATAATTCCAATTCAGTATAAAAATGCACATTAAAAACATGAAAGAAATACATCTGACCATCAAAAGTGGCTGCTTCTGTGTTGTGAGATTAACGTTGATTTTCTTCCCCTGCACCTACCAACCTTAAGAGAAAAAACTTTAAAGAAATTCTAAAGTGAGCATCTATTTCATAAGCAGGAAAAAAATTACTCTGCTGTCATATCATGTGCTCTTTTTCTTCTTCTTATTTACAACTGCCACCAATTCGGAAAACAGTCTCTGGTTGCAGAGTATAACTATCTTAAAGGTTTTTCACTCCTCCCATTTACAAAATGTAATTAAGAAAAGATACAAATTACAACTATAAAATGAAAAGTATTTTTTGTTTGTTTGTTTTATGTCTTTCATCATCAAATGATTGTTATTCTTTTCAGAGTAATCACCTTGGGAGACCACACACTTATTCTTAAAGTAAAAAAGCATGCAAAATAACACTATACATTCTTTTTGGAAGAGAATTTACACCCAGACATTGAGGCTTCATTCCCATCAGCTCAGGTAGGAAGGCTGGGGGTGAGGTGGGGTTGGGCTGACAAGGTTCTGCTGGGCTCTGACCCAGAGTGTTTTGAAAAGGCCCATGCTGGAGAAGTGGGCACATACATGCAGCCCCCCCATGGTTAAGAAACACTGTGTATGGTGACAAAGGACATTCCAGAGTTCCCTATGCAAAGCTCAAAGCTACTCTGCCTCTCCAAAGCCACCATGGGGGTGGTGACCTCAATTTACCATCTCCAGTTCATCATCAGCTTTTTTGGAGCTATTCATAGTTTATACTTGCCACTGGCACAAATAAGGAAAGGGACTTGAGTTTGGAAAATTTCTCCCTTAAAACTAGAACTAAGAAAAACACAGGACAGTGGTTATGGCAAGTTCTACCCGTGAGTAGTGGTGTCCAAATACGGAGCACGTAAGACAGGCACAGCTTCCCTCACACTCACCAAAGGTCAGCTTCTGGGCAATCCCAGCAGACAGAAACCTCAGGGAGCAGGGTTTTATGATTTAAATCAAAGCACAATTTGGAGGCTGTGAGTTTGTGTTCTTTTACAGAAAAATAAGGGCAGGGGAACTTACCGAGAGGTCAACAACTGTCTTGATGGCCTTTTCTTTTCTCTTCATGAAGTCATCATCCTGTACAACAAAACAGGGATTAAACAAATCTTGTGTGAAGACTGAAACTCAACTGGACTGCTCGGAAATCTGTCTTATAAAATGACTTCACATAATAACTTTGCCTGAAGAAGTTTCAGTTTTCTAACAAATTGAAATACTATATATTCTGTATGGGAAAAAGCTAGGGCCTCTGCAAATGGCTATAAATTAGATATCTATACCCAGTAAGAAAAAGGGGAACCATAGGTGCAAACGTGTTCTAGTTTCAAATTCTTATGAGCTCTGAAACCTCAGGCAAGTTACCTAACCTCTAAGCCTCAGTCCCTCCATCTGTGAAGTGGGACACCGCCTATCTCAGGGAACAGCTGAGAGGATTAATGAGTAGAAGGTATGTGATATGCTGGGACTGGAATATAGTAAGAATACAAAAGCCATCAGCTATTCTTATTGTTGTTGGGATTATTAAACTGTTACTATAGGAATGTCCTAGGCAGGTGGTCTTTCAAAAAGCTTTATATGACTATACAAAACATACTCATGTTCTTGTGAATTTAAGAAAAGTTCTGGATCAAGTACCAAAATTTAAATAAAAGGAAAAAATTGTAGGGTTTACACTCAGTACCCACAAAGAGGTAGCTCTAATGAACCAGGAGACCCTGTTTTTTTATTTTTTAATCCTCACCCCACGACATTTTTGCATTTATCTTCAGATAGAGCAGGAGGGAGAGAGGGAGGAAGAGAGAGAGAGAAACATTGATGTGAGAGAGACACATCGAGTGGTTGCCACCCACACGACCCCAACCGGGACTGGGGACAAACTGCAACCGAGGTACGTGCCCTTAGCGAGAACTGAACCCGGGGTTCTCAGGTCTGTGGGCCGACGCTCTAACCGCTGAGCCAAACTGGCCAGGGCCAGGAGACCCTGATTCAATACTGACCCAGTAGAGGCAGAGAAGCTACATGGGAGGTGGGCATGCAGGGGAGCTGGACTTTACTGAGCTCCTTCCCACAGAGTCTCTAAGCGTGTACTCATGGTCTCAGTGGTCAAGAAGAGAAAAGTAAAAACTGACCTCAGGGAGACTGTAGGTTTTCTGGAACTGGGATATAGAGTAGGAGCGGATGTAGTCACCCATCTCTTCTTTTGTTTCTATAGCTCGCTTCACCAGCCACTGGGGAAGAAAGTTAGAAATGTGAGTAGGGATGAAATACCACCAAGGTGAAGGTCAACTCAGATGGCATAACTTGTGAACCCAAATCACCATATTTAAATGGATCAAGTGATGAAAAACTATCAGCATATATGTCCTAAAGGCAAAGCCATTGGCTGGGCATCTGGGATGTTAAGATCCAGTGGGACCTAGAGCTGAGTAGCTGTGCAGGAGCTTTAAAGCTTCACCTCGGATCCTCAGGACTCAGTTTCCCTCTCTGCATAAAGCAGAGGTGAGACTTATCAGTTCCTTTCACCTTGAAGAGCTGCTGTGGGAGTACATGAAATCATAAGTACTAGAGTGCTTTGTAAATAACTTTATAAGCACAACACAAACAGAGCTATTTCCCACAGCTACCTGGTTCTAGGCAGATCTTAATGTAACCGTCTCCTGTGTGGCCTGCACCACAGACCAGAGAATAGGGAAGAATGACAGAGAACACTTGGTGTAACCCCTCATTTGACAGATAAAAAAGTCCCCAAAATATTCAGATTGGAGAATAGGATGTACTGAGTACACAGACCTAGGCTTCGGGTTAGTTTGGTATTCACAACATTTTCTCTCTTAATCCACACATTATAAAGCAGCTGGTCCTGGCTGCGTTTTACAGAACCTGAAGCTTAGAGAGGCTATGTAACTTGTCCTCTGATCCATAGCCCACAAGCCACAAAGCTGTGCATCACAATTGGGAGGGTCTTCCACACTAGACGACTGGACATGGGTTTTATTATAAATGTTTCCCAGTTCTACTGGGCTGATATGCAGAAGTAGCTGCTCTTCATTTTTCCCTAGTTAAAAGTCCACTTAATTAAAACACACACACGCACATACCCACACTCCATAACCTATGGAAGATCCAGGTGCTCTCAGGGTAAGAATGCAATGAGAAAGAAAGAGGCTTTGCTTTTCCACACTGGCTCTTCATTCATTCCCTTAATTACTAAAGAACATTATGGAAGGGAATCCCATCTGTTGGGGTTGTCATGCTCTCTCAAGAGAGAGCTATTACATCTCAGAAGCAGTTTTTGGACAGTAGTTGTGTTTCCCCAAGACCACAGTCACACTTGGCAAAATTTAGCTATTTAAGAAAGTAGACACATGGCACATACATCGTGTTCCCACAGAGCTGGAAAGAATGCTTGCTCACGGAGGGGGCCTGCTCAAGTAAAGGTCACATTTAGGAAGTAAATGTTTAGGAAGTTGTCCAGGATAGGGATAGTGGCAAGTAATTATATGAGAAATATTCTTTTGTTGTTAATACCTTTCATTTATTTCCATCACTCCAAATAATGACCTCAGGTACTGACTAAAATCCAGAAGCAGAGCAGAAGGTAAGACAGCATTCAGAATCACTTTAGCCCATTAACCCCCCCCCTCCCCCCCGCCCCAATGCAACACCATGGCCCAGGACAATTATGGAGGCTGATTCTTGCTCAATTCAATCTTGTTCTGCTTTCGTTCAGATGGGGAGATCCAGTTTCCGGCCTTTCATATTTGTTTCCTGTTCAGATATGCCTCCATTAATCAGATCTACACTAAGTTATTTGGCTGGATCCTGGAGAGTGTGATCAGACAAGGAAAGGAAAGTCTGTTGAGTCATAGGATTCCCTTAGAGAACTGATCGCTCTGTTTTGAAGTTCCCAGCATGAAGGGCCACGGAAGGAACTTTTCAGATGACCAAACTCTGCCATAGGTCCCAACCATTCGGAAAAAAATACCTACCCTCACAGGATTCACGTCTGGCACGGGAGAAAAGATGTGACCTAGAACTAACAGTGGCTGGAAGTTAGACTGTTTTTCTTTTGACTGGCATTCAGGAGTGTTACTATAGCTTCGCTAACCAGTGTGAACATGGGTGATGAGCCTCTAGATTCACACAGACAATGAGTTCAATGGTTCCCAATCGATGGTCCATGACTGTTCTTTCATTGGTCTCCAGCAAAACAGGAAAAAACTGCAGGCATGTGGTGAGTTTTTCATAATGCTTAAAGTATTAAAGGTGAAGACCTGTCCTTATTCTGAGATTGGGGTTAAATGTCATTTCTTTTAAGAAATGATGGTGAAAGTAAGATAGTTATTTTTTTTTAAACATGTTTTTATTGACTTTTTAGAGAGAGAGGAAGGGAGAGAGAGATAGAAACATTGATGTGAGAGAGATACATTGATCGGCTGCCTCCTGCATGCCCCCTACTGGGGATTGAGCCCGTAACCCTGCTGTGTCCTGACAGGGAATCTAACGGGGACCTCTCAGTCCATGGGACGATGCTCAATCACTGAGCCACAATGGCCGGGCAAGATAGTTGTTACTTTAAAAAACATTCTTGCCTAGCAAAATACAGGTGCAACTGTCAGTCAACCTCCATTTTTGCTTTTAAATTTTACAGGTCCATGAAATTAAGAAATCTGGTAACCACTAGCCTGGCCTGTCATGTCCAGTCAGAAAGCCTGCCAGCATGCTACTCACAAAACGGAACCATTCGTTCACAGACACTCAAAATGCCCACCCACAAAGGATCACTCCCCTTTCATCTCCTTCTCATATCTGGACTAGAATTTTTGCCCTCAAAGTTCTAGCAGAGGGTTGAGTAAGGTCTAATCACTAGAGATCCAGTCTTTCCAGGAAAAGGCAACAACTTCACAGTGTGATAGTATTGGAGGTTTCAGTAACAATCAACACAAGGTTCCTACTTCCTGTTTTCACAAAAAGAATTCGGTAGCATTTCCTTGAATCAGAGAGACAGAAAGTCTACCAAAGATACAAATCAAATTTTGAGTAGAAGTCTTAGGCACAGATTTACAAATTTCATGGTATTTGATGTGAAGTCTAATGCAGGGCAGATTCCCAATAACAGTAATAACAACAGAAACAACTATATAACACTTATAAATCACTTACTAAATGTGCCAGTCCTTCAGCTAAGTGCTTTACACACAGTAATTCTCATCTTATCAGGTAAGTACTATTATTATTTCTATTTAACAGATGAGAAGTTAAGTCCTTTGCCTAAGGTCACACATCAGAGCCAAGATTTGAACTCAGAAAGTCTCCAGAGTCCATGCATTTACACTATATAATCCTGACAAGACTTAAAAGACGTTTCCAGCCAGGGCTGCACAGCTTTCTCCTCGGTGGCTGCATGAATGGTGGAGTGGGAAAGTACAAGGCTTGGAGACTAAGCATTTAGACTGGAATCTTTGCTTTTCTACTCTGCCTGTAAGCAAATCAATTACCCTCTCTGAGTCTCACTTTCCTCAGATGTTAGACTGGGATTATAATAGACGCTTCGAAGACTCTATTAGGATCAGATGTAAAGTACTGTTCACAACACAGGCAACAAAGGTGAGCCCCTCTGCTCCTCCTCTTTTCAAGGTGCCTGGAGGGGAGGCACACAAGAACTGCAGAGAGAGAATACAGGGAGCTGTACAGTGTGAGCCACTTAATCACAGAGGCTTGGGGAAAGGTGAGGTGGAGATAAGTCTCCCAATAGACGTTTAGTCTTCAAATAAGGACTGAATGTCTACAAAGTGCCAGACAGTCTGAGGTATTGGAAAGACAACAGTGAGCAAGACAGCCATGGTGCCTGCCCTCATGAAGTTTAAAGTTTGATGGAGAGACAGATAAATAACCACACACTTGAATATCCATGGTACCAACTACAGTAAGGGACATGCCCGTAAAGAAAGGGAATGTGGCTATATGAGTGGATATGGCAAAGGGGCCTGTTCTAGATTACGGGGTCAGGGGAAGCTTTCTTGAGGTGGCTTGGTGGAACTGAGATCTGAATAATAAGTATGAATTAAATAGTTAAGAAGAAAAGGAAGAGTTTTCCAGCTTGGGGGAAAGGCCCATGACAGGAGGAACTATAATAACTAAGAAAATCTGAAAGTCAGAGGGACTAAAATAGAAAGAACAAAGAAAAGCAAGGAATGAGGCTGGATAGGTCGGAAGCAACCGAAGCATGGGGGCTTGGAGTCCTATCTTTACCAAAAGAACAATGAAAAGCAACTAATGGGGCCATTCAGCGATCAGGTGACAGCGTGAAACTAGGGGAGGTGGAGCACCAGCGACCTTCTGAGGATGACATTAGGAAACATCACCATGTTCTGTGGCCACCAATCCATTAGATCCAGGATCTAGGCCAGAGAGCCCAAGAACCAGACCCATTAGAAGAATTCGATGTTCAGAGGACAAGAAACCACACAGAGGCTCTCACCTGAACAACAGGAAATATGTGAATAAAATCCATCCCCTGGATCTGGTGAGGCTCCAGCTGGTGTGGACACTTCATTCTTGGCAGAACTGAGACAATTTTTTCTGATAGAGCTCTATTCGGAAAAAAACAACAAGCAAAGAGTGAAAATACACTAAGTGGCCCTTAAGACATATCTCAAGTCTGGACAGCATTCCAGAAAAATCTGGGCTTCACAGTGTCAGACCAGGACCAAGTTTCTCCTGGCTGACCGAAAAATTAGAAAAAATAAGCACAATTTAGATGTGTGTGTGCATGAGTGTAAGGCCACAAAATTGCCTTCATCCTTTATTCTAAGACTGTGCGCTTCCTCCTTTTTCATATTAACATATTTTATTTCTTTATGAAATTATGGTGATGTTTGAGGTAGTAGTTTTTATTTTTAACATCTTTATATGGTAAAATAAAAAGTTATCAGGGTCCCAATATTCTTTTACATTTCATTTTACTGACCTACTTTTACAAAAAGTTTGGGAACCACTAGGTTACACATTAAAAAAAATTGTTGTAGATAGCAGTCAGGCAAGAAATAATTACCAGAATTGTGCCAGGTACCCAGAATATTAAGATGAAACATGGTGCCTCAAACTTAAGAAAAAATTGGAGTTTTCTACTCTGGTACAAAAGTATTTTTTTAGAATATGTTTTTATGGATTTTAGAGAAGGAGGGAGAGGGAGAGAGAGAGAGAGAAACATCGATGAGAGAGAACATCAACTGGCTGCCTCCTGCATGCCCCCTACTGGGGATCAAGCCCCCAACCCGGGCATGTGTCCTGACTGGGAATCGAACCGGTGACCTCTTGGTGCAAGGGATGATGCTCAACCAACTAAGCCAGACCAGCCAGGATACAAAAATATTTTTAAAACAAAAAATAGCCTTTAATTTTTTGATATTCTAAAATCAATGCTAGATTTGGGGGAAGCATGTATCCTCTTTTTTTCCAGAAAAATTTTCCGCTTCTCATGAGGGACACTAATCTCTCTCCAACACCTTACCTCAGTCCTTCTCCTAAAAGGCTGGGAGTAGGAGGGAATGAATCAGGCTCCCTGAGGTCTGGATGCATTCTATCTCAGCCAGGAGGTAAGTACCCTCCCCCTGCTGGAGAGGTTTTTCAGCTCTATATGGGCCTGGGAGGGACAGTTTTATGGCAAGGGTGATGGAGGGACTTGTATGCAAGTCCATTTCACCACAGATTTAACCCTCCTTCTCTAATCAGTTGGTATTTGATCTCCAACAGTCTTCCCCCATCTTAATTGAATCAGATTCAAGAGGAGAGAACAAAGGTTATTTAGTGGTTCTGCTAAACGCCAAAGCCATGGCACATAAACGGGAAATTTGAGAAACAGTCACCAGGCATGGTCCTACGGGGCCATATGGCGAAATGGGAGCTTCTGCTCTGCCTATATGGATAGTTTAGATTATATCCCCATTTAAGACCCTTTAAAAAAAAATCTTAGCCAGTTACAGCAAATACTATGGCCTTGTTTATAAGTGTAGGACTATTTGCTTATAGATGAAGGCCCTGGTGAATGAGGTCACCAGGTCTTACCAGATGCTGCAAATTCAGTAAGTTTTGGGTCTACCCAAAGTGTTCCTGGTTCAAAGAAATCTCACACATTTTTATCTTCCTGCAGTTCCATAATCTTTCCTGGGAGACAGACACTCTTGAGACCAACATCTAACTCAGGCCTGGGTGAGAGCAATTATTGTCTTACCTATGTTCCCTTAGTAGGTTTCATCTTTTCAGTCTAACTGAAAACTAAGTAATCTAGGAACAAAAACTAAATGGCTCCGCAGGGAATGGTCCCTGGAGAACACATTACAAAAACATTTATATACAGAAAGTAGCTTTATAAGGTGGGACCAAGGTTAAAACTGCAGAGGAAAACAGCCACACCCCCAGCTCCACTGACCTGTAATATCAATGTCAAATCCAATATGTGAAGAGAAAGAAAAAAATTAGGAGAGGGGAAGACTGATACCCCACTGTACACATTCACAGAGGTAGGAATATCCACACCCCAGGATGGGAGCATATAGGAGGTATGATTTATCCACAAGGTCCGAGATATGACAAAATTGTCATGTGGCTCTTAAGTCATTCCTGTAGTCCCTCCTTTCAGAGCAGCCTATGGGTCACATGCATCTTTTCTGCCATGACATGCATACCCTGCCCAGTGGGGAAGCCTGTGGTTCTCCAGCTCTTCCTGGGACTCAAACTGGTAGGGAAATATTAGCAAACCCATTTGGCAATATATCTAATGCGCTCTCTGATAAACTATGTTTTACTTTCATCTCCATAAGACTCCTATGCCTTGAAAATTGAGAGGGGAAGAAATGGGTGCTCTATTGGCCCTGCTCTTCAAACTCCAAGTTTAGCAGATGAAAAGGATTACCAACCCTGGCTCTATGTCCTTGCTCCAGGCAGGTCCTAACTGTTTGTATATGGGGAGGCCCATTTCCTCTCAGCTGTATTTTGGTTCAATAGGAGGAAAGCTCCCTCTAGTGGCTACAGATCTATGGGCTTGCACAGGGTTACTGATTGCCTACAACCATTCAGTCAGTAGCTTAAAAATCGAGGCTGGGACCCCCAACAACAATCAGCCCAACCCTCTACTTTTAGACAAGGTTCTCCCTGGCCACTCCTCAAAGACAGCCTACTCTCCCAGTCCATAAAGGCCCCAAGGAAAGGATGCTGCAAGTCATCTCAGTCATTTACAACCCTCTTAAACCCACCTCCCAGAAATGACTGCCAAGTCTGAACAGTCTTGGCAGCACATCGAAACACCTGATGGCACAAATGTTGCTGGAGGGTGGAGGTGGGGGAAACACAGACAGGTGGGGGGCAGGGAAAAAAGTCAGGAAGACTTCTTACAGAAACCCACCAGTTCCCATCTAGCTTCTGGAGCTCAGGGTGAATCCTCTGACTTTCTGAAAATAAGGGGAAATGACAACTCAGAGGTCACCAGGCAGGTATCCTAGTCTAAGACTTTAACATGCCCACTTGTTATTACAGGTGAACAGTTTGATTCTTTAGTTTTTAAGAGTGTTCAGTGCACTGTTTCCTTCTCTACTGAAAATAGTTTAAAAGAGAGTAAATTAAATCTGGGTCTAAATTCCAGTTCCATCACCCATGCTGGGACTTTTGACAAGTCACCAGGTCCCTCTGGTCCAATAATCCCATCATAAAACAAAGGATAAGCTCCGTCCTGCCTATTCAAAGGTTGTTGTGAAGGTTAAGTAATAAAAAGCATGTGCAAGTGCTCTGCACACAGGGGCCTAGTAAATGTGTGTTGTTAAAATGAACTCAGTTATAGGCCTAAATTCTGATTTATGGATCTCTGTGGTAACAGGACTTTTGGACAGACTGGAATGGAGGGCAGAAGCTCATGGTCCTTAAGAAAGAAGGATCAGGAGAACAAGGCCCCAGGTGGCACACACAGAAGAGCCTGAAAGATAATCATGCCCTCAAAGGACAAGTGCACTCCTGAGACAGTGCTGCCTGGCCACCCATCACATCAGCTGGGATATGCTGAGGCACTGCACACATAAGGCAGTATTAGGCTAAACTGCACCTAACCAGAAATTTTGTGGGGAGCAACCTCAAACACAGAACACATTAAAAAACCAAACAGGAAAGAGTTTTGGGTAATTCAATGTCCTGTGGCAATGACATTTCTCCTACAGATAATAAAGACCCAATTGCCTGATGCACTTGGAGGAGGCTGATGGGTCTTTAGTCATGCAAATCCCTGTCCCCATTTCTGTCCACAATTACAGTTCACATCAAGGACTTATTAGAGAATGTAATATATCTTCAACCCTTTATCCAAACCCTTTGGGGAGAAATGAGTTTCAGAATTCAGAATTTTTTAGATGTTTGTACCTTAGTGTACCTAAGAGGCATATACTATGTATTATGTAGGACCCCAGTAAAATCTGGAGCAGCACCCTAAAATCAAAGAAATTAACATTTATGCAGCAGAAATTATGACTATTCATATAAGTGGGATCAAGAAAGACTACAGTTCAGTTCAGGTCATATTTTGCTTCCATATAAGTTTTGTATCTATACTTAAAAATAAAACATTTTCAGTGTTTTTCAGAGTTCAGAAATATGGATAAAGGACTGAGAATCTGTATTAAAAACACCATGCTCCAATACCTATTAAGAGTATTGTCACTGATGGAAATATATCATAACCGCCAAGGACAGAAAGGTGAAAATGGACTAAGAACCATTGTAAAACTCCAAAGAAATCTAAGAAACAGTAAAACTAGTCCAGAAAGAATGCACTAGAAGGAAATCCCAGCATGTCAGGGGTGCCACAGTGTAAAAATCAATCAATTCAAACTGTGACAGAAAGAGGCTTCAATCAAGAGAGTCCTCAAGAAGACAGTGAGCCCCTGGCCGGGTAGCTCAGTTAGTTAGAAAGTCATCCCAATACGCCACGATTGCAGGTTTGATACCTGGTTAGAGCACATACAAGAATCAACCAATGCATGTATAAATAAGTGGAACAACAAATCGATGTTTCTCTCTCTCTCTCTCAAATCAATAAATAAATAAAAAAGAAGACACTGAATTCATGTTAGTATATAGACTAATTAAAGAACTGTCTGATCTTTGTTACAGTTAAAGGTATGTGTTGGTTTGTTAGCAACAACAAAAAAAGGCAATCAGAAAAATTTTAAAGATAGCTATATAAATATAAAGTGAATTACAGTTGACCTCTGAACAATGAGGGGGGTTGGGGTAGTGACCCCACGCAGTCGAAAATTCATGTGTAACTACAGTTAGCCCTCTGAATCTTCGGATTCCTAATTGCAGACTGAAAATACAATGTGCCTGGTTTTCAGTGACTCACAGAGGCCACCTTCACTTGTTCAGGCCAAATACCTCATAATAATCCTTGACTTCCCTTTTACTCATACTCCAAGTCCAATTTGTCATAAAATCCTTAATATATCCAAAGTACCCAGAACAATGCCTGACTCATAGTAGGAGCTCAATAAAATATGCTGAGCCAATGAGTAAGTGAAAAGATTCCTTTAAAAAAAATTTTTTTTTAATCCTCTCCTGAGGATATTTTTCTATTAATCTTCAGATAGAGTGAGAGGGAGGGTGGGGAGGGAGGGAGACAGGGAGAAATATCAATGTGAGAGAGAGACATCGACGGTTGCCTCCTGCACAACCCTGACCAGGGTTGGGGATGAACTGAAACCTAAGTAGGTGCCAATGACTGGAATCAAGCCTGCAACTCATTGGTCTGCGGGCCGATGCTCCAACCGCTGAACCAAACTGGCCAGGGTGGAAAGAGATTCTTTTTGATTGTGGTATTTGTTTTAATCTTCACCAGAGGATATGTTTTTATTGATTTTAGAGAGAGAGAGGGAGAGAGAGAAACATCAATTGGCTGCCTCCTATATACCCCAACTGGGGATTGAACACACAACCTAGGTATGTGCCCTGACTAGGAATCAAAACCGCAACCTTTTGGTACAGAAGATGATGCTCCAACCAACTGAGCAACCCAGCAAGGGCTTGATTGTGATAGTTTATATATTCTCCTTTAATCAGTACCATTATGATCCAGAAGATTACATTTCCTTTTCTCTGACCCCATCACAATTCTTAGTTTTATTATAAACACTGTTTATTGATTCACTTTAGAATCTACCTGTAGATAAAGCATGAACAATTTAATTGCTATTATTGAAGAGACTATAAATATTATGCCCCAAACATTATGAAAATAATGTCAGCATGGCAGATGGAGGCTGAAAGGTAAAAGGAAAAACAGATACCAAAATGTTCAACCTATGTGCTGAGAAACTGTTATTAATAGGTCAAGAAACAGAAGCTTAAGTAGATTAAAATTATACAAGTAATCATATAAAAGCAGGTAATAATGAAAAGACTGGAAGATGAAGGGGATGTAGTGAGTAGTACAGGTGAATTAATTTCCTCATCTCATTGGACACAAATGAAACAGAGTGTATACATAGTTGGAGATGCAGAAGTGATCACTCTGAAGAATCTAAATCTAAAACCTAAGCAGGTTGAAGATGATTCTTTCCAGGAAATAAAACTGGTATAAAGAATGGGAAAGGTGGAGGAAGACAGCTGTATGTTTTGTTCCCTTTGGTAGTATTTGAATTATTTTTAACTTCATGGATGTAACACCTACATAATTAAAACAAACAAAAAGTCAAGAATAAAAAGCTACCTCTCAATTTAGCCTAACCAGTGAGAGCAAAGCCATATACCTGGACTCCACTGAACTGCCTCCCAGTGTAGGACTCTTCACTACTGATGGTGGGATGTAATGACACAGTCCCAGGGCAGCAGATGTTGGGGATGTAGAGCCCCACTCTTCATGGCTGGGTAGTGATGAGCACAGTGTCACTGTATTTAACAACAGGTGTCTTGAGGAGTGTCCTTTAGTTTTAGTAGTAAGAATTTTAGAGATTTGGAGGCACTGATTTTTCTTCTACTATACAGAAACTGTGAATTGGGCTATTTATTGTTTTTCTTTTTGTTGGCTGCCAGAAAGCTCAGAGCTAAATCTGTAGCCCACCCAAGGCATTTTTGTGGCCCATCACAAAGGTGTTAGCCTTGGCCCTAACTCTGCCTTTTGTCCCATTGATTTTTCCTTTCTCTTTGCCTCACCTTTCCACGATTACTGCTTCATATGCATATTTGTAAACCATTTTTAACCCATTTGGAAGTGTTTTTTCTTAAGGGAGAATAAGGCTTCAAAAAAATAAGTGAGTCACAAAATCATTCAGATCTGAGATCACAAACCCCTATTCTTACGGATGAGGGAACTGAGGCTTGCCCAAGGTCACACGATGGTCAGGCTGGGAGCAGAACTGGGCATCCCAAATGGTCTAATGAGATCACTGAGGCCCTAGTGAGCTATGGAAGACCAGCCAGGGTGCCCTCAGGTGAAATCTCTAGTAAGGAGCCCATGCCATCTCTGATGACAGGCAAAGCCAAGCTGTCTTTCACAGAGCCAACAGGGAGGGAAATATTCTCCTTTCCTCATCCTATTCAACTTGCATTCAAATTAGCTGCCATTAGAAAGAGATATACTAAGCAGTTCCTAGAAACTTTGATCAAGAAAAATTATTAGAGTGGTTGAACAGCACTACTCATCAGGGAAACGTAAATCAAAAACACAATGAGATATTACCTCATATCTGTTAGAATGGCTGTCATGAAGAAGACAAGAGATAACAAGTGCTGGTAAGGATGTGGAGAAAAAGAAATCCTGTGTACTGTTGATTCGATTGTAAGATTGGTCTAGCGGCTATGAAAAACAGTATGGTTTCTCAAAAAATTAAAAATAGATCTACCATGTGATCCAGCAATTCCATTTCTGGGTATATATTAGAAGAAAACAAAATCACTATCTTGAAGAGATATCTGCACCCCCATATTCATTGCAGCATTATTTACAATAGCCAAGAGATGGAAACAACCTAAGTGTCCATCAATAGATAAATGGATAAAAAAATGGAGTATATACATACAGTGGAATATTATTAAGCCATAAAAAGAAAGTCCTGCTATTTGCAACATCAAAAATAGACTTTGAGGGTACTGTGCTAAGTGAAATAAGTCAGACAGAGAAAAGCAAATAACGTATGGTCTCACTTAACTGAACTCATAGAAACAGAGCACAGATTGGTGGTTGGCAGAGGCTGGGGTGGGCAAAAAGGGTAAAAGATAAATTAAGTTCTGGGTATATAATGTAAAGCATGCTATTTTATCAATACTACACTGTATATCTGAAAGTTGCTAAGAAAGTAGATCCTAAAAGTTCTTATAAGGAAAAAAATGTATACCTATGTGAGATGATGGATGTTAACTAAACTTACTGTGGTAATCATTTCACAATCTCTCCCTCCCTCCCTCTCTCTCTCTCTCTCTCTCTCTCTCTCTCTCTCTCTGTGTGTGTGTGTGTGTGTGTGTGTGTGTGTATATATATATATATATATATATATATAATATCTACACACACACATCTCAAAGCATTATGTTGTACACCTTAAGCTAATACAATGTTACATGTAAATTGTATCTCAAAAGAACCAGAAAAAGGTTTTTAAAAAAGTGTTAGAAATAGCCCTGGCCAGTTTGGCTCAGCAGTTAGAGCATCGGCCCGCGGACCAGAGAGTCCCGGGTTCAGTTCCTGCTAAGGGCACGTACCTCAGTTGCAGTTCATCCCCGGCCCTGGTTGGGGTTGTGTGGGTGGCAACTGGTCGATCTGTCTCTCTCACATTGATGTTTCTCTCTTTCTCTCTTCCTCCCTCTCTCCCTCCCGCTCTATCTGAAGATAAATGCAAAAAAATGTCCTCGGGTGAGGATAAAAAAAAAAAAAGAAAAGTGTTAGAAATAGCCTGAACGTCAAAATGACTCTTATATGCCACCTGTGTGACCTTGGCTTCTTTCAGTCTGCTTTGTAATCTATAAAACTGCGATAACACCTGTTGTAATGAAAATTAAAATAAAATATGTGAAGTGTCTAGCACAACTTCACATAGTAGGCAGACAGTAGGCACTCCCCTTTTAGGCTCTTCCTTGGCAAAGCCTACCAACTTACATTTTTTGACCTATTGTAGAATTTTCTTGAAAGAGCAAATCAACATCTACGTCAAAGTTGCAAGTAGTAATGCACCAAGTCATTCCTCCTACCACCTGCAAGACAAAAAAAAAGTTTTCTCTTTCTAGTTTGGGGAGAGGGGAAAAAGTGAAAGGTAGTTAAGATAAAAACATTTTTACAGATTCAATGAACATATAAAATTATGTATTGTTAGAGAGAATATATATGCCCTGACCCCATTAACTATAATTCATCTAAAATAGCACTGTTGAATAAAACTTTCTGCAGTGATGGAAATGTTCTGTATCTGCACTGTTCAATACAGCAGTTGCTAGCCACATGCAGTTACTGAGCACTTGAAATGTGGCTAGTGTGACTGAGAAACTGACTTTTATTACTAAATGGACATATCATGCATAGACTTACTTTATACTGAAGGAGACAGACATTAATTCTTAGGTAAGAGAAGTCTTAACCCAGTTTCAGGAAAGTGCCAGATTCCAAAGAAATCATCTGTTTAATGGACCAGAGTTGCAAAACTGACATTTTGTGGCTCATTATTTAATTTCCATACACATTGTTTTTCACCTACCTAAAGGAGATGTGAATCCCTGCTCTATTTTTCTCAAAGGATTTCTCTCAGATGCAAATGAGACTAAGGCTAAAAATCCATTTTGAAACAAAATCTTTTTGGACATAGTTTGATGTTTAAAACACACACACACACACAATAGTGAATCTTACTCCTGGCTGTGCTGTAGACTCCTGTGAGATGCCTAATAACATACAGATTCCAGGCCCCACCCAGACCTAACTGAGCAGAATTTCAACGGGTAAGGCCTAGATATCTGTATTTCTAAAACAATCCACAGTGATTCTGTTATGTGTAGCCAGAATCTGGAGCACTCAACACTTTCTTCCACCAGGAAGCTTTCCTGGCCTGCTGTGTCTGATCTGGACACTTCACTTATGCGTATAGTTCACTGCAGTAGTACTTACTGCATTATGCCATTTATTCTATGAATGTTGGTTTACTTGTCTCTCTTCCCTATGTTATAGAGGTTGAGGCATTTGAGTACAGGGTATCTGTCTTATGTCTGTGCCCTCAACACCTATTACTATGCTTTGTGCATAATAATTGTTCAAGATTCTGCTGAATTAAACTTCATCCCATACTGACTTTTCCCTCCTCAAAACTAAGCATTTACCATGAAACTCTGGAAACTGTCTGTAAGCACACTGACCTGGGAAAGTTCCTTATTAACTCAGATTATTTTATTTTACATAAGTTTTATCTTCCCAGCCAAACTGTAAGTTCCTCAAAATGAGGAACTATTTCATTTTCTTATATGCATTTCCTAAAGTTTCGTGCATAGAAAAGGAATTCAAAGTGTATCTACTGATACATTATTTTTTCTTTTAATAAGAAATTTGTACACTTCCACAATGAATCTGAGTAAGAGAGAAATGGAAACATGGACATGGAGAAAGTAAAAACACAATCTCTTCCTCCTCTCCATGGTTAACCACGCCATCCTGATAAAATAATAGCCAAATGGTTAGAAAAATTTCCTCTTACCTTATCAAAAGGTGACAAGCCTTTAATTCTTGCCCTGAAATACCCAGCTGCAACCAAGAGCTCCAGAATTTCAGTCAACTTGACATTTTGTTCTTCATCTTCTCTTGTTTCTACCTAAAACAAAAGGTAAAAAGCCGATAAAAGCTACCTTGAATAAAGAGACACCAGGTTTATCTCCTGATGCCACAACACTGCCAGGTGACACTGGCTGTATCACAGCAGTTATGAAGGAGCATGAGGACACAGTGCTGCCAGAGTTTCAGAGAAGAGACTCCCCAGTCCTCAATGAGCTGTTAAATCACTATGGGTGGGGGAAGAAGACACAAGTAGCATAGCTTATTTACCAGGTGCTGAAGGAATCTAGAGAAAGGAAGATTAAGGCACATGACCTCCCTGTTCTCTAACACATGGTTTACTTGACAGTCTTCTCAACTAGATTATAAATTCTTTACAGAAAGGAACAGGGTGGTTTTTATTTTTATTTTTTAACTTCATACTCATTTTGGTCCAAGTTATTTTCAAGAGGGGCAAGAACGAAGAATTCAAATATGTATGCCTCTCTACACTTCTCTTTTTGATCCCTAAGGCAAATATAAAGAAAGCTTTCAACCTAGAAATATTAAAGGGTGATTATTGCCATATAACAGCATTGCCTGAAACATAATACATTCACCTAGTATATTTAAATAGATTTAACAATTTAAATTTATATCCTACCTTCACTCCCAGCTGTTTATTTACAAGTCAAATACATCTAAATATTCTAGTATTTTTGCCTGTACTTACTGTCATGAACTGTGCCTTTCCTCTCTTGCATCATTACAAAAAATAAAAAACCATCTGTCTATATAAAACACCACCAAGGTTCAAATCCTTGTACCCACCACTTCTGACCACTGCCTTATTCAACAATGCCTGTTAAATCTTCCTTTACTAAACATCTCACATTAATTGTCCCTTCCCTTTTATTTACACTTAATGCCAGGACTATTGCAACTGCCTCTCAATCTTTCTTCTCTGTTCATTTGTCTTGCTCATTCGTTTCTAAATCACAGCTTTCACATCATTACCTCCTTAGCTCATCCCCTGGCCCTCATCATTAATGCATCATACACTGTCTATAAGATAAACTCTAAATGTCTTAGTTTGGCATCCAGATCTTTGGCTGAAACCTATCTTTTCAGCTTCATCCTTCACCTCTCCCCAAAACAATCCAGACATGGCTATGGTCAACCTAGACAAGCACTGTTCACACCACTCTCCTTCTCCTAATATTCTCTGATCACCAAGAAATCATCCTCAAATTCTAGCTCCTATTTGATGCCAAACCTGACAGCCTGAAATGGTCCTTTCTCTGCATTTCTATTTTATTTAAAAATCATGTCATTCATACAATTAAGTAACAACCTCTTTTGAGTGACATGTCTGATGTTAATGAACATGCCTGTCTTTCCAAACAGACTATTATATTAGCTAGTTCAGGAGAGGACCAGAACGTTATTCACCCATGTTTACTCCTCTGTTCTGAAACAGTGTTAGGCTTCAAAGACACACTTATTATAGAATGACATGCTCAATCATTACATAAAGTGCATGACCTAAACCAGTCATGTATTAGCAAAATGTTTTCATAGTCATGATGCCGTTAATGGAAATTCAAGTTTATTTTGAAGTACAAACTGCCAGGAGAGGGAGTATACATATTAACACATAGTTGCACATGGAATTATTAAAGTGACTGTTAATCTCTTGCAATGGAGGGGGTGGGAGTGGTGGTGGTGGAGGTGACAACTATGCACCACTACTCATTTAACTCTCAAATGACCCTGGTCCAGCCTATCAAAGATTCTGAAGGTTAGCATTCACTAGTTATTAGTGGACATGCAAAAATAAGGTAATATTAACTATTCACACCTTCTCTTCCTTGGCAAAAGATCTGCGATGGGTGAAAAACAGCTACAAGTGGAGAAACTCAAATAAAAGAGAAGGTAAAGAGCAGTTATGGTTTACACAGGTACAATAGAAAAAAAATGGGATGATACAAACATTTTCTTAAAAGTCCTGGGATGTAAAACAGGAAGCCTTCACTTGTTCAATCATCATTCATCATAAAAACACTTCTAAGAAGAGGACAGAACATCACAGGAGGATCATCTCTGCCTCAACTTCTACCTAAGGAGCATCCCATGGAAGATGCATGGCCAATGCTTCTCAACCACTCACCCCCATAATGGAGATGTATACTTTTGCCTGTAAAATAACTTTATGGCACAAGACACTGAATGGATAATGCTAATAAGACTTCAAATTCATTTCACAGATTAACACTGAAACAATAGAAAAGAGCATGAAAGAATACCCTCTTGAAGCCATAAAAAGCCACCAAGCTGGTTAATACATACAATTATTTTTTAAAAAATTAAAATTCTGGTAAAGATGAATGACTGGTGAGCTCCTAAACCAGGAGCACATTAAAATTTCAATTGCCTTGTATTGTAGTTCATGTAAGCTGGAGGGCAGGGCCAAGTTCAGCTATCTTTCTATCCTCCACATACATACCATAAAAAACCGAAGTTAATGAATTAATAGGACTAGTAACAGCTTAATGATACAGACTATATGTTCTAGTCTTTGAACTAAATAATAACTTGATTATATAGTCACCCTGTCTGCCTCCCAATTGCCAATAACTGTCCTAGGCTCTTGGAAAAGTGACAAATAAGACCTAGTCTCCTAACAGTCAGAGAAAGGTTAAACAAAGTTTTATTTTAGAAAGATCCCCATTGGTAGTCAGACATTGAATCGAAAAATTTTAAGGCAGACCCAAGGAGATCAGACAGGAGTCTACAACAAAAGGCCAGGCAAAAACTTGGTGAGAACCTAGACTAAAGAAGTGGCAAAAAAGAAATGTCAAATAAAATATCACAGTACAGAACCCAGTATTCACGATTCCTGGCTCCATCAAAGCAACTCCTATATACGGTTTTACCTAATACAAGGATTCTGACAACATTACACTTGTTAGGATGTCCTAAGACAACAAAATGGACTTGCATTCTGGGAACACACACTGACAGATAAGTCGATCCTTCCATCACTATATCCCCAGCTTTTATGCGCAGAACAACGATCTCTCACAATTAGTGGGTACTAGTTGAGACGAAAGACCCGAGGGGGAGGGGTCAGAGAAACAAGATTGGTTACAGGCAAGTATGAGCACCACGTGCAGAAATCAGCCCCCTGCCAAAGGCCTGCTTCAGAACCTTAAGAGGGGGATAGAGTTCGAAAGTGGGTTCCATTTCTTTCGAGAATCTAATAAACTAGACTAGCTTTCAGTAAAACAACTGGAAGAGAAGGCAGATGAGAACAACCTAGCTAAGTTATATTTGCACCCCGAAGGAAATGCACTTCCCCTTTATTCCCAGCCAGTGTGGAAATTCAGAAACCACTGATTATCCTTTCCCTTAGGACCGAGTGCGTACTTAATAACAAACACCTATGCAAGGACAGGCACTCCGTTATCTTCTGGAGAAGTGACAACGCTTCCACCCGGTGCTGGGTCCCCCCGCCACACAGCACCACTGGGCACCGCGGCGCACTGACCCGGCCGGATACAAGCTACTGCGGACACGGCCCCAAACGTCCTTCTGCCTTCGGGTCTCAGCGCTGGGGTTACTGCAGGGGGCGTTCCCCCAGACACCAGGGAGGGCGGGGCTGGCCCGGAGACCCCGTCGGCCCCGCGAGGCGGCGGCAGGCGCCAGAAGGTCACCGCCCTTTGCACAACCCGAGCCCGGACTGTCCCAAAGCACGTCTCGTGACTCCAGGCGCAGCAACCCCGGCCCCAGGCGAGCCCTGCGGCGTCGAGGGTCCGGGAAAACTGCTCGAGGATCGGGAGAGGTAGGGCCCCGGTCCCGCGGCGCTGGGGCAGTTGCTGGGTTGGGAAGGCCACCTCACTCCTAAGAGACCCGGGTACGACTGAAGTTAGTCCACGCCCACGCAGGAGGACCTGCTCAGGCCCAGCGGACCGGCCGGTGCTCCCGCGCTGCACACACCTGAGAAGGGGGCGGGGCGCCCCAAACGCGGCCGGGCCCCTCTGCCCGCCGCGGGCTGGCTCGGCCCTCTCTCCGGCCCGACGTGTCAGGAAGGGGGGTGGTCCTTACCTCTGGGAGACCCCGGCCCTCCGGCCCCTTGGGCAACCCCATGATCCGGTGGGACTGAAGTGCGGCGGCACCGAAGTCCGCCGAGCGTCCGGAGGAAGCTGTCCCCGGCCGCGAAGCTGCTACCGGGGTGGAGTGCAAAGCGGGAACTTCCTCCGCCGCCGCTGCCGCCAACGCCGCCGCCGCGGGCCGGGAGCGCCTCTGCCCCGTGGAGCATGCGCACTGGGGCGGGAACGCGGCGCGACGGCGCCTGCGCGAGGGCGGCCCGGGTGAGGCGGGACCTGGGACTCACAGCTGCTGTGCAGCTCTGTGGGGGCTTCGCGCCGGAGCTCCGCACATTTCTCCGAGGTGCTTTATGAAAGGGACTGTGGCTGCATCTTGGGGAAATGTTTCATTCCGGGTCCCCTCTCTGCTCCTCCCAGGAATAACTGAAGTGGGTTCAGTTCTCTCCGTCAGCCGGACTTCGGAAGCCCCCTCGCTCCCGGGGCAGAGTCCGAGCACTGAAGAGCTTGGGGGTTCCAGATTCGGGCCCGGTGCTAGCTCAGGATCGGGGTGTCCCTGATTAACGTGCACTTGGGCAAACGTCTCGATATGCAGACCAGGAACCGAGCCCCCGAAAAAGGTTTTTTCACGCCTGCTGCTTCCCTCCATACTGTCTGAGCCAGTGCATCTTGTTTCCCAAGAAAACTCGTCTGGGGTAATGTCCCCTCATCCCACCCCCACCACCCCAGCCTCTGGTCTTCCTTAAGGGAAGGTATTCTCGAGAATGCGACTCGGTGTTGAGGTCATGTCAGCTGCCATGTCACTTACATGATGCATCCCTAGTCTATCCCAGAGGATGGCAGCTACATAGATGAGGTCTTCCTGGCCACAAGCCACTGCACCTGCTCCATAATGGCTTCTCCAGCAGTTTCTTCCTCTTACTCTTCCTCTTCCTCCCTTATTCTTCTTTCTCTTCTTCTTCTCCTTGTTCTTCTGTGAAAACTTGTTTTTAAAATTGATTTTAGAGACAAGAAGGGAGAGGAAGACACATGATCAATGTGGGAGAGAAACATCTACTGGCTGCCTCCTGTAGGCACCCTGACCAGAAATCCATCTGGCAACCTGGGGTTGTGCCCTGACCGGAATCGAACCCACAACCTTTTGGTTAAGGGAAGAGCTCCAGCCAAGTGAGCCTCCCAGCCAGGGCGACATGTAAAACTTGTGATGCTTCCTTCTCTGTGTGTGTGTTTGAGAAGGGACAGGAGTGTGAGGCTATGAGCTCCTTGAGATCAAAGAGGTTGTGTGTGTGTGTGTGTGTGTGTGTGTGTGTGTTTCCTCTCTGCTTCCCTAGAAGCTTAAAAAGTGAGTATACAGTAAATGTTTGTCCTTGAAGAAATTCTTCGTGCCTTTTGTACTCCTTTTGGAGTTTATCCTGGCAGAACAGAGATGTCTCTGGCACCGGAGTACACAGTGATTGGAAGGGCCTTATGCATGGCCATTTCCTTCCTAAATGTAGTAAGCAAATATTGCAGACAAAACTTTGTGCCACCAGCCCTAGCCGGGTAGCTCAGTTGGTGAGAACATGGTCCTGATACACCAAGGTTTCAGGTTCATCCCCTGGTCAGAGCACATAGAAGAATCAACCAATGAATGATAAATAAATGGGACAACAAATCAATGTTTCTCTCTCTCTCTCTCACATCAATAATAAAAACAAAACAAAACTGTCTGCCACCTCCCCCAGTCCCTAAGAATTAAAAAAAATTGAATATGCAAATTAAGGCATTGAGATGGGAACTCTGTTATGTTAGTTTTATGTGTATTAAAAAATGATGAAATAGCCCTGGCCGGTTTGGCTCAGTGGTTAGAGCATCGACCCGTGGACCAGAGAGTCCTGGGTTCGGTTCCCGCTAAGGGCACGTACCTCGGTTGCAGTTTGTCCCCAGCCCTGGTTGGGGTCGTGTGGGTGGCAACTACTCCATGTCTCTGTCTCTCTCACGTCAATGTTTCTCTCTCTCTTCTTCCCTCTCTCCCTCCAGCTCTATCTGAGGATGCAAAAGTGTCCTCAGGTGAGAATAAAAAAAAAGATGAAATAGAAATGATCTCTTTCTCTCATCCATTGTGAAGCCAACGAAACTCAATATCTGAGGCGCCCACTCTCATAACCCTCCAAATGTGTTATTTTTGTAATCTTAAAGTTGTCCTTCCCTGAGATGGTAAAGAATGAGGGAGAATGGGGGGTGATATAATTTGTAACCACTGTTGGGTGACCAGACAGATAATGATGCCTAGGGACAGGTAGCAAAATCTCACATAGCAGGCAAGTGTAAATAGCTGTATATAAAGCAGCCCAGGGAATACACTAGAACTCTGATAGGCTACACAGGAGTCCCTATTGTAAATGCCTTTGCAATGTTTTAAATAAACATGAGCAGCTATCTTTCCCAGTAAGAAACTGTCCTGTTTTAACTCTCTATGTAAGGTGACAGTAGCAGACTTGAGTTGACAGCATGTTTTTTTGTTTGTTTGTTTTTTGTTTTTTTTTTTTGTTTAAGATTCCAGCAAAACAGCTCAAGAATGCTTGAGCAGCCCACCTTTGAGAGAGAAACCCTGCACAGCCTTGGAGACAATGTAGGTTTGTGAAGACTCTCTTACATAAATGCATCTCTTTCCCTCTTCCCTGGCTCAGGGTATCCATACACACATTTTGTCTCCATCATGGGATATTTGGGGACTAGGGATCATCTGCCCCTCCTCTGCACATCCAGTACAGAGGTATGTGATGTTCTTCTAAGAGCAAGATTCTCGGGAACCTCACAAATACTTTCCTGAGTAAAGGGTGCCACAGTAAAGAGTTTCCTGTTAGGATCACCTTTATCCTGATGAAGTTTTCTAGAAAGCCTCAATCATTCTGTCTTCGTGTTTCTCTTGGTCCTTTCACTCTGGACTCTTGCTGTGACTAAGAAGGGGAATTACGAAGTCTTGAAGCAGGAAGGGACTTTAGGAGGCATCTAATGCAACTATGGGTGTTTAGAAAAGTAGAGTGACACTGTTTAGGTCACATATCATGTTAGTGGCAGTGCTGGGACTAGAGCCCCACATTTCTGATTTACAATGTCCTTTTATTCATCCATCTTCCTTCCTTCCTTCCTTCCTTCCTTCCTTCCTTCCTTCCTTCCTTCCTTCCTTCCTTCCTCCCTCCCTCCCTCCCTCTCTCCCTCCCTTGCTCCCTCCCTCCAACAGATATTCTGAGTTCCTTCTATGTCATTGGCTCTCAAACTTGGCTGCATGTTGGGGAGCTTTAAAAGCTACCATTACCTGACTGAGTTACACCACCCAGAGATTCTGATTTAATTGGTCTGGGGAGAAACATAAATATTTAAATTTTTCTTTGAAATATTTTGTTTTATACATAAGACAATATATATAGTTTATATATAAACTAATAGGGGGAATGTATACCCTGGGCAACCCAGTAGTGAACAGTGACTTCATCATTATAATGTTTCTTTATAGAGCATAGTGGCACACAAAATTTAAAATTCATAAACAAACTGAGAGTCCTTAAGTTAAAAGGTTCTTCCTGACAATTCTTACTTGTCTTCCAATCTATTCTCAAATAGTAAAAATTTTGCAACATACTTCTTATTGAGGGGGAGTGAATTTTTAAAACTTCACAGGTGATTCCACTGAGCAGCCAATTTGAGAACCACTGTTCTCTGGCACTGGAGATACTGCAGTCAGCAAACCAGACAAGATAATTACTGACAGAAATTAAACATGTACATTAATAAGATAATATTGTGTAGGAATAAGTCCTCTGCAGGGAAAATTCAAACCAGTGTAGTGTGATACAGCATAGCTGGAGTCTGAGGCTCTTTCAGATGAAGGGCTCTCAGGATTGAGGGGAGACCTAAATCCTGAGAAGGTGCCATGGGAGCATCTCAGGGAAAAGCACTCCAGTCAGGAGGAGCATCTGGGGTGACCTGGACATCTTTCCTCTGCCCGTCCAGATCCACTCTCACCCCTCTCACCTTGATTGGTGTTTATACAAGGCTGGCTAGGAAGGACCTCATCAGCAGAGGTTGGAGTTTGGGCACCTAGGGTGTGAAGGTCTGGGGTGTGGATCCTGGGATGGGGGATCTAAGTTATGGGGCCTGGAGAGTGGAATCTTGATAGTAATTTGACAAAATGTATCAGAACTTAAAAACTATCCCTGGATATGATCATTCCATTTTCAGGATTTATGTACAAAAATATTTATCACAATGTTATCTGTGAGAGAAAAATCTGGGAACTATGTAAACAGCCCATAAAAAGGGAATGGTTAAATACATCATAGTATGTCCATTTGGTGTCACATCATGCTGCCAGTAAAAATGTTCATTGCAGCAGGCCATGAAAGAAAAGGATGAGAGATGACGCTATCTAAATATTAGCAATGTCTGCCTGTCAAAAAAATCACCGAAACATTTAAAAGGCAAACTGGAAAACTATTTATTACCTGTGACAAGTTATTACAAATGAGGGAAAAAATTAACAGAAAAATGAGCAAAAGACTTGAATAGAGAATTCCTAAAAGAAATTGTCACTAAATATTTTTAAAAAACCATATTCTCAGCTTTACATTAAAGTTAAAATTAGGTACCTTTTCGAATGAAAGAAATAATGTTTTAAGAAATTTACACTAATGCTATAGCACTCCCTAGTCATTGAGTAAGTTTTTGCAAGGATTCTGGAGGGCAAATTGGCAAAGTTAATTTTTCAGCAAATATTCATTGAATGCTCACTGTGTGCCAGGCACTGAGAAGGGTTCTTATTTGGGGTGTGGGAGTGATTCTGCAGCCCAGGCGCATTTGGAGTTTTCACAGTGACTGGGACGTATTAGTAACATTTAACACCCAGCTGTTGTAGATATCAAGTCACCTACATTGACTTTGAGTCATAAGAGTTGCTTTGGCAAGAGGAATATGGGAAGATAAGAGATCGTGCCAGTTTTGGGGAGAGGTGTTAAGAACTTTTTATTCTGTGTTTCCTTCACTCTCTTATGCTCTTTCCATCCATCACAAGAACATGTCCAGGCAGCCACTGCACCCTTGCCGAGGCCCTTGAATGAGAACCAGATGTGAGAGAAAAGTGAGCAGATCAGAGACCCGAACCCAGCCAAACCCAGCCAAGCCAGACCCATAAGTGGGATATCAGTGTATGTTATGAGCACTGATATTTGGAGAGTGTTTGCTAAGCATTGTCATCACGGCATAACCTAACCAATACACAGAAAAAAAAGGACTTGTCCCTCCAAATGCCTTAATCCTCTGCCTGAAAAACACTGGCTACAGAAAAGGAACAAAATGGAGCTGTGGAATGAACGTGCACAGTCAACAAATAATCACATAACAAATTGTATGACCGAATGTTGAAATAAGTGCTATTAATGGGAAGTTGAAAGGTGGAGTGAGAGAGGAGCAGGGGCAATGATTTTGAATGGGAAGTCAGTGAGAGTTTCTACAAGGACATAATATTTAAGACCTGGGGTTGAGGAAGAGGGAGACTCAGAATAGGGGAAACGTTTCAGGCCGAAGGACCTGTGTGGGCAGAGCTGGAGGAGCTGGGTGGGCCTGGCAGTGGGCGTGCAGAGAGCATGAGGCAGAGGGGCCGGCCCAGGCAGGTCCTTGGGGACCACGGGGAAGGGGCTTGGGTTTTACCTAAGCACAGTGAGAGCAATCAGAGGGCTTAAAAAGAAATTATTTGGTAACATGTTGTCCTGTCACTGGAGTACGTAAGCCCTTGGTCTGGAGAAATGGATTGTGAGTTTCAAATGTCCACAGTAACAAGATTGCTCACGTAAAACTACTACTTCCGTTCATGTTATGGGGACTTGGTGAATAGCAAAAATTGGAATCCGACCCTTACACTGTCTGGCAACACAAGGAAAGGAAACAGTGAAATAATCTACATTTATATAACATTATCCTAGGAATTACAGTTTCATCAAGTGTCCATGTGAAACTAAATGAGAGAAAATCCAAAATTACTTTAGAAGAGAGACCGAAAAATGATGTTTTTCTGGATCCATAGGAAAGACTTCTTAAATAGAAATAAAAACACATTATACTTTTGGTTCAAAATCAAATGATGAAAATAATTTACTAATAAGATTCATACATATGTTATAGATTTTTTTTTACCTTCATATTTCTTGGTAAAGATAAAAATTACTGCCATGTTTCTGGATTATTTTATCAGACATGTTAACATCAACAAAAATACTCTAATTACTCTACCTACAAATAGAATAACATGGAAGTCATTAATTTATAAGATTGTTTTTTAAAAAATCTAAAATTATAAAAATCATCCTAAAAATGTCTATTTGAACCATTATATCATCTCTTAAGAGCACTAAAAGTAAAAGAAAAATCAATCATAATTACATTAGTAGAAAGAAAAAAATATCTTGTTGCAGTTCTGGATCTTCAGAAGTGGACTCATTGCAAGGTGAGATCAATTTGGAAGGTGAATCACTTCTGTTTTCAGATTGTGTGGACAGAGGACTGAATCCAGTGCTTGGTGTGGCAACACTTCTTGTTGTCAGTGGAAGATGTGATGGGCCCTCTGTGGACAGAACTTCTAGGGAGGTTCTTCCTTACTTTCCAGAATCAGAGGAAGGAAAAATGGTCCTCTTCTCAAGAACTACACATGTGGCCTGGCCGGTGTGGCTCAGTGGTGGAGCATCGACCCGTGCACCAAGAGGTCACCGGTTCAATTCCCAGTCAGGGCCCAGGTTGTGGGCCCGATTCCCAGTAGGGGGGCATGCAGAAGGCAGCCAATTGACGTTCTCGCTCATCAATGTTTCTATCTTTCTCTCCCTCTCCCTAAAAAAAACAAAACGCACAAAAAAACTACACATGTGGACAAGGAGGTGTGCATGAAATTGTTCATGGTAAGCATTGTTTGGGATAGAAAAATACTAAGTATGACCTAAATAGTCACCAAAAGAATAGATATATAGTTCGTGATATCTTTATACAGTGAATTAATATGCAGTGGTAAAAAATGAACTAGAATTACATGGTTGAATATGGATAAATATGAAAAATGTAAAGTTGAGTTTTTAAAAAAGCAACATTCATAATTATTTGCTAAGTTTACATTCACTGCTTATGGATACATAAATTATAGTAAAAGTGTGAAAGCAGCCTTTGCTGGTTCGGCTCAGCGGTTAGAGCCTCGGCCTGCGGACGACTGAGTCGCGGGTTCAGTTCTGGTCAAGGCAGGTACCTTGGTTGCAGTTCATCCCCGGCCCTGGTCAGGTCGTGCAGGAGGCAGCCAGTTGATATGGCTCTATCACATCAATGTTTCTCTCTGTCTCTCTCTCTCTCCCTCCCTCCCATTCTGTCTGATGATAAATAGAAAAGTATCCTCAGGTGAGGAATAAAAAAAAAAAAGTGTGAAAGGATGCCTGGAAATTATGTTCATGAGTCTGGTTTTCTCTGGGAAGGAAGCAGGAAGGAGGACCTGAGAGTGTCAACTCTATCTGTAATGTTTTATTTCTTGGGGAAAGAAGATCTAATGCAATTATGATATAATGTCAATATTTGATAAAGGTGGATGATAAATAGATGAATAATTATAATATTCTTATTTTCTGCATACTTTAAAATAAAGGTATGTTGAAAATGAGATAAAGAAAGACAACCACTAAAATGAATTAGAGGCAAGAAAGAAAGGACAGAGGAGGTAGACTCCTCTTTGGAGAAGTTTAAATATGAATTGAAAGAAAGAAAGAAGATGGTTGTGGGCAGCATGATTGATGGAGAGTTTTTCTTTGGCCTTTTTTTTTTAAAGATGGCAAAGACAAATTTTTAAAAATTTAATTACAGGGAAGAAGCTGGTTGAGGGACAAAAAAAAAAAAAGGTTGAAAATACAGACTTGTACCTTAGAGGCATGGCTCTTACAAATCTTCCTCAAAAAACAAAACAAAACGTTTTTTCCCCATAGATTGTCAGCTCCTCAAGAAAGGACAAGGGCTGTTTGTGTTTCATTTATCTGCATGTTGAGAGCCTGCCTTACACAAGTGCACCATGGATGGGTGGGTGAAGGGGTAAAAAGTGTGAAGTGTAGGAATATTCAAGTAATGTGTGCATCAGAGTGGCCACAAGGTGGCATATGTGACAGCCAATGATTATCTTCAGAGAAGTTCACAAGTTATAATTTCTGTTGTAAATAAGCTTATGTAAGTGGAATATGCTCAGTATTAAGTGGAAATTGTGACTATCCTGTCATCTATCGATTTTTCATCTTGAATATCACTAGGTCAACTTAGTCCTGGAAAAGGAGCTCTTGGAGCAAAAATAAACAAAGTTGCGTTGACTAAACATGTGTGCCCATCCTGAAATCCAAATAAAAGGTATGATTCTACAAGGACAAAGAGAATAGAAGAAAAAAACGAAAAATGTTATTATAACCAGTTTATTAAATTGGTTATACTTGTTAAGGTACAAGTAGGAAGCCACCTGGTTTCCTTCCCATTCATCTTCTTCTCTCTTTTTTTTTTTTACTCATCTTTATTGCTGAATGTATTACAGATGCCCCCCCCTTTTTCCCCATTGACCCTTTCCTCCCCAATCCTGCTCCCTCCTGCCTTCCCCACACTATTGTTTGTGTCCATTGGTTATGCATTTATGCATAGAAGTTCTTTGGTTTATATCCTCCTGCCCTCCTTCCCCCCTTCCCTTTGAGGGTCATCAGTCTAACAACCAATTTGTAAGTCTTAATTACTTCATCTTTTTCACTCATTTCCCCAAACCCCCTCCCATCTGGCCAGCAACAAAAAGTTCTCTGTATCTATGAGTCTGTTTCTGTTCTGCTTGCTCATTTTGTTTGTAGATTCAATTGTTGATAGATATGTATTAATTGCCATTTTATAGTTCATATTTTTGTTCTTCTCCTTCAAGAAGACCCTTCAACATTTCATATAATACTGATTTGGTGGTGAAGAGCTCCGTTAGATTTTTCTTGTCTAGGAAACTCTTGATTTGTTCATCAATTCTAAATGATAGCTTTGCAGGATAAAGTAATCTTGGTTGTCGGTTGTTGCTTTTCATCACCTTGAATATCTCTTGCTACTCTTTTCTGGCCTGCAAAGTTTTTTTTGAGAAATCAGCTGACAGTCTTATGGAAGCTCCTTTTTAGGTAACGAACTGCTTTTCTCTAGCTGCTTTTAAGATTCTCTCTTTGTCTTGAACCTTTGGCATTTTGATGATGCTGTGTCTTCATGTGGACCTCTTTGGGTTCATCTTGTTTGGGACTCTGTGCTTCCTGGACTTGTATGTCTGTTTCATTCACCAAGATAGGGAAGTTTTCTGCCATTATTGTTTGAAATAGGTTTTCAATTTCTTGTTCTCTCTCTCCTCCTTCTGGCACCCCTATGATGCATGTTGGCACGCTTGAAGTGGTCCCAGAGGCTCCTTACACTATCCTCATTTTTGGGGGGATTCTTTTTTCTCTTTGCTGTTCTGATTGGGTGTTTTTTGCTTCCTCATATTCCAAATCGATAGTTTGCTTCTTGGCTTTAGCTACTCTACTATTGATTCCCTGTAGATTATTCTTTATTTCAGTTAGTACATCCTTCATTTCTGACTGGTCTTTTTTTATGTTGTTGATGTTCTCACTAAGTTCCTTGAGCAACCTTATAACCAGTGTTTTGAACTCTGCATCTGATTGATTGCTTATCTCCATTTTGTTTAGTTCTTTTCCTGGAGTTTTGTTCTTTTCTTTCATTTGCGACATGTTTCTTTGTCTCCTTATTTTGGCTGCTTCCCTGTGATTGTTTCTATGTATTAGACAGAGTTGCTATGTCTCCTAGGCTTCTCAGGGTGGCCTATTGTTGTAGCTGTCCTTTCGGATCCAGTGGCACAGCCTCCCTGATCACCCCAGCCGAGCCCTCGAGGTGTACCCCTAGTGTGGATTGTATACCCTTCTGTTATAATTGAGTCTTTTTTTTTACTTTTAATTAATTTATTTTTGTTACAGATATTTCTCCTTTTTTCCCCATTGACACCCTCCTCCCCATCCCCCCACCCCATCCCCAGCTTTGTTGTCCATGTCCATCAATTATGCATACATGCATATAAATTCTGTGGTTTATCTCTTCCCTCCCCCTCTCACCCCCTCTTCTGAGGGTTGTCAGTCTGTACCCTACTTCCACATCTCTGGGTCTACCCTGTTCCTCAGACTGTTATGTTTATTATATTCCACAAATAAGTGAGATCATGTGATATTTGTCTTTCTCTGCTTGGCTTGTTTCGCTTAGGATAATACTCTTGAGGTCCCTCCATGTCGTCTCAAAGGATAAGAGATCTTTCTTTCTTACAACTGCATAGTTCTCCATTGTGTATATGTACCACAGCTTTTTTATCCATTCATCCACTGGTGGACACTTGGGCTGTTTCCAGATCTTAGCTATTGTGAATAGTGCTGCTATGAACATGGGGGTACATGTATTTTTTCTGATTGGTGTTTCAAGCTTCTTAGGGTATATTACTAGAAGTGGAATAACTGGGTCAAATGGCAATTCAATTTTTAATTTTTTGAGGTAACACCATAGTGTTTTCCATAGTGGCTGCACCAGTCTGCATCCCCATCAGCAGTGTACTAGAGTCGCCTTTCCTCCACACCCTTGCCAACACTTGTTGTTTGATGATTTGTTGATGGTGGCCATTCTGACAGGTGTGAGTTGATACCTCATTGTTGTTTTAATTTGCATCTCTCTGATAATTAGTGATGTTGAGCATTTCTTCATATGTCTCTTAGCCATTTGTATGTCCTGTTTGGAGAGGTGTCTATTTAGATCCTCTGCCTATTTTTTAATTGGGTTCTTTGTCTTCTTTTTGTTGAGTTGTATGAGCACTCTATATATTTTGGAGATTAACCCCTTATCTGATGTATCATTGGCAATTATGTTCTCCCATACAGTGGGTTCACTTTCCGTTTTGATGGTTGTTTCTTTTGCTGTGCAGAAGCTTTTGAGTTTGATGTAGTCCCATGTGTTCATTTTTCCCTTTGTTTCTGTTGCCTTAGGTGATGTATCAGTGAAGAGTCTGCTGCGTATGATGTCCGAAATTTTGTTGCCTGCATTTTCTTCTAGAATTTTTATGGATTCACGAGTCACATTTAAGTCTTTTATCCATTTTGAGTTTATTCTTGTATATGGTGTAAGTTGATGGTCTAGTTTCATTTTTTTGCATGTAGCTGTCCAATTTTCCCAGCACCATTTATTAAAGAGGCTGTCTTTACTCCATTGTATGCTCTTACCACCTTTATCAAATATTAGTTGAGCATAATGTCTTGGGTCAATTTCCAGATTCTCTGTTCTGTTCCACTGGTCTATATGCCTGTTCTTGTGCCAGTACCAGGCTATTTTGATTACAGTAGCTTTGTAGTATAACCTGATATCCAGTATTGTGATCCCACCTACTTTGTCCTTCTTTTTCAAGATTGCTGTGGCTATTCGGGGTCTTTTTTGGTTCCATATGAACTTTTAAAGTATTTGTTCTAGTTCTGTGAAATATGTCATTGGTATTTTGATGGAGATTGCATTGAATCTATAGATTGCTTTGGGTAATATGGATATTTTAATGATGTTAATTCTTCCAATCCATGAACAAGTTATGTGCTTCCACTTTTTTATATCTTCCTCTATTTCTTTTTTCAATGTCCTATAGATTTCTGCAAATAGGTCCTTTACTTCTTTGGTTAAATTTATTCCTAGATATCTTAATTTTTTTGCCGCGATGGTAAATGGGATTGTTTTTCTGGTTTCTCTTTCTGTGATTTCATCATTGGTGTATAAGAATGCCGTCGATTTCTTGATGTTAATTTTGTATCCTGCTACTTTGCCAAATTCATTTATTAAGTCTAGTCGATTTTTGATGGAGTCCTTAGGGTTTTCTAGCTATAATATCATGTCATCTGCAAACAATGACAGTTTCACTTCCTCCTTTCCAATTTGGATTCCTTTTATTTTTTCTTCATGTCTGATTGCCGTGGCTAAGACTTCCAGTACTATGTTAAATAAGAGTGGCGAAAGTGGGCATCCCTGTCTTGTTCCTGTTCTTAAGGGAAATATTTTTAGTTTTTGCCCATTGAATATGATGTTGGCTGTAGGTGTTTCATATATGGCCTTTATTATGTCGAGATATGATCCCTCTATTCCCACATTGCTGAGCGTTTTTATCAGAAATGGGTGCTGGATTTTGTCAAATGCTTTTTCAGCATCTATTGATATGATCATGTGGTTTTTATCTTTCCTTTTGTTTATGTGGTGTATCACATATATTGATTTGAGAATATTGAACCAGCCTTGCATCCCTGGGATGAATCCCACTTGGTCATGGTGAATAATTTTTTTGATGTATTGCTGGAACCAATTTGCTAGTATTTTGTTAAGGATTTTGGCATCTATGTTCATCAGGGATATTGGCCTCTAGTTTTCTTTCTTTGTATTATCTTTTTCTGGTTTTGGAATTAGAATTATGCTGGCCTCATAAAACGAGTTTGGAAGTCTTCCTTTTTCTTGAATTTTTTGAAATAGTTTGAGGAGAATGGGTGTTAGTTCTTTGAATGTTTGGTAAAACTCCCCCGTGAAACCGTCCGGGCCTGGGCTTTTGTTTGCTGGGAGGGTCTTGATTACATCTTCAATTTCCTTAGTTGTTATTGGTCTGTTCAAGTTTTCTATCTCTTCCAGGTCCAGTTTTGGGAGACTATGTGTTTCTAGAAATGTGTCCATTTCGCTTAGATTGTTGAATTTGTTGCCATATAAATGTTCATAGTATTTGTTACCGATCCTTTGTATTTCTGTAGTGTCAGTTGTTACTTCTCTTTCGTTTCTGATTTTGTGTATTTGGGTTCTCTCTCTTTGTTTCTTGGTGAGTCTAGCTAAGGGTCCATCAATCTTGTTTATCTTTTCAAAAAACCAGCTCTTTGTTTCATTGATCCTTTGAATTGTTTTTTTTGGTCTGTATGTTATTTATTTCTGCTCTGACCTTTACTATTTCCTTCCTTCTACTTGCTCTGGGGTTTTCTTTTTGTTTGCTTCCCAGTTCTTTAAGTTGTGAGGTTAGATAGTCTATTAGAAATTTTTCTTGTTTCTTGAGGTAGGCCTGTAGTGCTATGAACTTCCCTCTCAGAACTGCTTTCACTGCATCCCATAGATTTTGTGTTGTGTGTTCATTTTCATTGGTTTCCAGGAAGTTTTTAATTTCTTCCTTGATCTCCTTGGTAACCCATTCATTGTTAATAACATGCTATTTAGCCTCCATGTGTTCAAATGTCTTTGCATGTTCTTGTTGCAGTTGATTTCTAGTTTCATGCCATTGTGATCTGAGAAGATGCTTGATATGATTTCAATCTTCTTGAACTTGTAGAGACTTAGTTTGTGTCCTAACATATGGTCTATCTTTGAGAATGTCCCATGTGCGCTTGAGAAGAACGTGAATTCTGTAGTTTTGAGGTGTAATTCTCTGTAGATATCTATTAAATCCATTTGGTCTAGTGCTTCATTTTGAGTCTCTGTTTCCTTGTTAATTTTTTTGTCTAGAGGATCTATCCAGTGATGTCAGCAGGGTGTTGAAGTCTCCTGATATGATTGTATTGCTGTCTATTTCTCCTTTGAAGTCCTCTAGAAGATGTTTAATATATTTTGGTGCTCCTATATTGGGTGCATATATGTTTACCAAGGTTATATCTTCCTGTTGGATAGATCCTTTCAATATTATGTAGTGACCTTCTTTGTCTCTAGTTATGTCCTTCATTTTGAAATCTATTTTATCAGATATGAGTATTGCTACCTCAGCTTTTTTTTCCTTTCCATTTGCTTGGAAGATATTTTTCCATCCCTTCACTTTCAACCTATGTGAGTCTTTTGTTGTGAGGTGGGTCTCTTGTAAACAACATATATATGGGTCATGCTTTCTTATCCAATCCGCTACTCTGTGTCTTTTTATCGGAGCATTCAATCCATTTACATTTAAGGTAATTATTGATATGTACTTATTTATTGCCATTTTTGTTTAGTGTGGTTCTATTTTCCTTCCTATTTCTTCTACTAATTACAGCAGTCCTTTTAACATTTCTTGCAGTGCTAGTTTGGTGCTAATGTATTCCCTTAGCCTTTTTTTTTTGTCTGGGAAGCTCTTTATTTAACCTTCTATTTTGAATGATAGCCTTGCTGGGTAGTCTTGGATTCAGATCCTTGTTTTTCATGACCTTGATTACTTCATGCCATTCCCTTCTGGCCTGTAGTGTTTCTGTTGAGAAGTCAGCTGATAGCCTTATGGGGATTCCTTTTTAGGTAACCTGTTGCTTATCTCTTGCTGCCTTTAGGATTCTCTCTTTGTCTTTAATTTTTGGCATTTTAATTATTATGTGTCTTGGTGTGGGCCTGTTTGGGTTCTTCTTACTTGGGACTCTCTGTGCCTCTTGAGCTTGAATGCCTTCTTCCTTCACCAAATTAGGGAAGTTTTCTGTCACTATTTCTTCAGATATATTCTCTAACCCTTGCTCATTTTCTTCTTCTTCGGGGACTCCTATGATGCGAATATTATTACGTTTCCAGTTGTCCCACAGTTCTCTTAAGCTGTCTTCCTGTTTTTTCATTGTTTTTTTCTTTTTGGTTTTCTGATTGGTTGATTTTTTTTCTACCCTGTCTTCTAATTCTCTGATCCAGTCCTCAGCTTCCTTTACTCTGCTGTTTAGTCCTTCCAGTGTGTTCTTTATTTCTGCTATGTCATTCTTCATTTCTTCTTGGTGCTTCTTCATTTCCAGTTGGTTGATTTTCAATGTTTCTATGTCTTTATTCATGGTGTTGATGTCCTTACTCATGCTGTTGAGCTTCCTCAAGATCATGGCTCTGAATTCCAGCTCTGTTAACTTGCTTAACTGCATCTTGTTTATCTCATCTTTGGTAGAAGTCTCTTGTTCTTTCATTTGGGATTTGTTTCTTTGTTTCACCATTTTGGCTATCTCAGTGGGTTTTGGAGCCTGCCAAATGTTCCCTGTGGATGTTGGTGTTCTGATGTTTGTGGCTACCTCTACTCGGTTTGGATGAGTGTGGGAGGACCTACGTTCAACACCACTGTCAAGGCTTACTTTCCTGAGTACATTTGCAAGCCCAGGAAAGGTTCAGTTACCCTCTAGCTTTTTGCCTAGAGGCTATTAGTCATGGTTACTTGAAGAGCCTTGGGTTCTCACTTGAATGAAAATCTCCCTCAGGTGTTCAGCGTAAAGGATTTCCCGAGGGTAGGGCAGATGCTGGTTGTTAATGAGCCTCAATTTGCATTTCAGTGGCCCACCTGGGTGGGGTTTAATCTCAGCCTCTCCCCAGAGCCCTGGGAAAGAGTAAGATGGCCACCATCTTGCATGGCTGCAACTCAGCAAAAGCTCTGAGCACCCTCCAAATCCTGATTGTCCCCACACAGTTGCAGCCCAGTCTGCCCTCCCTCTGCCAGAACCCAAGGGGAGTGGCTGTGGCTATTTTAGTGCTCTGCCCTGGCCCTCTGTGCTGTGGAGCGGGCTTGGGAATTTAACCCTGAGGGTGCTGTTCACAGCTAAGACTGCTGCTGTCCATGGGCTCCCAGACCCCCTCTCGCGCCTCCGCAATCCTACCAGGATCGATTCAGTGTCCCTGGTTATATGATCCTCGCAAGCTGCTTTTCTGTTGCTTTTTTCCCAATGATTTGTGTTTATTTTAGTTGTAATTCCAGTTTGGTCCTGGGAGATGGTCTGTGTAGCTTCTATTCACTCCACTGCCATTTTGGAATCTCTATAATGGAGTCTTGATTGCTGTTGGCACATCAATGGGAGGGATTTACTCAGGCTGATCAGCTGCAAGTACTGGCTGTGCCCACTGACCACTGGCCTCTGACTACCTTGGAGGATCAGCAGTGTAGGGGCCCACCACACAGAGCAAGAGTTACTTCAGCAGGGCTCTGGTACCCACTGAGTCCACTTGGTGGTTTTGGTGGTGTTTCAATGTGGTCTGAAGCTGTCCACTGGGTGTGCTGGCTCTGGAGCAAGGTCAGCCGCTGCCTGTGTTTTATCTGGGGCCACCCGGCATAAGCTACAGAATGATCTGCTGATGGCTGCTTCTTGTGCTGGGCTTGGAGGTGCCCAGGAAAAGACAAGTTGTGAACCAAGGCTGGCTGCTTCTAGTGCCAGGCGTGGAGCCATTTAACAAGAGGTATGGGGCTCACTGAGACCAGATGCTACTTGTTGGAGAGATTTTAGGAAATTCTGAAGCAGGATCCAAGACAGGCCAATTCTATGGTGAAACCATTGGAAACCGCTTGGGTGGGCCTGAAAGTTGGGTGGGGCAGGGCCGCAGGGAATCACCAGGGTGGGCAAACAGTATGAGCCAGGTTGCCGGAGTCCCAGATATGGCGCCTGTCTGCTGCCACAGGGAAGGGCTCACCAAAGGAACAAAGGCCTCCACCAGCACATCTGTCTCAGAGAAAGCTGCCTCTCCAGCCTTCGTCCCAAGGCCAAACAGCTCAGTTCTTCCCTGTATGTCTCTGGTGCCTTTCAAGCTGCCTTCCCTCTGAGCTTAGAAGGAGTAAGTCTGTGCCCAGGCCCTTTAAGAGGAGCTGCCTGGGGCTCCAGAATCCTCAGCTTCCCTCAGCCTCAGTTCCCGCTGGTTTCTCCAGCCAGAAGTTATGGGGACTTCTCTTCCTGGCACTGGAACCCTGAGCTGCAAGCCAGGTGTGGGACGGGGACCCCTCAGTCCTCAGGGAGGATCTTCATAGCTGAGGTGTCCCTCCTGATTTTTATCTGCCACACGTGGGTGTGGGACCAGCCCGTCCTCGCCTCTACCCCTCCTATCAGTCTCGATGTGGTTGCTTCTTTAATTTCGTAGTTGTAGGACTTACCTTCAGTTTGATGTCAGGTGGTTCTGAATGATGGTTGTTCTGTAGTTTAGTTGTAATTTTGATGTGGTTGTGGGAGGAGGCAATACTGCATTTACGTATGCCACCATCCTAACTGGAAGTCCCATCCATCTTCTTTAAAGTTGCTTTTTATTGCTTTTCTTTCTTTCATACCTGGATAATATCTTGTGCAGATTCTAAGCCTCTTGGGAAATTTTGTAGATTAGAATAATCTCCTTTTTAGATATGAAAAAGTATAGTCTAATCTAGTCTTTAATCTTTTATCCAATTCATTCCTCGCTTTGGTCTGACCTTGAATTTTGCAAAATGGAAGTGGGGGTTCATAGTCTGTTTTTTTTTTCTATATCACCCCACTTCTTCCCCCACTTACTAACTAATGCTTTTGCCTCACCCCCAGTGGCATGCCAAAGGAAACCAGAATTAGAAGAGAAGAGGTAAATTGTATTTGAGTGGGCTTTTGGACCTAGCATTGATGCCTGTCTGTGTGGCACATGTCCCAAAGCTATGCCTTTCTGGTGGAGGTGGTTTTGGAGGATTTTTTTGGGTACTGTCTTGTGGGGCTTCTGAACTTGCACTGTTCTCCCCACACTTAACTGAGGGGGGCACTATGCAGCTGATGTCTCATGATGTTCCCTTAATTCTCCTTCCACCTACTCCTCATACAAGCTCATTCTGCTAATGCAGAACTCTTTTTTTTTTTTTTTTAATCCTCACCTGAGGACATTTTTCCATTTTTTTTCAGATAGAATGGGTGGGAGGGAGAGGAAGAGAGAGAGGAAGAGAAACATCGATGTGAAAGGGACACATCGAGCCCTGGCCGGTTTGGCTCAGCGCTTAGAGCGTCAGCCGGCGGTCCAGAGAGACCCGGCTTCGGTTCCCGCTAGGGGCATGTACCTCGGTTTCAGTTTGTCCCTGGCCCTGGTTGGTCGTGCGGGTGGCAGCCATTCGATGTGTCCCTTTCACGTCGATGTTTCTCTCTCTCTCTCTCTTCCTCTCTCTCCCTCCCACTCTATCTGAACAAAAAATGAAAAAATGTCCTCAGGTGAGGATGAAAAAAAAAAGAAAGAAAGGGACACATCGAGTGGCTGCCTCCCGCACAATCGACCAGGGCCGGGCACAAACCTTGCAACCAAGGTACGTGCCCCCAGCGGGAACCGAACGTGGGTTTCTCTGGACCACAGGCCGACCCTCTAACAGCTGAGCCAAACCGGCCAGGGCTAATGCAGAACTCTTGAGGGAAGTTGTTTCAAACTCACTTTTACTTTGCTTGTTTCCCACTTAGTTCTTGAAAAAAAAAAAAAAACCTCATAAATCTCTGTGCAATCTAACTATGTAAGTTTAGACCATTTCCGTTCTAGTCCCTTGTTTGTTCTGCATGGGCATCTCCAGACAGCTCCAGGTGATGAGAAGGCACTAATCTCTTTGCCCTTCCACGCTTTGCCCAGGTTTCAGCATAGATCAGGCCCAATAGGCTCCTGCAGTTTAGCAGAAGCAGGCTGGGGGCTGAGATGTTGATCTGCACTCATGGCAGTGAATTCCGAGATCTTGAGTGTGTGTCTTGAAGCTTCCCCTTGCTTGGCCCAAGTGGTGGAGAGTAGCGTCCGCTTTAAATGTTCACACTCTCACATATAACTCTTCAAAAAACAACAACAACAACAAAAACAGGCTCTGAAGAGTCTCTAGCCTTTTTATTTATATGTTTATTTGTGTATTTATTTATCTTTATATATGGGCTAGAGATGGGAGGTGGGCTAAGGGTACAGGACTTGTCTTATTGTCTCATAGTGAGTCCTGTGTGAATGGTTTATCATGTTCCTTTGGAATATGGGACTATATTACATTCTGGGCTTTGACCCTCAGCCAGAACTCTAAATTTATTTTAAAAAACCTCACTTAACAGCCTTGCATACTATAATTACATAATTATAATTATAGATAGTTACTAATTCTAGTAATAATTAGAATATAAAAATAGAGTTATGGGAAATTAAAAAATGATAGCTGAAATTAAAAACTCAATAAAGAATTAGAAGATAGAGCCAAGGAAACATCCAGGAGGTCAGACATCCGATAGAAGACAACAGGGGAGGGGATTTTCAAAGAAATAATAAAAGAATGTCCAAATTGAAAAGACCCTCCAAATACCACGCATAATGAATGGTAAAACGAGCTACACCAAAGCACATTACAAAATGACATTTATGAACACTAGAGATAAAGAGAAGATGCTAAGGTTTTACAGGAAAGACTGGGTCACATAACAAAGAAATGAGAATCAGAATGGCATTTCTTAAGAGTAACACCAGAAGCTAGAACACAATGAATCAATGCACTCAAAATTCTAAAGGAAAAATACTTTTAACCTAGAATTCTATACTCTAGTAAGATTTTAATCAACCAGGAGATAGAATAAAAATATATTTAAACATGCAAAACGTACTTGCTCGTTGTCTATACACAACATCCATTCTTCCTTGTTTCTTTTCTAGCGGAACTTGCTTGGCTTAAAAATGTGCTGAAAAAAAAAAAAATGTGCTCAGTTAAAAGCTACATTTCCCAGCCTGCCATGCAGATTACTGGTACACATGTGACCTAATTCTGAGAATAAAATGTAAGTGGATGTTTTCTAGGAAAAATCCTTCAAAATTGAGACAATAGCATACACATTGTTTGCGCTTTTCTGTTCTTGTCTTCCACCTGCCTCCCATTTCTTTACAAGGTCTTCTTAACCTTGTACACATTATTTTGAATTCCACCACTTCCCACTTTCTAGTTGGGTCATCTAACCTTTAAACCTTCCCCTAACTGAAGACAATATGTTCCCCCTTTCATCAAGGCTGCTGACTTAATGTGTTATAATGGTGTCTGTTTTCCCAGTGCCCAGTTGAGTAGGTTTTGAATAAATAAATGAATCAAAGAGTGAAGAAACATCCTCCTCTTCTATCTCCTGCCAAGACACTCCCACCCTCCTTCAAGACTTTAGCACTTAAGTCATACTTTATTTTCCTCACCATCTCTTGCTCACAAACTTCCATGACATCATCACCCCTAGACCCTTCCAACCTCTGACCTCAATGTGACTTGACTTCCCATGGGATGAACTAAATGATTCACAATTTCCATTTCTTCTTGCATCCTTATTTTCGTCTTCCACAATTTTTTATTGCCTCTCACCAGAAAAATTACGATTCCATGGCACTACCACCAGATTAATCTTATCATCTGAACCACACAGCTCCCAATTTAAAAACCAGCTTATTAAAAACAGTCTGTGGACTTTAAGTTTCTCCTTCACAATCTAGTCCCAACACATCTTCCTCTCCTGATCTCTCCCACCCACTCTAGATTTCGTACTTCTTCTCAAACCCACCTGGGTTTTTCCTAGTTCTTTGTAATTGTTTGTGCTATTCTCTCTGCCTAGAATTGCGTTTACATTCCCTCTAGACCACAGCCCTTCATTTCAGCCAATTGAAAATGTGCTCATTGTCCTAGAACCAGTTCCAACGCCACCTTCTCCCATGAAGCATTCCCCAGTGATTCAAGCAGAATTAATCCGTGAAGCCTCTATGACTATAAAAACACTTTGCTATTATGTCTTTTGTAGCATTTAGTAGGACAGTAAATGGTTACCTGCCCATGTTCACTCATTGAGGATGTTCCTTTTCTGTAATACTCACAGACTTAGCACACAGTGCCTGATATGTTTTACATACTAAAAATTGTTAGATGAACTGAATTGAGATTCAGGGAGCTTTTCCTGACTGTGATTTAAGTCTAGTGACATGTGGAAATAGGCAAGGGCAATGCATATCTGCTCCCTTAGGAACACTGCCTCATAATTATTTTTAAAGTTTTCTATTTTATCAAAGAACTTTAGAAACGGCTCCTTTTCAAAGCTCTACCAAAGTATTATTTTTCTAATTAATTATTGCAGAGGGATAACTATTGCATAAATCAATTCTCAACTTAGTTTGATCATGATCACTAATGAAATAAATTGGAGATCTGTAACCCCAAAGAGAATGTTTTCAGATGAATAATATATTTTATTTGTCACCAGTCCTCAGGCTCAATTTATAGTGAAATTAACTGAAAGTGGATTGAAAATAATTGTCAGCTCATTGTCAGTCTGCATTTCTAAGGCCCTGAATAGATAGAATGACGAAAGGTAATTTCGTTTTTCTTCGTAATTGCTTCTGAATAATACCAGAGCTTTTGAAAGAGAGCATGAGGCTGTGCATTTTGAAAATTGCAAAGAAAATGCAAAGCTTGGGTTGAATACCAAAAATTCTCAATATGTCAGATGTAACCGAATTAACATTTCTAGGGTTCTTTACAGTCTATTCCACTAAAACTGTCTACAACAGATAACATGATTTTAGACTTGAGATATGAAAAACACTATTTTACATGTCAACACAGAGTTAGGATGGGGATCTGAGTTCAATTACTTTTATGGGAATTTCTGAAAGGGGTTAGAATGCAATAAAATTCTTTTTAAAAAATTTTCAATTATTTATATTAGTATCATGTGTTCAGCATAGTGGCTAGACATTTATATAACTTATGAGGTGATCCCCCCAATAAGTCTAGTACCCACCTGACATCATACATAGTTATTACAATATTATTGACTATATTCCCCATGCTGTACTTTACATACTCATGACTATTTTGTGTCTGCCAATTTATACTTCTTAAACCTTTCACCCTTTTCACTCAGCCCCTGAACTTCCCTTCCATCTGGCAACCATCAGTTTGTTCTTTGTATCTGAGTCTGTTTCTGTTTTGTTTTTTCATTTATTTTGTTTTTTAGATTCCACATATAAGTAAAAGCATGTGGTATTTATTTGTCTTTCCCTGTCTGACTTAGCGTAATACCCTCTAGGTCTATCCATGTTGTTGTTACATATGGTAAGTTTTTATTCCTTTTTATGATTGAGTAATATTCCGTTATATACCTACCATTTCTATTTGTCTATCGATTTCTTCCATATCTTGGCTATTGTAAATAATGCTGCAATGAACATAGGGATGCATATATCTTTTCAAATTCGTGTTTTGAATTTCTTTGGATAACTACCCAGAAGTGGAATTTTGGGGTCATATTGTTAATATTTTTAATATTTTGAGGAACCTCCAAACTGTTTTCCATAGTGGCTTCCCCAATTTGCAATCCTACCAATAGTGCATTAGGGTTCCCTTTTCTCCACATTCTCACCAACACTTGTTGTTTATTGATTTAACCATGATAACCATTCTGACGGGTGTATTGTAGTTTTAATTTACATTTCCCTGATGATCAGTGACATTGAGCATCTTTTCATCTATATATTGGCCATCTGTATGTCCTTTTTGGAGAAATGTCTGTTCAAGTCCTTATGCCCATTTGAAATCAGATTACTTGGGGTTTTTTTTGGTGTTAAGTTGTATGAGTTCTTTATGCATTTTGGATATTAACCCCTTATCAGATGTCTCAGTTATGAATATGTTCTCCCATTCTGTAGGTTGTCTTTTCGTTTTGTTGATGATTTCTTTCTCTGTGAAAAACTTTCAGTTTAATGTAGTCCCATTGTTTATTTTTTCTTTTTTCCCTTGCCCAAGGGGACATACTCCCAAAAGTATTACTAAGAGTGATGTCAAAGAATTTTATGGTTTAGGGTCTTACATTTAAGTCTTTAATCCATTTTGCATTTACTCTTGTATATGGTATAAGAAAGTGGTCTGTTTTCATTTGTTTGTATGAATCTGTCCAGTTTTCTCAACACCATTTATTGAACAGACTGTCTTTACTCCATTGTATATTCTTGCCTCCTTTGTCATAGATTAATTGACCTTACAGGCATGGGTTTATTTCTGGGCTTTCTATTCTGTTTAATTACTCTATGTGTCTGTTTTTATGCTATTTTGATTACTATAGCCTTATAATATGGTTTGATATCAAATAGTGTGATACCTCCAACTTTGTTCTTCTCAAGATTGCTTTGGGTATTTGGGGTCTTTTGCATTCTATATAAATTTTTGGGTTATCTTTTCTAGTTCTGTGAAAAATACCATTGGTATTTTGACAGGAATTGCATTGACGCTATAGATTGCTTTGGGTAGTATGGGCATTTTAACAATGTTAATTCTTCCTGTCCATGAGCACAATATATGCTTCCATTTATTTGTATCTTCTTTAATCACTGTCATCAATGTCTTATAGTTTTCTGACTACAGATTGTTTACCTCCTTCATTAAATTTATTACTATTTTTAATTTTTTTGAATCAAATATAAATGAGATTTTCTTAATTTCTCTTTCTAATAGTTTGTTATTGGTGTATCAAAATGCAACTGATTTCTAAATATTTGTTTTATATCCTGATACTTTACAGAATTCATTTATCTGTTTTAGTAGTTTTTTGGTGGAATCTTTAGAGTTGTCTATACATAGTATCATGTCATCTGCAAATAATGACAGTTGCACTTGTTTCTTTCCAATTTGGATTCCTTTTATTTCTTTTTCTTGTCTGATTCCAATACTATGTTGAATAAAAGTGGTGAAAGTATATATCCTTGTCTTGTTCCTGATCTTAAGGAAAACACTTTACCTGTGGGTATGGCACATATGGTCTTTATCTATTCCCACTTTGCAGAATGTTTTTGTCATAAATATATTTTAGATTTTGTCAAATGCTTTCTCTATTTATTTATATTGTCATATAATTTTTAATCCCTCATTTTGTCTGGTTTTGGCACCAGGGTGATGATGGCCTTATAAAATGAGATTGGGAGCCTTCCCTCCTCTTGAATTTTTTGGAATGGTTTGAGAAAGATAAATGTTAATTCTTTGAATATTTGGTAAAAATCACCTGTGAAACCATCTGGTCCAGGACTTTTGTTTCTTGGGAGTTATTTGATTACTGACTTGATTTCATTAGTAGTTATTTGTCTGTTCAGATTTTCTGTTTCTTCTTGATTCAGTTTTGGCAGCCGTATATTTCTAGGGATTTATCCAATTGTTTGTAGTATTATAATTCTTTGTATTTCTATCGTGTCAGTTGTCACTCCTCTGCGTTCACTTCTAATTTTATTTATTTGGGTCTTTCCCTCTTTTATCTTGAGGAGTCTGGTTTGAGGTTTATCAATTTTGTTTATCTTTTCAAAAAACCAACTCTTGGTTTTATTGATCTTTTTATATTTTTAGACTTTATTTTCTTTATTTCCATTCTGATCTTTATTATTTCCTTTTTTTGGTACTCATCTTGTACTTTTTTTTTTTTCCTTTTACTAGTTCCTTTAGGTGTAAGGTTAGGTTGTTTATTTGAGATTTTGTTGTTGTTGTTTCTCGTGGTAGCCTGTATTGCTATGAATTTCTCTTTTAGAACTGCTTTGACTGTGTCCAGTAGATTTTGGGTAGTCAGTTTTCATTTTCATTTGTCTCCAGGTATCTTTTGATTCTTCCTTAATCTCATTGTTAGCCCATTTATTGTATAATAGCATGTTAGTTAGCCTCCATGTGTTTCTCTGTTTTTCCATTTTTTTCTTGTAGTTGATTTCTAGTTTCATACCATTGTGATCAGAGATGTTTGATATGATTTCAATCTTTTAAAATTTATTGAGTCTTGTTTTGTGACCTAACATGTGGTGTCTCTGGTAACATATTCAATGAGTGCTTGAAAATAATGTATATTTTGCTGCTTTGGGGTGAAATGTTCTAAAAATATCAATTAAATCAATCTACTCTTAGGTGTTTAAGGCCACTGTTACCTTGTTGATTTTATGTCTGGATGATCTATCCATTGATATCAATGGGGTGCTAAAGTCCCCTACTATTATTGTATTACTGTCCATCTCTCCCTTCATGTTTGTCAATATTTGCTTTATGTATGTAGGTGCTCCTACATTGGGTATGTAAATGTTTACAAGGATAATATCTTCTTGTTGGATTGATCCCTTTATCATTATGAAATGTCCTTCTTTATCTCTTGTTATAGCGGTTTTTAAAAAATTATTTTTATTGTTGAGAGTATTACAGATGTCCCTTATTTTTACCCCTTTGACCCCCTCCATCTGGCTCCCACCCCACCCCAGGCCTTCATCACACTACTGTCTGTGTTCATGGATTCTGCATATATGCCTATAAGTTCTTTGGTTAATGTCTTCCTGAGTCCTCTTCCCCCCTTCCCTCTGATATCTGTCAGTCTGTTCCATTCTTCCATGTCTCTGGACTTATTTTGTTTGTTTATTTTGTTTGTTAGAGTTCACTATAGTGTTTGTTTTAAAGTATATTTTGTCTACTGTAAGTATTACTAACTCAGCTTTTTTTTTTTCATTTCCATTTGCATGGAATATTTTTTCTCATTCCCTTATTTTCATTCTCTGTGTGTCTTTTTATCTGCAGTGGGTCTCTTGTAGGCAGCATATGTTGGGTCTTGTTTTCTTATCCATTCAGCTACACTATGTCTTTTGATCAGAGTATTTAAGCCCTTAATGTAATAATTGATAGTTATGTAGTAATTGCCATTTTATTAATTGTTTTTGTAGTTCTTCTCTGTTCTTTTCTAATTATCTTGCTTTCTGTATTGTATGTTGATAACTTTCTATACTGTTGTGTTTAGATTTCTCTGTATTTCTTGTATACCTTTGTAGATTTTTGGTTTGTGGTTAACATGTGCTTCATATAAACTAAGCTATGTTTATAGCAGTCTATTTTTATGATGATGCTTGCTTAAGTTTGAACACATTCTAAAATCATTACCATTTTTATTCACCTTTTCTATGTTTTTGTCATTATTTTTACTTCTTTTTGTGTGTGTGTATATCCCTTAATTTATGGTTTTAATTACACATGATCTTCCTTATGCCTTTTAACCTTTGTACTAGCTCTAGTATTGGTTGATCCATTGCTTTGATTATGTTTTTGTCTTGGTTAGTGAGAATCTTTTTCCCTTGTGATATTTCCTTATTGATATTTTAGATTTTTTTTCTTTCTTTTTCCTAAAGAAGCTTCTTTAATATGTCTAGTAATACTGATTTGGTGGTGGTAAATTCCTTCAGCTTTTTCTTGTTTGGGAAGCTCTAGATTTCTTCTTTAATTTTATTTATTTAAAAAAATTTTTTTTCCTTTATTGATTTTAATGAGAGAGGAAGTGAGAGGGAGAGAGAGATAGAAACATCGATGAGAGAGAACATCAATTGGCCACCTCCCACATGCCCCCCCACTGGGGATCGGGCCCACAACCTGGGCATGTGTCCTGACTGGGAATAGGACCTGTGACCTCTTGGTGCATGGGTTGATGCTCAACCACTGAGCCACACCGGCTAGACTTCTTCTTCAATTTCAAATGATATCCTTTCTGGGTAGAGTAATCTTGGTTGTAGTTCTTGTTTTTCATCATTTTGAATATTTCATGCCAATGTTTTCTGGCCTGCAAAGTTTCTGTTGAGAAATCAGCTGACAGTCATATGGGAGCTCCCTTTTAGGTAGCTTACTGCTTTTCTCATGCTGCTTTTAAGATTCTCCCTTTGTTTTTAACCTTTGGCACTTTATTTTACTTATTTAATTAATTTTTAAATTTATTTTTAGAGAGAGAGGAAGGGACAGGGAGAGAGAAAGGAAACATTGATGTAAGAGTAGAACATTGATTGGCTGCCTCCTGCATGCCCCCTACCGAGGATTGAACCCATAACCTGGCATGTGCTCTGACCAGGAATCAAAGCAGCAATTTTTTGGTACACGGGGACAATGCCAACCAACTGAGCCACACCAGCCAGGGCAACCTTTGACATTTTAATTATGATTTGTCTTGGTGTGGGCCTCTTTGGGTTCATCTTGTTTTGGACTCTACACTTCCTGGATTTGTATCTCTATGTCCTTCATCAGGTTACAGGGATTTTTAGTCATTATTTCTCCAAATAGGTTTTCAATGCCTTGTTCTCTTTCTTCTCCTTCTGGTACCTCTATTATTCAAATGTTGTTACACTTGAACTATCCTTATTTTTAAGTTTGTCTGTTTGTTTATTTATTGCTGTTCTGGTTGGATGTTTTCCACTACCTTGTATTCCAAACTGTGGATTTGATCCTCTGCTTCATCTTATCTTCTATTGATTCCATCTGATGTATTCTTCATTTCAGCTATTGTGTTCTTTATTTCTGATAGATTCTCTTTTATAATTTCTATCTCTTGTGCAAATTCTCACTGAGTTCATGAATTTTTCCCCCAAGTTCATTGAGCATCTTTATAACCAATGTTTTGAACTCTGCATCTGGTAGATTACTTGCCTTCATTTTATTTAGTTCTTTTCCTGGAGTTTTGTCCCGTTTTTTTTCATTTGGGACATGTTTCTTTGTTTCCTCATTTCAGCTTCCTGTTTGTGTTTGTTTCTATGTATTAGGTAGATCTGCTATGTCTCCCAGTCTTGGCAGGGTGATCTTATGTAGTAAGTGTCCTGTGGGGCCCAGTGGCACAATGTCCCTGATTCCCTGAGCCAGGTGCTCCAGGAGTGCCTCTCATGTGGGGTGTGTGCACCCTCCCATTGTAGTTTAGCCTTAATTGCTGCTGTCACATCAGTGGATGGGATTGACCCTCAGGTTGACTGGCTATGAGGACTAGCCATGACTACAGTGGACAAGTTATTGTGAGGGGGCTGACCCCAGGCAGCAGGATTTGCTTCAGCAGGGCTCTTGTTCTGTGGAGTCCACCATTTATGTGTGACATTTGTAGAGCTAATTGGATGGTGCTCTGATGTGAACTGAAGATGGCCACTCTTGTGTTAGTTCTGGGGTCTCTTGGGAGAGACTCTAATGCAAGCCAAGATCAGCTGCTACCTGAGGCCACCTGGTAGGAGCTACAGCGTTGCTACCTGCCCGTTCTGGGCTTGGAGGCACCTGGGAGAGGCTATGCTGTGATCTGAGCCCGGCTGACATTAGTTTTGGGTTGGGACCACTTAGCAAGAGTTACAGAAGAGGCTGAGGCCAGCTGCTTGTGTGGAACAGAAGCTGAAATGAGTTCTAACTGGGCACATGATTTGTATGTGATGAGGTTTCAGACAATCACCAGGGTGGAGCAAGCAGTATTATCCAAGTTAATAGAGACTCAGATTTGGTGCCCACCTTTGTTTTTGGCTGTGTGTGAAAAGGGCTCAACAAAGGAACAATGGCTTTTGCTAGTACTTCTATCCTGGAGAGACCTGCCCCTCCAGATTTTGCCCTGAAGCCAGACAATTCAGTTTCTCCTTCTATGTCCCTGGTACTTTTTAGCTGCTGTCTCTTCATGGGAGCTTAGGGTGAGTATGAGTGAGTGAGTCTGCGCTTGGACCCTTTAAGAGGATGCCTGGGTCTACAGCAGCATTTTTAAATTTTTATTTATTTTTTAACCTGGATGGAATCCCTGCTGATTTTCACAGTCAGGTGTATGGGATCTCCTCTTCCTGGCGCTGGTGCTCCAGGCTGGGGAGTCTGTTGTGGTGCAGTGGACTTGCTCCTCATTGGGGACCTCTTCAGGGACCCCCTGCTCCTCTGGGGGGACCTCTTCAGCTGAGATATCCCTCCCAATTTTTTTTAAGCTTATCTTTATTGTTGAATGTATTATAGATGTTCCTCATTTTCCCCCCATTGCCCCCCTCCTCCCCATTCCCGCCCCCATCCTGCCTTTCCCCACACTGTTGTCTGTATCCATTGGTTATGCATATATACATATAAGTTCTTTGGTTTATTTCTTCCCACCCCCCAACCTCCCTTCCCTTTGAGGTTTGTCAGTCTAACAACTAATTTGTACTTCTTAATCCCTTCACCTTTTTCACCCATCCCCCCCAGCCCCCACCCATCTGGTAACCAACACAATTTCTCTGTATCTATGAAAATGTTTCTGTTCTGCTTGTTTATTTTGTTTGTAGATTCAATTGTTGATAGATATGTATTTATTGCCATTTTGTTTGTTCATTATTGTTTTATCTTTTTCTTCAAGAAGACCCTTCAACATTTCATATAATAATGGTTTGGTGGTGATAAACTCCTTTAGCTTTTCCTTGTCTGGGAAACTCTTTATATGGCCATCAATTCTAAATTACAGCTTTGCAGGATAGAGTAATCTTGGTTGTAGGTTCTTGCTTTTCATCACTCTGAATATTTCTTGCCACTCCCTTCTGGCCTGCAAAGTTTCTTTTGAGAAATCAGCTGACAGTCTTATGGGAACTCCCTTGTAGGTAACTAACTGCTTTTCTCTTGCTGCTTTTAAGATTCTCTCTTTGTCTTGAACCTTTTACATTTTGATGATGATGTGTCTTGGTGTGGGCCTCTTGGGGTTCATCTTGTTTGGGACTATCTGTGCTTCCTGGACTTGTATGTCTGTTTCCTTCACCAAGTTCGGGAAGTTTTCTGCCATTATTGTTTCAAATAGGTTTTTGATTTCTTGTTCTCTTCTCCTTCTGGCACCCCCAAGATGCGAATGTTGGCACGCTTGAAGTTGTCCTAGAGGCTCCTTACACTATCCTCATTTTTTTGGATTCTTTTTTCTTTTTGCTGTTCTGATTGGGTGTTTTTTGCTTCCTTATATTCCAAATTGATGGTTTGCTTCTTGGCTTTACCTACCCTACTATTGAATCTATTCTTTATTTCAGTTAGTGCCTCCTTCATTTCTAACTGTGCATCCTTCATTTCTGACTGGTCCTTTTTTATGCTCTTGAGGCCCTCACTAAGTTCACTGAGGTTCTCACTAAGTCCATTGAGCATCCTTATAAGCAGTGTTTTGAATTCAGCATCCGTTAGGTTGCTTAACTCCATTTCACTTAGTTCTTTTCCTGGAGTTTTGTTCTGTTCTTTCATTTGGGACCTGTTTCTTTGTCTCCTCATTTTGGCTGCCTCCTTGTGTTTGTTTCTGTGTGTTAGGTAGAGTTGCTATGTCTCCTAGGCTTCCTAGGGTGGCCTGTTGTAGTAGGTGTCCTGTAGGGTCCAGACAAAAATAAAACAACCTCAGCTTCCTGTCCTTTATTTACATTTATTCTAAAAGTGAATTAAGATGAAGGAAGTTATTGCTTGCTCATAAATCACTAACTACTAAAATGTCCCTGGGCACTGTGCTGTCAGGCTTCAGATCACCTTTCCCACAGTGCGTTTTATGGACTAATACCTTGATGTGCCAATATTGTTCTCCCCTAGAAAGGGCTCCATAGTTCAAACAAGTTTGGAAATGCTGCACATTGTTTCCACCTCTTAGAAAACTATAATGCACATTAACATGAGAAACACCTTGAGAAGTCCTGCAGTAGAAAAACTGTAACTTTGACTAAGTATTTCACCAAGGTATTTGATTATACATACTATTTGATACCTCGTGGAGCACTGGTGTTCCCTAGGAAGACTGAGCAGTGGTGTACTAGATGACTATGCTGGCTGGTAATGCAAAAGGATGTTGGTCTGTACACCTAGATGTAGTCCATCCCCTGGGGTTCTATCTGGGAGAGGAGTACAGGCATGATCCTGTGTGTAGGTTAGAGACCGACACAGTGACAGTGCTGTCTGGTGTGGAATGGTGAGGAGAGATGTTAGGGTCTGTATTAAGAGTGAATCCCCTAAATGCAAATTAGAAAATAAAGTATTGCTAAAGAGAGACCCTCAGTTGTCAACTCATCCAGTAGAAAAACTGAACATCTACTCTTTTCTAAGTAATCTATGATGTGTCTCCTCCTTGAAGGCTCCTCTGTAGGTCCCAGGGCTGAGTGCAACATTCTTAACATGGGCTGGAAGTGGCTGCTCGCTCTGACCCAAGCCCACCTCCTCATGCTTGTCTCACTGCTCCCTCTGTTGCTTTCTGTGCCCCAACCTTTCTAACATTCTTTTAGACATTCCAGAGGTCAAGATTTTCTCACCTCAGTGCCTCCTACAAGCTCGTCTCTGTGAACCCCTCTTTGCCACTTCTGACTTTTTTGGGAATGTTGTCCTGTAGTCCCTGGATCAGATCAGGTCCTCTTGTGGAACACGGCAGTTTTCCTTGGTAACCTTTATTGCAAATGATTAATTATATGTGGGGATATTTGTTAACATTCATCGTATTGGGATATAACATACAGCCAGTAAAGTGCCTGATTCTGAAGAATGTTTGCATGTGTGTAAATCCAAGGAACCAGATCAAGCCATAGGATATTTCCAACATCCCAGAAGGCTGTGTCCCTTCCCACATAAATGATTCTGTTTTCTAACTTTTATCACTATAAACTAGTTTTCCTGTTTTTGACCTTCTTACAGATGCTCACTACTTTGACTGTGGGATGGACCCAGATAGTTGTGTGTAGCCATATTTTATTTTGATTGTTGTAGCATTCCACTGTATGAATGTACCACAGTTTATTTATTCTGAATGTTTTTGACTCTCTTCCTGTCTATACTGTAAACTTCATGAAACTGCAGAGAATATGTCTGTGTTATTGACTGGAATGTCCTTGGGCCTCGTACAGGGGCTGGCAAAGAGAAGGAACCATACTTTTTGCTGAAAAATTGAGTTTTTTCTGTGTTATTGATGTTGGCATTAACCCTTGTTATTAGCTAATGCAGTTCTCTCATTTTACGGATGAAGAACCTAGACCTGAAACATAAAGAAGTGATGCTGATGTTAAAACAAATCCTCAGATCCTCCATGTACAGTCATGCAGCTGCACCCCAAGAAATGCCACAGATTGTTAGCAAGCCTCCAGAAGCTAGGAAGAGGCAAGGGAGGACTCCCCTCCAGGTTTCAAAGGGAGCATGGCCTGCTGACACCTTGATCTTAGACTTCTAGCCTCTGGAACTATGAGACAATGGATTTCTGTTGTTTTTAGACACCGAGCTTGTTGTATTTTTGTTATGGCAGCCCTAGGAAACTAGTACAGAACATAGGAAGGTCTCCCCGCTACCCAACTGGCTGATTACACGTTTGTGGTTCCTTTGAAAATGCACCTCTCAGTATTATGCTAAGTGAAATAAGCCAGTCAGAGAAAAACAAGTACCACATGATCTCACTTATTTATGGAATATAATGAACAAAATAAGCTGACAATCAAAATAGATCCAGAGATATGGAAGTAGGGAACAGACTGACAAACCTCAGAGGGAAGGGAGATGGGGGGTGGGGGGTGGGAGGTGGGAAGAGATAAACCAAAGAACTTATATGCATATATGCATAACCAATGAACACAGACAACAGTGTGGGGAAGAGGGGATCATGAGGGAAAAAAGGGTGAATATCTGTAATGCTTACAACAATAAAGATAAAAAAGAAAAGAAAAGAAAGCGCACCTCTCAGATCTCCCACTGCAGTGAGTGCAGTCTTCCAAAGGCCCAGTTGCTGTGCTCTGAGCCCTTCTTGCATCAGGGCCATGCTTCCCATGATCCAGCAGCTGAGCCAGGAGGGACATTCAGGACTCTTCTGGGCAGCTTTGACTTGAGGACGTCTTCCTTCATCTGCCTAACTTTGTTTGTGAGCTGGGAAAAGGGAGTGGGTGGCTGAAGTGAGTGTTATTGTCATCTCAACCTCAGTGATACAAGTGACCCACCAAATAAGTAGGTGCGTTTTGCCACAGAGCTGCACACATGCATGAGCCAGAATGCAGAGAGGCTGAAGATCTGTGGGGCCTGGAGGTACTGTTCAACACCACCAGGGTGAGCCAGGACATCAGTGACGAGGTGTGGGGGCTGCAGTGGGATCTGTGCCTTACTCCAACAGTCAAAGAATCGTAGGGGCTGCTTCCCTTTTTCTCTTTCCAAACCCCTCAGAGTCCTCTTGTCACCCTAACCATACAGGAGAGGGGGTTCTTCTGCATGTAGTGCCCCTTTAGCTAAAGGGCCACAAACCACCATTGCTGGTACTCTATGTTGTTTCTGCAGAGGAGCTCTTCTAATGTTTTTCTTGGGTGTATACGCCTCACTACTGGTGTCGTGCTAAAAGACAGGGAAGGGGCTCTAGTCATTAGCGATTAGCCATTCTCTAACCCCTCGCCTGGGGCCCAGAACCTCACCCACAACCCCACTTTGCTAGGGGTTCTAGAGTTAGGATTCTGGCCCTTTCAGTGTCTTCAGAGAATAATTCTCTTATTTATTGTGGGAATCAGGGGAGTAATGACTCAGCTGTAAAAGATAGGGGTGGGGAGATTAGGGATGTGTTCAATTGCTCTAATAGAGGCTTTCAGACAGTCTCCCTGTTGTCACACTGGAACCTTACTCCTGTTCTCAAGCTGGAACCTCAGCCCTGAGGCTTTCAGAGGTGTAGGTGGCTGACCACCCCCACCGTTACCCCAAGTGCGCTCTGAGATGTCAATCTTCCTCCCTCTGAGAAGCCAGATCCCAGCCCTCCACCTGTTGGCCCACTTCCCAAAACTTGTTGACATTTTTTATTTGCAGACGCCCATTTTCATTCACTCGGGTCTCTCTTGTTCTCATCATGGTCCTTGCAGGTTGAACTTTCAAAAAAATATTTTCCTTCCATTTCAATTGTGTCTCAGGAGCAAGTATCTCAGTATGTGTACTCAACCTACCATTTTAAAAACAAGGTTTTTACATTCACTCTTTAACCCCGTCTCCTGACCTTGTTTCCCGCCACCCAAGGAACTCCTGGTGTGAGTCTCCACTGACCTCCTAATTGCTAGGTCAATGCACTCTTTTCAATCCTCATCTTTTGGACCTCTCTTCACTACACTCTCCCCATGGCTTCAATTACCATGTTTATATGATGATTTGTAAGTCTATACCTTCATTTATCTTAGGCCAGGCTTCCTTGTTCCAACTAACAGGAACCTGATTTAAGTTTGCTTAAGAATAAAAAGGGGATTTATTAGCTCATTTATGTAACTGAGGACTCCACCAAGATGCTCAAAAGCTGTACTCCCTTAGGGGTTTGTTTCTCTCTGCATCTCTCAACTCTACTTTCCTGCACATGGACTTTGTTCTCAGACAGTCCCTCTCCGCATGGTAACAGGTTGGCCACTGGATGCTCTATGATTTCATGCTCCCTAATGCCTCAAGATTCCAGAGGAAGAGGGTGTCCCTTTTCCACAGCTGAAGGGAGGTCCTTGCAGAGCATGCAGCTCCGCCAGGCCTGCCCAGGCCCCTGTCTGGCCCCTGGTAGGGGGGGGGTCCACCTCACCTGAACCACAGGGACTGAGCAGGGTTGCTATGGCATAGGAAAGGAAGAGTGAGTCTCTGAAGGACAGGTGGGCTGGGAGAAGGCTGGTGAAGGGAAGGAGATACTGCGTTTCTTTGAACAGTGTGATTGAGGAGTCTAGACCCAGGGCCCTGAGGCCTTCATCCTGGCTCTTTAGGCTGCATATCCCTTGCTTGCAAAAGAAGGGGGCTGGAACCATAAGGCCCTCTAGCTGCCACAGTCTTTAATTCTATATATAATGGACATATAAAGCAGTACCTTTTGAAGGTGTCTCTGGGCATAGCTGGAGGCTCAGGAGAACCTGCTGTTTAAGAGCATGAGCCCTGGGTTCAGATTGCCTGGGTTCTGTGCTCGTCCATCTTCATGGATGTGTGGTTGTGCAGTCTCGAGGGACCCTACACACAGAGAGCCTCACACTCGATTTTATGCTCTGCTGCTGCTGTCTTAAATTCTTGGTGGTTTTATCTTTGAATTCATGTTTTGTAAGTGAAGCCTGATGAGACGTTAGAGCATGCATGTGAGTACAGATGAGCTCAGCATGGGTGTCCACTGTGCCTGACCCCCCACTCCCTTAACGAATTCGCAAGGCCTCGTGCGCACAGGCTTTCCGGTGAACCCATGACACGTGGGAATTCAGTGAGACAAAGTGCACGCAAGGTAAGCGTGCTATGTCTGTGATTGACTTTTCACTTGAACCAGAGCTTGCTTGGAACACAGAAAGAAGGCAGTGGCCTGCTAAGAAACATGAATGACAGGGAACCTACCCAGTCCTTTCTCAGATTGTTTCCCTGTATTAGCCAACCACTTATGCTGCAAACAATGACGTAGTAGGAAAGAAAGTGATCATTCCTTTTCCTTTCAGTCCTTTACTCATCAGCAAGCCGAAGGCAGAGAGTGCTGCTGGAATGTGCAAATAGCGAGCGAAGCAGAAGCACTGGGTTAGTTTTGTGCGGCTCTGCCACTGCTCTGGTAAGAGCAGGATTCATTCACCTGTAGGCACACACCACAAAATAACGAACTGTGTCATTTTGGCTATTTCGCATAGGAGTTAAATGCTCTTATATTTTCATTTAAAATTGACATTGTACATTATAAAAAATGCATGGTAAAATTCATACTAATAACTTAAAATCATTATTTTTTGAACTCATGACAAGTTCAGAGACAGAAGTAATACCTTTGATGGCACTTTGTCTGCTTTCAGAATAAGAAACCTATATTTTCATTTTGCACTGGACCCTGTGAAGTAAGTAGCCAACTCTGCATCAGCAAATTACTTTCTCTTTGGGCTGTGGTTTCCTTAATTGTAAATGGACACAAAAAGGGTCTCCGTCATTGGATTGTCTCAAGAATGAACAGTGCTTGGCACTCAGGAATCATTTTAAAAACTGAGATTTTATTATAAAAATGAGTAAGTACAAAGTAAATTTGTAAGTGATTTGGTGATCAAACTTAAATTTCCCTCAATTATGACTTTGTGTAAACCAAGTTAGTTAGCTAGTTTCCTATCTTGTACTTTTCCTATGTTGGTATAATATGAATATTTCACTGTAATGTGTTAATGGGCTCACTTAATTGACCCACTTAGATGATGCCATTGAAATTAGTCAGCAGAAGAGTTTAGTCAGTGGCAGGACAAATAAAGTCAAGAAAAATATTTTAGGAAGAGAACTTTGTGGATCAAACTTTTGCAAATTCAAATAAAGGCTGAGCAGTACAGATTAAGCTATTGTTCATGTGAAAACAACAGAAAAGGCTGTTTCCCACTTCCCAACAACAGATGGCGATGTCGCTAAGCAAATGGAGAACATTGTTCCCTGTAAGAGAAATTCTGTGATCAAGTGTGAGGAAGCAAAGCTATAAACAACATATGGAAAACAATGAATATTTTAATTAGATGTTAATAACTGAATATTGAATCCTTGTCTTCCACCTAACTCACAACAGTGTTATGACAGCTAATTAATAAGTGATTGAAAAAGAAATGATTAATTATTTACAGTAATCATTAGAATAGTTTACATGCTTATAATCATAAAATGGTTTGGAAAAGTGGATGGATGAGAATGCAAAGTGAGTTACTATTCTGCTGTTGCAAGGATATTGTGGCGCCTCTTTTAGGAAGATTTTCGTTACTCCACGTGGTCCGAGTTTATTAAACAGATACCATTATGCATTTGTTCCATCAAGTTACAGTCCAGCCATGAAATATAAAATAATGTATGTGTATTTTTAAAGGATCCCCTGTCTTACACATTTGAAATTATGTGCACTAGGGTAAGTGTGAATGCTTCCTCATTTGGGGAAACTCATTGGAAAGATCTCAACCATAGAACAAACCCAAACAAAATCCTGGACCAGAGGAATAAAGCCTCTTCCCTCGAGTCTTGGTTTCTAGCGTCTGATTCTCATATATAAAAACAAAACTAAAAAGCTAGTGTATAAGCCCAAACTTCTCCTCCTCCTCCTTCTCATTCCATATTTCAAATCTCTTTGAACTGCCTCATGTCTTCAGGATATAATGAAATCCCTTGCTCTGGAAGGAAGCCACAAAAGATGGATTTCAAGACCTTTTTCTTTCCTCTCTGCTAGTAGCAGAGCTAATGCAGTTTACTTATTAGATGGGTCACCATGGATACTGATGCACTCAAGCCAAGTCTACCCGAGTGAGGGGAATTGGAGAATTGAGGCAATTATCCTCATAATTTAAATAAACAAAGTTCCCCTCATTTTGTTTGGGTTACCTGGATTTTTCAGGTGAATGTCTAACTTTAATTTTGAATTATTAGAAGTGGTGCTTGCCTCAACTCTCTTATTAAATTTGCTAGCAGAGCTCTGGACTTCTTTGCTGTGAAACACTTTAAGAGCTTGTACCCAAGGCAAATGTGTTCCTGTGCCCTCTGTTTTGTCATCCCGAGCATTTCTACCTAGCATTTGGGTAAACAATGAAAATAACTCAGGTCTAGGATGAAATATTTCTGAAGGGTAAACAGCATTCAGATCTGGAAATGGTTGCTTAGAGAGACCATATAGTTTCAGTCAGACAAAGACATTCATAATACCATGTTCTTCCAAACAAAATGGCCCCCAAGATGTCCACGTGTTTTTCCACTGGCCCCTGTCCAAGCCACAATTTGTACTGGAACTTCCAATTGGGATTTAATGGCTGGTCTCCGCTGCCTCTCCTAATCCCTTTTCTTCTCTGGCCATATCCTTAGTCAGTGTGAATTCCCCCATTTTATTATCCCGAACTTAATGCTGATGAGCATTCTAGGGAGATAGAAGAGCTTTGTAAGCATAAGGCATGACTGTTATTTCCAGGTAACAAGGCATCATATTATTGTTACTTAATATCCATATTCAATGTCTTAATTATTTAGCATCTTTTGTCTGTAAGCCACTGACTGTTGTTCCCATCAAAGAGAACCCTGATGATGGTGGTTGCTATGGTATGAGCTGATGACTATGATCTGCATTTCTTTTCATACTGTGCATGTTTGAAGACTGACTGAGATTTTGCTACTGTGTTTTGCTCTGTGACTCAGCACTGAGGGCTCCTGTGGTTACCCCATCTCTAATGTCTTCCCACCCTCAGCAGCAGGAGATATTTCTGTGCATGTTCTGAGGTTGAGTGTCTGTCTGATCGGACAGTATTTTGTGGGTGGAAGGGCTATATGACAGAAATGGACATTGGCAGTTGACGGACCTGGATTTAAATCTCATTCTTTCACTTCAGCGATGTATTCCTTGTGACTATGCCTTCCCTTCCCTGAACTTCCATTTTTGTTTCTGTAAAATGGAAATAATCATACAGATCTCACAGAGAGTGTTTGGACATAACTCATGTGAAGTATCTGGCACGAGGTGTGTGTTTAATGGTAGCCATCATTAGAACTGCTCTCCGTGCAACAGGAGCAGATATTTTTATTCTATGACTGTTTTTGCTTCGTTTTCCTTTCTTCATCTTCACGGGACTTTATCCATCAGTGCTTATTTTCTGAAAATATGTGAGCCTAACACTGTACGACACTAACATGGCATGTGCTGCTATGACTCTGCCTTCAGTGACTTGTTCTCTTGTTAAAAAAGGCATGACAAAGAGTAACAATAATAGTACCTAGTGTAGATTGAGAATTTTACCTGTGCCATGCTTTGTGCTAAATGCTTTACACATTGGATCTCATTGCATCACAACAATCCACTAAACAGTTTTACTGTCCTCCTTATTATACAGATGAGGACAGTGGGGCTCAGAGGGGTTAGGAGACTTGCCCAAGGTCAAGGTCACACAGCGAAGAGTGGTAGAATCAGGACTTAGACTCTGGCCATCCTGACTCTAGAACCTGAACTTTCAATCACTCTGCTTCCATGTTCGCATGGACAGTAGTAAGTGGTCCAAACAAACAGCAGTCCACTTTTGGAAAATGGGGAGATCCTATAGGGTGGAATTCACCTGAAAGGGTTTTTGGAGGAGAGTACCTTTATCTGAGCTCTATAAGACTATCTTTATTTATTTAATTTTATTATTGAAGTATAATTGGCGTGTGATATTACATTAGTTTCAGGTGTACAACATAGTGATTTTACATATGTATACATTACAGAATGATCACCGCAATAAAATGAGTTGTCATCTGTCACCATACAAAGTTAATGCACAGTTATTGACTGTATTCTCCATGTTGTACATTACATCCCCATCACTTTATTTATTTTCTGCATGGAATTTTGTATCCCATCCCATTCCCCTCCCCTCTGGCAACCACCAACCTGTTCTCTGTATCTATTAGTCTGGTTACATTTTAATTTGTTTGTTTTGTTTTTTAGAGTCCACATATAAGTAAAATTATTCTTTTTTTATGTCTGAGTAGTAGTCCATTGTGTGTGTCTGTATGTGTGTGTGTGTTCTTTTTTTTTTTTTTTTTCTTAGAGAGAGAGAGGATGGGAGAGGGAGAGAGAGAGAGAAACATTGATGAGAGAGAACAACGACTGGCCGCCTCCTGCATGCCCCCTACTGGGGATCGGGCCCACAACCTGGGCGTGTGCCCTGACCAGGAATTGAACCAGCAACCTCTTGGTGTATGGGTTGATGCTCAACCACTGAGCTACACCACCCAGGCTGTGTGTGTGTTCTTTACCCATTAATGGACACTTAGGTTGTTTTCATATCTTTGCTACTGTAAATAATGCTGTAATGAACATGGGGTACATGTATCTTTTTGAGTTAGCGTTTTCATTTTCTTTAAATAGATACCCAGAAGTGGAATTGCTGGATTATATGGCAGTTCTATTTTTAGTTTTTGAGCCACCTCTACGCTGTTTTTCATAGTGGCTGCACCCATCGACATTCCCAACAGCAGTGCACAGGCTTCCCTTTTCTCCACATCCTCACCAACACCACCCAGGCTGTCTTTAAATGGTAATAGTTAATGGTAAAATGTAACAGTCACAGGAAGGTGAATTGGAAGTTCCCCATGAAACCACATGTCCATCATTTTTCTGTTTGGGTTTATGCCAGGGACTGAATCTTCCCAAGTAATTCACTGCTGGTCAAGGTGTCCCCTGCATCCTGTGGTCTCATTTCTCTTACATCAATCATTTGGACCTCATTGTTTAAAGAATCAAGGCATTTTTGCGCTGGAAGGGATGCCAGGAGTCCCATTGTAAGCTCCAGAGAGAGGGTGTGCGTTTTCCAAGACGGCACAGATGGCCCAGCTAGAAATCAGGCCTCCTGACAGCCACGCTGGTCCTCTTTCCCCTCTCCACAGTGGGCCCCTGCCTTTTATGGCATCAGGGATGGAGGTATAGCTTTTATAAAAAAAAAAAAAATTCTTCCAGCTTTGTTTCAAGTGCTTAGTGTATGGCCTTATTTAATACACATTTCCTCCCAGATACGTTTCTTCTCTCAATCAGGGCAGTAAGTATTTACCTAAAGACACCATTGGTCAGTCTGCGTCTCCCTCATCAAAATGACACTCTATTGTTTTGCTTACAAACAAATACAATATGCTGAGGGCCCCCCTTTCTTCTACTGAAAAGTCATGTTCTCCCCAAACTGGAAGCAGTGTTCACACTCAAAATCCTGTGGGTTTGATTAGATTTTAAAGTTGGCCATACACCCTCTTCCTGCCACCCAATACATTATGTGTTCAGCTGGAGACTCTTTGTTTTGAAATAATGTCTTTATTTAAAACAAAAATTCAGAGCCCGGTTAAACAAATGCATAAACAGGTATCGGATTCCGAGTAACTTCTTCCAAAAGGCAGCCTCTCGCCCGCTGTCAGTGGGTCCCTGCTGAGTTGTTTGATGCGTCCGCTGCATTTTATATTACTTAATGTGGCTTATGTATCTGCCAATAAATCTGAAATACAGGTCACAGAATATGCAGCTCAAGGAAATCCATAAAGTAGTAGAGAGAGGCTTCACTCACTGCATCAGATTGCCAAAAGCTGAGGTCATTTCCTCTTGCTAAAAATGCAGAGCTTCATAAATTATTTTTATCACCTCCAGAGCCAAGCAAACAGTTTTGCACAGATGCCAAAGGGGTTTCATTGCTTTTTTTTTTTTTTTTTCTCCTTAAGCTGAAAACATTTTTCTCAAGTGTTCTGCAAAATGATTATGGGTTTGTTTTTCTAGTATTATTTACATCCATGTAAATCTCGGAGCAGAAACACAGTGGCATCTGGTCAGGGTCTTCAGTGAAAGAGACGCAAGAGAAGATGCTTCTGACCTAGGCTTAATTACTCCGGTGATTGGGAGTTGACATGGTTTCCTTTAAAACATTTTAAAGCAGATGTTAGGTATGCAGAGACAGTAAAAATGAGCAGCGAACATTCAGTGAAGAACTTTATAGAAAACACTACTGAATTAACTTACAGTACATTTGTTAAACATGAGCACCTCTAATAATGACATTTCATTTAACAATGCCCTTTGTCTTTTCAGTTCATCAGTTACCTATTTCAGTAATGAACTGCAGTCATACCATTCTGATTTTCTCCTAATGTAAAGGCTCAGCTCACTTCACTGCCAGTGAAGCATGATGCTATTATTCAGTTCCTGGCGTAGGAAAAAAGCTATAGAATATATCACAATTCTAATTGGCTAACAAATATTAAACCTTACGATTGTTAAGGGCACCCAGTGATTCTGTTTAGCTTTTGATGGGGATAAGTAAAATAAAGAAAGGGAAACGGTTTGAAGGAAAAAAAAAAGATTAGTGTGTATACTTTATGAGCAGTAACCCAAGTATCCATTGAAAAAATATGAGCACACATTATATTTAATAGCTCAAATGTTATCTTAATTCTTTATCAACAATTCATGCAGATAGCTTAATACCAAACATTTTAGGCAGGATTAACAATCTGTGAAACAGAAGGGTTAGCAAATGAGAGATGGAATCTGTTCTACCTGCAGCTGCAAGAGGAGGTAAATGCAAGCTCCTGGAAGGCTGGGTCGTGCACGAGACATTCTTTCTCTGCCAAGGAAATGCAGGCAGATTTGGAAAATATTATGGTTATCGTAGCCCTGATTTATACTTCCCATGGAAGGTAATGAAGCCTGTGTCCAAACTTATTTTTGTCCCTTTTGCAAAGCTTTCCTGGGAATGAAAGATAGGTGCCTTCCTTGTTTTTCTTTTTCCACGTGGCAGAATCCTCTAAAGCATCCCCCCACCCCCTGCCTTTTGAACTCACCAAAACATCTCATTAGTAAAGGCAGGATTCTGCTCACCATAATCTTTCCCCAGCTGAGGCAAAGCTGCACAATTTACAATAGATCTTTGGAAAACTGCTTTTTACTGAGTGCTGCTGCATCTATAGATCTCTCTCAATTACCCACAGTAAATTTAGGCATTGTACAAGAGCAAATTTTACAGTCCATGAAGAGATGAAGTGAAATCTAGATGAAATTCATTGTGACAGATTCCCAGTTAGTGCTCTGATGTGTCTGTATTACAGAAGATAGACATTCTATTAGCATGGAAGCTCCCATAATGGACTGTGAATCATCTCAGGTAATAGAGATGCCAAGCAGAATGACTGAAAAGCACTATTGAATTCCATTAGAGCTCTTTGTTTTTAAATCAGTCATTTCTTGTGAATAACCAACTATACACTTCTTGACCCTATCACCAAGTGATAATTGTGGACTAATATTACAATACATTAATCTGAGTTACTGTGCAATTAGTGTTTCAGTCGCGGGCTGATTTGGGGTTTCCTAAATGCAAAGGCCTACTCCTCTGGACATTGGAACTTATATTACAAATACGCAGTTTCAGAAATGAGCTCGTCCATGATCTCATTTTTAGTTTTGTTTCAACATCACTGGAATTGTTTCTCGGACATATCGGATACAAGGATTTTGTATTGTGACTTCCCACCCTTTTCCTTTATAGATTTCCCCTGCATCAGATCAGACACCCAGGGCAAAATAATTATCGCAGAAGTAAGTCTATAAGGAAATCATTTTAAACAAGCCAGGTTAGCAAGTGTTTTTTTTTTTTTGTTTTTGTTTTTGTTTTTGTTTTTTTAAACCTTAAATGTGTAGCTAATCACTAGGAAAAGAAAAAGCATCACATTCTGCTGCATAAACATCCCCACCTAATCTATCAATCAAATATGATTGATCAGGCTTAGTAATTACTTGGATAATGAGTAGAGGATTTAGTTTGTGCAGTATTCTGAAGCCTTCAGGATGCCTGCATAATTACCGCTTGTACAGTAGATCGCATTATGTGAATTATTCTATTCAATTATAACATAAACATGAAGCACTTAGAATAGACAGCCTGAACAACACACATTTCTTAATTCATTGCATTTGATAAAAATGCAATAGCTTGTCATGAGGCAAAGCTCTTTTTGGCCAAAAGCGCTGAAGTTAACATATATACATTGAAAACAGAACAATCTCTTTTTGTGTCGTGTCTCCCATCTGGTTTACAAGGCAGGAGAGGGATTGTTTTGAAAGGGGCCTAAGGTATCCCAAGTGCAACGTCAGGTGAGTCGCTTCCATATTCTCCATAAATACCCAGGGGCAACTTTGAAAAGAGTCGACTTTATATCTTGTGTCTACAATCATCTATTTTCACCTCAGGATGTGAAAATAGATTATCCTCATCGAGGGAGGACCGGAGACTACCGCCCCAACACGAGGCTCTCTCCTTAATGTTGTAATGACAGGTGTAAGATTAACTTTGTTAGGTGTCTAGCCACTCATGCAAACTAAATTAAATTAATGGAACAAATTTCTCTCATAATTAAGATAAAAATTCATGTCAGCTGTAACCTTGCTGTACACTAATTATATACAAATGATTTATCATCTGCTTCGCCCAGAATATTAATCCTTACCTCATTGATAACTGCAGCCAGTGTTAAGAGATGAGAGTTGATTAACTATGACAGATTGGGCAACCACAGCCCTCAGTGCAGGCACAACCAGTGAAACCAATAACACTCAAGTAGCTCTCCGTGCTCAAAATGCATTCCCATGGAAACAGATGCATGCTTAATGAAGGATACTGAGATTATTTTCAATAATGACTGATATTGGAACAGTGGGCAGAACTGATCAATAACAATTAACCACTTAGTCTGCTAAAGACATGGTTAGAGAAAGCAGGTTATTTACACATTAGTAGAACCTTATTCAAAGACGAGTACTCCATAATGTCTCTATGCTGTACCGTTTCTCTCTTCCTGCCTGGAAGAGGCTTCCGTGTGGAGGGGTGGTAATGCACCAAGCTCCTGCTCCTGTTGCTATTTATTTATTCTTATGGAATTTATTGGGTTAATACAATTATGTAAGTTTCAGGTATACAATTCTATAATACATCATCTGTATATTGTGTCCTGTGTTCACCACTCCGTCAAGTCTCCTTCCATCATCACTTATCCTCCCTTTACCCTTTTCTACCTCCCCCACCCCTCTTTCCTTCTGGTAATCATCATACTTGTTGTCTGTAGCTATGAATTTTTTTTTTGCTTAATCCCTTCACTTTTTTTATCCAGCCCCCCAAACCTCCTCCCCTTTAACAGCTGGCAGTCTGTTCTCTGTATCTATGAGTCTCTTTCTATTTTGTTTATTAGTTTATTTTGTACATTAGATTCCACACATAAGTGAAATCATATGGTACTTGTCTGTCTCTGATTGGCTTAAGTCACTTAGCACAATACCCACCAGGTCCATCCATGCTGTCTCAAACAGTAAGATTTCCTTCCTTTTTGGTGTTTTTTTTTTTAAATATATTGATTTTTTTTTTTTTAGAGAGGAAGGGAGAGAGAGATAGAAACATCATTGATGAGAGAGGGAAACATCGATCAGCTACCTCCTGCACATCCCCTACTGGGGATTGAGCCCGCAACCTGGGCACGTGCCCTCACCAGGAATGGAACCGGGACCTCTCAGTCCATGAAATGACGCTCAGTCCACTGAGCCACACCAGCCAGGCAAGAGATCCTTCGTTTTTACAGCTGAGTAGTGTTCCATTGTGTAAATGTACCACAACTTTTTTATCCACTCATCTACTGATGAGCACCCAATTAAAAAATGGGCAAAGGACCTGAATAGATACTTCTCCAAAACGGACATACAGATGGCAATAGACATATGAAAAGATGCTCAATGTCACTAATCATCAGAGAAATGCAAACTAAAACCACAATGAAATACTACCTCACACCTGTCAGAATGGCTATCATCAATAAATCAACAAACAACAAATGTTGGCAAGGATGTGGAGGAAAGGGAACCCTCATGCAGTGTTGGTGGGAACACAGATTGGTGCAGCCACCATGGAAAGCAGTATGGAGGTTCCTTCAAAAATTAAAAATGAAACTGCCTTATGACCCAGCAATTCCTGTTGCCTCTTACTGTTTATTTATGAAATGACTGATTGATGTTGCCAGTGGTTCTTTGGATGCTCTCAAGATAACTGCCAAATGTATCAAGGAAAGTCCAGAAGCAACTGTGACCATGAAAGCAGTATTGCTTTGGAGGGATTTGGTGTGGTGGAAAACTTGACTGCCAGGGCGTAACTCAATTGTACAGAACATTCTTTTGATCTTTCCTCGTATGCTCTTTTATTTAATTTCAAAAGTCCAAGATGAGTTGTGCAGTTATTTAAGGAAACACTCTGCTTTGGACCCTTGTCATACTGGTTGGAAAGGGTTTTAATAACATAAATTTAATAATAGATATGGCTTTCAAAGCTATTTGAAAATTTGCACTTTTGTTTTGTATTAATTTGAATCACCCCAGGAGTCGAGATCTTATAATGCTAATTACTAATATAGACTCCCAGAATCCCTGCCCTGACAGTCAGCTTGGAGAAATCCCAACTCCCTGGGCCAAAAAGTGTTAATAAAAAGTGATTAGCTACTTAGGCCAAGTCATATTATAATAATGCATTATATTTCCCTTGAATGGGTTACGTGCATTCTCATTTATCTGAATGAGGAAAATGGTTGAGGGTGATGGAAATGAGACATTTTAGCTGGCATTGTTACTAAAAGAATGAAGCTTTTAAAAAATAGGAGAATGCTTCTTTCTTTACACTGTTTAGATTTTAAGACTCTAGAGCTGAAAATGCAAATAAACAGAAACCTAGGCTGCATATTTGCCAGTCTAGTTCATCCATTTGTTCCGTTATGCAGACATATATGTAAACCCATGCTAGCAGCTCATACCCATCCTAACATGCCATATGTGTGTTAGAAGTTTTAAGTTTAGGTAAAGGAAAGAATATAGTATTTTTTGTCCTTTAGCCCTGTGGGATGGATGGTCCCCACTTAAATAATCAGACACAGGGTATATGTGGCTGGGACTCCATACAGATGCTAATTAATTGGGAACAACACTTATGTGGCTGAACAAAAGTGGGTCCTAAACACCCCAAGTCAAGCGCAGCAAACAAGAAATAGGCTGACACATTTCTATCAGGAAGGCAACCAGAATGTCAAACTCTTGAATGATATTGGGTGATCTCAGCTGTTTTATCATCTCAGTAAATAAATCTGGAGATCATAAACAACCATAAATACCTGTAAAGAATGCTCCATAAAAATAAAATCTTAAAACTGTACCTACATATCCCTCCATATCACTATCTGCCCCTAAAGTAAACCTTTTGCTAAATCTCTCAGTGGAAATAGAAATACATTTAACACAAAGTGATGATGACATTTTTTCTACCTACAAGAACTAGAGTATTGGAAGGAAAGGAGACAACATTTTCAAGGGTTGGGACTCATTAGTTTATTTAGCTGTCCTTACTGGAGTATCTGTTTATCATCCTTCCAAAAACACCATGATCTTCTCCCAATGCTGAGGACTTCAATCCTTACTACAACTAAAAAAAACAGTTCTACCCCCAACCCTGGCTGGAAATGCAGTGGAGGCAATTACCCTTTCCCTATCGTCTGAACAACACAATTATTGGGAAGATAATAAGATTATTCAGGCTTTTGCTTCTTAAAATTATACTGAGGAACACCAAGTGAATACTTCTTTTATGCATTCATCTTTAAAACAAATAAGGGAAGTAAAATGTACCGCTAAGCTAATGAGGACCATGAGACAGAGCCACAGATACATTTTCTCACTTGCCTAATGAGCAAAGTGACAGACAGTGAAACAGTTCACACTTGAGTAATTCTCTAGTCATCAGCAACTGCAGAGGGCCCCTCCTCCCAGAGCTTTGGAGGGGATGGTGGGGAGATGTAATAAATAGATCCTGGCTCTGCTGGCCAGAGTAAGTTATCACAAAGAGAGAGGTCTTGGGGTACGCTCCCTGAGGAAATTTAACTAGAAAAAAAAAAAGGTCCATTAAAGGCATCTTCAGCCATACATTCAATTAGAATTAAATTAAAACAATGGAAAAACGAATCACCTGCTCCTCATCAGGCCAGCTGCCCAGAGGGGATGGGGAGGCTAAGAATGGGGAAGGCAGTGACCCCTCCCCACTGAGGTCTGAACACTGCTTTTCAATGGCCTCGCCTTGCCTGGCCTCACTCTCCTGCAGGCTTGTTTCAGGGGACAGTGGGGAAGGTGGGGGAAGGGGAAGTGCAGTCTAGGCTATGGTGGGTGGGGTGGGTTGTCTGTGTGTGTGCGCACATGTGCGTTTGTGTGTGTACCAGACAGTTAAAACTAATGTTTTACTGACTATTTTCAGGGGCCTCTGGGAGAGTGGGCAAGCAGGGAGTCTTCACAGGGGGAGGGAGGGTCTTAAAAATCTACCACTTTTCCTGTTTGAGGGAAAGGAACTAAAACTTGCTCTATACCAACTATACGCTGGGCCCTTTTTATCCTCATTTTGCTCCCATGCTGACATTGGGAGTGGGCTCTGTGCTATTTTAGCCATTTTACAGGGGAACAAACTCTGCTGAGCGAGCTGCTGAGGCTCCCGTGGCCAGTAAATGGAAGCCCTACGATTCAAATTTCAGTCTACCTGGCCCCAAAGCCCAGGCTCTTTCCACTCAAAATCTTATGGTTCTCCGCACCAGGAGACTGATGAAGGAGAAAGTCTTGAACAAGAAACCAGCCAGAGAAATACGGAGAGCAAGTGGTTCTTTTAAGCCGTGAAAACTTTGCTTAGAAAAAGAATTCTTTGACCCATGGATTGAGACTCATAATTCTCTCATTTAAATTATTTTATTTACTGTATGAAGACCATCTCCAATTTATGGAGAGTGAAGCAGAGGTACGGAAAGTCTGGAAACTAACCACAGGCCACACAGGTAGGAGGGATGAAGCCAGGATCAGACTAAGGTCTCCTGGGCTGTTTTCCTGACACCACACCCACTCACCTGTCTGTGCATAGAAGATGGTTTGTTGATATGCAAGGGACACATAAAGCTGATGCAGTGTCATAGAAAGGGTGTCCTGAAAATTGTGGTAAAGACTTTCTGTCACTTATATTGTTGATGAAAATCACTGGTAAGGAGCCACTACTTGGAACTCTTCCAACTGGATTAGTGTTTGGGAAAACTCTCCAGGAGGGGTTCCACCTTCTTTGCATGAGATAGCTGCCTTAAACCAAAGAGGTCTGGACTGGTTAAAAGGAAGAAGACGTGCCTGGCAGTGTGGCTCAGTGGATTGAGTGTCCCATGGACTGAGAGGTCCCCGTTTGATTCCCGGTCAGGGCACATGGGGTGCAGGAGGCAGCCAGTCAGTGTTTCTCTCTCACATCAATATTTCAATCTCTCCCTTCATCTCTCTCTAAAAAATCAATAAAAAGATTTTTTTTTTTAAAAGAAGAACACAAGTAATGCTTAAAATGTTGGATTTAGTCAAACAAAAGAGGGATGGTTTTGATCTTATAAGATTATTGGTTATTAACCTATTGGTGCCCACTATTTTCTTTTCTTTATTGATTTTAGAGAGAGAGGAAGGGAGAGAGAGAGATAGAAACATCGATGAGAGACAACATCGATTGGCCACCTCCTGCATGTCCCCCTACTGGGGATTGGGCCCACAACCTAGGCATGTGTCCTGACCGGGAATCGAACTGGCAACCTCTTGTTGCATGGGTCGACACTCAACCACTGAGCCACACCGGCCGGATGGTGTGCCCACTATTGTCTAAGTGAAATACATACATGATCTCTACTCATAATAGCCACACTAAGGGTGTGTGGGGGCACTGTTATTGCTCTCATTTTACAAATGAGAACCTGAAGGTCAAAATGGGATGCTTCGTGCCCATCACTGCCACTGTGTCCCTGGGTCCTGGCAAGTGGGAGTGACTCAAGTGCCAAAGCTCAACACAGAAGCTCCCAGGGTGCCAAGTATCCAACACACTCAGTCTTCAGGCATTCATTTCGATGTCACTTATATCACACGTGCATATGGCTTAGAACCTGTTTGAAATACTTAGCACGTGCTGTATCTTTTTATCTTGGTGCTTTAATTACCACAGTATCTTTGAAACTAGTGCAGGCTGCCGGTCCTGGCACTTAAAAGAGAGCCTGTTTAACATGGGCCAGTGCTCCATCTTTCAGAGGTTCTTTACTTTATTCAAATTACTAATCATTTAGAGCATCACTAAAAGCCCTTCTCCCTTGCTCCCCATGCATGCTTAACCTAATTAACTATAAATGAGGAAAATGCTATTCGCATTAAAAGAAAATGTTAACCTATAAATTATCCCACTCTTTCTGGTGAGGCTAAGGACTTCTGCAGAAAGCCCAGTCGTGGGGCAGACACCCCGTTTCCGTGCTCCCCACGTCCTCCCACACTAGACTGGGCCACAGAATCTTCAGTTCATGGTGGGTTCCTTCCTCTGAATTGACTATAACGCTATTATAATTTCTCAAATCATCCCCCTTTGTGTTTGCTTAAATACTCTCAGGAAACCAGAATAGTAAAATGGAAAACCTCTAAAATGCCCTCAGAAGCCCCCTGGGATAGAAAAATAGCAAGTTACACCCCAGATGTGTCCCCAGTATGGGAAATCCTGAGCACCACCCGCCTCTATAGACAGATCCAGCCATAGGAAGCCAGAAGTGTCTTGAAAGTCTCAGTTCAGACCCTGAAATATTCCACCTCTGGCTGACCCCACCCACCCCGCCCTGTGCGGCCTTCCTTCTGAGCCACTGCATTAGATGGGTCAACACAAATGGGGAAAGGTCTTTGCAAAACTCTTGTTAGCAGAAGTGCCCATAAACACATTAATCTGAAAGCCCAGGTTAATTGATCAAATCAATCTAGCTTTAACCATTGAGAGCGGAGGGCAGGCCTCTGGCAGAACAGAGTATGGAGCTGGAAATTGGCTGTGGGCATTTGGCTGGGCATACAGGTCATCCCCAGGGGAAGCTGTTGGGGTAAGACCTTGAGCAGCTAATGGACCCAAGTGCCAGGGTCAAAGCAGTGAGGACAAGGGGCAGCAGTGCCCAAAGCAGAATTACCTTCTCTTCAGCTTTGTTCATAGTGGTCCCTGCCTTGAATCCATATGATGTATTAGGTTAGACAATGCTGAGGTTGTAGTACCTTGGGAAATGCAGCTGGCATGAGCAATTCCTGATTCTCTCTTCCATGACACCCTTGTTCCAGTGGATCTTTGCTCTGGTTGCAGAGTTCATAACAAACCCCAGTTCATTCCTGTACCCCCGTGGGAAACTCTAATCTTTGGGGGTGTTAGCAGAAGGTCCCTTCCCCCAGGCTTGCTGTGGATTTGTGCCTCCATTTCTACCCTGGGCTCTGTGTGGTAGGGAGTGGTGGAGGCGGTGATCAGGCCACTGGGAGATCCCTGTGTCCAAGCAGGCTTTGCATCAATTCTTGATTACCCACACCAGTGGTCTGTGACCCAGGCTCAGGTAGTCCCAAATAATCGACAGTTCAAAAGGAATCTCTCTGATTTTGGAATATGCTCTGATTTTTCCAGCTGTAGATCTCTTTCTCCCACTATGCTTTTCTTGGTAAGATATTAAGAATCATTTATGTTCCTTTAGCTGAGCACTTGGTCTGAGCAATGGCTTGAAGTCAGCTTCGGATTGAAAATTTGCCTACTCCACAGACAAATGATTCCCTTGCAGGCAGTTGAATTTGACAGTATCATATATTGCATAAAGAATAATCTGTCGAGGCTAGTGTTGTTCATTCATTTATTCATTCATGCATTTAACTCACATGCATTGAACTCCTACTGTGTTCTAGGCACTGTACTATGAATTAGGGATATAGAGATGAAAGATTGAGCCCCAGCGCTTGAGGGATACACATTCAAGTGGGACTTAATGGAATAATTTCTAGTATCTTCCTCTGGACCTGCATGTACCCACTGCATATTCACTTATCACTTCCATTTCCAGCTTAGCATCCATCTAAGCTGTCATCTGAGAAGTGTCAGTATTTGAGGGGAAGGGTTGTAGGTGATTGCTGAGCAGGGCAGGGCCTCCCAGAGACAGAAAGAACCCAGACCACCCCGTTTTTAAAGGATTTAGATATACTAAAAATGAACAGATGCCAAAACATCTACACATATGTGGTAGATTTAAAAAGTTTACATTTTAAAAATTAATAGTTTAACACTCTAAAAGTATGGTGTCAATATAACTTTATTTGGAGAAAATGTCAAAAGTCTAAATTTCAAGCCCTTTATGAAAGTGCGATCTGGCTCCTCTCCCTGTTATTCCCCACTCACACTTAACCTCTGCCAAGAAAAACCGGGGTTGGTGGGAGGGAGGTCTAAATGGGGCTGAGTGGAGTCATTTTAATGCTCAGAGGAACCTCTGTAAATATAAAGCAGTTGGTCCGTGGCTCTGTGCCCTGTGGTCACAAGGAATAGTTCTTAGCAGTGCAGACACATCTTAAGTACTTTGACTCAAAAGGCATCAAATCAATTTGTTTCTACAAAGTTGGCCTGTTCCCATGGCATTGGAAGGATCCTGGTAGAGTACCTGACTACCAGCTATCTCTTCCTGGCATTGCCCTCTCTTGCTGGCCTCCACACACACTAATATCAACCCTCAGTTCTTCTCAAAAAGCCCACGGAAGATAAGGAATTATGACAATGCAAAAATTGGGGTTAAGGGTCAGAGGTTGTCACTCACCTTATACTTTTTATGTTTGTGAAGGTAAAACAGTAAAGGGAACACTAAACTTTCTGGTGACATTTCACCGATTTTAATTAGTTATGATAGGTGCTGTATAATTAATTTTATCTTTTTTAAAATATGTTTTTATTGATATTTTAGAGAGAGATAGAAACATTGATGTAAGAGAGACACATTGATCGGCTGCCTCCTGCACATCCCCTACTGGGGATCAAGCCCACAATCCAGGCATGTGCCCTGACCAGGAATCGAACTGGGACCTCTCAGTCCATGGGATGACACTCAATCCACTGAGCCCCACACTGGCCGGGAAGTTAATGTTATCTTAACACCCATTGCTTATTAGTGACTTTGCAGGAATTTCCTACTAGAGAAGATAAATGAGATGCTTGTAGATTTGTTTTTCAGATAATATGCATGCTAGGAGTCATTTTCTCTCTGTGTCTTGTCCTCTACCTAAATGTTCAATGCTTGTTAATACCATGACTCAGAATTATTAACTTCCACCTCCAAGATCCTGGGTCCCCTGTGGGTTCAGAAATGCAGAGTAGCTTCCAAGGTGCCTGAGATGGAAAAAGCCTTGGGCTACTTTCATGGCTAATTTGTTGTATTTGAAATATCTGTCCAGTAGCCAGGATTATGGCCTCAGCTTTGCCCTGGACCCTGTTCATACACAGCTTAGCCCTTTGCTTCCTGGCAGAAATAGGTGTCTCCTTTTTTCAATTTCCTTTAGAGTTTCCAATGTTTCATTATTAAAACATCTCCTCCTCCTTTGTCTTCTACTTTACTCTTTCTTTTCTATTCCCAACACCTCGTTCTCTCTATTTTTCCAACAGGAGTGATTCATGTCACACAGATTAGAACTGAAATTTCCATGGTTGCTGAAAAGACATACAGAAGTCAATCCTTTGATACTCATATTTCCCACAGGAGAACTTGTGGTTTAGAGACATTCTCTTCGTGTGTGTATGTGTGCATGTGTGTACACGTGTGTGTGTGTGTGTGTGTGTGTGTGTGTGTGTGTAAGGTTTGTGGGTCAAACAGTGAGAATCACATGTGGGAAGCCAGAAGAAGACCAACAGGAACAGAATTGTGGTTGTGGTTGTGAAGAAGTGGAAGTTAAGGGAAGAAGATCCCATTCATCCTGCTAGTTGGGAGGAATGAAGTTAGTATAAGCTCTCATGAGGATGAAGTTAGGGTCATTTTATAAAGAAGGTGATGATTTGCTATCCTTTGATGGAAAAGACTCATTGTTTAAATAAGAGCTAACATTTAGCAAGCATTTCTTATGCCAGTCACTAGGTAAGTGCTTTCGTAACTGCATCTCATTCAATCTTGACAATGCTTCTGTCTAGGACCTTTAATAACACCCATTTTTTACAGCTAGGAAGCAGAGATGCTAAGAATTAAACTTGGGCATGTATGACTCTAGAGTCTGAGTGCTTGACTTGACCATCACATGATAACAGCACAGAACCCATCCTTAGGAGCTACTCTTAGAGCAGTGGGGACAGAGGACAGTTAGTCTAACATCCCTTTTTCTTATGTCTCATAATTGGAAAAAGACAACTGGTATTAATAATGCAGTCTAGTCCAGGCACATATTGTTGGGTAACAAATCATCCAAAAACTTACCATTTTATAGGACCTTACAATTTTGTGTTCAGGAACCTAGGTTAGGGCAGTTCTGCTCTGAGTAGCTTTGACTTAGGTCACTCAGTGATATTCAGTTGGCGGGTGGGCTGGCCTAGAGGCTCCAACACCACTTCCACTGCATGTCTGCCACTTGGTGGGGATGGGTGGAAGGCTTTGTTTAGTTGGAACTGTGATCACAGACTAGTGGTCATACTTCTTATATGGCTAATCAGGGATCCCAGAGAGAGCATTCCAAGATACAGAAATTAGAAGCTTCCAGTGTCTTAAGTTCTGAGCCCAGAGTTTGCACAACATCCCAGTATTTCCCAGAATATTGAAAGAAGACTTCACTCTCACTAACTTATCCCATGCATTCCATTTGTGTCCATCTCCAGGCCCCTACTCCTTCCTTCCCTAGACCTCTGAAACTTACCTCCCTGAAGTCACCAAGAACCTCCTCTTAAACAAATTAAAAGATTGTTGTTTTCTATCTGTATTTTATGTAACTTTTCTGGAAGAGCTGGCTTTGCTCAACTTTTCAGAAACCGTCCTCTCGTGGTTATTCACAGTAGGTTATCTTCCTCTGCCTTCCTTTTAAATGTTGGTGGACCTCAGGGCCCAGTCCTTTGTCTTCTTGCCATTATTCTCTACCAATGGCTCTCTACCAGGGACAGTTGTGCTCCCCAGGGATATTTGGTAACATCCAGAGACAGTTTTGGACATCACAAGTAGAGTGCTACTGGCATCTAGTGAGTGGAGGCCTGGGATATTGCTGAACATCGACAATGCACAGGGCAGCCCCACACAACCAAGAATGACCCATTCCTGTTAATAGTGCTGAGATTTAGAGACCATGTTGTGGTTTAAAGAGAGGGCACTGGAAAGAGGGTGAATCTTTCTAGCTTCTCCTTCTTGGAGAGCTATCTCTGAAAAGGAGTCTCCCTGAGGAGCAGCATGGTGTAGGGCAAGGATTTGTGGTCAATGCATCTAGGCTCAAATCCTCACTCTCCCAAAGTGGAGATCATAATTTCTATTTTGTGAAGTTGTCTTGATGATCAAATCAAGTAATCTATATAGAATACCAAGCACAGAGTAGGTTCATAAATGTTAACCCTTACATTTAAATCACATGATATAGCAGATGTTCCCCTCAAGGCTGGGCTTAGTTCCCCATTTAATACTTAGGAGGTACCTACTACATAATAAAAGTTGAATAAATATTTGCAGGAGGAAGCATGAATAAAGTAACTACTTTACCTCTTTAAGAGGTTGGTTGCCATGAGAACTCTTTAGCTAGAGGTGGTTTTCTTTCTTTTGTTCTTGCTGTAACTAAGGTTTAGAGGTGAGTTTCATAACTCTAATTGCATTGTAGCTTAGCCCTATCAGTATAATAACTAGTGAGGTTTTAGGAGGCTAGGTCATTGGCTTGGCATGCAGCCCTCCAATTAGAGGGCATGTGACTGTCCATAATATAAGACAATAAACACGGGCAGCCTTATTCTCTTGTGGTCACAGCAAAAGTAGTAGAGAAGAAGAATAAACTCAAAGGCCTATGCAGTATCTCTTGGTCCTTAGTATTGATACTAACTATAAAAGGAAAGGTTTGCATATTTGGCAGTTCTCTCTCCTTCTACCTTTTTGGCGCCTATGAGGAAGTCATCAACCTAACTTCTTTTCTGAGATACAGAGAAAGAATCACGATTGAGACTACCCCTTTGGAATTTTATACAATGTGGATCATTGGCATTTAACATCTTCCTGTATGCTCCTGTCTTATTTGATTCATTCTCCAAATGGTCATCAATGTAAGCTTGTGGAAACATAAGTCTCATATGCTCTATCTCTAACTTCCTATTCAATTTAGGATAAAAACAAAGTTTCATAACATGGCATATAAACCCCGATGTAGTTAGGCTTCTTCACCCTCTGCTATTCCTCCTTCAGACTTCAACTCCTTCCCTGAATATGTCAAACCTCCCCCATAGAACTGTGTATCTCTCCTTCATGGCCTTTGCAAAGTTATACAATTATTTATTTGTTAATGTCCTTCTATGATTAACATCAGTCTCTCTCTCTCTCATAAACTCTTTGCTCCATAACAGCAAGTATTGTGTTGCAGACACTTTGTATCTATCCCTGGAGCCTGTCACACAACAGCTGCTCAGTAAATACTTCTTAAATAAATGAATAATTAAGCAAATAGATGATGTCATTAGTGGACATCACTTCTCCACTTCACCTTAGGACCCAAATCCACTTTTTAAGAAAGGTGTAACTACCACTTCTAAAACAAAGAAGATGTGAGATAGAAACAGAACAAGTTCATTGATGATGATGATGGTGATGATATTGTATGTTAATATGTAATTAAATAATATAATAATTATACTTCATAGTTAAATCTTAGTATTTATTGAGTGCTTACTGTATACCAGGTGTTATGTTAGGTAATGGGGATAAAATATGGAGCAAAATCAGACATGGTACCTTTCAAATTAATAGATCCATTAATTTGGTACAATTATTTTCCCATTTTATAGATGAGAAATTGTGGAAGCTTAAGTAAATTGCCCATAATCATACATCTAGTAAGTTGATGGTGATAAAGCATGCATTTGAACCCAGAAGAGACTCCAAAGTTGTTAACCATTACATTGCATAGTTTTTGAAGACGAGATTGTATGTGGCTAGTGCATCAACCCAAGAGATAATTATCTATCAGCAAATGCTGCAGATACTACCAGATCTCCCAGTGTCCATAGTGAATTGAACACCACTGCATGCCAGACACTGTGTTAAGTGCCATGGGTACATTTTCTCTGATCTTTCAAGTGATTCTATTGGTAGGTATTATTAGCTTCACTTTATGGGTGAGTCAACAATGCCTCAACTAGGAGGAAGAGACAAGGAAGAAGGCAAAAATAGGTTGGATACTTGGAAACCTTCCAGCTTCTAAAGTCTTTACAGTACTTGTAATATTGAGACACTGAATCATAGACTTTTATAGTTGAAAAAAATACCCGAGAGATCATCTAGTCTAAGCTCTTCATGGGACTTCTGATTGAGTTTAAAGTTAGATAAATCTTAGGTAGCTCAATCTTTTATTTTATTCATATAATATTATGATTTATAGGCCAATCACAACTTGCCATTTTAGAAACCTACTCAATTTTAATGAATTAGTAACCACTTCAATCAATTTATAACTACACTTGTATGTAAGAAAAGTGTAATTTTACTAATTTAGATAGGAGGTTACCAACAGGGTTCCTCTTGTGGAGGAATGAGATATGAACAAAATTTTTATTATTCAAAAATGTCTCAGGACCTGAAGCACACACATATTAGAGAAGAAAGGCACATTCCCGAAGTGAGATGAAGCCTTCCTCCTTCCCTCCCTCCCTGCCCCCTTTTTTCCTTCAATCCTGTGCCACATTCTATTGTCTTGAACAAGTAAAGATAGAGCATCTTTTAAATCTTTTGTCCTCTGGTCATTAGTAGGATCTTGAATGCTTCTGGCTCCCCAGGCCATTCAAAAGGAATAACTTTGGATAGAAAAGATGACATTATTGGTGAAATTGAAGGCTCACCTGAATTTACTTTAATGGGGGACCCCAACTCCCCAGGGGGAAATGTCTGCAAAGATATCACTGGGAGCTCAGAGGAAAATATTATGTTCTAACCTTTTAAAAATTAATCCAACTATTAGCAGGGATCCCAACTGTATTTCATTCAAGCCATGATCTGAAAGGTAGGATGATTAAACCAAGACAAATGTAGTGTCATAAGCAAATGTCATGCCATAGATTTACCTACCAACAAGACATTGGCATGGTTCAGGTCAGAGGTTAATTAAAGACATCGAAAGGTCATTCTGTGATTAGCTGAAAGCAGAGTTTTAATAGGGCATCAGTCCGACCCACACTGACAGAAGATTTATGCCAGCCACGATGACACCGCCACGAATGCTGCTGATAACAAGAGCCTCAATATTGGACTGAACAGAATGATGAATGGAGCACACATATCCTCACACTTCTCATTACAAGCTCTTTCACTCCTGGTGGCACTTAGCAGCATTTATTTACTGGGGTTTGAAGGTGTGGGACAGCAGAACAGTATATCTAATACTTTTAAATGTAGACTTGTGATATAAAAATGAAACAAGAGATAAGATTAGGTCTTTGAATAATTGCACAGCTTTTCTTCCAAGATTATATTCACTAGTACTAACATTATTTTTCCCCCTAATGTTCTTCTAGTGTGTGAACAGTTCAAGAAAATTAATTGTCTGAGGCAGAAGGTCAGAGGGAAAAAAATGCTGATAAGCATTAAACATGCTATAAAATAGTACCTCGCCACATTTCGCCTTCCATAGCCCTCAGTATGTGAACAAAAGATAATATAAAGAAAAGGATATATACATTTCCCCTTATGCCATATTTAGGGCTGCTTAAATGCCGTTGTTATGTGGATTTGATTAGGGCAAGGATCTAGAGAGAAAGCCAAATAAACGAAATATAAATAAAAATTGAACAACTTATAATATTGCTCAGCTGAAAACAAAATGTAAGAGAAACTAAAACCCTGATGAATAATGTTTACTTTTCCATGAACTCCTTTTCAACATGTTATGTATTTATCAAACTACTAGAGTGTAAAGTCTATGAATAAGTTCTATCATCCCTCAACCAGCAGACACCATGAAAAGTATAACTACAAAAAATTGTTATAGTGTAAAAAGGCTACTTTCTATGGATTCAAACATACCTGCTGCTGCAATTTCACAATAGAAAAATCAGACTCCTTCTGCTTGGGCCGCCAATCAAGGCCAGACCAAGGGAAGATCATATCACATCTATCCCAAGTCAGTCCTCACATTTATTCAGAAACAATTACATGCAAGGCAGCCTGAATGGAAGTGGGGGAGCTGGGGACCTGCTGCAGGAGAGCTCTGAGAAGTTTCCTTTCCTTTCTTCAGGCAATTGGATTTGTGGGTAGAGAACAAATTGTAAGTAGATTTACACAAACCAGTAATTCAGCCCAGCTTGGAACCATGACAAATGCAGACATGTGTGTGTCAACCATGCACACAATATTAGGAACCACTTCTTGGCACTGAACAAACTAAATAAGTATCTTGAGTGGCTGATTTTACCCCATCTGAGTGTATAAAAGCTGCTAACAATGAAGAGGATTTCCTTGTTGGCTTTTGGAAAGAGACTTCTTTCATCACCTGTAGCTTAGGATTTTCATTTGCCCTAACAAATGTTAGCGGGCAAAGTCTTCAGAACAGATAATATAGCCAGGCAAAGAGCCTCTTGTCTCCTCCAGTCCGATCCACCAGGCGACAAGGCAACCTCCAGTATTGAAACGCAGGTCATTGCAGAGCAGTCCTCCCTGGGCCCATAGGTCTCAACTAGGTCATTTGTTCCACCAAGTGGCCATTAGGAAGATCAGTGTGATGGCCATCAGGGAACTGTCTTGATCAATTTTTGCCAGTCCACATTACAGAGCCCTTCAGTTTTGTGTGTGTGTGTTTTGCAACTGTTTTGGGGGTTGTTGGAAACAGTATATGGTAGATGAGGAAAGCATTAACGATACATATTTGTGTACAGAAAGAATAATATTTTCCAGGCTACCTGTAAGAAACATATGTCTGTCCCTTTAAGGTTTATTTTACTTTCAGAAAAATTCAAAGCTAAACGATTTAAACAGCCTGTGCCCATTTTTCATGGCAAACCACAGGACTGAATGGTATGAAAATGACATGATATCATTTACTCTCTACTTTTTGGTACTAGGAGCATCTTATGGAGAATTTGGATAAATTGTGCACTTTCAGACAAAATCAATAAAAAATTGATGATTAGCTAATGTTTATTAATAACCTATTCTGAGATAGGTTTTACAAAAGATTCATAAAAGTACAAATCATAGGCCCTGCCCTCAGTGGGCTTAAAAGGTTAAAACTCAAAAGACATACAAAACATCAAAGCATGAGTTGCAGCACGAAGTAAAGCTGTATGATGAGTATTGAAGAAATGGTGTAGACCAGAGTTTGGCAAATTTTTCTGTAAAGGAAAGATAGTAATCATGTTAGGCTTGCATGTTATATGGTTTCTGGCTCAACTACTCAATTTTGCTCTTTAAAAAAAAGTTTTTATTGATTTTTTTTTTTTTAGAGAGAGAGAGGAAGGGAGAGGGAGAGAGAGAAACATATATTGGCTGCCTCCTGCACACCTCCCACTGAGGATCAAGCCCTGACATGTGCCCTGACCGGGAATCAAACTGGTGACCTCTGGGTACACGGGATGATGCTCAACCAACTGAGCCACACCAACCAGGGCTGTTTTGCTCTTTAGGGAGAAAGCAGCTATAGACAATACATAAATGAATAAGTGTGGCTGTGTTCCAATAAAATTGTATTTACAAAAAAATGGCAGGCTGAATTTGGATGGAAGACCATGTTTTGCTGACCTCTGGTATAGTCATTAAGTAGTGTGGGTATTCAGAGAAATGAGGAAGTGTTACAGAGGGTGGAAAGGGAAGTCTTCATACAATAGCAGGAGGAGGATTATGTGGGAGTGAGTTTAGAGGTGATATTCTTGATGGGAACACAAAAACTATGTATAATAGGGAGGCTCCGTGGGGCTGTCTGTGTAAAAATAGAAAAAAGGGCTTCTTCATGAAAGTACCCCAAGAGGAAAGGGCATTTCTCTTCTGACAATCATCTGCCAAGAGATTAAATGCACACATTAGGTCTTGAGATGCATATTCCTAAAATCATGGAGCCCAATGTAGGTCCTTTCCCTTCCATCAGTCTATTTTTCTAGCCTCTCTTTCCGCAGGATTGGCATTTCAGGCTCCAGGGTACAGTGATGTCAGCCCACAGGAAGAATGAAATTCATTGTGTGAGTGTTTGGGAGAATTCCTTTGCGATGTTTTCTCTGTGTTGTCAACAGCCACACATCAATCCGAATGACCTAGGTAGTTTTGAATGTTTGTCTCTGATGACAAGAACTCCTAGTTTAAGCTAAACTCTAAGTCAAATGGGTGGCATTTGTTAAAGTGTATTAATCAGAATACTAGTCTGGCCAGATGATTCCAGAAAAAGAGGGTTCTGTGGTACAGACTATGCTTCCTCCTAGAGATCGACCAGGTACATTGGAAAATTAAAGGACAGGAGAAGGTCTGTTGCAAAGAAATCTGTTTAACTTGGATAACCATAACTTTCCTAAACATTTAACCACAGAACCTTTTCCTGTGCAGCATCTCTGAACACTTCATAGAACCCATTTTGGAAAACAATGCTTTAGGGAAACAGATGTGGAAATAAATATTGCTAACAGTTTCTAGTTATGGCTTCAAGTTAGCATGAACAAAAAGGGAGGGGGTGATGAGAGAGAGCTTTGAAAACTCAAATGACTCTTGGGGATATAAGTATAGGGTACAGTTGCAGCTTCTTATTTATTGTAACTCTTTAAAGTCTACCTTTTCTGACCTCCTTGCAACGTGCCCATTGCAGCTGAACAGGAGTGAGAAAATGCTGAGATGGGAGAGCAGCAAATGGGGAGCAGGGTATTTAAACGTAGAGTCTCCTTCTTTTTCCTTGTTGTTGATGTTAAACTTCTGGCTTTGTTCCTTTCTTCCATGTCCTTCTGGAACCTTTGTTTGACTGAAAGCATGAAAATGATTGTCATCCTGAGCTATTCTTGGCAGGCAGAACTGAGCTTAGAGGGAAAACAAACGTATGATTAGCAAGTACATAAACATCCCCATCCAGGCCTGAGCCCCCTCCTCTGCAGAGCAGAGGAAGAGCTGTGCAGAGGAGCGAAGCAACCAAGAATTCTGTTGCAGTATCTGGAGAATTCACTGGGAAATGGTGTGAAATTTGCTGCAAACAAGTCAGACTTTACAATCTAATGAAACAGAATTCTACATTGAAGAGGCTCTAGTTAGCATTTTATAGCATTTTCTTTTATTTTTCTTCCATGAGCTTCCTGGTCATCCTAATTTTTATACACTGTATTGCTATCTAGTTTTGTCAGTTCATTCACTTTGTAAGTATTTGTTAAGGACCTGCTATATAACAAGTACAAGCAAACCGACGAAGAGTAAGACACGATCCCTGCCTTTGAGAGGCTGACAGTCACGATGGGGAGAGTCACTGAAGCTAACAAATGCAGTCAAATGTTATAGATGCCATGCTAGACATCTGCGTAGGGATAGGGGAATCCAAGGGAAACAGTTGTCAGTTCTACCTGCAAATGCCAGGAGAAGCTTCATGCAGGGAACCAAGTCTGGAAAAATGAGCAAGTGGGCATGTACCAGACAGCTAGGCATCCACATCCTCCAGGAATATTTGGATGGTCAGTTCCATGTGCACTTGGATGACCAGCAGATCCTTGAGCCCATCCCACCCCTATACCCTTTTGTATTTGACAATAGTGTATCATCAGGGATTTTCAAAGTAGAGCATGTGAACCCAGGGTAGGGGATGTTTAAGGTGATCCACTAGACTAGAGCATGAACAAAATAGTCAGAACTTTAAAAATTTCTATTTTTGAGTTGTGTAATATGCATATGAATACCATTGTAGATGTTTATAATTTATAAGCAAATATACATCTATTGGGGGTACATGGTAGAAACTGTTTTTACTTATGGGGTGCAAGATCAAAAAGCTTTGCAGAGCACATGCATTCATTATTCATCAATGAAGTGATTGCAAGTTTCATCTTCCTTTTTAAAGATATTTTCTAAATTGATTTTTTAGAGAGAGAGGAAGGGAGAGATAGAAATATCGATGTGAGAGAGAAACATCAATAGGCTGCCTCCTGCACCCCTGTACTGGGGATCTAGCCTGCAACCCGGGCATGTGCCCTGACCGGGTATCAAACCAGGACCTCTCAGTCCATGGGACGACGCTCAATACACTGAGCCCATGCTGTTAACTATTAGGCTATATTCCTTCCCCATAAAATGGCTGGGCTAGACATTTTTTAGGTAATAATAACACACTACTTTATGTCTCTACTATGTTCCAGGTTCTGTGCTAGGCATTTTGCACAAACTATCTCAGTTGATTCTTACAATAGTCCTAGTGAGATTGAGAGAACTGTCCCAGCATGTGATTAAAAAACCAAGGAGCATAGATATTTAGTAATTTTCCCCAGATTAAAAAGTGGCTAGGCCAGGATTCAAATTAGATGTAGTACAACTTAAATATCAGCGTGGTGAACAATTAACAATTTCTTTTTCAAAGTCAATGAAAATAAATTACTAATGGGCTCTGTTTTTTTTTAAAGATGTTAAAAGTTAAGTATTCATAGCCTTTTGCACTATAATTTTTCTATGAAAATGTGTATGCCTGTGAACAAAAGTGAACTGTGATGCTTATTAGATTTATTCCTAAGCCTTTTATAATTGCGTTTGATTTTTGAAAATGTATGTCTTTGATTTTGAACGAATTATTCATCTCTGATGATTTATCATAAATAGATAACATTTATTTAGTATTTACCATGTCAGACACTGGAAAATGAATCTTTCCACATAACAGCAAGTTTCCAGTTAAGTTACTATTCAGGGTAATAGCTAGTAAGTGATGGAGCCAAACTTTGCATCCAGGCATTCTGACTTTGGCTTTGGACCCCATGCTGCTAACTATTAGGCTATATTCCCTTCCCATAAAAGGGCATACAGTTGTCTGGACAAGAATGTCCACTGTAGCATTGTCTGTGATAGTGAAAAACTAGAAGGAACCTAAATGTCCATCAACAATGCCCATCGCTGTATTACATTCCCTATGGTACATCCATGTGGAATGGAATACAATAAATGCTATGCAGCCAATAAAAATGCTAATTGTATTGGTTGCCTAGGGCTGCCACAACAAATTACCACACACTTGATGGCTTAAAACAACAGTAATTTATTCCTTTACTGTTCTGGAGGCCAGAGGTCCTAACACTGGTGTTACCAGTGTTAGGGTTCTTAGGTTCCCCAAGGTAGAAATTGAGGGAAAACCCCAGAGAAATCTCCAGACAGATTTTATTAAGCGTATACTCGAGCACAAGGGAGGCAGCACAGGGGAGAGGAAGGTCCTGTGACCTGGCTTGGGGGTGGGCTCTGCTTGGCTGCTTTTATAAGCTGGGGGCAAAGCTGGCTGGGGACAAAGTGGGTTTGTGTGAAAAGGTGGGCTTTTTGGAAAAGGCAGGCTTACGCCATTATCCATTTCAGGGTTGAGTGACTTCCTTTTCCAACCGAGTTGCCTGGTAACTACTTTCAGCTTGTGCTGTGGGGCAAGAAGGCAGACCGCTCACTACCACCACCCTGGGGAGCTCCTGTGGAGCGGTCAAACCTGGATCAACGTGCTCGTGGGTCGGTGGTCAAAGCAGCTCTGTGTCTCCAGGTGTTCCGTGGCTTGTAGCAGCATCACTCCACTGTCTCATCTTCACAGGCCCTCTCTGTGTCTGTCTTCCTCTCCTTTCCCTTACTGCGAACACCAGTCATTGCATTTAGGCCCACCCTAAATCCAGTAGGATTTCATCTCTAGAGCCTTCAAGTAGAAAGACACTCTTTCCCAATAAGGTCACATTTTGAGTTTCTGGGTGAACATGAATGTTGGGGGTATACTACACAACTCACTATACTAATTTAAACCTGTATTCACTGAGATGAAAAATGAGATATTAACTAAAAACCCATTATAAAGCAGCATGCCTAGCATTTCATTTTTATTAAAAACATGTTAACATGTGGGTATACACGTACAGAAAAGTGTTTACATAAGAGTATACATCAAAATGTTAATATTGATTATCTCTGTGTAGCAGGATTACGAGCAATTTTTGCTTTTCTCTTCATCGTTTTCCATACAGTCTGAATGTTTTGCTATGAAGAACAAAAATAATCAGAAAACAATTTCTATGTGTTTTTTTTAAACAAATCTATATTTGACTCAGAATTTCCCAAACACTCCAATGACAGAGTATGAAATCCTATTGGTCTATGCTTCTGATGCTTACAGAAAATCACTTGGGGGAAATCGTTAGAAAGGATTTTGCTTTTTGTTTGCACGGAAAAACAGTTTACTAGCTCTCCCAGATTCCTGACCTCAAGTCCTTTGTCATTGTCCCCCCCACCTCACCCCATTAACTACAAAAAGCCTCTAAACTCAATTTTTTACCTCTTGGTTAGGGTCATACATCTTTTTCTTCCATAGAATCTTCAGCTATCAGGCAAAGGTTTTGAAAGTATTTTACAGTGTGAATCAATATCCCTTTAATTTTTTTCATGTGCAAAACCTCATCATCTCACCAATATTGTGACTGAAGGAAAAGATCGTGTCCCACTTCCTTGTCTTCTCATATTGTGGCACCCTATCTCTCAATGCCAAGAAAACCTGTGGTTATCTGAGAGACACATTTCTCTATGTAATGACACCTTTTAAAAAGAAATGTTTAGTTCCCATAATTGCCTAATATTTTATGAAAAACTAAAAGGCTTTTCCCAGGAAATATGTTTTTATTTACAGCAGATCTGCTGTGTTTCTCGACATACTAGTTGTTAACATGTCGCTGTCAGCTACTTGGATGGGATGGTTTCTCGGCTGACTATCTCTGCAGTAAGAGTTCCAATCCCCTGGGATGTTCAGACTGTTTTCGTCATTACCTTAGCAATTTAGTTTAATGTTTTGCCACATGAGAAATACATTGGGAGGCTTTTAAAACTGAGAATGATGTTGAGAATATTAACAGATCCATATAGTCCAATTTACCATGAGCTCCCTACCAGACTGAGAACTCTCTGAGGGCACAAACTGGGTTTTCTTCCTTCTTGTACCCCCCTGCCTCGTACCCTGTTCAGCCCATAGCACTCACTAAATGAGCTTGCTGCTATAGCTTCCAAGACTCTAGATCTCCCATCAGCCTTATTAAGCTGAAGCTCAGAAAACTCTTTCGCCATCAGGGATGGGCAGTGCCAGTGTGTGGCAGAGCACTAGGAGAAAAAGGGCTGGCAGATTCTTCTTACCCTGCTTCTGAGTATGCAAATTTGTCCCTGGGATATAGGGCGTGCAAGTGTCTTGGCTCTTAGCTCTGGGCACACTTGCTTTTAGGCTGTGATTTAGAGATGCAAGAAGATGAGCAGTGGGAGAAGTAGTTTCTTCAGTGATTATAAAAGAATTAAAGATCAAGGAAATATCGCCAGCTCCCTATGTATCCCGCCCCAGTCATCAGCCAGTCAAAGCATGTAGAACAACCTCTCTGTATCCATCCTACCCCTCTCCCCGCCATGCACATTCACTAGATGAACACTGTGTGCGGCCCCTGGGACCAGCACATCACCACACACACACAGACAATGTCCAGGAACCCAGCCCTCTGGGAGGGGTGTTGTGATGGACTCTCTCTGTGTTATTATTTGGTGAGTGTGTGGTGAGAGTGGAGGTTGGGGATAGCCAGGGCCAAGTGGACTCAGGGTTTCTGGAAAGTGGGCACAAACACTGGATCCCATTTATTTTTCATGCAAAGACTGAGAGGAACCCAGAAGAACTTTGGTTCACACAGTGGGGCAGCTGCTGCCTCAAGGCTAGGAGTAATTCCTTCAGCAGAGGTAGTAGGGCAGATCATAAGGTCGAGGAAATGCTCTGTCCCCTCCCTGGCCACATAAAAGATTGCGAGTGCCGAGCTGAATGTCCGTTTAGTGATTCCTGGCATGGTTGAACTTGGTATTGCTTCAGCAACTGTCTCTCAGAGAAAGGAGGTGACATTGGTTAAAACGGAGTACAGATCACTGAGTGGCTTCATCCAGAGTCTTCCGGATAATATCAGGAGTCGTACACAACTTCCTGCTAGAAGAATCAAAACGAAAAGAAAGCTGAGTCACCTGGGATGCTGAATCACTGAACAGCATTCTGCATAACTGTTGGAGCAGGAAAGAGATGCCACTGTTTGCATCATTTCTTGCTTCCAAAGAAGAGAAGCTGAAAAAAAAAAAGATAAAGACAGATGTAAAACTTCTGTTTCAAGATTCCCAGTTGACACTGATTCCTAGATTCCTGTTAAAAACAAAATGTTTTTCAACAATTAAAATAAAATCTTACTGCAAAAATAGCAAAATTATAAAGAAGGGGAGAAAAGTAGCCTCAGATTTCTGAGAAATATCAATCTTCAAACTCCATTATCTAAAGACCTTGTACATCAATACTTGATTTGAATTATGGAGCTGGATTATACCTTCATTTACATGGTATTTCCCCAAGTAGCCAGATAATATCAATATCTTGCATTTATATGGCGATCATCTTCCCAGATGGCTTCATTAAATTGTATGTTTTATGAGACCCACTTTCTGAAATGTGGTCATCTCTGAATAAGAATGATGCTCCTGGGTAACTCAGGGCAAGGGAAAAACTGTGTTTTGCATTTATGCTGTCTTTCTACCCGCGATCATAAAAATCTTCAGTTAGCAAGCATTTCTTGAGCATCTGTGTGGGCAGCGCCCGAGATGAGGCTCTATATGGTAACATACGGAAGGTTAAAAGGTGTGGTCCCAACTCTCCAATACCTCAGTCTCTATTCAGAACAATTTTTCTGTTTCACAAATGTGGAAACTTGTGGCCAGAGAAGTTGAGAGAATTGGCAAAGGTCAGATGGTATATTTGTTTCAGAAATGGGAGTCCTAATTTCCAGGTTTGGGTACAAGTCATTTTGATAATAACATCTAAAAATGTTTAAGATGTTCCACTTGTTTATGCATTCAGTGGTTGATTCTTGTATGTACGCTGACTGGAGATTGAACCTGCAACCTTGGTATATTGAGATGATGCTCTAATGAATTGAACTACCAGGCCAGGGCGCATATGATGGTCTTTCTCTTTCTCTTTGAAAATTTACTGGACTATGAAATTCAAAGATCTGGGCACCAACACTTAGGTGATCATTCCTGATATTTGGCCTTTATTGCAGCCCTCACCCATGTAATCCAAGGGGTCAAGTATAGCTTTCAAGCAAGGAAAAGGACCACTGCATTTTAGGATTTTATTTCCCTGATCTTGTGATACTGTCATGGTTGTAAATCCTGGTAAGGCTTAGCCATGATGATGACAGAGTTAAGCTTGATATGCTAGACCCAGGACATAACCCAGGTCTTTCAACGATAATAGCACCCTAGAAACTGCCATCTGCTTTGCAGACTGTTACTTTACTTCAGAGTACATGCCACGTTAGCAGCAGACAAGCTCCCAGCTTTATCAAAGTCCCTGCTTTGTACTGATTGAATAAAGGAACTCTTTCACAATCCTGTCTCATTCTCTTGATGTAGAACGACTAGATGGTTGGATTTTTACTCTAGTGCAGGTATGCTGAGCTCCTTTTTCAGAAGCCGATCTTAAAGTGCTGCTTAACTCCTCGCACACAGGCTGGGTCCACCCCTCTAAACCACCATGTAAACATTCATTTCTCTCTGGAGGAAGTTAAGTGTGGGGACACCGTGTTTCAGTACACAACTTTATAGTTTTATATTCTAAAGTTGCTCCTCATGTCTCCTGGCCCCTTACTAAGCAGTATAAGGGAATTTTAATGGTGATACTAGGGCTGGTGCTATTAAAAAAAAGAGGAGCTTTCTATATTTTAATAGGCAAATTTCATATATGTTTTTACCGGAGCACCATAATCTGTGAGCTAATAAAAATATTTTGGAAAAAAATACTTTAGAAACATGAACTCTGATTTTATCTTTTTCAGTTCATAGATAAAGGAAACTATGACCCAGATTAGGTAGTGACTGGCTCAAGGTCACCCAGCTACTTATCTGAAGTGCAAGGACTTGAAGTTGATCTAGTGTTCTCTCTCCTACCTCCCTCCAATACCCCACTGGAATTGAAATCACTGCAATAGCCACTGCCAAGTACTTAACAATGGATATTTGATGGTGGTCCTTTAAGTCTGCACCAGGGTGGTTTTCAGTTTTCCCTTCATCAGCACAGGAAGGCAAGGACATTGCACTGACTCTAATATTTCATGCTTAGCTCTGGATTCCCTTGGCTTTATATTTCTGATTCTTCCCTCAGTTTCTTGTAGGGCTTTATGATTTAATTTAATTTTAGCTTATGGCTGGCTTTGGTACCCAGAGGAGTGGTAATTTGTCCTTTAAATTATTCACCCAGGGGAGTCGGTGTTCTTAGAAAGAGAGGGGGGAGAGCCTATAAGCTCCGTCCCTCTGAGGGATGCGTGACACTCACTGATGCCTCACTCACTGGTCTCTCTCCACAATCCCTTATCTCCTACGTTCAGCCTGGTTCCTGTAATGCCGTGTGTTCCTGCAGAGCTTTCCACAGTCACAAATAAAGCAATTTACAGAGTATTTACACACGGACCAGTGACTAATTATACACCTGCAAGCACTGCAGTCACCTGGACTAGCAGCATTCCTCCACGTTAGGTTCTCTGTAGGGAGGTGTCTTCGAGTTATCTGCAGAGAGAAATTGGGGGCAAGTCCTGGCTCTGACATTCAGTGGTCCAACATGGGGACAGTTTATAGCATGTGGGATGTACCTCAGGACTTTGTCGTGCAGGCCTGAGCTAGGGGTGAGAAGGGTTACAAAAGAAGAGAAAAAAATGGGTGACCATGACTCTGGCAGATCTGACTAAAATTGCTGATAAAACCAGGCAAAAATGTAGGCAACAGCCCACAAAGAACATGTGATGTTTTAAAGTCACTTGCCAGGGTGTTTGGTATATATAGACAGGTGAAGTTTTATGAAGAATTGGAGTACAGAATGGAGATTGTGGCAGTTTCCAGTTAAAAGGATAAGAGATGAATAATATTAAGAGCGACTGTTTAATGAGTGCCTACTATGTGCTCAATTTTTTGCATGTATTCTTTCATTTAATCCCACTGTCATGTAACCCACTGCCATCCCATTGATCGCTTATTGACTGAGTTTTAAAGAAGAACATCAGGCCTGGCTGGTTTGGCTCAGTGGTTAGAGCGTTGGACCATGGACCAATGAGTCGTGGGTTCGATTCCTGTCAAGGGCATATGGCTCAGCAGTTAGAGCATTGGACTGCAGACCAATGAGTCACGGGTTCAATTCCCGTCAAGGGCACATACCTCAGTTGCTGTTTGTCCCTTGCCCTGGTAATGTCACGCAGTAGGCAACCAGTCGATGTGGCTCTATCACGTCGATGTTTCTCTCTGTCTCTCTGTCTGTCCCCCCATGATAAATGGAAAAATATCCTCGGGTGAGGAATAGAAAAAAAGAAGTACATCAATGTTCTTCAGATTACACAGATAGGTAGTAAGGGAGAATGGGAATTAAAACCCAGGTCTGTCTGACTGTTAAGCATGACATTGTACCTTCCCCACCCTAAGAAAGGGATGATAAGCACAAACAAGAGGCAAACACCTAGTGTGTATACACGTATATGTTAAAGTAGGTTATGCAGACAGAAGAAGAAAAGGATTGGTAGCATTCCATTTATAGGGAAGTTAAAAAAATGAATTCAATATCTCAAAGTTTAGTTTGGGGCAATACAGTGGGATGGAAGCAATGGAAGAGCCTAATACACAGCTGCGGCTCAGAGGGAGCTCTTGGATGAGTTCACACAGCAAACAGGAAAGCAATCATGTTCGAAGACAAAACAGCAATCTAAGCCTGTATGAATGGTGGATGTTAATGTCCAGAATGAAGGGAGGTGTGTGGAAAACATAAGTAACCAAAAAGGACGTGTACACTTATGTGGGGAAGGAAGAACAAGTAGCCTTTGTTGCACGGTGCCTGGGCTCTGCTCGCTGGGCTCCACTAATCCGGTAGTGCTTTAAAACTTGTCTGCAAACTGTATCTTCTCCCTTGGAATCTAGGCTGACCTTAGTGGTCAGCTGAACAAAGTATGGCAGAAGTGATGCCATATGACTTAAAGGTGATGCAGCTGCTACCTGGTTTGATGTGCAGCAGTGGATAACTAGAACAAACACCTGGTGAGAGTGTCAGACCCAAGAGTATTGCCCAAAGGAAAGTACCCATTTGCTGAGGTGGGACATTTACCATTGGGAGACCAAAGGGGTGTAGGCAAGGCTTAGGAGCAAAGAGGAAAGTCAAAGTATGAGATGTATCAGGTCAGGTCTAAGGAGGGAATTATAATTGAAAGATAAAAATAAAGATAAAAATAAATCATGGGGTCAGACTGGAAACAGGTCAGACTGTGGAGTGAAAGTCTTCAGGACCAAAGTTATGAACAATACAAGTGTAAGTGGGCTGGGACTGGCGTCGTGAGTCAGGCACATTTTCACAGGTTGCACAGAAATGTGCCTAACATATAAGAAGCCTGATACTTCCAATGTTAAAAGACAAAAGTAGAACCCCTTAACTGCTTTAATTCCTATTTTAAAATATATATTTTTAATTAATTTTTAGAGATAGAGAAAGGGAGAGGAAGAGAGAGAAACACTGATGTGAGAGCAGAACATCAACCTACTGGGATCGAGCCTGCAACCCAGGCATGTATCCTGACCAGGAACGGAACCAGCAACCTTTTGGTTCTTAAACCATGCCCATAGTTACTACCTATCAGGATCTTTTTGGTGCAGAGTCCACAATTCAACATGACGATGCGCCCTCTCTGCTCCGTGTCACCTGCAGCCTGCATCAGCGCACCACTGTGCCATCAAAGTCTAGGACGATGGCCAACCAGCTGAGCCACAAAGGCTAAAGCTTTAATTCCTTTTTGTTTTCATTTTTCCAGCTTAAAGATTGTCAGAAAGGGAAGGGAAGCACTAACATTTATTTTTTAAAAATAAGGTGGGTGAGGAACCTGCATGCAAGCGTTGGCTGGTCAAGTGCATACACATCTCACGACCTAGATGAGGCACATTTGGGACAGTGAAAGCATTTTGGGGTAAAATAGAGGAACCACTGTCAATGATTTTTGAGAAATCTTAAGAATAAAGAAAGACTGAAAATGAACAAATGTCTTATTCAAACAAAGGTGAATCCGGTGAACTCTAGGAGATGGGAAGTCTTCCAGAACAAATCATTTAAGACAATTTGCAAGACAGCAAAAAAGTCAGCAGAAGTTAATGAAGATGAAATGGTTAGCTTGAATTTCTGTATGAATTTATCAGTCTCTAATGATATCACTGAACATGAGCTGGGTATATAGTAAACAAAGAGTGCTTTCTTATGAGTGGATTTATGTCAACCAAAAGGCAGGACTACGTCTGAAGCCCACCACAGACCTCTGTGCTGGGCACTGTATTACCCAAAATGTTTGTTAAGGACTTGGACTAAGACTTTGATGGCACAGTGGTGTGCTGATGCAGGCTGCAGGTGACACGGAGCAGAGAGGGCGTGTCGTTATGTTGAATCGTGGAATCCGCCCAAAAAGATCCTGATAGGTAGTAACTATAGCCATGGTTTAAGAAGAAGAAATTCAACAGGAAAATCATAAACCCTTTTATTTAGGCATCCATTCCTCAACCTCAATGGAAAACATGGGGAAATACAAACACCCCAAAATTCTACCCACAACTATAAAAGAACAGGATAGAGAAAATGTGGTTTGTGCACATGAAAAGAATTTAAGAGTTGTTTAAATTTAACAACTCAATACAACTTAATAATGGGATGTAGCTGCCAAAAATGCTACCGTGATAGGATGTTGTGTTAAAAGAAGTTTCCAGAACAAAGGACGTGATGATGCAGCTCTGTTGTTTGTTCTGGAAGTGACTGTATGGAGGGGATGCTCACAGATTAAAGTGTGTCTTGAAGAAAACAACAATTATGGTCAGGGGATGGAGAACCCGTCATATAGAAAATGACTAAAGAAACAAGGTATATTTAGCCAGGACAAGAATCTGTGGTGAGTTCGGAGTTGGAGGACTAAAGAATTTAAAGGTTGTCACATGAAATGGAGTCAAAGGGTGGGTGCCATACAGAAGCTGAGCACAGCTGAACTCTAGGAAAACCTTTGTCATATCTGGAGTTATGTAAAGATGAAAGTAGTTTCCTCAAGAGGTGAGGAATTCCTAACCCTAGAGACATTCAACAGAAATAGGGAGGTCATTTGTCAAGAAGAATAGCAAAGTGATTATTAATACCCACAAAACTATAACCCTTCATGACTTTATCAGATGTATTCCTTATAATAGGAAGTACTTTAATGATGAGGAAATGAAGGCTCAGAGAAGTCAAATAGCCTGTCCAAGAATCCCCAGCTGATAACAGACAGCAGACACTGGAATCCAGATCTGCCTCATTCTAAACAGTGCTCATGTTTTTCCATTTCCCTAGGCTTCCTAAAATAGAACTGAGCTCTAGGAGAGTACACCGTATTAGTCTTTAAAATAACAGAGGAGCTACGGGATCTACTGGAGGTGAAGTGTCTGATAAACCCTCTGAGAATATTAAGCATCACCAGGACTCTCCAGGCCACCATTGAGCTACATTGTTTCTGAGTTTGGAATGTCTTGTGTGGTTCTATCATACTAAAAATAATATTATAAATCTAAGACCTCCTGAAAAGTCCAAGTTCTTTTAATTCTCTCGAATCATCAGAGCATTAATTCCTAGCCTTTTAAAAAAGCAATGCTTCTCAAATTCCAAAGAAATTGAATTTAAAGTCAATTTCTTCAAATAATTTAAAGTCAATATTTCAAATAATTTCTTTATTTCTACGGAAAATTCTTCTGTTAGTTAGCTTTTGGCAAATCTAAGTTCAAGAAGAAATCTAAATTCAAACCTAGAGTTTCTATAAGTGTGTTTTATGTCAATTACATCACCTAGCCTTATACACACTTCTCTTGGGAAGTTTTTAACTATTTGATCATTTGTGTCCTCCATTTCTTATCAGATTAAATAGTCTGCTTTGTGAATCAATCTCTCTCTCTCTCTCTCTCTCTCTCTCTCTCTCTCTCTCTCTCTCTCTCTTTCTAAATCAGAGAAAATTCAATTTGAATGAGTGTCACAGAGTCACAGAGCTGAAACAACAGTGTGGTAAATTAGCATGAGAGAAATCTCTTAGAGAATACCTTGTTATTCTTTTTTTAAATCCTCACCCGAGGGTATGTTTTTATTGATTTTTTGGAGAGAGAGGAAGGGAGAGAGAGAGAGAAAGAGAGAAACATCCACGTAAGAGAGAAACATTGATTGGTTGCCTCTCGCATGTGCCCTGACCAGGAATCGAACCCACAACCTAGGTAAGTGCCCTGACTGGGAATCGAACCCGTGACCTTTTGGTGTATGGGACGCCACTCAACCAACTGAGCACCTTGTTATGTTTTTTTTTTTTTTTTTTTTACCTCAAATTGTGTGGGCCCTTGTAATAATAGCTACTGTTGCCTCTTTATTCTTGGTCTCTATTATTGCCTCTCTGACAAATAGTTTATAGTCTATAATCTTTCCAGTTGTCTTCTCACCCCAGTGTTTTATATCTCAGTGACTTTGTCTTAGAGTTGTTCTGCATTTGCTTGCTCATCCATGGTGACCTTGTTTGAGCTTTGTTTAGTTTATTTGTTGCCTGACGATACATACCAAGCCTTACAGGGACCATTGACTTTATATACATTCAATTTATTGACTTTAGTCATCACTGCTTCCTTACAGACCCAAAAAGCACCCTGAAAAGGGTACACCAAGGCCACCTAAAAGGTGAATGCCCTTACTACATTATTTCAGAGCTGTGGAGGTTCAACCTTTCTATTCCCCATCCAGCCCCCTCTTTGGCCATGTTTTTTCTTTTCTTTTTTTCTGTCACCAGCATTGATCTTATGGATAATCACAGACTGCAGCAATGCAACCCTGAGAATTCAGGTTAGTTTGCCTGCTTGTGAATAGATTAATTTATAAGCCCCTCAGTCATTCCCCCTACCCTCTTTTATTCAGTCTGTTTGAATGTGGTATGCAGTTTATCACTGATTAAAAAATTAAAATCAGGTCAGTTATTGCAGAAAACATTTTATGAATTTATATCCAAGAAGATAAGCATCTCTATTATGAAATCGCCTCACATTTGTAAACTATTACTGGATAGTGGGTGACCTCAGTATAGTGAGTTACAAAATAATAATAACATATTAATATTTAGGGCATATTATCAAGGAAATGTATAAAAGCTTTATCTATTAATATCGCAAGAATTATCCATTATCATTTTAAAGTCTGTTAAACTAATACAGTAGGGAAAAAAATCTTTTACATGATCTAAAAGATTTAAAACATGGTCCTTAGATCTGCTTTTTTTTTTTTTTTTTTTTAAAGCACTGGATTAAGACTCAAAAGATCTGATATCTATTTTGATCCAACTAGTAAACCTTGGGCAAGTCCATCCTGTCTGTGTGCCTCTCTCATGTCACTGACAAAGGATGTAAGAAGATCCTGTTCTTAAAGTAAAATGGCCACTTCCTTTTCCTGGTAGAGCCTAGTTCATTCCTGGGGCTCACTGCCTCGTGCATGTCCAGCCCAGCAATTAGGTGTGTGTCCACTAAGAGTCTGTTGTGACTGCTGCCAGTTGTGTCCTAGTAATTACATAATGTAACACAAAATTTGTAAATTGATGAAAGCATAAAAGGGCAGTTTTATGTCTATGACAAATAAATAAAAGCTATAGAGTCTTGGTTAAGGTGAATGTTACTAAAGAAACGTGCAGATATATTAAATGTGAGCTAGATATTTGTATACGACTATACACACATTTAGAAGGGTTCACTTCACAGTCATTTTACACTCTATCATTCTGAGACCATGTTAAACAAAATTAAAGACAGGAAGTTTTTATATTTGGGGGAGGCAGGGGGTGAATTTGGAATGTAAATTTGCCTGAGGGCCAACTTGTGGCTACATTTCCACAAGTACTTTTTTTAAAAATGTTTTTATTTTCCTCCACTCTGCTCATTCCCTGCTGTGGGTACAGAGTGGTGTTACTTCATATTATTCTTATGCCGATGGTACTGTTCTTTGGGGTCCCACCTTTCAAATTTGAGGCCCCTGATTCTCAAGTTTAGCAGGCCCAAAGATTTTATATTTGTCTTCTTGTCTGAAAAATCTGTCAAAACAGAATTTCAATATTTTCCAATCAGTGAAAACTTTCAGGGCAAGAGTGGCTTCCTTGCTATGCTTACTTCTCAAAGGCCCTACTTTCCCTTAGAATTTGGTCTGGCAATCCCTTTTTCCTTTTTCAGCTCTTAGATGATACTTAAAATATATCCCACCAAACACTTTTTTTTTCAGCAGGAAGGTTTTTCTTCATAACCTGGCCCACATTACATGCTATAGACTTTCTACAGGCCATTTACTCATGATTCTTGCTGAAAAACCTAACTGGTTTTTGAAATGGACATGTGTCTGTCTGCCCCCCACCTCCTTTTTAAATTTAATTTTTTTAAATTAATTAATTTTTGTTACAGATATCCCTCTGGAAGAGGTTGGTACCAAGTAAAGCTTAGTTTGCCATAACTCAAGCTTTTTCTAAAGTAAAACTAACACCACTGGACTCTTTCGCATTACCTGATTCTGTCTCCAACATCCTAAAAGACCTTATAAATTTTAGGTGGCCAAATTGTTGGTAGGTAATGATTTCATTTCACCTCTATTTCTTTATTTCTTTTCTTGTCAGTATTTTGAGAAAGCTAACTTTATATAAATCATCTAATACAGAGCTTTCCAGTAAAACTTCTTGTGATGATAGAAATGTCCATGTGGGACTACTGCATACTTGATATGTGGCAAGTGTGATTGAAAAACTGAATTTTTAATTTATTTTGTTCTAATTTAAGTAGTTGCACATGGCTAGTACCTACTATATCGAACAGTGCATATTCTAAAAAAAATTTCTTTATGATACTTCAGGACAAATATTGGCTGTATAGGAAGGCTTCATAAAAATAGTTTTGTAACCGTGGTAGAACCCCGAACACTAGAGACAATCCTATTTATTTGGTTTTGGTTTTTGTGCAGTTTTCTGATGAGGGCATACATAGAGTGATGGACATAAAAAGTCAAGGAATTTTGCCCTTTTGAGATTACAGGATGGATCATTTATTAATCTATTTATCCCTTAACAGCTATCACCTGAACTGGTAGCACATCCCAGGCACTTGGCATGGGACCGCAGGAGGAAAGCAAAACAAGATTCCAGCTCTTGTGAAGTTTGCAGTCTGGGGAACACGCAGTGAACAGTTAAGTTAATATACAATTTTAAATTGAGACAAGTTGTACAAAGATAATGAATATCTCTATACTTTTTTTCTCCCTGGATGTTTTTAATTTGGGACAGCATCCAAGTCCAAGGTTTTTAGAAACTTACTAAAGGCTTAGTAATCAACTCTTGGGCAATCATGTTAGCCTAACAATATCTCACTTCAACAAGGCAAATAAATTTGTGGGTGTTTGTATTAGCTACATAAAGAGTTTTTGTTTGTTTTGTAATCTACCTTTTGGCCTATTCAGTCGGGAGACCAAACAACATATAAGGTTAATGGAAAAAAACTCTCTGAAGTCACAGATTTATCAGATCATTGATATTTTTGCCTATGAAAAGGACCTTAGAAATAACCGAGGCCAATCCCTCATTTTACAATGAGAAAAAAATAAAACAAAAAATGAATTTACTGGACATGAATACAGTATGCACTTGCTTTCATTGCATCAAGATTCAAAAATCCTTTACCAGTAGTCTATTGATCATATTACACCAACTTCAAAGTAATCCAAATTGTTCTGATTTCTCAAAGTTCTTAGTCAGTTCATATTCTGGCATCAATTAATTTGAGATTTTAATGTTTCCATGATAATAGCAAAAATTTAGTACAAATTCATGAGCTTGACATTCAGATCTCATGTCTCGCCATACATCCTTCCACACTCCAGGGTCTACATACAATGTCACACGTTTTTCCAACTCTGAGCTCCCACCAGAACGTACAACCTCCTTATATCTGCCTACTTACTCTCAGTGCCTACTGAAAGACTACAGCTTCCATGAGAACTATTTTCAAACATAGCCAGAAGAGGACGTTGGCTCTTTGTATTTCTCCTAAGATTTTGAACTCTGCCTTGTACTGCAGCAGAAATGACTGCATTGGATGTAAGAACCTTAGGAACTGGTGCCACAGGGTTCTTGTTATTTTAGGTCTTGTCCCTCACTGCAATAAAAAAATATTTAAACTAAAATAAGTGCCTATCTAGGTTCAAATTTTCCATAAGGTTTTTCTTGAAGGCAGTTTCTAAGTGTTTGAAAAAGCTGGGTTAGGGAGACATGAGCTGGACTAATAAGACTAACATTGATTTACAGAGAGCCTTGATGTCAGGACATTTTGTCTTTTCTGGGTTATTTTTCTCTTTTATTTTTTTTCTCTTTATTGACTTTGGAGAGAGAGGAAGGGAGAGGGAGAGATAGAAACATCGATGACAGAGAACTTTGGCTGCCTCCTGCGTGCCCCTCACTGGGGATTTGGCCCACAACCTGGGCATGTGCCCTGACCGGTAATGAACCCACGACCTCTTGTGCATGGGTTGACCCTCAACCACTGAGCCACACCAGCCAGGCTCTCTTTTATTTTTTAACTTCCTCATCTGTTCAGTATAACCAGCCCAATTTTTTTTTTTTTTTTTTTTACTGGTGGTAGTGTAAAAACCTACAGGAGAGAAATTTAAGAGCTAGAGGAAACATTAGAGAAAACAAGAAAAGTCAAATAAATACTTGCCTAGATGCATTTTGTTGCAATTTAATCTCTCCTTCAAGTTTCATAAATAAACGCACCCATGAAAACTTCAGAAACATAAAAATCCACTTAGTCATTTACCAGTTCAAAGTAAAAACAACAAAGGAATTCCCCCAGTTGACACTCCTTTGCAAAGCTCTTAAGCAATCACTCTAGGCCCAAATTTCACCTAAAACTTTCCTCAAGACCACTGTAATCTGACCACATCCATATTATAGTACTACTTCTGATAAATAAGTTGTAAGGTTCTGTATTTTCTCTACTTTTCTGTAAACATCTCAAGCTCTTCCTACGAAATCCGTGTTACATGGTCGAGTCTGGTGAATGATTATGAATGAAAACCGCATAAAGTGCTGTGGAATGGAGATGAGAAAAATATCAATCGCGCTCTTCTCGTAAAAGAAATGATGACTTAGCACGGAAGGACAAAAGTAAAGCCCAGCAAAAGCACAAGGGTACAGAGTCAGCATCCGTGGCGGGAGAACCCGGCGGCCTGGCCCCACAGCCCTCCGTTGGGCTGCGAGGAGAGGGGTACGCTGACAGCTGCTCCTTCGAAAGAGTGTGCGTGTGACAGTGCACGACTCTCTGCCACCGCCCACAGGGTCTGGGCACTCGTCACAACCCACGACCGCCTGGTCAGCAAACAACAGCTGATCTGGCACCCTCCCACGACGGATCACGCCTACAACCTAACGCCAATCTCAGGCGGACCGGAAGCCCTTTTGCCCCGCCTCGCGGACCTACCAACTAGGCCGGTCAGAACCGGAAGTTTTTCTGCCCCGATCTTCGGGGGCGCGCCTGCGTCGGCCGCACAAGCGCAGTGGAGCTCAGGCCGAGTTGTGGGAGGGGAAAAGGAAGAGAGGGAGGGGGCGGGGCCGGTCCCAGAAGATGGCGGAGGCGGAGGCGGGGGTGAGTTGGGGTCCCCTGCGAAGCGCTATTGACTTGGTGCTGTGGGAAGTGGCCGGAGGAAGTGGGTGGCCTTCGGGAAGAGGAACTCCCGGTGATTGTGCATCCTAGGAACCCTGCTAGCCAGTGCGGGGAGCCCGGACTGCGGACGGGGCCTGAAGGGCGAGGGGTTCCGCTCACCTGCAGAAGGGTCGGCGAGGTCCTGAAGGGGACGGCGGGGTCGGGGAGAGGTCACAGGAGAGCCGAGGCTCCCCGGACAGTGGAAGAGTGTCCGAGAGGAAAGAAAGGTGGAGGATGGCGGGAAGGGCGACCCTGGAGATCTGATGGGGTGGAGGTCGGCGAGCTGTCAAGCATAGAGCTGTCAGGACTTGGGAGGCTTGTAGCCAGGGAGACTCAGGCTTGGGAGGGCGGTGGATCCCAAACGGTAGATGCTGCAGTAAGTTTAGAATTCACAAAAAGGTATGTTGATATTGGGTTGAGGAGTGGGACTTTGGCATTTTGGATTGGAATTGGAAACCTTAGGAGAAGGTGTGTGGGTATGCCAAAGAGAACTCTTGTCAAGACCTAGAAGTCGGTTGGTGATCACTATCACCATGGGATTTTAGAGTTGGGCAGTGGATGATGGGGGGCAGGGAAAGGGTGCTAAAAAAGGGACAAGGACCCATGCCCAGTTAGTGTTGGCAAAAAGTTATTGGAAGTATGGTGTTAGCTACATAGTCTAGGAAGATATACCTCGAAGAGCTTACTATTTTGTAGGATTGATGAAGAAATGCTTTAGGAAGGAAGGATAGACTTGACAGCTGTAACTGGTGGGGATCAGCATTGCAGTGGAGCTGAGGATTGCAGGGAAGACACATTCCAGTCCTGGGTGCAGGAAGAATGAAGGCAGCCAAGCAGTGGTTAGATTGCGTTTTCCAACTTTTGGGTTTGGCCTTGATAGCAAACCACTTTGTGAAAATGAATGAAGAGGGTGCTGCTGCTGATGGGGTTGGGGGGCGGGAGAGATAGTCATGTATTCTTTCAATTGTCTTGCCTTCATCCTTTCTCTGGACATTATGTTGAGTAGTGTGTTTTGTTGGAGTTCTCAGCTCAGTAGATTTCTGATATAAAGTGACCAAGCCATGAATCGTGTACATTTGGGAAACAGGTTGATTCTTTTTAAACTGACAACTGTTGCTTTTACATATGGTGGGCTGGAAAGGAAAGGATAAAATGTAATTCAGTAGTTTAAAGACAGCTTGTTTTCATTATCAGAAAATTATTCCCAAACTGTGGAGTCACCTTTTTAGAGACTGAGATTTGACATTTAAAAGCAGTAATGGGATGTGAATGCTGCTTGTTTAATGGTTTCTGTTTGGATTTTAATGTCGAGAGGAAAGGTGAGTTTGTGTCTTCAAGACAAATGTTTTCTTCCTGGAAGTTTTTAGTGCCTATCGCTTATGATTCACCTGTGTGTACTTATATTTAAGGAGAGTTTAACTTTTTCATTGATTTAAGTGTGTTTTTCCTAATGTTAATGCTTATTCTATTTGGAGAGTGCCATTCTTATTAAGAAAGCATATGATGAAAAAGATATGAGGTAGTAATTTAATTTTATTATTTAGTAGCCTATGTGACCTCAGCACCTGAAGAGACAGGTTAATCTGAGGGAGCAAACATACTTCTGTGACTACTAATCATTGGAAGATAAATGATCTTGTTTGCTTTTAGAGGTTGTTACAATTGTTGGAATGCAACTGGTTCTTAAGGGCACTAGGAGATTTTGTTTGTGTGTTTGTTTTCATTTCAATTGCCTACTGCCTGAAATTGTTTCAGTGGCAAATACCAACTTTGATTTTCATTCACAAAGCCCAGAATCACTTATAATCCTCTTTTATTCATCTAGAAACAATATTAACCCACTAACAAGTAGTCATATACCTGGAATAATGTCTTTCCAGTTTTGATGATTTGTTATTTATCTATCCAAACTATTTGAACTGTATTTGTTGTTGCTGTTTAGTAATGCACTTTATAGAAATTGTAGGTCAGGGCTCAAGGTAGAATTTTTCATGTGCTGTGGAAATTTTTTCTATGTCAGTTTTTTTTTTTTTTTTTTTTTTAATCCTCACCCGGGGATATTTTTCCATTTATCTTCAGATAGAGTGGGAGGGAGGGAGACAGAGAGAGAGAGAGAGAAACAGAAACATCGATGTGAGAGAGACACATCTGTCGGATTCGTTGCCTCCCTCAAGACCTCGACCAGAGCCGAACTGCAACCAAGGTACGTCCTTGACTGGAATCGAACCTGAGACTCTTTGGTCCGTGGGTCCACACTCCAACTGCTGAGCCAAACTGGCCAGGGCTCTTTGTAAGTTTTTGAAAAAACAAACAAACTTATTTTGATATTAACAGTAGTTTGTCAACATGACTTTACACACTGTTTCTTGGTGGCACTTGTTTTTGTACAGTGTTTGGCAATGGAGGGAAGTGGGAAGTGCTCTGGACATGGAGTCAGAGTGCTTGGGGCCAATACTAGTGCTATCTGGTAAAGTTTCATGATCTCAGAAAGTTCCTTAGTCCATTCTAGTTTATAAAATGGTGATTTAAAACACCTGCCTCCTCACCAAGAATATTACTATTGAGGCTCTGTTGAGATATTGTCCTCTAATGGGTATCTTTATACCAGAAACTTCTTTCCTGATCAGCAAATTATTTCTTGAGTGATCTAAAATTTTCAAATATAGATTATTTTTTAATTTTGGAGAGTCAAATTAATCATTGATATAAGAGTAATATTTAAAGGTATAGGCATTCTTTTTTTTTTTAAATTTATTTATTTTTATTTTTGTTACAGATGTTTCTCCCTTTTCCCCCATTGACACCCTCCTCCCATGGCATTCTTTGTTTTAAGAAAATAATTTCAACACATAATTGGAAAACCAAACTTTAAAACAAACAAATTAGGGGATACTTTTTCCACCAGCTTTCACTTTAAAATAGCCCACTCCCCTAGTGCGTGACTAATATTATAAACAACGTTCTTTTTTAGTAACTTAATTGTTCCATAGTAGAGAGTGAATGGTCTAGGCCTAGGGGAATTTCTTATTTCTTCGATGAGTCTGGCCATTTCAGGGGTTCACTTTACATATTTGTGGTAGCACGATCCAGTAGAACGCAGCCTTGATCTTGTCACTTCACTTGACCACGTTGGGTCTCATTTGCTTCTCCAGGAAAATGAGAGAGCAGTTAGATCACTGGTTCTTACCTTCTTTTGCATCGTGGACTTTTTGAGTACTTGATATAAACTGTGGCACTCTGTTCTCAGAAAATGCACGTGTGCACAACTTTTTTTGTTTTTGTTTTGCATTAGGTCACATACCCCTTGGAAGAGATGATCTTCCATTTCCCTGCCATTTCTTAAATTTTAGGGTACTGTGATTCTAAAGCATTTTTAAACTTTTGTTTACAGTAATTATATACTATTGTATTATTATGTAGTCAGTCACAAAATTAGATTTTTGGACTTAAAAAATTAGCTTTAAAAAAACCTCATTCAAATGAATATCAAACAATGTTGTGTTATTTTTATTTTTTAAATATTTTTTGTTATTGATTTTAGAGAGAGAGGAAGGGAGAGGGAGAGAGAGATAGAAACATCGATGAGAGAGAACATCGATTGGCCGCCTCCTGCATGCCTCTCACTGGGGATTGGGCCCGAAACCTGGGCATATGCCCTGACCGGGAATCGAACCAGCGATTTCTTGGTGCGTGAGTTGATACTCAATCAGTGAGCCACACCGGCCGGGCTGTTGTGTTATTTTTAAAGAAAACTTTTGGGGTGAAGTAGGAAACTATAAACAAGCACTACCAGGAAAGGTTGAATAAACAGCTGTAGTAGAATAATATAAACAGTTTAGAAAGTCTCTAGCAGCCTTGAAATAGAATGAAGAAAGAGTCTCTAGCAATGAGTGGCTCTCAGTGGAGGGCATTGCCTCTCTGGGGGCATATGGAAATGTGTAGGGACATTTTTAAATGTCTTAAATTGGGGAGAGGGGATGTAGTGACTTTTAGTGGGTATGAGCCAGGGGTGCTAAGCATTTTGCAATGCTTAGGGCAGTTCTGCACAGCAAGGAATTGTCCAGCCCCAAATGCCAAAGCCCTTTGACAACCGCTGGTGAGTGAGTGTGAGATGGGGCCTACCACAACTGAAATAAGTTTTAAAATTGAAGTTATTTTGCTCTCTTAAAAACATTATTGTACATAAAATATCCTTTGCCATTAATTCCCTTTTGGAAAAAAAAATCACAAACTTAAACAAATGATTTACTAGAGCAGTTTGGGTTACTAAAAAAAATGTATATACAGTTTACCTTTGAACAACATGGGTTTGAACTGTGTGGGCCCACCTATGTGCAGATTTTTTTTTTTTTTTCCAATACAGTTGGCCCTTGGTACTGCAAGGTTTTGCATCCATGAATTCAACCAACTGTGAATCGAAAACAGTATTTTTGATCCATAGTTGGGAGTCCACAGATGTGGGGACCGAATGTATACATTGTCCTCTGCCATTTTATATAAGGAACTTGAACATCTGTGGATTTTGTTATCTGTGGGCAGTCCTGGAACCAGTCCCTGGAGGATACTGAGAGCCAACTTTAACTTTTTTGGGGGGAGGGGCGGAGTCAGAAGTTATACACAGATTTTTTACTGCAAGGGCATCAGTGCCCCAACCCCCACATTGTTCAAGGGTCAACTGTATACTCTTTGTCCTCTAGTAGCTGTTTTGACAGCAAAAGTGGGGGTTTGCTGTGTCTACCGGAAGTTTAAGAAGTGAAGAATCAACTCTGTTGGTCTAATGAAGTATGTTTAGTTGGCAATATGATTTTTTTTCTCTAAAACATTTGTTTTACTCCTTGATCTAGTACATTTAAAGAAAATTTCAAGGTGTTTGTACATTTATTCTCATGGCCTTTGTGTTATTGTACAGTCACCTACTTATAGTGGCATTAGTACCTTGATAATATTATAGTTGAGATTGTTTTCTAATATCTACCTGTTACTGGCAGTGTTAGACCTCAATTCTTGAGTTTGGCAAAAAAAGAATTTAGAGCCAAGAACTCTACCATAAGGTTTATTTGAAAGTCACAGAAGTAGAAGAAGTGAGCCAGCTGGTCTGTATGGACTTAGGAAACAAGTTTTAGAGGCAAAAGAGAAAGAAAGCAAAGGTACTTGCCTGAGGGAAGAAAAGAGGGGGAAGACATGGGCCTACTCCAGAGAGAGAGGGGGGGGAGGGGGAGAGGGGGAGAAGGGGAGAAGAATGAGAATAGCTGGGTTCTTTGTCTTAAGAGTTTTTATATGTTTTCTAAAGGTGGGAATTTTAGGAGAGGTATCAAGGGAGGATCTCAATAGAATATTCATCAGCTTTCCAGTTGTGTCCTTTCAGGCTAGAGTAGAGGGTCATTAGTCACTGCAGCTGTTCCTGAGGTCAGCCATGGCGCTGCTTCATCTGGTTTTGCTGCTTTTCTGGGCCTGGAGCTGAAACACAACTGAGGCCTAGATGTTTTCTCTAGTTTGACCAAAACTCTGTCTCCATGGTCAACAGACCTGAGGATTTATTCGTAAGATTATTTGATGAATTTTATTGTCCTGAGGTCTTAATGCTTAAGGGAGTGGTCGTGCAAGGGAGAAGGAGGCAGGTGAGTCAGGGTGCTGGGATGAGGCCAGTTAATCAGCTTTCTGTCTCAGTTTCCTTATTCTACTTGCTAAGGAATTTTCCTGGCTTCTTACTATCCTGCCTCATACCCATCTTTTCAGTAACCAAATGTACAGACGCAGGTGCCAAAAGAGAAGCCTGAGGAGTTAGGTTGGAATTCGACTCAAGGTTTGGAGAAAAGAGAAGGGGTTTTGGAATCAGTCGGATGTAAGGAAAAAGTCCAGTTCTAATATTGCATGTCATGTGACCATAAGCAAGTTGCTAGATCTCTTTGACTTAATATCTTCATTTGTAAAATGAGGATGATAATACCTACCTTTACGATTATTTTGAAGATTAGAGTTACTGTATGTCTGGCATGGAATAGGCCCTCCATAAATGGGTGCTATATTAATAGTCATGATGGTGATGATGATGAAGATGAAGAATTCTGTAGAAAAGAGTATGGTTCAGACTGACAAACCTCAGAGGAGTGGAGGTGAGGGGGAGGGATGAGATAAACCAAAGAACTTACATGCATGTATGCTTAACCAATGGACATAGACAACAATGCTTGGTGGGGGGGCGGGATAGGGAGGAGGGTGTCTTTGGGGAGGAAAAAGGAGAAACATCTGTAACAAAAATAAACTAATACAAAAAAAAAAAAAAGGAATTCTGTAGCTACTGAGCACCTTGCTAAGTGACTTAGAATCCATGGCATGCTCATGTGCTAAGTGCTGCATACTACAGCAAGGAGTAGTCTGCAAAACCAGGTCAGAAGGAGATGTTTTCTGGACAATTTCAATTGGTATTTAGAGTGTATTTTCCTGCAAATCAGCTGTAACATGTACTGTTTTCTCTAGGCCTCTAAGCTATGGAGCTTTATGCTATAGACTAAGTAGGCTTGTGAGGACTAGCTTGAGGACAGAATTACCCCTTGAGTATTAGGCACAGAGCTTTGGGTGTGGCAGAGGCTCAGTAAAAAGTCTCTGTGTTTATCACATGAAACTGGTAGGCTGTGAAAGTTGCTAGTACTTACCAATGTTCTCATTTTCATGCTGATTATTTCTAAAGTCAGTACCCACTCCCCCCAATTTATACATGGGTTTTATTCCACAGTTCATTTGTAATACTCTGAAACTTGGAAACTCAGAGGAAATGCATTTTAAATGGTGACTAAGTGCTTGATTTGCCTTATAAAAGGCCTGTTGAACCCAGTGTAGTTTGATTTAAAAAGGGTTAACCCAATTTCATTAAACAAATATGAATATATAGAGCTCCCACTGTGGGCTAGGCAGGTACCTTTCTGGGTACATAGGCACAGTAGAGACTTGATAGTGAATAAGACCTATATAAAAAATTTATAATCCATAAATCAACTATACATATTATTATAAGGTAGCTATTAGAAGTGCCATCCTAACCTTTTAAATAAACTGCTTTGAGATTCAAAGGAAATACCATTTATGTGCTGACTTGATGATGGCCAGGATATATTGTTGGATGGGATAAAAGTAAGTTACAAAAATAGTCTGTATAGTATTTTCCCATTTAAAAAAAGATAACATTTATAGAAAACACATGGAAGAATATGCAGCATTTAGGAGGCTGAGCATCATGAATGAGGGCTTTGGAGCCAGATGGCATAGATTTGAATCCCAGCTCAGCCTCTCATCAGGGGTATACATTTGGTTAATTTACTTAACCTCTCTCTCTCTTTTTTTTTCTTGCTTTTCTGCCTCATCTGTGAAATGAATATAATAATTGCAGTTACTTTTTAGGGTTATTGTGAGAGTTATATGAGTGACCATATGTCAGGTGCTTAGAACAGCTCATAGAAAGCCTCAAATGTTGTCTGAAACACAAAGGAAAGATCACTTTGATTAGAGGAGTGAACAAATACCTACACTGACTGTACTAGCAAAGTTCTAGGTTTTAGGAGTCAGAATCTATGTGATAAAACTCATTAGAATCTAGCTTCTTTGTTAGACTCTAGGTCATTCTTCACTTTCTTAGTTTCCTTTCTTCTGCTCCCTACTCTAGTTTTTCACAAAAGTTCCCATGATTCCAACAAGGGTGGATTGGGTCTAGGCAGGGCTGGGACACAGCTATGGCTCAGTATGTGTAGGTGACTGAGTGGTGGTCTGCTTTTTGTAAGACACTTTTGTGCAGAAATTCAAATGTATAAGCACTAAACATTAAAACACATCACGTTGTTCCCCCCTGAAGGTTGTCCTCATGGGCAAGTCGCATTTTATTGTGAACAGTTCAACATTTTCAATCAGAGTGTGTTAATTTTCTGTAAAGTATAAATTAATTTAGGTAGAAGAAACAGAAACCTGAATTATCTTCCAAATTCTAATGGGAGTATCTCATATAACCCACTCCCCTTTTCTCTGAGGTAGGGCAAGTTATTCCCTACTATTATTCTAACCTTTAAGTCTCTTAGTTTACTTATTCTGTCCTAGTAAATGTTAAGTGTTGCACTTTAAAAAAATTATATCATTCATATAAAAATGTTTTTTAAACCTATTTTTATTCAGTAAGTAACTAATTTAAATAAGTATATAAGGTTATTTTATTGTTGGTCCTTTTAAATTAATTAATATTGACATCAGAAAAATTATATAATCATTTACTAGACCCACATTAATGCTTTTTTCTTATCTCTTGCAGGATTTCTGGTAGGTCCTATTTCAGGGCAAGATGCGGTACTGTTGAAACACCAATCTGCTTTGATTCACAGACAGTTGTCTTTTCAGCTGGGAAGCCTTCCCTTTTTTTTTTTTTTTTTTTTTTTTTGGCCGGCTTACTGAATTTATGAAACCATGGCAGAAGGAGAGACAGAGTCACCTGGGCCCAAAAAGCGTGGTCCCTATATCTCATCTGTGACTAGCCGGAGTGTAAATTTGATAATTCGAGGAGTAGTGCTATTTTTTATTGGAGTATTTCTGGCATTAGTGTTAAATTTACTTCAGATTCAGAGAAATGTGACACTTTTTCCACCTGATGTGATTGCAAGCATCTTTTCTTCAGCATGGTGGGTACCACCGTGCTGTGGCACAGCTTCAGGTACGTGTAGGTCATTTCCGTAATGCTTAGGAAGAAAATGGGGTGGATGAGGGTGGTTTTTGTCTGAGCAATGTTTTTTTGTTGTTGTTGTTGTTGTTTAAATCAACTTTATTGAGGTTTAATTTAAATACAATAAATGTATCTGTTTTAAACAAACAATTAGATGAGTTTAGGCAAATGCATACAGTCATGTAACTACCACCACAAGCCAGTTATGGAACATTGCCGTCACCTGCAAATTCTTTGTGCCCTTTCGAAGTCCACTTCCCGCCCAGCCTCAGGCTTCCACTGATCTTTCCATGACTAGTTTATATTTGCCTGTTATAAACTGTAATATAAATGGGATCACAGAGTATGTACTCTTTTGTGTCTGATTTCTATCTGACCTATGACTTTCAAAAATGTAATCCTAAAAACCTGATTTCCGAGGGATGAGGCTTTCAATTTCTTAATTTTTTCCTATCTTTAATCCATCTCATGTAAATCTTATTTTAAGTTATTTTGATGATGATCACCACTGTAGTTTGAAGGATTTTGTTTGAAGGGTGTGTTATGGTCTTCTTTTTGAAGTGGATAAAAACTTGAAAGACAGAATAGTTTTGTTCAAGCTTCGTGTTGTTACTTTTTAGATTTTTGTATATGTTTCTTTCCTTGGCATCATGTTTTTAGATGTACCTTAAGAATAGTAAATGCTTAAGGAGATCAATAAGATAGATTATCTTTGCTTAAAATCGTTATCCTATTAGACACTTTAGATCTTTTTTTGGTGGACAGTGTATAATGGATAAAGTGGAGCATTTCAGAAGTCTTACTAATGATGCTGATCTGTTGTAATGGATAGCTCTTTAGCCTTTTCTAATTACTGAGACCAATAAATTAATAATATTTTATATAAAAAGGTAATGGAAGCCATAATTGTGTGGTAGAAGGGAATTCTGATAAGGGAGAAAATTGCTTATTTTGAATGTCTGTTTGGTGTCTCATACTTAATATGCATGAATACTTTACAATATAAGTAGGTCCTTCTTGACTTATATCCTAGAGCGGGAGGTCGAAGGGTAAGGAGTTAGGTGTGATATGTTTTGAATGATCTCGTGAATCCTGCTAGACAATTACATAATTCCATTGCATGGATAGAAGGGCATTGTCATGGTGAAGCTTCATGGTTTATATATTGATGTCTCACTATTATAACATTCACACCAAGAGAGAAGTTGTAAAGGTGATGGTTCTTAGTTTCCACAAGGTTATTATTCTCTGAGAGAATAGGTAAAATAGTCCAAACAAAGAGAAAATGGCATAAATTATATTTCATCATTCTCTGTTGTATCATGTAAGAATTCAGAAAAGAGAAAAAGTTGTCCCAAGAACTTTTTCTAGTTCTTTGTTTATTTTCTACTATGGTATAACTGCTGTCTGGCTACCAATAGAAGCTTTTGGTGACTTGGAAGAACATGTCTCTTAAGAACAGACACATGGAAGGTCAGAGGAGGGAAACAATTACTTACTGAATGTCTACTGATGTGCTCGGAACATCCTTTACCCCAGGGAGCTGCAGGGCAAATTTGGGAGCACTGTGCCTATTTTGGGAGGATGAGGAAGCTGAAATGATGAGAGGATATTAATGAACCCAGGGTCCCAGAGCCAGTGACTGTGCAGCTAGGTCAAATGTCCCAAGCTGGTGAAGGAGAAAGAGGAAGCTACTCGAACCTCCTCTCCTCAGAGTGCCTTTTTCAAAGCCTTCCTAATGAGTGCGAGGCTTGGATGGAGTGCACTGGCATGTGTTGCACATTCTGGGATGGGGCAGGAGAACCTGACTGAGGTTTTATTGTACCTCCATATGGAGAAGAATAGGGTGATGTGGGCACTTCTGCCACAAACCTTAAGCTTAGGAAGGAGAATTCTAAATGTTAATACAGCATTTCAGTCACTTTGCCCCCCCTTTCCTTCCTGTTCCCAGCCACTAGGTTTCTCACACTTGCAAACTGAACATCACACCTTTTCATTTGGAGATTTGCATTTCTCGCTTAACTATTTCTTCTGAAAGCAGTGCATTCCCTGAGGTACCTGGGCAAAAGAAAGTAGAGGCATTAGGAAATCTAGATTTCAGTTACCACTGCTACTGATTTTGTTTGTTGGGTAAGATATCAGATTTGTGAAAGTTGCCAAAGATGGAAATTGGATTCTTGTGTAATTGCTGCCCCCCCCGCCCATTTGAGGGAAAATATCAAGGAAAAATAAATAATGTAAACATAGTATGTACGACTTAGCTTGTGTATGTAGCATGCATATATTTTTGTGTATGTGTTGGTATGCATTTTCAAAGCTCTTGGCTCTCAGTATCTTGACTCAGAAAAACTGATCATTGTCCTTTGATTTTCCTGTCCAACTAATATTCATAGACTGCTACCTTCTGGAGGATCTCTACAATCACCACTCTCTACATGTAAACAAAAGGGTCCCTGGTTATTTCTACCTTTCTGTATAACACATAGGGCTGGGGAATTTGCTACTGGTACTTCTGGAGAGAACTCTGGTAAATTGCTTTTGATCTCATTTTCTTTCTCTATTTTTTGTTTAATAATGACTAGTGTTTCAAGTTGATTAACTTCTTTATGTGAAGTGCTTTAGAATTGGACTTAGAAACCTCTTCAACATTATTGAGGGTGACAAAGGAATCTTTCTGAAGAATAAATAGGAGAAAAAAGACAACTATAATTGTGTGGGTAAAATAAGTAGAGAAGTTGACTCAGAAATCACAAGTTACAAGATTGTGTTCTTACCTATGAAACTAACGTCTAATAAAAAAAGAAAAAACCAAACCTTTTCTGTTTAGCCGTGCAGTCAGTTACCCAGTTTCTGGAGAGCCCTGCAAGACTCCTGCCTCTCGACTCCTGCATCTGGTTTCCACGTGTCACATCTCTCCTCTGTCTCTTTCTTGGGCCAGGCCCTCCACCACTCTGCTGGGAATTTTCAGGTCTTCTGCCTCTGATTTGCCTCCAGTGTCCCCTCCCCTGTCATGTACACTCACTGCTGTAAGAACGATTGTCTCTCTATCTGGGACAAGTGTGATGGCTTTATTTTCCTGGTTCCCACGATCTGCAGGGTCAAGTCTCTCTGATACGGCCCTTGCCTACTTTTATCTTCCTCAGAGCCTCTCTGGATCCTGAGCTCCCTTTCTGCCTAACTCTTACAGTTTCCAGGTGATACTGGGTGTTTTCTGTTCCCAGATGCTTCGCTTTGGTTAGAAAGCTCTTTCCACACCATTTACCTGCTAAACGCTCCTGCCTCAAGGATCACCTCTTTTGTGAAGCTTTCCTGACACCCTAGCACCTCTCCTCCCTCAGCACATGCCTGGAGAAGACTGGGACCTCAATGAGCCCTGTCAGTGCTACCCCTAACACATTACTGTATTTAATTGTTTCTGTGGTCACTTTGGGACTGGGGTCATATCTTACTCTTGTTTTCTTTTTAAATCCCCAGCAAATACCAAGAACCAGACACATTGTGGGAGCTTAAGTAATTGTTGAATGAAAGCATTGCCTGTCCTATAATAATTATAATAGTTTTCCATGAAAGTATGTCTCACTCAGTGGTTTTGTTTTTTCAGCCCCTTTTCCTGGCAAATGTTTGATTTAAGTGTTCCTTTTAGTGTATCGCTAAACACATTACCATGTATAAGGGATGACAATATTGATGTTTTACAGATTCTTTTTGTTTATAGTCTTCGTAGGCTCTAACTAGTCACTGGGAAATAAATACAGGCATACTTCGGAGATATTGTGGGTTTGGTTCCAGAACACCACAATAAGCAAATATTGCATTAAAGCGAGTCATGTGAATTTTTCAGTTTCCCAGTGCATATAAAAATTATGTTTATATTATACATTAGCCTGTTAAGTGCGCAGTAGCATTATGTCTAAAATAACAATGTACATACCTTAATTTAAAATACTTTATTGCACCCTGGCCAGCGTTGCTCAATGGTTAAGAGTGTTGGCCCACGCACCAAAGGGTTGTGGGTTCGATTCCCAGTCAAGGGCGCATAGTTGGGTTGCAAGTTTGATCCCTGGCCCCAGTTGGGGTACATGGGGGAGGCAACCAATCAATGTGAGAGAGATACACTGATCTTTCTCTCTTTCTCTCCACACCCCTCCCTTCTACTCTTTCTAAAAATCAATGGAAAAAATATCCTCAGTGAGGATTAAACAAACAAAAAAAAAATGTATTGCTAAAAAATGCTGAGCTTGAAGTGAGTTGTAATCTCTATGCTGGTGGAGGATCTTTCAATTGAAAAAAAAATCTGCAAAGCTTAATAAAGTAAAGTGCAATGAAACAAGGTATGCTGGTATCTCAAGAAATATGGTTTTGCATCACAGAACCATCTGATTAACCAGACTTGTTTGCATATGATTTTACACAGGCATGCTTATAACAGTCTCTCTTGTTAAAATAAGAAAGTGGAGAAAAGGGAAAAGAAGACCACACATACCTGTGCTGAGCTCTTAAACAGTGGTGCTTCCCTGTGCTGTAGATATTGCTATCAGACTCTGCCATGCCTTTATTTCAAGGGAAGAAAGAAGATATTTAATGGGAAGTGACAAGCTTCCTCGAATTCTCCCTCTCAGTGAGCAACCGAGAATCATGCATACTCAATGGATTTGATTTTTATTGGCAAATCCCAAGGTTGGCAGCATGGTAGTTTAAAGTCCTTTTGTGTTTTTGCTCTCTCTTCAGTTGTCTCTCACTTGTGAGTCTGACATCACATGCATAAAAATATAGTCAATTTTACTTATTTATATCTTTGCACACATGTCAGTCCTCTCTATGTGATATTTTTTTTTTACCTATGGCATCAGCTGCTGAGGAAAATTGACTTGGAATGCCTGATCTTAGTTGATTTTACTTAGCAACAGGCAAAGGAGGAGAAAGAGAACACGAATGAGAGTGAGGAATGTCATATGAGCTGTTAGTCTCATGACCCCTTAAGAAAAAAAGAGGTAATATTCATTCAGATATGTTTCAACTCTTAGGCATGCTTGTTGCCACTTTAATTTTGTAGAAACTTGGAAATGCTGTCAGTTAATCTTACAGGATTTTAGAGCATAGCCTTTTAAATAGAAATATACAGTAAGTCCTTACTTAAAGTCATCAGTTGGTTCTGCAGCTTTAATGGAAATGACAGATAATAAAACCAATTTTATCATAGGCTAATTGATATAAACGAATTTAAGCTCCTACAATGTTATAATGAAATGATGGTGAATGAAGTGACATTATTCAAGGACCTGTTGTAATGAAAAACTTAAAAATTTACCAGCAGTTTTTGAACCTCTGCAGTACTGAAGTTTGTTGTTAATCCCTGATGGTCTGTGAATCATCTAGATTCAGCGAAGGCCTCACTCAGAAGAGCACTTTCAAGTGTTTTGTGGTTTAGGAAATGCATACATTATTGCAGCCTTCTTCATGCTGCTCCATTAGTCTGCTGGCCTATGATTTTTGATATCAGTTGATTTCCATTTTCCTTGAAGATTGAATGATCTTTTGTGAGGTATAGCTAGCCAACATCAGGTCAGGCAGAAGCTTCTGACCCTCAGACACAGATTTTGGTGCAGTAGTTTCATGATATGACATAGGTAGTATTGGACATTTTAAACATGCTTTTCAATTGATGTGACAGTTGTGTCTTTGTTTCCTAGTGGCAACATGACCATTCTGTTTTTAGGAAGATTAATAGGAAATAGCTGGGCAGCTTTGACTTGCTAAATTTAATCTGTGGAAATATATTTTCCTTATAACTTGTTGAAGAAAGTTTTGGTTCATTAAATAGTCTTTTTTTAAATGACTAAGCATTTTAAATCTTTTTCAACTAAATGAATAAAAAGTTGAGGTTTGACAAGTATTTAAGTTAAAAATTGGGTGTGAATATTTTGAGTCTCAATTATGGACATATTCTTTGCATATTCTTATTCATAATTAATTACACAGCAGTTAAGATGTTCTTTCCAAAAGTAAGAAATGTACTAAAATGATTTCTTATATTTTAATAGTGAATTTAAATTTTTACCATAAATTTATAGTTCTTGTAGACCATGTTTTCTCCAATTTTTCTATGTGCAGAATGAGTCTTATATGTAGATTTCTGTTGTAAGTTTCCCTGCTTTGACAATGTGACCTAGAGTCTCATTAGAGGGCTAGGGTGGAAGGAAGTGTCAGATCAAGGGCTAGAAGCAGAGACAGACAAGAAGCTGGAGGGTCAAGGATGGTCATTAATAGGACAGCCATAGCCATCTGAATATTGTGTGTATGATGAGCTTGTTGTACGTGGTTAGCTCCTAGCTTCTCTTTAGATTTGTGGCATTTGATAGAATGTTTCATGGTTATATAGCTTAGACAGAACATTGCATAACTGCCAACTACTGGTTTGATGCTTCTCCAGTCTCAGAGACATTAGCAGTAGAAAAGTAGCATGAATCATCTATTCCATTCTGCTAAATTGTGAATCACAGACTGAAATATTGTTTTGTCTATTATAATATAGAATACTGTTGTAATCATTTATAATGCTTTCTTCAGTGGTGTTCTCATTTTTTTTTTTTTCTTTTTTCTTTTGGGAGGTAAGTTTAAAATATCAGCAGTTGACATTAAGTAACTTGAAGAGTTTTTTAAAAGACTGTTTCAAATGCTTATGGTGGTTGTGGTGACTCTTAGCTTAAGTTTTGCCAGTATCAGGTTGGAGATGACTTAATTTTTTTCTCTTTTTCCCCCCCGCAGCCGTGATTGGGTTATTATACCCCTGCATTGACAGGCACCTAGGAGAACCACATAAATTTAAAAGAGAGTGGTCCAGTGTAATGCGGTGCGTAGCCGTCTTTGTTGGTATAAATCATGCCAGCGCTGTATCCTTTTTGCTGTAATGAAATGCGTAATAACAAAGTAGCTCCTGACAAACCAAAGGTTAACTGGTCCCTTGCAACTTCACTGTTGTCAAATTGTGATATGCCCACTGAGTCATAAAAAGAATGTGCGTCGTATTATTAAAAAATCACGGTAGCATCTATATGTGTGGGCTTCAGCCTTTCATTTAAATCCCATTTTTTTCAGTATAACAGAAAATTTGCATGTTTAAAACATTTACATGTTTTTCTTAAATTAGGTTACTAAATTACTTACATATAGTTTTGGTAACTCTAGCATTGAAACATAAATTTTCAGAGGATTCCTTTCCTCTTACTTCATTTAAGGTTTGCCAGTAAGGACATGTGGTAGCTTCAGGAGCTGGTTTTTTGTTTTGTTTTTAATTTCAAGAACCTATAATTAAAAAAAAAAAAAGACAGATTGTCATTTATTGGTTTTAATCAACACTAGTAAACCACATAAATGTCCTTAAATGTGGCATAGTAGAAATATCCAGCTTAGACCTTGGTGAAAAAGAACATTTTTCCTTAAGGTACTTTTTTTTCTTTTTTTATTTTCTTAATCCTTACCCAAGGATATGTTTATTGATTTTAGAGAGAGAGGAAGGGGGTAGAGAGAGAAACATCAATGTGAGAGAGGAACATTAATCGGCTGCCTCATGTACATGCTCTGACCGGGGATTGAACCTGCAACCTAGGTATGTGCTTTGGCCAAAATTGAACCCAAAACCTTTTGGTCAATGCTCCAACCAACTGAGCTACCTGGCCAGGACAGGTACATATTTTTATAGTTTGATCATTTAAGGATTCTGATATTTCATTTAGTGATTAATGGTCATTTTTGTAGTGTCCTAGCTAGAAGGGCACGATAACCTCTATTTCCCTTCTCCCTCTCAGTAAACAATGTCTATCCCCAGAACAAAAGTTTTTGTTCTAATAAGGTTTTAATTCTATCATCCTCCCTACTTTCTTCTTCCCCACCCCCAACTTTCCTTTGTGGAAGAGGATCTGGGAAATGCTAGTTCAGTCTTCCCTTTTCGAGGGAGTGGATGTGGTGGGAGCTGTGGTATTGGGGAAAGCAGGAAGTGTGACTCGGGTTGCCCCAGGTTTTCTCTTGTAACTGCATTGAGCTTAGGGCTGGCAGTTGGTTGGAGAGAGAGTGGGTCATGTGGCAAGTAGATTGCTGTGCCTTTTACAGAAAGTATTGAGGTGTTTTGGAGAAGCTTGGGAAGAGGAGGGACCAAGGAAAGACTAGGGTCCTATGTGCTGAAAACACATCTGCCTTTCTGTTCCCAGATGTGCTGGCCCTTGGAGATCTGTGGATTTGGAAGGCCCTCAGTGGCTGTTATTATGTTGGTTTTCCATTTCCTCTTGTATTAAGGAATTTCCCAACATGTTTAGTTTGGGGAAAATCTTTGATAGTTAGGATTTTATAGCAAACAAATCTAGTGGTTATATTATTGGTAGAGTGGGGTGTCCACCGGTGGAAGTAGGGAATCCCTTTCTCCACTGGGTGCTAGGGATTGGGGTCTTATGATATCTTGAGAAAAATAATTTTCTAAGATTCTCACGGGAGAATGAGTGATTTTTACTTTCGTGGAAATATATGCCTTGGTTTCTAAAGTCCCATTTCCCTTAAACTGGTCTTGGAAGAGGTGCAGCTGGGGATTCAGCAGAGTTAAAAGCAAAGCCAGTGCCCAGAGTTTCTGTTCCATGGTGGAGTTAAGTCTGGCGCAGCATCAGGCTAGTTCCAGTCCATTAGTCCATTGTGGGCAAATGCAGGGAGCATGTCCCCTGCAACAAGAGAGCCAGGAGCTCAGGCAGGCAAGAGAGAGAACCCCTTTGTTTAGGAATTTAAATATCAAGTCTTCCAGCCCTTCCAGTGGCCACACCCATTCTGGCCAATGACCTGTCCCCAGGTGTGACTGACAGACAGACAACATGTCCATCCCCTATTTCATTCAGACTTTACTGTGCATGTGTCTATTTAGCCTTCCCTCTGCTCCTTTCCAATTATTAATTAGTAACTGGGTTAATTCCAATGGTATCAGTTAGAAGGGCTTAAAAAGATAGACCCATAGAATATTATATCTAGAAGAAAACTTAGAAATCACCTAGTTCCACTTTTCTTTATAAAGATAGTAAGACAAATGAAAGCTAGAGAGGTTAGGTACTTTGTTAAGTCATTCATATTGTAAGGCTGTGCCACAGCTGAGACCAGAGATCCTGACTCCAACCTAGGGAAGTTCATTCTCCTACCCAGGAGCTCCACAGGTGTGTAACTGCTCTCTGTTGGTGGACTAGACCTTTTTATCGCAGACATTTCAGCTATTTTTAAGTTGAGAAATTTCAGTAGCCTTTTTCTGGAATTTAAAAGTTTATATGTCTAATTTAAATTCTTTGCTTTGGTCATTCTTTTCTTTCTCTCTCAATCAAATACTTAAATGTGGCAGTCTTAGCTGTACACCTTTTAAGCAAAACCCAAAATGTTTAAAAATTTATAGCATAGACTTAGATTAGTTTGACTTCATAAAATTCTACAGTACTGTTTTTAAGATTGATGATTTACCTGTTTACCCTAGAAGCCTCCTTATTCTGCTTTGGTTCTTAATGAAGTTAATTTAGTTAGCAAAGATAGATTAGAACCCCATTAATGTCAAAGTCTACTCTTTACAAGAATGTTTTTGCATAGAGAAATCAGAGCTCACAAGCTTTCTTCATGGAGTTTTATGTATTATGCCTGCTAAAAAATAAGAAAAGCTTTTCCAGAAAGCATACTCATAACCTATAGGTTTCTTGATGAATCAAGTCTCAAAAGAGAATGACCTTGAAGGAGTGGCCCTTAACAGCTGAGAAGTAAGCACACTGAGTATTGAGAATGCCAGCTGGTTGGGTAGGGGAGGGGGAGTGGTGGTAAACAGCAGGGTGTTAAAGGAAGTAGGATGTGGTTTCAACCCTTTTTTATGAACTTCTGCTCTCTTCTCTGTAGCTGCAGCGTGGCCAGTTAGTTTGGCGAGATATGTAGTCTCCCCTGGGGAGCTGGAAATAGAGCCAAGATGTGGCCTTTGGGACATCGATAATGTCCTTTTAATGATAGTTGAAATTAATTTCTTTAGTGTAATCCCCTAGCAAAGAAATGAGAAAAATTGGATTTGTAAAGCTTCGTTTTGCTCAGAGATTTTGGAATAGAAAAGGGCTGTACATTTGTGAATAGATGATGGAAATAAAATATCATTTGTGCAAACTGTCCTATACCAGAATGTCTCAGGCACCAAAATAGCTTGGCAGGTTGCAAGATAATGTTCACTTCAAGGCTTTATCCTCAACAAATTAAAACTAGAGCAGTTGACATAATAGAAAGGGATACTGTGTCCTTGGTGCTCTTGTTTCTGAACTGCATTATTATAAAATGTGTCTGTCAGTAAATCATATAGAGAATGTGGACCCTGTTAAATAGCTGTCAGCTCTTCTATTTTCAAGTTCCTGTATGATTCTCAACCCGTTTGAGAAGTAATATTGGTTTTCTTTTTAGCAAAAATGTGTTTCTTTAGTAAAACTTGTGTTCTGAGGCTTCCCATTAACATTTTTAGCAGAGAAAGCAGTTTTCATATAATGGATCTGATCTTATAATTGGGAATGTATATAAAGTATGTTTTTTTTAAGGAGTTATAGGTTGATAGGATCTATTAATGAAATATCATGCCCTCTGTGTGTCATTAGTAAATATCAGAGACAATTTTAATCTCACCCAATTTTAATCTCACTCATACATTGTATTAAAAGATTGAATGCACTGTAGAGTAAGCGATTCATTCCCTTTTTAACAGTAACATGTCTTATTTTAGAAAAATGAACAGGTGATACTATTTGATTATAAGTTTTAAGATGAATTCTTTAACACTGATCTCAGAAAGTGGACTTTGATAACAACATACAGTTGTCCCTCACCCTGGCTGCACTATCCATTGGACTGTGGTGGACTTTTGATAGATCTAGAACTGGTTTTGGTCTTGGAGTAGGAATTGCTTTCTTGGCAACCTTGGTCACTCAACTGCTAGTCTATAATGGTGTTTATCAGTAAGTATTCTTATTGGTGCTTGTTTACTAAAGTAGATAAATGATAACTGAATTCAGATTGAGTTAGCCTGAAGAATAGCTTATTTCTATTGTAATTATTTTAATAAGTGTCATTGTACAGTTAAAAACATTTCTATTATTCTAGATACACATCTCCAGATTTTCTCTATGTTCGCTCTTGGTTACCATGTATATTTTTTGCTGGAGGCATAACAATGGGAAACATTGGTCGACAACTGGCAATGGTAAGCTAATGCTTGTGTATTGAGATGTGAGACAATTTTTCTCCAAATGACAATCCTGCTTCAAGGGAAAGTGGTTTGTGATGATAGCATCCTTTGATTTCTCTCTTCCATTCCATTGAAATAAATCATTTGGAAGAATTTAATTACAAGTGTATTAAAAGTTGAAGATAACACTGGATAGGAAAGCTAAAATGTGTTATGGACAGGGTGATATGATTTATCCTCCCCCCTTTTAGTAAACTAATTTATAGCTTTCTACTCCTCAAAAAGGAACAATATTAACAGTGAAAAGAGGCTTTATTAATAATGACATTGCTACAATAGATATAAATTAGAACTATCTCCAGCAAACCAAGATGTTTGATCATTTTAGTTGAGAAGGAAAGGACATTGTTGATAACCCCAGTCATACGTGGCAAGTGTCGGGGAATGACATTCAGAGGCCACACCAATTTCATGAACAAGTGTTGTCACTTTTGCCATTTTAATCAGTAGGAGAATTGAGTGGTTTATGTTGCTGTCTTTCTGATAATCTAACTACCTAATTATTCTAAGGGCATTGGTTTCCTTTATTTTGAATTGTGGGTGTACATTTTTATAGTTGTACTTTTAAAATATTTTGACTAGAAGCTTTTGCTAATGTAATAGGTTTTTTTCTTTAAATTGTAAAGTGATTTGAAAAAATATCTGAATTCACTATGTCAGTCCTGTCCTTAAGTTCATGACCTTTCCTTTGCTGATTCACCTTACTGAGCACTCAAAGAAACCTACTTTGCTTTCTTTGATATTCTAGGACTGATCTGAACCATATACTGTCTTTATTTGCTTGTAATACGGAAACCTCGTCTTTCCTCTGCTTTGGCTGTGCCTCTTTCACTTCTAGAATGAGAATTTTTTCCCTACCACATTTGTCATTTAATTCTAATAGTTGCGTAACTCTGAGATTCTTTGAGGAATAAAGTGGGTATAGAATAATAAAGTATTAATTTTTTGAACACTTTAGTTTACATTGCTATTCAAAATAAACCTGTATCTGTTAACCTTTTAACCTTTTCAATTTTGCAGTATGAATGTAAAGTTATCGCAGAAAAATCTCATCAGGAATGAAGAAGGCAAAATATATTTTTTGTACAGAAAAACAAGATGAAAAGGGCATGTAAATGATAAATATACCAATGAAACTATGGACTATAAAATTGCCAGGATGCAGTTTTTACCTTGATTGTTATATATATAGATATATATATATATATATCTATGTGGATATATATATACACACATATACACAACACATTACTGCAATCTGTGATTGCTCCATCTGTAAATCAGCTACAAATCTTTATGTATTTGATTTAAATAACTGTAAAATATATGTGCACTACATTAAAAATGTTGATTAATAGATGAAAATTTTAAATTAATTTTTTAAACATACCATATATTGTATCACAATGTTAATGTGCCAAAATATTCTGTTACTGTCATGCAGAGTATAGGACTGCTTTGAACAACTTATAAACTTAGAGTAATAAAATAAGAGGAAAGCCAAAAAGAAGCAAATGGAAAGCTGGTATATTCTCTTTCGCTTACTGTTGTGCCCGTTTATTTTCCTAATCACAGCAATATGAGTTATGGGTGCACTAGTGTGTAGTTACTTTCTGTAGGGTGGGGAAAAGTAGGTTTACAGTTGTTTGTATGGAAAATAATACAATAATTAATAAATAATAATACAAGAATAAGCTATTTCTCATACTCATGACTGTAAACCTACTTTTGCCCCACCCTGTATTTTAATCTTGTTTCAGAGAACTTTGGATGTTTTAATACATGATGAAAATGAACTTCCATAGAACATTTTTTAAGTCTGCATTACTGGAGAGAGTCCAAAGAGTAATTTTCTGTTTTGACAGATTTTACTGGAGGTAAAAGTGATAAGCAGGAAAGGCTATCAGCATTAAATTGTTTTTAGTCTAAACCTAGAAGAGTATATATAATTGAAAGTAAGGACCATTGGGGAATTTACCTAGATTAAATATATGTTTTAGAAATACAAAATGACCTTCTGCAGTGCCACAAAGTGTTAAGTAATATTAGCTGTCATTTGCAATATAGAATCCTGCTGCTTTTGCACGTGAAACACCTAAAAAACCCCAAACAGATCTAAATGAAGTTTCTAATTCTATTGGGTTCTGTATTTGGGTTCCATAATATATTGGGTTGTATAAATTAAACCAGTTTAGTTGGGCTGGGTCCTGTGACTGCTTGTCAGAGGAATGCCATCTGGGGAATAGATGGGCACATAATGTGTTATATATTAATATGCCCCTTAATGAATAGTTGAAACCTGGTTAAGAATGTATTGAGATGGCATATTATGCATGTTAGAATCTTGGTAACAATTTTGTGCATATCTTTTCAACAACTACAGTCATTTAAATATGGCTTCAATGTATTTTTAGTTAACTTTCCCCCCAATTTTTAGTTTTGAGATTGATGGCGATTTCCTGATACACAGGGGTGAATGGAATCTGCTTACTCTGGGGGTGTATGTGTTTGTGTGTGTGTATGTGCTGAACTGAGTGAGAGAAAGTGTATATGTGTATGAATGTGCATGTACCCATGCTCTCTTAACATGTTAACTAGATATTTTTTTAATTTTTTTTTTAAAACCATTGTTGTCAGACTGAGATCTTGTATGCCAAATTTTAATGTGCTTTTTACATTTTAAGGCTGAAAATATTAAAATCCTAAGAGGATTTTATATTGAATATATATATATATATACACACAATCTTAACTATAGTGGTGGTAAACATACTACTCTAATTTATTATTCTATCTTCCAGATAATGTTATTCATTTAGAACAAATAAGGTATATTTTTAGAATCAACTTTGTAAGCACTATAAATCTTTAATAAGTTATAAGGTCTATGATGTGTTTACTTTGAAAATTGCTGTTAAAAGCAAGGTGTATTAAATATATAATTATATTCTTGGTTTAGAGTCTTTTTTTCTTTCTCATGTTAAGTAACAGAATATAGTATGGAGGATTAATTTAATCAAATTAAGATGTATGGTTGAATTTACTAAGATATGATGAAAGGAAATCAAGTTTAGTATTATAGGGATTGAACGATGTCATTTTGGGGTTCTTAAATTGTTTTCACAACATCTAGAAAACATGAAAAAATATGGCAAAAATAAAATTGTTTTACTATTTTGACAAGTATATAAATATATTACATCTTTTTTGCAAGGACAGTAAGCAGTAAACATCTTTTAACATTGCTATATTTGCAGTGCTTTCTTTTTTCCCCGTCATCAACATTTTATTTAGCTTAGTATATGGCGGAATATAAATACATAACAATATGCCCTTTCTTATCATGGGTAGTCCTTTTATAACTAAAATTTGTGGCCAACATTTTGTGTTACAAAAGAAAAGTAAATCTGTAAATTATCAGAAAAAGAACAAGGATATAGGAAAGTAGTACATTTTATATAAATTATAGAGGAGAGTTACAATGAAAATACATCACTTTTCTTTCTAACTCACCTTTGCAAAATAAAGTCAACCTTTATTATGCTATAACCTGCTAAAAGGGCATAAACTCTGTGGCCCTTTCAAAAGATAGTGGTCAAAGACAAAATGTTATCTTGATGTCATAGCTTGTTCTTAGTTCTTAACTGGAGCTGAGCTTTCTTTCATAGTCTTCTTTAAGTGGTGGTAGTTGGGCAAGATTTTCATCAGGAAATCCAGCTGTATTGTCTGGGGCCGTGGTCACTCAGTCTGCACCCGACAAAGGCAGTCTACACCATATATCACTATATTCTTAGGGATGACTTCAAGTGTATTTAGGTTGCAACAAGCCCCAATGATGTAGCGACTTGTCATTATTACATTTCTGCCTATGTTTGCTTTTGATTCAATAACATTATTATCTCCCATTTTCATAGCTTGGGAATAACAGCCAAGTTCACACACATTATTGGTGCCAGTGATCACAGGTTTGGATTCTGGATCTTCGATGTCAGGGGTGATATTATCAGAGTGAGCATTTATGATCAGCATCTGTTCTGCTACGTTACCTTCACCAAACACTATTGGTCTGACCTCTGCAATGATTCATGCTTTAAGGTGGAACACTCTTCTAGGTCCTGTAGTTACATGACCCCTGATTTCATGTTCTACACACACAACTGCTCCAGGAGCTATCTTCACACTCTTTTGAGTCTTCTCCACCATGGTGTGGCCTGCGTCTCCAGTTGGAGCTGAGATCGACACAAGTACCTGGGTAAAGCAAAGATTTGTACTGCAATGCTTTCTTGCTTTTGTTATTTAAAGTTATAGAAACTGAGGAGTTGAAAGCTGAGACTAAATTCTACAAAAACACAATAAAACAATTAAAATTAACTAGCCAGAGCCCTGCTAATAATTTTGTTATAAAATTGATTTGTTTGCACTGAACTACATTACCATCTTTTAAAAAAGAATTTTTTTCTTTATTGATTTTAGGCAGAGAGGAACGGAGAGGGAGAGAGAGAGAGAAACATTGAGAGAGAGAACATAGATTGGCCGCCTCCTGCATGTCCCCCACTGGGGATTTGGCCCACAACCTGGGCATGTGCCCTGACCAGGAATCAAACCGGCGAACTCTTGGTGCATGGGTCAATGCTCAACCACTGAGTCACACTGGCTGGGCTGTTACCATCTTTAAGGTCATTAAAACCTCTGCATGGTGCATGCATTTCACACAACTTGCATTTTCTAGGTAGAACCTAGACTTGGTCAACATAATTAAATACCTCTCTTGTTTTCTTGGCTCACTTACCTGCATAACAAAGTATATTCTTTGCAAGGTAATTCTTTCAGTAATGGTCTTTGAACAGTAAAATCTTACCTTTGTGTGCCTTAAAAGGTCTGTTTCATTCTTAAAGATCAATTTATCAGACCACAGAATTCTAGGTTCACAGTTTCCTCTCTACTCCCATCACTTTGAAGACTTTTAACTCATTTTCTTCTGTCATTTAATGTAGACGACAAGTCTGTACTGGTGTAATTTTCTTTCCTTTGTAGGCAATCTATATGTTCTCTCCAGGAACTTTTACATGATTTTCTTTCCTCCCCTCCCCTCCCCTCCCCTTCCCTTCTCTTCTCCCCTTCTCCTCTTCTTTCTTTTTTGTTAATCCTCACCCAAGGATATTTTTCCATTGATTTTTTAGATAGAGTGGAAGGGAGGGAAGGAGAGAGAAACATTGATGTGAAAGAGACACATTAGTTGCCTCCTGCGTGATCCCAATAGTCATCTGGGATGGAATCTGCAACCCAGGTATGTTCCCTTGGCTGGGAATTGAACCCTTGACCCTTCAATCCACGGGCCGATGCTCTAACTGCTGAGCCAAACTGGCCAGGGCTACATGATTTTCTTTTTATCCTCAAGGTTATTCAGTTTCATTTTGACTTGTGAAGTTGTAGATTTGTTTTTATTTTTCTTGTTGTTTGGTATGCACTTTAAAAAAATTTTTTTTCTTCTTTATTGATTTTGGAGAGAGAGAAAGTGAGAGGGAGAGAGAGATAGAAACATCGATGAGAGAGAACATTGACTGGCCGCCTCCTGCATGCTCCCCACTGGGGATTGGGCCCACGACCTGGGCATGTGTCCTGACCAGGCATCGAACCGGCGACCTCTTGATTCATGGGTTGATGCTCAACCACTGAGCCACACTGGTCGGACTGGTATGCACTTTCAATCTGCGGGCTCATGTCTTCAACTGTGGAAGAGTCTTAAATCTGGTTGCATATTGGAATCATCTGGGAACCTATAAAAACAGACTGATTTCTGGCTCCAATCCCCAAACATTCTGATATAATTGGTCCTGGAGTGTGCCCTAAGCATTAGGATTTTCAAAGGTTCCCCCGGCAATTCTAACGTGCAGCCCAGGTTGCCGGTCACTGGTGTAGATACATGTAAGATAAGATGGAGAGTGAAAGAGATGAGATGGGTAGTGACTTTGGAAATGAAGAGTGAGGGACATACTGAGTTAACTTTTAGATTAAATCATCTGAACATGGTGACTTGAGTGTGAATGTTAAGGAAGAAGTACCAAAGGTAACTTAATTTTTCTTTCTTAGGAAAGTAGGTGGATGGTATTTCCATAAGCCAAAAGAAGTATGCAGAGAAGTAGGTGAATGGCTACAGTTAATGAGTTGGGTATATGTTGAAGTTGAGATAAATAGAGGACATCTGGTAAAGATGAATCATAAAGAACTGGATATTTGAGTCAGGGTTAGTGGATATAAGTGAGGGAGCCATTAGCATGTGGCAGTAATAAATGGAGCTGTGGGAGTGAGTGAGATCACTAAGGGAGCATGTTACAGTGAGAAGAGGAAAGATCTGAGGCATACTGGCTTGTTGGCAGAGGACCTGGTGGAGGAAATAAAGGAGGTGTGGTCAGAAGTCAGAGGGAAAACAGAAGAGTGGTATGGATGCAGCCAAGGCCGGAGGGTGTTTTAAGCAAAGCCTACCTGGTAATATGAAGTACAGTTGGAAGGAATAATTAACCTTAGAGAGGAAGGAGGAGATATCTGATGTCTTATGTTGAAAAATGCCTTTTCTAGCCTATTTAATTTTAACGTTTAAAATATTTCATTGTATACAAATAGCTAACAAAACATATTTAAGAAAAGCCTGGTCATATACTATGTCATTTGTTGCGAGTGACAGAAACTGGGGGCAGCTAGAGATTTTGACAGAATGGTGGAGATTTGGACAACAGCTGTGAAGAGTGGGCACAGGAAATGACTAGAGATGAAGAAAGAATTGTCAGACAGTTTTGAGGCCATCCAGGACCCAGGTCAAACTAGAGAACAGATCAGTTTGGAGCCAATTGTGTGGTTGTGCCCCTAAGTGGGCTCAGTAGCCCAGGAATTTAGGCCAGTTGTGATGACGTAGATTGATTCCAGTTGCGGATTCATTGGTAGAGGAACGAGGCTATGTGGAAAATGAATGGAGCGTCCAACGAAAGATCAAGAGATTTATCATGGGATCCAGGCAAATTGGGAAGGGAGTTGAATTAGCAGAGCTGACCTGACAGCAGGAAAGAACAGGGGGAGGTAAAAGGATGGCAACTCTTAAGGAGGCTAAAACCCTCTTTAATGGGAAGGGTGATAGGTTTGGAGCTCATAGTCAGAAAGGAATTTGGTGCAACATTTCCGGATCTTGAGGTCCAGGGTCTGATCTTAATAACTATGTTAACATCGTTCACTGAGGTGGGTGGAGATGAACAGCCGTGGAGTAGAGATCCAAGGCTGGGTGACTAACTTGATACCAGTATCAGTGTTTCTTGGAATGAGTCAGAGGACAGGTGAAAAGGAAGGGCTCATCTATAGTATCATGACCATTTAAGTGCAATACTTACCCAGATGCCTCGATTGTCCAGGCATACCTTGGAGATAGTGTGAGTTCGGTCCCCAACCGCCACAGTCAAGTCAGTATCACAAAGTGAGTCTCGTGAATATTTTGGTTTCAGTGCATATAAAAATTATGTTTATATTATACTGTAGTCTATTAAGTGTGCAATAGCATTATGTATAAAACATGGACATGCCTTAATTAAAAAATACTTTATTGCTAAAAAAAATGCTAGTCATCATCTGAGCCTTCAGCAAGTCACAATCTTTTTGCTGGTGGAGGGTCCTGTCTGTGTTGATGAAAATGCAGTATCTGCGAAGCTTAATAAAGTGAAGCATGATAGAACAAGGTATGCCTGTGTTGGGGTTTTAGAATCTCTTTCCACCTCCTTTTATTTATTTATTTTTAGTCTTCTTCCATTGTGCTAGGTGTTCTGAAATTTCACCACAGAAAGAGTAGGAGTGGGTCCTTTTCTATTAATCCTGTTTAGTCAGACATCATCTCTTTAATTATAGGCAACTTTTTTATGTCTTTGCCCTTATTCCTTTGTTCCCCTTCTCTATTCTTTGTTTCTAAAATGTCTTTATTCAAGAGATCTTTGACCTTTTGTTTCTGTTTTCTATGTATCCCTTAGGTATTCTCTATTGTGCAACATTCTGGAGGAATTACTTAAGTGGGTCTTCTGGCTCCATGAGTTGCTCTTCGACTGTATCCCTTCAGTGTTCAGACCATCAGTTGAATTTTTAATTTCAGTGATCACAATTTTAATTTCCAAGATCTCTCTTGTGTGTGTGTGTGTGTGTGTGTGTAAAAGTGTGTTGTCATTCTTGTATTTTCTGAGGATATTAGTTCTTCTTCTTCTAAAGTTCTAAACTCTTTTACAGAACCGTTGTAGGAAAGGGCAGGATGAACCTGACTGGCCCTGTCCTGGATGGGAGGGCTCCCTTGTTTGCCTTGGGCACACTGCCGTGCCTCTCTGACCTTAGTGCTCACACGTACACTCCCATCTGTGGGCAGAAACTGTATGTCTCTGCCCAGTCCAAGGTGGGTCAGTAGAAATTCGGAGGGTTGGCCAGATAGCTGCTTATGCAAGGAGCTTGCTCAAACCTGTCACATCATTTGCCCTTGACATTTCCAGCTCCAGGCATCAACCACCTCTGAGCTTTGAATATCCCTGGTTTCATTTTTAGCAAGTCTTCTGAGTGTTTTGGGCTGCAGTTTCTCTCCACCTATCTGCTTTCAATGTTTTATTGCTTTCAGGGATTTCTTATAGGTGTCTTATCTATGGAGGATTCTTCTCCTTATTTGGCAGAATAGATGTGGATTTCTTCTTTTTAGAAATCTATTTTCTCGTCATTTCTATGGATTTGGGATGGGGGGGAGGAGCCACGGCTTGCATAGTCTGCTGCCCTGATTCAGCCTTCCCCACCACCGTTTACACCACAAACTCATTCTCTCTGCGTGGTCATTTGTCTTTATATTTCAAACACTCAACTTAGTTGAGAGCTGAGATAAATAGGTTACGTCAGTGGTTTTTTACTTGGTTTCAATAAAAATTGGGGCATAGTGATTTTTCCCCCTTGAAATGCATTTGGTTTATTGAGTTTATTGTGCCAGGAAGTGTAAGTATACTAGTCTCTGTTCCTTTATGCCTCCCTTCTTTTTTATCACTGATGAAATCTGTGAAACCTGTCATCTTTCTTTGTGATTTACAAGACAGACTTTCCAGGGTATGTCACCTGTTCTGAAGACAATATTGTTAAGTATCAGATTTGGCAGATCAGATAGATAATGATGTGCCTGCGAAAGACTGGGCTATTGATGAGCCCAGTGTCAAAACTGATCGCCATATATGGGCAATTTTTCCCTTTCACCATTTCTCTGGTTGCAGTCTCTGTGAGGATTTTCATGAACAAGAGGCAGTTTTGATTCCAAACTGAAATTGTGTGCTGGTGCAGCTGTGTCTTATTCTGCCTTCCCATGATGGTGCCGTGGCTTCCTCCAAGGTGGGCTTTGAAAGTAATGAGCACGTAGCAAAGTATTGCCTTTTAAGAACAATCCTGTTTTATTACTGTTCTGAGGACAATTCACCCAGCACTACTGTGTTTGCACGAGATCATTCCATTTGCGAGATTTGTCTCTTCTAGAAACAATTTTTGAGGAAACTTGTATAAAATGTGATTGTGGACCGATTCATTGTGATGAGCAATTGAGTAGACGAAGGAAAGAAAGAACTCAAGGGCTGAATCTGTTTGTTTTAGAAGAAAAGTTTCTAACATACATTCCCTGGGAATTTCTGCCATTGAATGAAACTCATTTCTATTCCCTTTATAGTCATCACACGTCACTCCTAGATCTTCTGGGAATGTCTGCTCAGCCAAAGTATAACGGTGGCAGTTATGTTTTGAAACAATTCTTTCTGTTTTTACAAAACCTTGGGATTTTCCAGCAGAGTGTTATAGAAAGACAGAGTGCTCCCCGTCATCCAAGGGTCAGCTGACGGCACTGCTCGCGGTCTGGTCTCTGCACGCTCAGCTCGGGAAGCCTGCAGGCTGACATGGAAGATGAAGTTTAAAGATGTGTGTAAAGAAAGCTTTGTGGACTTTTCTATGCCTCAGACCTAGTATGTGTCAGTATGCCTGTACAAGGGACAGCCTGTCAGTATTGATGAAGCAACTCTTTCCAATATATATATATATAAAATTTATAGCAAAGTTGAGTTAGGTTCAGTTTTTTTTGCAGAAAAAATAAACTAGTGATTCTTAAAAGTTTGTTAGGATTAGTTCTGGTCCTGTGATCCCAACTGCAAGAGGACAGGGATGTGAGCCCTCCCCCGAGGGACAGGAGGACCGCGTTGGGGTCGCAGGGAACGTCTCACACAGGTGGAGTGGTGACGAGCATTCTCTTTCCCACTAGAACATTTTTCTTCCTGAGTGATTCACAGTGAACACAACTATGAGAAAATGTAGTTTTTGGTGGTCAAATTAAAATTAGTCTAAAATACATAAAAATATAAACTCTATTCCAGTCCTGGGGTGTAGGAAAGAAGGGGTTCCCTTTTGTCCTTTTTTATCATCTGAAGGAGAAGTGAGGGTCAGGAATGACACATGCAGTCCCTCTGTGCCTCCTGCGAAGGTCCTCGCCACACCCCGCAGGTGTGGCCCGCTTACAGCCGCCGGTGTCCGCGTTTTCCTGAATGGCAGGACAGGGTTTCAAGCCCTGGTCTGACCCAGGACTCTCCTTGTCACCACTCACTGCCTCGGCCAGTTCCTGCAGGTGGTCTCCCGTGTGCATTTCCCAAGCGGACGCCGAGAGGAGCGACTGGGCACGGTGGGCGCTGCTGGCACGGACGCGCCGGCTTCACGGCCAGTGCCCACAGCTCCTCACTCTGCAGTCTGGCTCTCAGAGCCGTAATGCCAGCATTCTCAAAACGCCCAGCGACCTCAGCCCGCAGTGAAGGCCGGGACTTGGCCTCACGCCTCTGCCCCGTGTCCCGAGAGCTTCCCCAGGACAGTCCCATGCGGAAACCGGACAGAGAGAAGGAGATAGAGTTTTGAAACAGGTTTTGACTTCCGACCTTTTAGAAAGTTCAGTGTGAGAGAAGTCTGAGTGAATCACGTGCTGGGTGGAGTGGTTTTGGATCTGCCCCAGAAGGCGTAAGTCCTGGCCGCGTGGGAGCACGCCCACCGGTTGCGTAGACGCCGCATCTGGAGGGGTGAAACCAGATGTCCACACAGCGGTCAGGAGAGGCCTCGGAAGGGTTGGGCACAGGTGCCCACCGGGTTTGAAGGGAGGGTCGACTCCACTTGAGGAGGTGAGGGCATTTCTCCCTGGCGTGGGATGCACAGGAAAACCACGCAGACGCACAGGTGAATGTCCTCTGCAGAATCCACGGCCGCTCTGAAGCAGAGGAGATTGCAGGGGAGCGGTGGGAGGCAGGACTCAGCGGACTGACTTCTCTCTGGGGATTCAACTGGCTCCCGTCAAGCCTAGAAGCAGGTGTGCTGCTCAGGCAGGGTGCCGAGGAAGCCTGCAAGTTGGGGCTGCTGCATCTCCACAGGTCAGAGCATCTCCTTTATTAACGTCGCATCAGACGTGCTGAAAAGGGCGCTCTGAAGTCCCCGGAGTCGGAGAGAGTCGGCCCTGCAATCCGACGGCTCCAGGCTGGAACGCGGGATGAGTGACTTACAGACGGACCCTGGGCAAGTCTCCCACGCTTTCTAAACTTCAAGTTTTCGTCCATAAAATTGAGATACACTACCACCTTTCTTTAAGGGCTGTTAAATTAAATGCAATAATAAGTAAATGGACATCAGTGAAATAGCAGTTCCTTGCCTTTTCCTGTTTCTCCACTTCGGGGTGCGGGTATGAGCCAGCACATGGGCGTTTCCTCTGCATTGGGGTGCTTCCCTGACGCTCCTGTCCAAATGAAAGGGGGCGCAACGCATGGCTCTACTGTCCCCTCGGCCCATCTGCAGCTTCCCTCTTCCAGCTGCTTACCAGGGAGCAGGTTCCTAAGCAGGGCGGAGAACTGGCTGGTGGTTGTTATGTTGAGGAATTGATTGTTGGGCTGGAGGTTTGGCCGGTGGAGCTGGTGTGCTTTCCTGGGAGGGAAAGGCAAGGTGCTACCGGATGGCATGAGGACACCAGAGGGAAGGAAGGAGGTGGGAACTAGGAGAGAGGTTTTGTCAGCATCTTCATTTTGTCTAGGGATGATGGCTCTGTCTCATACGTTACAGTGTCACCGCTGTGAGGTGCAGTTTCCTGAAGAAGAGTTACATCTTAATTAGCCGTTAAGGTACCTGATTTCTAATGTATCAGTTCTTTTCTCGAGGCCTCAGTGGTTCGGATTCTTTTTGCCCATGTCCGCCACTTGCCTACTCCTTTCATATGTATCAGAAGGAAGCCACCAAGCAGCCTGTAAATCCTATTACCAGACCTCAGGATAGTAATTGTCAAGTTCTCCCCCACGGTTACACAAGTGCTGAAAAAGTGCTTCTCTTTCAACAGTGCCTTGTCAAAACGCCAGGCACGGTTTGTTTTTGACATTTGCTGCTACTGTTAAATAATAGTCTTGCTTCTGTCATAGCTAATGTTGACTTGAAGGCATTTGGAGGGCATTTCTCAACTCCAGCCTTAACAGGGAGACCTGGGTCTTGACAGATATTTTTCTTGCTTGCCCAAGGCAGCTGAATGTAAGGGTTGCGACCTTTGCTTTTCTAAGCTTGACAAAATTTTCAAATGGGCACACACCACTTAAAACTTTAGATCTAATTGTGCACATGTGTGTGCAGTCACACACACACACACACACACACACACACACACACACACACGTTGGAACTCTGGAAGTTTTGCCATCCTAGGGATGATGCTTGTATCGAGTAGTATCCCATTTTAAGACCCTTTAAATCCAGCTGTTCTGCCCTGGTAAACCTTTGTCTGTTAGGATGTCATACTTAATTACAGATCTCTTACAAAACCAATAAGCAGTTTTGTTGTTTCTGTATTTGCAATGGAGCAAGCCCCTGAGCCCTGCCCAGCCAGCCGCGTGCACTGCGTGCCAGCTGCCAGGGAGAACCTGGGCTCGGCACACGCAGCACCTTCTTCCGCTGCTGTGTCCACGGAAATTTAATTATGCACCTTCTTTTTTCTACTTTTCTGTGAAGGCATCATTTGAAATTTTCCTCCAGTGCCTTATCGACGAACATGTAGACACCTCTTTCTAATGGGATCATCATTTCTGAAATGTTTGCCATTTACGAGTTAATGAAGGAGTGGATTAAAAAAATGGGCAGAGTGAGAACTGGATAGGAATTCTGTGGAACTGCGTAGGAGTTGGCATCATTTGTATGTGAAGAGGCCAAGAAATGTGCGGTTGGTTTCAAAATAAGTAGCAAAGGAATAGTTAATTAGACAACTCTGTTTTGCAGTTTCAGAAAAATAGAAGTATGCCAGTCATTAGGATTTCCTATAACTAAGGCAACTTGAGCCTGGAGCTTTCTACATGGAGCAGTAGATTGTAAACCTAATGGATAAATGTCCATCATACCCTGCAATACACTTTCTTTAACTATGCCTATGTCACAAAATTCATCTTTAAAATTTGAGAAGGAATTTTTAGAGATTTCCAAAATTACAAACTGCGCATAGGAATTCTTGATATCTCTCTCTCTCTCTCTCTCTCTCTATCTCTCTCTCTATCTCTATCTCTATCTCTATCTCTATCTCTCTGTTTTTCTTTTTCTCTTCTTTTTCCTGCAGCTGATATTTGTTTGGGAGCCGCAAATTGCAGCAGTTTTTTTCTGACAAGAATATGGATTTATTTAGAATGAGATTATAATTATCCCATTCCTATTCATATATATCACATAGCCACTTAATGAATTATAAGATTCACAGAGAAGACTGGTAGAGCTGGAAGGGACCCTAAATTCACCTAGGGCCACCTAGTCTTGTCATTTTACAAATGCAGAAGCAAAACTCACACTGGTTAAGTGCTCATCTCTGGTCACAGAGCCATTTTAGTAGCTTTGACAGGGCATTAACATTTCAGTTCATAAAAAAGGTAGATTTGATTTTATAACTATGGAAGATTTATGGCAATGATGACAACTGGTAGGCAATGAACACTCATGAATTGTGAATGTTTTTACTATGAAGGACAATTATTTGTTACCTTAAGTAATAGCTGGTAAATAACATTGAGTATCTATTACATGCTTTATATATATCACCTCATTTAATTACCTCATTTAAGCTATGGGGTAAATATGATTAAAAAGGTATAAAGTTAGTTTTTTATATGTGAAGAAACAGAGATCAAACGTAACCTGCCAATGTCACACAGGAGACTACAGCTCGGACGGAGCCGAGGCCTCCCTCTCCCCAGGCTGCACCTGCACTGCTTGTGATGTCAGCACAGGGCTATATTGGTGGGACCTGCTTCATTCCTATGAAATGTTGGATGTGAAGCTTAAACATATATGTGAAAATCATGCCCTTGCCCTTCCTAAGCAATTTTAAATTTCATTTGGAGCAATGAACAACTTATTGTGTAATTCTTGGGTAAGGAATAGGTTCTGAGCCTGAGAATTATTGTTTTTGATGAAGTAAATTGGATGTCTTAAAAGAAGGTGTGGGGAAAGATTATTTGCATCATGATATTAAAGTGGAGTTATTGCTAAATCAAGGAATTGGGTTAAATAGTCTCATAATGAAGAAATAGGATGTAAAGCACCAGATACATTTTCATTTATGACTTAAATTTGAACCTCTAAGCCACTCTATTTTCTTCTATTTTAAATTTAAAGTTGGCATCCTTAAAAAATGTAGTGTTGCCCTGGCCGGTTTGGCTCAGCGGTTAGAGCATCGGCCCGCGGACCAGAGTCCCGGGTTTGGTTCCTGCTAAGGGCACGTGCCTCGGTTGCAGTTTGTCCCCAGCCCTGGTTAGGGTCGTGTGGGTGGCAACCACTCGATGTGTCTCTCTCACATCAATGTTTCTCTCTCTGTCTTCCTCCCTCTCTCCCTTCCACTCTGTCTGAAGATAAATGCAAAAAATGTCCTCCGGTGAGGATTAAAAAAAAAAAAAAAAGTAGTGTTGTTAGCATATCCGCAAGAGAATAACAATAAAATGGACATATTATTTTCTAAATTTCCATTAGACTTGCATATGAAAAAACATCACAGCATTATCTATGAAGTTGGAAGCAATTGCTGCATATTATCCTATATATTTTAAAATTCATGATGTTAATGAAGGCAAGACAGAAAAATATGATTAGGGTAATTATCAGATTGAGGACTCTAATTAATGAATATAAATGCAAGCGGTTAATTATTTCCTTTGTGCCCCACCTTTAGATCTGAAAAGGATAGTCCTACATACCACATTAAACTCCACTCCTCCCCATCCACGCCCTTCCTAACTAGGCCAATCAGGAGCCTCGAGCCACAAGGTCAGTGGAGGGATGGGGTCCTTCAGTGGGAATCTTACTGATCTATCCCAGCTCTATCTCTTGGGACTTTAGGGATTGCGCATGATTGAATACCTGATTCATAAATGACTTATGCATGAAAGAAAATTATTGGCTCATGAAACTGAAGAGTGGGACTGGTTTTGCATATAGCTGGGATTCACTTTGCAAAAACTACCATTAGGATTCAGCTTCTTTTCACCCCTTCGCTCTATCTGCTGTGCTGGCATCTGTGTGGGCTTCACAGAGGCAGCTGGTGCTGGCAGCTCCAGTCTTGGATGGTCTCCCACCCATGTCCCATCTCTCAGCAGTCTCTGAAACAGTCTCACCATATCTTATTGGCTCTGGTCAGGTCAGGTCCAATGCCAAGTCAATCACCATGGCTGGTTCTCCACAGAGAAGATAGAATACAATGACAAAAATCAGGGCAAGTGTAAAAAAAAAACAAAATAGGTGTCCTCTATCAGAGCAGAAAAAAGTCATAATGAAGTAGAAGCTTCAAAAGTAAGAGAAAATTGCTAATTACAGAGAGAATTGGAGACAGTAGATGAAGAGGAAAACCATCTGATGTCTTCCTACTTCCCATGAAACCTACACTTTTCCTCCAATAAACTCTATTAAAAAAGGATTTAAACTGAGTGGTTTTCTGTTCTTTTAAGTAAATGATCAAGACTAATATAGTGTGGTAGTATTCTCTTTACTGAGTCAGGCGGGATTCTGGGTAATATGTAAGCTATAGATACCCTACAGATAACTTGTGTTCCTTGATGGGGAGAGAAGCCTGCCCACCAAACAGATCATCCAAAGATTATATGGAGCAATTTGATGTATGGGTTGAACTAAATGATCTTGGAGGTCCCATGAAATCTGAGGTTCTGAGGGTGTTTGGTTCTTAAAATATATCCACACTCAGTTTCATGCAAAACTCACTTTTTTTCAACCCTTTTATCACTTTTACCAGATACGTTGTTGTTTGTGATTTGAATTTAAACCAAGTGAGAAAATTCCCAGCTCAGCTTTCTCACCGGGTATAACAGGAGGCTCCTGATAACCTATGTTATAAAGCATAAATTGACCATACTTCCTTTTATTTATTTATTTATTTTAGAGAGAGAGGAAGTAAGAGGGAGAGAGAGATATAAACATCGATGAGAGAGAACATCAATTGGCCACCTCCTGCATGCCCTCCACTGGGGATTGGGCCCACAACCTGAGCATGTGTCCTGACCGGAAATCGAACCAGAGACCTCTTGGTGCATGGGTCGATGCTCAACCACTGAGCCACATCAGCCGGACTTGACCACACTTCCTTTTAAATAGACTCTTCTTTTGCAAATAAGAACATTAAGTTAGGTCAGTGGGCCTGGAGACACCATTGAAACAATTCCCTTGAATCTGAGCTAGGCCATAACTAAATCATTTCAGTCTCTTGAAAACTAGGAAAACTGGAAAAGGCAAGCCTAGAACCTCTAAAAAAAAAATCCATCCCAATATTTCAGCTGCAATCATCCTCATTTTGCATTTACCAAATGCTAGGTTGGAAGGCTTGGGAGATCAATTTGCTCTTTAAGATGATAGGAATGCATTTTATTCAGGTTCAGCTGCAGATCCCAAAGTAGGCCGGTTATAGGACAAATCTTTTCATGATATCCTGATTTAAGAGAAAGATCAGTGTTTCTGTTCTCATAATTCACAGGTATTCTGTGCAACTAGAGGACAGATTTCCAGGGCTGCTAGTTTACCCCATCTTGCTGGCTTATGAATGATTCCAAGTGGAACACCACAAGCTCTAGAATCAGAATCAAGTTCCCTAACCTGAGTTTTGAAAGTCTCTTTGTGGAGTTGTACAAGAGTACCACGTCTAGTCATTTGGCATAGGTCCCTGTCCTAGCAAGTTACACAACTTTGATTTTTGGCAAGCTGAATAATTCCACTGGGATAGGATGTCTTTACACTTTCAGAATGAAATTCTCTTATCTTGCCAAAACCATTATGTCCTTTCTTAGTAAAGTTGATACACTGGGTCAGTCTCCCCCCAAATGTCATCAACTCCTTCCTCTTTTGATAATTACTGGAATAAGTACAGAATGAAGAAAAAAAATTCTTGCCATCTGAAGCCAAGCTATGTAGGGAGATGTTAGATCACTTTTGGCAAGAGAGAAAGGCCCTCAGAGCTGGACTTAGATACAAGAAATATAAGAAACTCACCCCTTTATATGCTGCTTTTTAATGATCATCTTCTCCCTTGAGGATTGATTAGTATTCTTTTCCATTGGCTATCTTTAGTTCCTACTTGTCCTGGGAAAGTGCCTGTTTCCATGCCTGACACCCACAATCCATAAACAAAGAATGAAGGTCATGTGCATGGGAATTGGAGAGTACAAGAGATGCCTATTAAAAACACAGCCTCCTAGAAAGATTAATCCCTTGTAGAATTTTAGTTTTTTGTTATTTTGATATCTTAGTCATATTAAAAGTGAACTTATTCTATGGGTGAGTGATTTTTTTCAGGAATCAAAAAGTATACATAATGGCTTTCAGTCAAAATGGTGGCACAGGTAAATGTAGTACTTGTATTCTCCCACAACCACATAAAAAATGCAACTAAACTACAGGACAACGATCATTCTGATCCACCTGAAATCTGGTTGAATGGAAGTACTACAGCTAAGGATATAAAAAAGAAAACACAAGGAGACTGGTAGGAGGAGCGAAGGTGCTAAACAGGCTGGTCCCATACCCACTTGAGGCAGATAAAAATTGGAAGGGTTATCTCATCTGTGGAGATACTCCTGAGGAGCAAGGGTTCCCAGTCCTGTACCAGGACCCCCATCCCAGCATTCCAGTGCCAGGAAAAGAAATCCTTTCCTGGCTAGGTAATTCAGTTGGTTATCTTGTCTTCCCAATACATCAAGGTTACTGGTTTGATCCCCAGTCAGTGCACATACAGGAAGCAACCAATGAATGCATAAATAAGTGGAACAACAATTTGCTGTTTCTCTCTCTCTCTCTCTAAAATTAATCAATTAAGAAAACCCAACAGGGATCATGGCTGAGTGAAATGGAAGGCTTCTGGAGTCACAGGTGTTCCTCTTAAAGGGTTCACACTCTTGGACTTATTTGGACTCACTCCTTCTGAGTTCCAGCACTGAGGCAGCAGCTAAAAAGGCACCAGAGACATATGGGGAAGAAGTGAAGTGTATGGTATCAGGGAGAGGGCTGGAGGGGCAGCTTTCTCCCAGACAGAAGTGCTGGCAGAGGCAATTGTTCCTTTTCTGAGCCCTCCCCCGACAAAGCAGGCAGGCATTAACCTGGCTATCACTGTTTGCCCTGTCCTGGTGATTTCCTGAGACCCTGCCCCACCAACTTGTGGGCTCACCTAAGCTATTTCCAGTGGCTTTTCCATACGAATGGCTTGTCTTGGCTCATGCTTCAGACTTTCCTAAAACCTCTCAAACAAGCAGCATCTGGCCTTGGTGTGCCCCACACCACACACCAAGTGGCCCAGGCCCAGCACTAATGGCAGCCAGGCTTGGTTCACAGCTTGGCCTCTTCTGAGCACCTCTACACCCAGCACAAGTAGCAGCTATCTGTAGATTGCTTTGTAGTTCATGCCAGGTGGTCCTTGGAGGAACACAAAGGGTGGCTATCTTGGCCTGTACCTCCAGAAAGGGCTCAAAGCCCACACACCTGGTGGATAGCTTCAGACCACATTGAAGCACTACCCAACCACCTCCACAAGCAATACATTCAAGGGCAGATTCAGTGGGCACCAGAGATCCACTGAAGTAAGTCCTGCTACATGGGGTAGGCCTCTGCACAGCTGATCCTCTACAGTGGTTGCAGCCAATCTTTGAAACTAATTGGCCTGGGGGTAAAATCCCTCTCATTGATGTGCCAACAGCAATCAAGGCTCAACTATAACAAGAGGGTGTTCATAGCCCATACAAGGGGGTGCATCTGAAGCACCCAACTTGGGTGAATCGGAAGGATGTGCTACTGGACCCTATAGGACACATACTACACAAGGCCACTCTACCAAATCTAGGAGATGTAGCAGCTCTACCGAATACATAGAAACAAACATAGGGAAGCAACCAAAATGCAGAGACAAAAAAACATGTCCCAAATGAAAGAACAGGAAAATTTTCCAGAAAAAGAACTAAATGAAATGGAGGCAAGCAAACTACCAGATTCATAGTTCTAAACAATGGTTATAAGGATGGTCAAGGAACTTAGTGAGAACTTCAAAAGCATGAAAAGGACATGAAAACCAAAAAAAGAACCAGTCAGAAATGAAGGATACAGTAACTGAAATATAATTTATAGGGAATCAAGAATAAGAAAACAAAAAACACCCAATCAGAACAGCAAAAAGAGAAAAGAATCTCCCCAAATGAAGATAGTGTAAGGAGCCTCTGGGATAGTGTAAGGAGCCTCTACCAATACTCACATCATGGGAGTGCCAGATGGAGAAGACAGAGAGCAAGAAATTGAAAACCTATTTGAACAAATGACAGAAAACTTCCCTAACCTGGTGAAGAAAATAGATATATGAGTCCAGGAAGCACAGAGAATCCCAAACAAAATGAATCCAAAGAGGCCCACACCAAGACACATCATGATTAAAATGCAAAAGTTTAAAGACAAAGAGAGAATCTTGAAAACAGCAAGAGAAAAGCAGTTAGTTATCTACAAGGGAGCTCCTATGAGACTATCAGCTGATTTCTCAACAGAAACTTTGCAGGACAGAGGGGAGTGGCAAGAAATATTCAAAGTGATGAAAAGTAAATAACTATAACCAAGATTATTTTACCCAGCAAAGCTGTCATTTAGAATTGATGGACATATAAAGAGTTTTCCAGACAACAGAAAGCTAAAGAAGTTCATCACACCAAACTAGTATTACATGAAATGTCAAAGGGTCCTTTTAAGAAAAAGAAGTAAAAGAAAAAGATCAAATATGTGAACAATAAAATGACAATACATACATATTTAGCAACAATTGAATATAAAAACAAATAAATGAGCAAGCAGAACAGAAACAGACACATAGATAGAATATTTTAATGGTACCAAATGGGAGGTGGGTTGGAGGGTTGGGTAAAAAAGATGAAAGGATTAGAAAGTACAAGTTGGTAGTAACAGAATAGTCATAGGGATGTAAATATAGTCAATAATATTATAATAACTATGTATAGTGTTAGGGTATGAGATTTATCTAATCACTGGGGTATACACCTGAAACTGATATAATATTGTATGCCAACTATAATTGAAAAATAAATAATGATTTAAAAAAATGTATACATTATTTAGGTAGCGTAAGATTAAAACATCTTTGCATTGACTATGGTGTTAGCCTTGCAGCCCTGTAAAGTTAGGCAGGCAGGGGTTGCTATTCATTGATTAGCCTATATCATCCAGCAAATTACAACCTCTTTGTATTAACAAGATGTTGCTCTAAGCAAAGTGAAGGGCAGTGCTATACAGTGGGAAGGCTCTAAATCAAGGTCCAGATATCAGGGATACAGTTTTAGCTCTGTTGATAGTTTGCTGGCTGACTCAGCAACTTAATTGCACCTATAAAATGAAGGCACTAGATGAGCTGGTCTCTAAAAGAAGCAACAGAGCCCTGGCCCATTTGGGTTAGCAGTTAGAGCATCACCTGCAGACTGAAGGGTCGTGGATTTGATTCCTGGTCAATGGCATGTACCTGGGTTGCAGGTTCAATCCCTGGCCCCAGTCGGGCTCATGCGGGAGGCAACCAATCAATGTATTTTCTCACATCGATGTTTCTCTGTCTCTCTCCCTACCTTCCACGCTTTCTAATAATCATTGGAAAATATCCTCAGGTGAGGATTAACAAAAATAAATAAATAAATAAATAAATAAATAAATAAATAAATAAATAAATAAAATCTTAAAAATAAAATAAAAGAGGCAACAGAGCATAGTGACTAAGATTGGGATCCTGGTTCTGCTGCTCAATAGCACTTTGAACTTGGGCAAGTTATTTTACCTCCACTTGCTTTGTTGTTTAATCCATAAAATAGGGATATTATGAGCTGATATGAGGACTAAGACATACTAAGTGCCTAGAAGAGAACTTGGCTCACAGTAAGTGTTAAAATGTTGTTATTAGTAACATCACCATCTAAAACTTCTCCAACCTATGAAAGGAATTTGTTCCACCCACCATGGAAATACAGAAGAAGGACTGAATTTTCCAACATGGTTTGAGAACCCACATCTACATCTGAAAAAAAAAGAAAAACAATACAAAAGTACCTGATTAAATTAAAAGTTCATTCTTCTACCTTTCAAGAAATTATATATATATATATATATATATATATATATATATATATATATAATTGGTGAAATTTAGGGAGCCCCTCTTTATGGTAAGAGTGAATTTTAGTTGGAGATGATCTAATGAACATCAATAGACCTTATGATTTCTTCACGCCTCACTTCCCCCTGCAGCTGGCTCCTGCTCAGCCTTTCCACTCCTCAGACCAATTCAACCAAAATTAAATAAAGACTCAAAAGACTTCAGATACAGAAACATAAAGGTAATGTGATGAATATAAATCAAACTATGTGCCCTGAAGTTAGGGAATATATTGTTGCTTTGAGTACCCATGGAACAGCCACAATAATTGACCAGACCATTGACCACCGTAAAGGAAACCACAATAAATTTCAAAACTTGGGATAATGTAGACATCATTTCCTGTTCACAGTGCAGTAAACTTAAAAATACATTTTAAAAAATAGAATTTTAAGAAAATTGTCATTTACACAACTTCTGGGTTAAAGGGAAACTACAAATACAAATGAAAGAATTTTTTAAAACCATTGATAATAAAAACATTGCCTAGTATGTTCTGAATCTAGGGGACAGAGCTAAAGAGGCACTCATAGGAAATGCCATAGCCTATAATATAAAAGAAATAGTTATTCAAAGTACAAAAGGAATAAAATTGAGAATCAACTCAAAAAGTTAGAAAAATAAAAACAAAATAACCAAGGAAAGCCAAAGGAATAAAATAAAAATAAAAGGAACAATGAGTTAGATAACAGGGCTGGGGGAGACAAAGTAAATAAGTGAAGACCTGGATCATTGGGGCAAAATCAGTAAAATAGGTGAGTCTTCTCAGTAACCAAGGAAGAAAGAGCAAATACAAAAAATAATAAATGACAAGAAGGAAATAATTCAAGAAACAAAGAAATTTTAAAAACAATTTTGTACAACTTTATCTGAAAGAAGTGGATACTTTTCTAGGAGAATATTATTTACTGAAACCAACCCCAGAATATCTAAATAAACTAATTTTCATAGAAAAAGTTAGAGAAAATTGTGAAGGAGTTAATTTTTAAGATGCACCAGGGCTAGAAGTTTCCCAGGCAAATTGAACCAAACCCTTAAGGATGGATGATCTCAACATTATTTAAATTGTTCCAGAACATAGACAAAGAAGAACAACTTCCAAATCCTTTTCATCCAGCAAGCATAGTATTGATAACCAGGGCTGTACAAAACAGAGATGATAAATGAATCTCACACATGAATATTAATGCACAAATCCTAAGGAAAATATTAGCAATCAGAATGCAGCAGCACACTAACAGAACAATACTTCATGATCAACTGCAGCTTATTCTAAGAATGCAAGACAGTTCATCGAAATAGATCTAAGGAGAAAAATCATATGATCATCTCTATAGCTACTGAAGATGCTTTTGACAAAATTCCACAGATTCTTACATTTGCATAAGAAACACTGGGAGGACTGGGAGGAAAATAATGAAACAGGTGATCACGGGGGCAGAGAGCAGGGCTAGGAAATGGGGCAGATACAGCATGGGTGGGGCAAGGTTCTCAGTGCACGTCTTTATCATTTTTCTTTTTGAGCCACGTGGTCATTTTATCTGTTCGAAAATTCAAGTTCTTCATAACTGTTAAATATTATTATTTTTTAGCTACCATTGTATTCTATGCCAGGCACTTTGAACTGTATTTTTGTCGAAAAGTGAAGCTTCCAGTGAATTGCTTGTAGGTTAGAGTTAACTAAAATAAAAACCAAAGGGGCTTGTCACTCCCCTTCTAGACAGTCCCTCTTTGTGCCATCTTGAATACAGGATGTAGGCTGACCTTGTTCTTGCTGCAGCACAAACAACCCTACTCGTGGGCTTTGGTAAGTCCCCTACAGCCCCGAGCTGACAATGCTGGTCTAACCTGTCATTTGATGAGAGAAAAACGAAACCCTAAGTCAAGTCATTCTGGCACAGCCCAGGCCTCCAGTCTTTCTATTACCCACAGCTAGCTTTCTCAGAAAGGAACTGTGAAGTGGTTAAACTGTGAAGTGTTGCTCAGGACTATGTAAGGTGTCCTTAGCAATCCACTGCAGCAGGCTATAGCCATTGCACTGTGTTTATCAAGGACCTACTCTGTCCCAGCGCCTGGGACATGGAGCTAAGTGACTCTTCCCCTTCCTGCAGAGAGCTCGGACTAGAAGGGGATGCAGTTGGGTTACCTGCATAACCTGCTCCTGCAGACATGTGCAAAGGGTACAGAAGAAGGACCCAGCCAGGGAGCCCTGGCCAGCCAAGCCTTCCCAAGTTTTAATGGGGAAGTTGGAGCTAGCAAGACAGAGGCGGGGGAAGTGTTGAAAACAGTGAAAGCAAGAGGCCTTTGCTCAAGCCTCTCCTCCAACGACTCTCTCCTTCAAGATCCCTCCACAAAGACAATTCAAGAAGGTCACCCTCTGCCCTTCTCTCTCACACAGGCTGGTGTGCTTGATCATGTCTGCTGTGTACCCCTAGGACCTAGCCCATTGCTTGGTAGCCAACGGGTGCTTGGTAAAGATTTATTAAATGAACAGATGAGTTGTAAGTTGTGTTCTTGAAGGAAAGCTGGCCAGGAATTCTTGCCTTGGTGTGTTCTGTTTCTTTGGATCAATCTCTATGACAAGCTTGAAAAACCATTCACGTACTTGCTCATTTCCAAAAGAGACTATGGGACGGAGTGTTTGAGGGCAAGACTGAACTTAAAATACTGGTCTTGGGAATGGTAATGCCCTGACCTGTGTCCACTTAATTCTTTTGGTTTCCTTTGCTCTGCTCCCTCCCTACGCTTTACTTCCCACACAAAACTTCTCTCCCCATAAATCATAGCAAGGATATCAAGGAAGTCAGTCCTTTAGGTGCAAATTCATTTCAAAGGGCCACTTGAAGGCTCCACCCTTGGCAGGTAGTACACAAAGGTCCCATTGCTATTTTTACTTACTGTGTGATCTCCAGCTGCTCACTTAACTTCTCAAGCCTTAGTTTCTCCCTCTATAAAAGAGAAATGTTATCTCTGCTCTGTTTATTGGCCATGTGTGTAAAACTCATAACATAACACCTGGTACATAATAGCTGCTCAATAAACAAGAGATGAGACTCATTTAATAATGGGGGTTGCTATTATTATTGGTGATGGTGATGGTGTGTTTATCGGTTCATTCATCAGTCTCAGCACATTACAAATACCAGTCGGCAGAACCTCCTCCTTCATCCTATTATGTCTATGTGTGCAGGGAGCAGTAACGAGTAAACAAAGATATTGAGAAATTAATTGAACATACTAAATGAGTGGGGCAGTGAAATGGAAATCTTGGAAAATGAAGACTGTAAAACAAGACTGAAACCAAGGACGTTTTGAGTCACAGGAACAGCACCGTCCTTTAGATATATAAGCCTGGGTTTAAGTACTCAGGACCCTTTGGGGAGGAGATTCTTGGTGTCTGACCTAATCCTGAACCTTCAACTTGTTTTGGCTTCTTGTGCAGACACTTGCTTGTTTTCCTCCTTCCTGTCTTCTCACTCTTCATCAGTTGTCTCTGAGCTCTGCTTCCTAAGCCCTTTCTTAAATGTTAGTGCTTCCCAGGTCTTCCTCCTCAGGGTCTGCTGCATGCCACCCTGACCCACCCATCATCCAGGCCAGGACCCAGTAGTCACTCTTGATTCTTCTTTCTCTTTCAATAACCTGTATCTTAATAGTTTTCCGACTTTCCATCCCCACTGGCACAGTCTTTCAGACACTAGTAATAGTATTGGCAGCTAGACTTCTGTGGTACCCCCAAACTGTCTATCTGCCCTTAGCTACCACCCACTCCCCTCTCCCAACGTGTACTTCACCCTGCAGTCTGAGCGATCCTTTCGATACAGTCTCTGCTGCCCTCAGAGGACAGTCAGGGCTCCTTGGCATGGCACCCAAGGCCCTCCAGGACCTGGCTCCTGCTCACCTATCCAGCTACACCCTGCTCCCTCCCATTTCCCCCTCCCTGTCTCCTTTACACCGCAGGACAGAAGCTCTGCTCTGACCCCTCAGCATCTCTTTTCGTATGCTCCTCTTGCTGGGCACACCTTTCCCCACCTCCTCACTGGAACTTAGCTCAAGGACCATCTCTAAGAAGCCTTTGCTGACAACACCTCACCCCTCACTCAGCTTGCACCACTTTATTGTCCCTGGACATCAGGTGCACTTACTGTATTATAACACTCACAGCACTGAGGACATCGTGTTATAGTTGCCTCCTACCTGTATGTCCGTCTCCCTGTATGAGGCAGTGCTAAAAAGTGGGGACTCCAGAGCCACCTCACATCTTGATGCTACCAGGTATTAGCTGTGGGCCCTGGCACAAGTTTCTTAATCCCCCCATGCCTCAGTTTATTCATCTGCAAAATGAGAGAGTAATCATGGTACCTGCTTCTCAGGTTGTTGTGCAGATCAAATGAGCTAATACATGGAGTGTTCTGGGAACAGTGTGACACACAATCACCTCTGCACGAGTGTTAACTATTATTATTAGACTAGGATCAGTTTGAGGGCAGGGCTCTGTCTCAGTCATCTCTGAATCCTCTGTCTCCTTTTGAACCCCTGGTGCTGAACTGATGACTAATATTAATAGCATAACAACGAGCGTCTGTATGGATAGCACTTTATATAGCCTGTAAAGGTGTTCACATACTGTGTCTCAGTCCTTAGTACACTGCTGTCAGATACCTCTGATTATCCCCATTTCACAGGTGAGGATACTAAGTCTAAGAGAACCCTGAATTAGTCCAATTAGTTGGAGGAGTATTCTGACTTTAATACTCATGATTTTGGAATTTGGGGGTTTCAATAGCTGAAATTTAGTCAGCATCTTCTCTTTATCCAGAAGTCCCTTTTCCAGATTTTGTTTGGCAATCTCTCGTGTGTACTTCAACTTTCAGCTTCAAAGTCACTGCTCCTGGGGAGCCTCCCTGACCCTTACCTGCTGCCCTGACTGTGTGATCTGTGCACCAACGGTATTTCTCTCTTTTTCTGATATATCCAGGACTCTGTGAGCTCTTTAAAGGCAAGGACCATTTTTGATTAATCTCATTATCTCCCGTGCTTAGCATGGCACAGTCAGGTGAAGGTGCTGGGATAAAACGAACTGAAGCTTGGTTCCTTCAGCATGTGATGTGCTCACAGGGGGGCATGTGATGTGGGTCACAGGCAGAAGTACATTGTGGATGTGGGGGGCTGGCCAGGACTCCTCCCTCCTGTCTGATCCCACCATTGAAGTTCCTGGGCATTGTTCTTCAACTCCTCCCATAGTTTCTCGACCCTTCCCCAGGAAGGCCATATGGCACCTCTGCTGGACAGCTTAGGCACAGAAAATTTGCTTTGCCCTTTCTAAAGGTTGTCAACCCCTTTTTGAGCCTTCATGGAAAGTATATGTTCTCAAACTCTGTGATATAATCTATTGACAGGAAGCAAAGAAAATGCTTTGTATTCATATTTTTTTCTCCTTAAAGTCTGGCTTTCCATAGAATACAAGTCTCAGTGACCCAAACCAGGAACTTTTCACTCAGTACAGTCAGGAGGATAATGTGTAGTAAGGATATGGAGCACTAATGAGGCACTGGTTCAGTTTTCCAGGGCTATACAATGTGAAAGGACAGATAGTTTTAAGCAGTTTTGGAAATTTTATTAACTAATCTTTTTGAGCCTTGATATCTTCATCTATAAAATGAAGATCCTATTAATGTTTTGCAGAGTAATTGTAAAGATAAAATGATGAAAATGGATATGGTTATTGCCCTCAAGGAACCTCTTTTCAGCCAAACTGGAGAGCCAAGTCTTTGGCAGATCAGTGTGATTGAAGCCGGTAGTGGACTGTATTAATGGTTCCCATCTCCTCACTATATCATTGCCCATTGCCATGCATCTCTATAATGCTTTCCTATTTTGACTCTGAGCTCAACCTTGTGACTTATTTTGATCAATAGAATAAGGTAGGAGAGATAGTGTGCTAGTTCTGAGACTGGAGCTCAAGAGCCTTTGCATGTTTCACCTTTCCTCTTGTACTGCTTCCATCGTTATGAGGGCATGCCTGAGCCAGCCCCACCGATTCTAGAGGAGGATGAGAGACACATGGAGCAGAGCTGAGTCATTTCCGCAAAGGCCAGCCTTGATCCACCGGACCCTAACCAAGCTGAGATACCAGCTGAGATCATCAAAGCTGTCCTGTCAAGCCCAGTTTGGATCATCACTGGGCCCTGCAGATGTGTGAGAAATAAATGTTTGTTGTTTCAGTTTCTGAGGTTTTGTGTTCTGTGTGTGTGTGTGTGTGTGTGTGTGTGTGTGTGTGTTACACAACAATAGCTACATGATACCTGATATCATGTGTCATATCACTTGAAATAATAATGGGATTGAGAACCCACAGGCTGGTTGGGGCATGAGTAGTCCTTATGAAAAGTTCTTCATAGTGTGTTTGTAGGTTTGGTCCTTTTGGTATGAGATCTTGCCTGTATAAAGTCAGATTTTCAAATAAGCTTTGTGATTATAGAAGTGATCCTGAAGTAGTAGTATTAGTAGAAGCGATCCTGGAATAAATAAGTAGTAGTAAGAATATGCATGTAAAAGAGTTTCTCTTTTTATTTTTATATCAACAAATTATCCCTCTCTCTGTACAACCAATCAGGATTTTTCTTGTGTTTGTCCTCTTCTCTCCTATCCCTCACTTGCTGTTTGTATTTGGAAGACTATCATATAATCAGTGTTAAAGATCAATGTTAACTAAGATAAGGGATCAAATACTTCTCTTTGCCAACATGCACACATCATGTAGCTCACTATTCATTTGGGGAAAAAATTATTATAACTTTTTGTCTATTAGCTTCCAACAAATAAAACATAAGATATAATTAGTTACTGTCTCTCTTTGAAGATTTGTGAAAATATTGTTATGAGTGAAATCGTGCCATGTACCAACTTTGTTTACATAATTCTCCCTTTGTTCATACATTCCTCTCGAATGTTCTTCATAGGACCTAAAATTTTATAAACCATATTCACATTGATGTTCTCATCCTATTTTAGCACTGATCTCAATTCTAGCTGCCTAATAAGATGAGTTTGGCCATTAATCACCCTGGAGATTAGCCTAGCCTGGCTAGTTGCTGAGTGACCTTAATCAAGTTAAACTCTCTGAATCTCTATTGCCTAATTTTTAATTGGGGTAAAAAGTACTTAACCTATAGGATTGTTGTGAGTATCAACTATGATGGCAGATGTAAAACACTCAAAACAATGACTGGCACATAGTCACACTAAACAAATATTTGTTTTCCAATGGACATTTTTGAGTCTGAGGAACACAAATAAAAAACACTGAAGAAGAGTAAACACAGCCAAAGGAATATGTGGGACACTATAAAGCAGACCAAAGTACACTGTGGGAGAGAAAGAAAGGAGAGAGAGTAGAAAAAAAGGCAAAGAGAATATTTGAATAAATAATGGCTGAAAACTTTCCAAATTTGATGTAAGAAATTAATATAAATATCCAAAAAGCCCAATTAAGTCTGAGATAAACTCACAGAGATCCACACTGAGACACATATAATCGAACTTTTTAAATACAAAGATAAAGAGAGAATCTTAAAAGCAGCAAGAGAGAGTGACTCAGCATGTACAAAGGATTCTTATAAGATTATCAGCAGATTTCCCATCAGAAACTTTGGAGGTCAGAAGGCAGTAGGCCAGTATATTCAAAGTGCTAAAAGGGAAAAACCAGCAACTAAGAATACTAAAATTGTCCTTTAAGTGTGAAACTAAGACATTCCCTGGAAAACAAAAGCTGAGAGAGTTCATTATCACTAGACCTGCCCTTCAAGTAATGCTCAAGGGAACTCCTGCAGGGTGAAATGAAAGACATTAGACAGTAACTTGAAGTCATATGTATAAATAAAGATCTCAATAAAGGGAAATATGTAGGTAATTATAGAAGCTTGTATTATTATAACTTTGATTTTGTATGCTCCTCTTGCTGGGCACCCCATATTTTGTGGTCTATGTAGTTTAATAGACTGCTGCATTTATGAGAATTATTCATCTATGTTTTGGAGCATACAGTGTATAAATATGCAATTTTGTGATATTAACAACTGAAAGGAGTGGGGAGAGAGCTATAAAGGAGCAGAGTTCTGGTATGTTATTGAAATTTGATAAAATTCTAATTAAATTGTTATAACTTTAGAATGTTAAATAAAATTCCCATGGTAAGAGCAAAGAAAAAAATATAGAATATACACAGAAGGAAATTAGAAAGTTATTTAAACATTTCACTAAGAAAATCAGCTAAACACAAAAAAAGTCAGTAATGTAGAAAATGAGGGACAAAATGTTATAAGGCATATAGAAAACAAATAGCAAATGAAGGAAGTAAGTTCTTCCTTATCAGTAATTACTTTAAATGTATATAAATTAAACTTTCCAGTAAAAAAACAAAAACAAAAACAGAATTTAGCAGAATGAATAAAAACACATGATCCAGCTACATGCTGTTCACAAGAAACTCTTTTTAGATAAAGACACAAATAGCTTGAAAGTGAAAGAATAGAAAATTATATTTCATTCAAATAGTAACCCAAAGATAAAGCAGAGGCTATATTAATATCAGACAAAATAAACTTTAAATAAAAAAGTTTACAAGAGAAAAAGAAGGACATTATATATTAATAAAATTTCAATACATCAAAAGAAACATTTATGAACCCAATTGCAGACCATCAAAATATATGAAGTAAAAACTGACAGAGTTGAAGGGAGAAATAGGCAGTTTCACAATAATAATTGGAGATTTCAAGACCCCATTCTCAAAATGAATAGAACAATTAAACAGAAGATAATTAAAAAACAGAGGACTTAAAAAACACAGATGTATACAGGACATCTACCCAACAACAATAGCATACACATTCTCAAGAGCACATGGGACATTTTTCATGACCATATGTTAAGCCATAAATTAAGTCTCAGTAGATTAAAAAAGACAGATATTGTACAAAGTATCTTCTCTAATTATAGTGGGAGGAATTTAGAATTCAATAACAAAGGAACTGGAAAATTTACAAAACTGTGGAAATTGAACAACACACTCTGAAAGAACCAATGGATCAAAGAAGAAACCACAAAAGAAATTTAAAAATACTTAGAGATGAATGAAAATGAAAAACAAAACATACCAAAGCTTATGAAACACAGCAAAGTGGTGCTAAGGAGGAAATTTATAGGTGTAAACACATTAGAAAACAAGAAATATCTCAAATAAATGACCTAACTTTATAACTTAAAGAATTAGAAAAAAAGAACAAACTAAAACTAAACTCAAAGCCAGCATAAAGAAGATTTGAGCCAAATTAAAAAAATATATATAAATATATATATATTAGAGAAAATCTACAAAACCAGGAAATTGGTTCTTTGAAAACATCAAGAAAATTGACAAGCCTTTACTTGATGGCTTAAGAAAAAAAGAGAGGACCCAAATGACTAAAATAAAATTACTAATAAAGTGCTATGAACAATTATAGTCCAACAAACTGGATAATCTAGATGAAATGGACAAATTCCTAGAAACACAAAACCTACCAAGACTAAATTATGAAGAAATAGAAGATCTTCACACACTTGTAACCAGTAAGGATATTGAATCTGTGAACAAAAATCTTTCAAAAAAAAAAAAAAAGTCTTGGACCTGTTGGTTTTACTGGAGAATTCAACCAAACTTTTAAAGAAAAGCTAATACCAATCCATCTCAAACTTTTCTGGAAATTGAAGAGGAGGCCACACTCTCTAACGGTCTATGAAGTCAGCATTACCCTGATACCAAAGCCAGACAAAAACATTTCAAGAAAATATAACTGCAGACCAATATTTCTTATAAATGTTGATACAAAAATCCTCAACAAAATATTTATAAATCAAATTAGCAGCATTTTAAAAAGATTATATACCATGATCAAGTGCAATTTATTCTTAGAATGCAGGAATGATTTAACATATGAAAATCAATCAATGTAACATGCCATGTCAACAAAATGAATGGAAAAAAACACACATAATCATCTCATTTAATGCAGAAAAAAGCATTTGACAAAATGCAGCACTCTTTCATTATAAAAACATACAACAAAATAGAAATAAACTACCTCTGCATAATAAAAGCAACATATAAAAACCCACAGCAATAGCAAAAGACAAAGTTTTTCTCTAAGATCAGGGACAAGGCAAGGATGCCTGCTTTAGGAAGTTCTAGTCAGAGCAATTAGGCAACAAAAAGAAATAAAAGGCATCCAAATTGTAAGAAAGAAGTAAAATTATTAGTCTGTATTAGCAGATGATATAATCTTATATGTAAAAGCCTGAAAGATTCCACCAAAAATCTCTTAGATGTGAGGTAGTATCACAATGTGGGTTTTGATTTGCATTTCCCTTATAACTAGTGATGTTGAGCATCTTTAATATATTTGTCAGTCATCCTTAGAAAAGTGTCTTTTGAGGTCTTCTGCTCATTTAAAAAATCAGACTGTTTTTTTGTTGTTGAGTTGTAAAAATATATTTTGGATATTAGCCCTTTATCAGAGGTATCCTTTGCAAATAACTTCTCCCATTTGGTTGATTGCCTTTTTGTTTTGTAATGACTTGAGTTGCTGTGCAGAAGCCTTTTGGTTTGATGTAGTCCTGTTCATTTATTTTTTCTTTTACTTCTCTTGCCTTTGAGGTCGAGTTCACAAAAACCCTTCTGAGACCAAGGTCCATAAGTTTAGCGCCTATATTTTTTTCTATGTATTTTATTGTTTCCGGTCTTATATTCAAGTCTCTAATCCATTTTGAGTTAACTTTTCATGTATGGTGTCATATAACAGTCAAGTTTTATTCTTTTGCACAACCTCACACAGGTTAAATGGCTATCATCAATATGACAAGAAATAACATGTGTTGGAGAAAATGTGGAGAAAAGTGAACCTTCATACACTGTTGGTAGGAATGTAAATTGGTACAGCCACTATGGAAACAGTTTGGAGACTTCTCAGGATATTAAGAATGGAACTCCCATATGACCCCAGCAACCCCACTGCTGGGTATCTCACTGGAAAATGGGAAAATATTTGTATGTAAATATATATGTACCCCTACGTTCACTGCAGCATTACTTACAATAGCCAAGGCATAGAAATAACCTAAGTGTCCTTTGGAGCATGATTAGATAAAGAAGATGTGGTACATACACACAATGGAATACTGCTCTGCCATAAAAAAGATGAAATATTGTCATTTATAACAACATGGATGGATATTGAGAGTATTACATTAAGTGAAATAAGTCATATGGAAAAGGACAAGAACTGTATGCTTTCACTTATGTGGGGTATAAAACAAAAAGCAACAAAGGAATAAGCAAAACAAACAAACAAATAAGCAAACAAGAAACCAAACTCATAGGTGCAGAGAACAGAATAGTGATTCCCAGAGGGGTTGGAGGTAGAGGGAAAACAAATAGGATAAAGGGGGGTCAAATATACAGTGACAGAAGGAGACTAGACTTTGGATAGTGAGCACTCAACAGAGTTACAGATGTTGTATTATAAAGTTGTACAGCTGAAATTTAGATAATATTAACAAATGTTACCCCAATAAATTTAATTAAAAAACTGTTAGAACTAATCAATGTAATCAGCAAAGTATCAGGATAAAAAAAAGGAATTTTAATTAGAGGAAAATCATGTGCCTTGCCATGTGATTTGCCAGGTAATGCCAAATATAAGTACAGTAAAAATGGTTAAATTCTGGCCAATGTTGTTGACCCAAAGGTCTGAGTCTGAAGCCAACTTGCTCTGTATGAAAAGAGAAATGAGAGATAGACTGGTATTCTAGACACCAAACTAAGACTTTATCTTTAGTATAATCAGAATAGAAAAAGAAATTGTTTTCTCATATAATTCAATGTTGTTTAATATGATATCCAAGCTCTCCCATATGTGATCACATCCAACCCTGCAAAAAGCCTTAAACATTACTGATGTAAGAATGCAGGAAGGTTGTTAGGCTTCACACTAAGGGCACACTAAGGGCTGAAGTGATACAGGAAGCCCGTGGTGTGGTGAGGTTACTTGGCAAGTACTTCTTGAAGGCGTGGATCTTTAAGCCAACTTAAGGTAGGCAATGTGGATGGGATGTGGTAGGGAAAGGAGAGGGAAGATACTGAGGAATGATGTATTTAGACTTGGAAACTGAAAAGGTGTGCACTGGGGGATTAGGTTCCGAGGGCATAATTTCATAAGGGCAAGGGGCACTTAGAGGCATCTCAAAAGAGAATCTCTAATATGACAAAAGAGCTGACAGCTAGGCCTAATGAAGACAGCAGAAGGAAACTGGGGCTGCTTGGGACATAATGGTCTCTAAACCCGGGTAGAATAGTGGGGTAAAGAGTAGGAGTCAGTGGGTTCCTGGACTAAGATTCAGAAAAGCTGCGGGTGATCTGGTGTGATTTGCCTAGGTAAATCCATGCATTAAGGTAGAGGTTCAAAGTTCAAATGCCTGCAGGTGCCAGGCAGGTCATATGACAACTCATTTGGTGTGGACAAGACAACAGGGAGTGGTGTGGTTGGGTGAGCACAAACTGCACTTAAAGGCACTTTCATTCAGTTAAAACAAAACACGGGGCCTGCCAAACAAAAGGCGCCTCGAGTTTTCCGTGTTGTTGGACTCTGTCTGGTGTGGGAACACTCCTGGTGTCCCCACGTCTTTGAGACACTGCTCAGGATTCAGGTCTTGAGCTGTGCTGGTTCCGGTCCTCAAGAAGCAGCCTCTAAGTATCAGACAGGCAACAAAGAGATTTATCGGGGAAATTCCCGTGAAGAAAAAGGGGCAAAAAGCCAGAGTAGACAGGAAGAGTGTTTAGACTGAGATGCAGGTATGACGCCTTGGAAATGAGTTGGGGGAGGGGGAGGGAAAGAGAGTGTGGAGGAGGAGTGTCAGGCAGTAGGGAAGTCTCGAAAGTCTCAGCCAGGCTAATGAGGAGCCCTCAAGCCAAAGGTGTTCTTAAAGGAGTCCCTTGTCTGCAGGCATGGGCCTGCACTAACATGGGCCAGTCTTTGGCTGGGTGCAGCCCAGGGGAAGTGTGGCATGGACACAAGCGTGGATCAGAAGGGCAGCAGCTGGAGCTGTCAGTCAATTAGTCTTCTCAGAGCAGCAGATCTGAGTGGGGCCTTTTCACAGCTGCCACTGGGTGGGGGCATCTGATTGCTTTTCTGAGTCACAGCTTCCGAGGTGGCCAGTGTCTAAACCTCTTGGTTCTTTCGGGATCCCCCTACCTCAGATAAGGACAATAACTGGATCTTGGAAGTCCAAAAAATGAGAAATGTCCACCATAAAAAGAACTTGTGAAAGGTGTTGTAACTTTTCCCATTTAAAAAAAAAAAAAAAAAAAGAGGGCTTCTTAGCCAAAAGAATTTGGAGAACACCTGTTTTAAAGGTAAGCAGATGTCCAGGGTTTCTCAGAGCTATGACCAGGCTGACACACATTTTGAGTCTCCACAGGAACAAAACAGTGTGTAGAGTTTGTCAGATTTATTTGACCATTGACTGATTCTCCACCTTTAAAATTTTAAACTACTTTTTACAGAGTGTCTTATAAGACATGCTTTTGGAAATGCTGAACATGCTGTGTATCTCCTGTTTGTCCTCCAGATCCACTTCCCATACTTCACCTTGCTCTGTGCCCCAGAGGCTGGCCTTCATGGACGGTGGCCCATCCTTTCCTTTCTTCAGCCTTGTCCAAGTAGAACTTAAGGAGGATGCAAATGTTCGATATCTGTTCTGTCCAATATGAGCACCACTGGCCATGTGTGACTATTGAGCACGTGAAGTGTGGCTCATATGACCAAGGGGCTGAATTTTTAATTTTAATTAATTTAAATAGCTACATAAACCTAGTGGCTCCTGTATTGCACAGCACAGTTCTAGCGTCTGGCTGCGTTTGGCCAGTAAGAAGGACCAGTAGGAGACAAGCGCTTAGGAGAGTATAAAGTGTTATTGATTTCCCTCCACTCAAAATTGCTTAAAATTATACCATATTTTGAGTTGTTTTCTATTTAGGCTATGATTATTTTGTACACATTTTATTTTATTAATTTTTGACTTTCTTTTCTTTTATTTTTTTGTAGGAAGAAAAACCACATATATTCTTACTATATTCCAAATATATAATCCTGTAGTCATTTTATTAATTTCTTAGAATTCTTTTTTTTTCTTCATTAAGACAATCTTTTTGAAAATCAGTGACTTTTTATAATTGTTTTCAAGACTTTTGGCTTCTTTTCATTGGAATCCTGGTTAGCTCTACAATTTTCTATATTCCACAGTTCTCTCTTTCTTGTGCCCACTCTCCTGTTCTCCACTCTTTTTTGGGAGTATATCTTCAGATAAACTCTTTAGAAAGTGTATGGCTGAGGCAAAATATTCTGAATACCTGAGTGTCTAAAAATGATGTCTTTTTTCTCATTCTCTACCTTAGAACTTTATGTATAGAACTCTAGGTTTAAAATAATTAAACCTTCATATTTTGAAATCTTTATTCAGGTGTCTTCTAGCATTCTTCATTGCTGGTGAGAAGTCTGGTTTGTTTTGATTCAAATTCCCTTTTAGTTATTTTTTCACATTTTTTGCGCTGCAATTTCAGCAATGCTATCCTGGGTGATTTGATATTTTGCCACGGTATGTCAAGGTCATGCTCTTCCTTTAATTGGTTCTGATCAATATTTATGTTTCTCTTCAGCTCTTGGAATTATTTGTGTTGTTTCTTTGATAACTTCCTTCCCTGATTTCCCTCTTACTTGTGATTTCTGAACTTCTCTTAATCGGCTATTGAGCACCCTAGATTTATCCTTCATGCCTCCTTTTTATTCTTTTTTTTTTTTTTTTGGTCTTTTTGCTTAATGTTATAGAAAATTTCCTCAATTATATTTTGTAATTTTTCTATTAATTTTTTAGATTCTTTTTTTATTTTGGAAATTTAATTTCCCAGAAATATGTACTGTTCTCATTGTCATAAAAACAACCAAAAAACCCTGGTTTCACCTTATGGACATTATGTCTTTTCAAGTCTGTTTCCTGGAATTCTTTTTATCTCTTATGGTGTGCTTTTCTATTTTTTTCTCAAGTATCTGTTCATTTTTAATTGTCCATTAATGTTTAAGAATGAATAAATCGAAATGCTGTTTTAAAATTTGTTTGTCAAAATTTCTCCCCCAAATATTTGTTCACATTTAGCTATCGACTGATTGTTGAGAATGAGTAATAGAACTGCTCTCAGTTTCAGCGAATGAGACTGGCAAGGTCCCGCGGGTTCTCTGAACAGGAAGGCCCCACTTTGGGAAGGCAATACTACACTACCATCCTGGTCTTCTCCAGACAACATAATTACATTTCTTTAGAGAAAATACTTTTTTTTCCCCTCTGGGGTTAAGCCTGAATTCACACAGTCCTTCCTCCATTGTCCTCCAACGTCACCCACTTCACATACTTTAGGCTGTGGACAACTGTACTCACATTCTGCCATGAGCATTTGTCATCCTGAAATCTGTCAAAATGTATTCCTCAAAGACAGCACCCCTCCTATTCTCTTCACCATTACTAATTTTATCATTAAAATTCCTTTCTATCATATTGAAGGGGTCTTGGGAGGGAGAAAAGGCAAGTTCTTGGCTTCAGTTCACTATCTCGACATAGAGTCTCTACAATATCACTTAGGCAGTTCAGGGTCTGCTCCGAGACCATAACCTTCAGGCTTTGACTATGGTACCTCTCAAGTGTCCCCCAGAGTCATTTCATGAAAACAACAGTCATCAGGTCATTTGATGAAGAAACTCTCCAGCTGGAAGTTTTCTATTTGCAGACCGAATGACCAGTTGTTTATCTGAACTCTTACTTTGCAGGGTTATGTTACAGGTGGCATACTAGGTCTTCAGTCAACATCTACTGAGCAAATACATGATGAATGAATATGCAAATGAATGACAAACCACTAACTCGAACAACAGTATAAGTAAGTGGACAATACATATGTTCAGTCAAAAATACATGGAATTGTTCCTATATTTGCACATTCCATTTTTTGATACATTTCTCTTAGGGGCATAGATGTGAATGCAAATAGATTGATTTTAAGAGGGATATAAATAAATATATATGTTAAAATAATGTTGACTTCGAAATTGGCTCTCTTTTTTTTTTTTGCATTTATCTTCAGATAGAGCAGGAGGGAGAAAGGGAGGGAGAGAGAGAGAAACATCAATGTGAAAGAGACACATCAAATGGTTGCCACCCACATGGGGCCAGGGACAAACTGCAACTGAGGTACATGCCCTTAGCGGGAACCGAACCCGGGCCTCTGTGGTCCGTGGGCTGATGCTCCAACCACTGAGCCAAACCGGTCAGGGCAAAATCTGCTGTCTTGAAAGGGACATACATTCCGAGACTGCTTGCAGGTGGGCACTTCTGCAGGTTCTGTCTGGAACTTCCCTTTGGACCCCATGTGCATTTTTTATTTTTATTTTATTTTATTTTATTTTTAAATCTTCACCCGAGGACACTTTTCCATTTTTTGTTCAGATAGAGTGAGAGGGATAGACAGGAAGAGAGAGAGAAACATCGATGTGAAAGGGACACATCGAGTGGCTGCCTCCTGCACGACCAACCAGGGCCGGGGACAAACTGCAACCGAGGTACATGCCCTTAGCGGGAACCGAACCCGGGTCTCTCTGGACCGCAGGCCGACGCTCTAACTGCTGAGCCAAACTGGCCAGGGCCCATGTGCATTTTTTAAAGTTTCTTTGGTGGGGGCAAATCTTTAGTCTTGGAAGGTGTATCTCATTTTCTAAAATAGCCAAATATTAGTCTGAATTGATTCTTTAGATTCAGAACGATACATTATTTGTGTGGCCCAAACCATGTGATCAGGCAGATTTCAACTGGGATTATCAACTGATTATGAATAAAACCCCAAAAGAGGAGGTTCTTTTTTTTTTTGTTTTTGTGCGAAACAGCAGCAGCATTTGCAGAAGTGCTACTTTTCTGAGGTGCTACTGTCAAGAGGATGACACGCATGTCAACATACAAAATGAGCCTCCATACTTTGTGACCACCCACCATGACCGTCTTCCTCGCTGTTCACCATGATTCCTATAAGGCTGATGTAGTCGTAGCTGTCATTAGTAAGTGCCTACTGTGTAAAGCCAGAAACTTCTTACATATGATTCACTGCATTTGGTTACGACACCCATTTTCACAGATGAGAAAACTACAACTCAGAAATTACATAAAATGTCCACGATACCACACTAGGAAATGGCAGACCTGAAGTACAACATCAGGTCTGTGTGCTGAGTTCTTCCACTTCACAATCCTACCTGGACAAGTACTACTTCTCTCTTATCTATGAGGAAGCTAAGGCACTTGACCAGGGTGATGGACTAGATGATTCAGTTCCTGGATCCCACCCAGCCCAGCAGACGTTCACAGCTCTCTCCTCCTCCCCCTTGTTTGACAAGATCCTTCCAGGCCCAGGTGGTCTCCTCAGCCAGTGTCTGTCAGGACACAGCCTCATGCATACTCTTGCACAGGAACACAAAGTGGGTCTTCTGAGTGCCTGTGGCCAGCTTGACGTGCCAGCCTCCTGCAGGAAGCTGAGAGGTAGGAAGCACCAAGATCATGTTTATTCCGGAGATCACTGGTTGTCTATCATCCTGGCTTCTCCCAATGAGGTTACGTGCCTTGGTCCTGTTCTAATTGGAACAGTCTGTTATGCCTCTGACTTTAATTTGTTTTTTCTTTTTGGCTGCTGAATTATACCTTCTCCCTTCCTATCAAGGTTCATCTGGGATAAAATCGCTTGGGCTTTCCTCTTCTGGAAGTTTAGACATCCCTTTGAGGTTGTCAAATTTTAGGCAAGTAGGATGCGGAGGCAAGTCTTCTTCCACCAGCCGTGAATTGGCAATCAGAGACTGTGGTTACACCAGCCTTGTTCCTGAAAGGGGGGCATAGGATGACTAAGGCCACATCTGATCAGGGAGGGAAACGAGGTGCCAGCAGACGGTTCCAGGAATTTCTGAGCACAGTGTGTCTGTGTGTATGGGTGCTGGTGGTTATAAAAATTAAGGAACTGAGGACTGAGACTGGCAAATACATGCTAACCAAAGGTCCAAGTTGTGTAACAGTAGTTTCTATATCCATGGGTAACCAGTGCCCCGAATAACAGGTCTGTGAGGCCCAAGAAATCGGTACCTGGAGGCATAGGACAACCAAAATGTATCTCCAAGCCCTGCTGGTTTGTGCACTCAAGGATCGTTATCGACTGACCCATTTGCTTCCCACTGGTTCCTGAAGAGAGCTGAGGCAATTGTTAGATGGCTAGATGCTTATCCCAAACACGAGAATGGAGGTGAAGCCAATTAGCACTGTCAAATGTTCGAGAAAGTCCAAGCTGCCTTACTCAGTGCCCAGCCAAATGTTCAATAAAAGTTTGTTACAGATAACTCCTTTTGAGGTGGGAGAATGTACATCTATATAAATACTGAAATATATCTATGATTTTCTGTGTGATCAGACAGTGTATAAAGGGACCACAGATCAGGTGTGGATTTGCAGATTTCTGTAGTGGACTATGGAGTTATTCTTTTTCCTAGGGAATTACATTCTTGCTCCCTAGCTCAGCAAAAGGTCTCACCAAGGCTGCATTCTTCTATAAAAGGTCTGCTTGCTTGAGCCGTGGGTGTCTTGACTGTGGTTATCATCTAGACTGTGGGCCAGATGTTTTTCTTTCACTATACTTAAAAAGCTTATTTTCTGAGGACTTCATAAAGTTAAGAGAAATATTGAGTTGAGATGAACCAAACACGCAGTGTGGAGGAACCCTGGCTAATTCAATAATGAGTTTGAGGCAAGTACGCATGTGCAGTACCCAGATGCAAAAGTAATGACCCCGGAGCCCTGGGGTTGATTGCCAGTGTGCCCACCGGACCCTGTGCAGTTCTCAGTGTGCCTTTCCTAGTTTTCGTCCACGTTCCACGTGGAGCCAGGTCAGTTCACAACTGGCTGGTCGTATCCCTCTGTAAAAGTCGAGGTGCTGGCTGCCATTGCTTGAGATGGGGATTGAGAGCGCCCCGCAGACAGCCGTGTCCTGGAGCTCTAGCTGTGATTGCTCCACGAGGCATGAGCTGAGCTGAGCAAATCCTGTAGGTGCAGCTGCCTGCTGCAATGACAGTAGATTTCCTTCACTCTTGGCAGGAAAAATTCCTGTGTTGAGGGCCACCTTAAAAATCTCCCATCATTATTCAAAAGATATTTTTTTCTGGTGACTTCCTGTACAATCTTTCACTGTTAAATGTTACCTGTGACTATAGCCATTCTGTGACGCCAAATCCTTTTGTGACATGGACTGTTTGACTATATTGTGCCCAATTATGAATGATCTCTTTGAAGCAAATCCCTCCCCCATTATTGCTCAAATGTTGACATTATTGCATTATGTAATACATTCTTTGCTTCTTCCTAGCTTCCCAGGGTTGCTGGAAATCCTTGGCATTACTTGGCTTGTTGCTGAATCACTCTAATTTCTGCCTCTGTCTTCACATGTCTGTCTTCCTTCTGTGTGTGCGTCTGTGTCTTCACATGACCCTTTCATAAAGGCACCAGCTATTTTCATAAGGGCGCCAGCCCACGCTAATACAATCTGACCTCATTTGAACTAATTACATCTGCAAACACCCTATTTCCAAATAAGGTCACATGTGGAGGTTCTGGGTGGATGTAAGTTTTGGGGGACACTAATCAATCCAGTGCACTTACAGTTTGCTGGACTATGGGTCCTTTTCCTTTTCCAGGCACCCCTAGTTCTGCTTCCTAACTGGCGCTCTTATAAGAATAAAGTCCCACAGAGTACTTGCAATACTCCTAGTCTGAAATTTGAAGGAGTTCAGAATTTGAGTACAGTAACTGGGTCTGTCCCTGGTACTGCTATAATTAGGTTACCTTTATTCCTCTCTGAATCATTAACTTTAAAAACTGCTGTTTCAACCCGTGACAACCAGTGATACATCATCTTTAACCAGTGTGAACCACCATAAAATAAATGCTGCTCAAGTACTAATTTATTGCTCCATGACATAAACGGTGCACCTCAAACACACTCAGCCGATTTTAGGATGATTTCCGGGCTGTTTAAAATGGCTTCTTCTGCCAGCTTTTGGAAAATGTTGCTTTAGAGATTATTATTTTCTATTTCAGGACAAATCCATGAATTTGGCCCCTTCGTGTTAGCTCTAGTGAGACAATGCATCTCTTGTCCATAAAACTTGAATCCTTGGGTGTCAGAAGTGATTTCTCTGAAGTTAACTTTTCCCATACTTGGAGTTATCAGTTTCTGTCGCGCTGGTGTGCGTTTCGGTTGAGGTTTTATTACGTTGTGTTGGCAGCACATTATGCTCCGTACACATGGATTTGATTGAGGAATGAAACTGGAATAGGAATGAGGCGGCAGAAGCATCTGCGGCACATCGCTGTTGTCAATCAGCCTGATTGATTAAATATGGTGCTACACATTTTTATTAAAATGAAATACTTTTCTCGAAAAAGGGATATTATGCCGATAGCTTATATGACTCTCCTCGAGAGTGTGCCCGAGGAAGAGGCCCCTTGGAGGAGTACGGTAACCACAGATAGCTGGGACAAACAGGAGGGCTCAGATTTCATCTGACTGGTTTTGCAAATTGAAATTTGGGGGTGTATGGAAGGCGTGAACCAGCATTTTGGGGCACTAAGCCTTGTGGGAATGTTTGAGTTTGACTGGGTCTCCAAACACTGTTTTCACTTGCTGATGTCCTGTAGTCCACTCGGTTTTAAGGCGGCCAGTACGACTCAGACCTTCTTTGAAATAAGAGCAAATATCCTGCCTGATCAACTGAGGTTCCATTTCCCTCATTTCCTCTCAAATCCATTTTAGCTTTGCCATTTTATAAAGCTGGAAAACTGACATCCACACAGAGACAAGAACAAAGATTCTTGAGAATGAGTGTGGATACATCGTCCCATTGACCTGGATCAGGATCCAGCAGACATCATCCCTGTGTGCAAAACACTGACATGCGGAGACACGTCAAAGAGGAAATGAGGGGTAGGTATCAGACCATTACAAACCCAAAGAGGTGAAGCCGGAAGCCAGGACTGCTCCCCGGGGTACCAAGCAATGTTTAATTGGTCCTGTTCGATTTTACCGCAGATGATTTTTTTGTTTCACTGTGGTCACTCAGGTTTCCCCGGCTCGGGCCGGGTGCCGATCTTCTTGCAGTGTTGAGGCCTCATGCTCACCCAGGTCAGCCTAGACTCCAGGGGGCCTGTTTACTCCTGGCCCCCAGCAAAATGTCTCCTGTTGGAATCCATTTAGGATGATAACTCAAAAGGCTTTGCATTAGTGTAAAACACAATGTTTCAGAAAAATAAGTGGGCGATAAGAAAGAAAAAAACCTTTGGATTAATTCCTTGAACACACAGAATGCTTCTGCTGCAGAGCTGTGTCAAGACTAATCTTGCAGGATTGAGATGTTTTCAGCTGTATCCAATTTAGGTTTTGGCTTTTCTTACAGAGGGATTGCTCCCGAAACAATCTTTCTCACTACTCCAGCTCCCCACACCCCTCCATCCCCCTCTTCTAAAGTCTGTTTGTAGATTCGGGGATTGCTAACAGATTTTAAGAATAACAAGAAATCTCTGAAATACCATGCAGCCAAAAGCCAAACACAGGACCACTTGAGAACTTGCTTTTTATTAACACAAAATATTTTGTCAAGGGGTGGTCTTCAACCGTCAGTCCACTTTATTCTCTGGACTCAGCCATGAAGGATGAACAGCTCACACAGATTTGCAGATTTAAACTTGGAACTTCCTGTAGGTCCACAGACTTTCGTTTAACCTAGGGTATGACCTTCTCTTTTCATCTAGTTTCTTTCTTGGCATCGTGGACTGTGTCAATGCCAGGTCCATGAACAGAGGCCACCCGACGAGCGTCAGGATCGCAATCTCCAGTACATCGTCTGGAAGCACAGTCATTCTGGTTGTCCAGCCAGGAGTCTGGAGCTTTGCCGTTGCTAGAGGTCAGGAGCAGGGAGGATATCACGAGCTGAGGGTCGGGCAGATACGTGCGTGTAAGGCAGACCAAATTTCAGAAATCCTGGAAGGCACATGGGAGAGGTCCACAAAACAACTCAAACACTGTGTGGTGACCCGATTTAGAGACAACAAGTGTAGTGATTAAAAGCATTGTGTCAGTCCTAGCTCTAAGGCAGATACTAATCCAATGTCTATTTGAACAAATAGCTTAATCTTTCTCACTTTCCTCATCTGTAAAGTAGAGATTAAGCACCTTTCTTACAGAGTTATTGGGTAGACACAACAAAATAATGTTAACTCAATCTCTTGTCTAATACAGAGTAAGTGCTTAATATGTTGCAGTGATTATAGTTTCCAATTTATAATGTGCTCCAGAGCAGATATGAATCTGAGACAGCCTGAGCCCACAGAGAAAGCACAAAACTGACCAGGCAGATAGTGGAAATGTGGTAAGAAAGGGATGGTCCCTTTGGACCTAGCCCCGGGCAAAAAACCGAGTGGCCTTGCACTCACTGGTTTCCCCCTCCTCCATTGTCGGTAGTTTTGAAGAAGTTGTACCCGCCTTAGTTTTGTTGCTGTTGTTATTATGGTGTATTTTATGTAACTTTTTGTTGATGTATAACGTACTTATGCATAATCATAAGCAGACAACTTAACTTTTGACAACTTGAGCACACTCATGTAACTAGTAGCCAAGTCAAAATCAGAGCGATTCTAGCACCCCCAAAACCCTTCCAGTCACTATTTCTACCCTCCAGGGAGCCACTATTCTGACTTCTAACACCTGAGATCAGTTTTACCTGTTTTGACTGTATATAAATAAAATCATATACTACATGCTGTTTTGAGTCTGGCTTCTTTTGCTCAGCGTTTGTGAGATCCGTCCATACTGTGGCTGGTATTTCAAGTTTACTCATTCTAAATGGATGCTTATAGTGTCCCACAGTGTGGACATATCAGTATATTCATTCTAATGTTGGTGGGTATGTGGGATGTTCCATTCTGTGGGATATTATAAAGTGTTTCTTTGAACATTATTGAACTTGTCCTTTGGTGGACCTGTACATTCACTTCTCCTGAGTATCTATCTCCCCAAGAATGGAATTACTGGGTCAGCTATAGTACGAGCTGTCAAACTGTTTTCCAAGGTGGTTGTACCAATTTACTCTCCCCTGCAACGTATGTAATTCTCGTTGTTCCATGTCTTCCCCATTACTTGGTATTGTCTCTTTGTCATTTTAACTTTTCTGGTGGGTCTAGTGTACTGAACTGTGACTTTAAATTTTCATTTACCTGGTGACAAATGAAGGTGGGCACTTTGTAATTGGAAATCTGTGGCCTTGAGAAGCTAGAAATTCTCTTCAAAGACATACAACTAATAGGTGATTACAAATGACAAGGCTCATAACACTGTATCAACACTGCTCCTCCAGACTGAGGTGTGGACTTAGGCCACAATGATCAGAATAGGGGAGAACGGTTCTTCACGCTCAGCGTCACCCCTGCATCTTGGGTAGCATGTTCCATTCTGCCCACTATGCTTTTAGAAGGAGGACAAATGAAGGTATGTTTACAGGGGGGTGGCCAGGGGAGCAGCCATATCAGTAAGGGGAATAGCAAAAAGAACTGGGATTGTTCAACCTACAGTGAGAAGACAAGGGGGGAACAGAAAAATTGCCATTTATTTTATGGAGGGCTGTCTTTTGAAAGAGGGGTCAGGCTTGTTCTGTGGGACCCATGAAGCAAGATGAAAATTATAGGAATAAAGGTTATAGGATGGCAACGTTCAGGCTTTTGTGATCTTGCTCTTTCTTCCGGGTTGGCCTGGTGTTGGCCTAGACAACAAGGTCAGGGCAGTCTCCCTTGCAGGTCACAGAAATGTTCTCATCTAATATGCACTGATTAGTTAGATTTTGTAAACAGGGCACACTGAGAATACAAATGGCACCTACTTCAGAATGTCATCCTTCCAGCACGTGTTATGGACCCTCCGAACTGCAAGGTCCAGACCTGAGGTCTTCACAAAGGTCTCACATATTCAGTAATAAATTCTAAAAAAAAAAAAGGACTTATAAAGCAAAGCCAGTTAGAGACAGAACAGGAAAGCGATCAAACAAGGAAGACAGTGTGAGGAGACCTTGTATTATGCTCAGTTGACTCAAGGTGAGTAAGAGATGCTGATGGCCAGGAGTAGGGCCAAGTCTCCACAGGAATATAGGAAACAATTTGATCTCAAAGGACGGAATGGCTAAGCAAGGGCTGTCGGAAAGGATCAGGAAGGCAGGCCAGACATAGGAGGGACACAGACCGCAGTGCAAAGGCAAGGAGGAGGAGAGCCTGGAGGAAAAGTGTCAGAGGATGAAGGAAGTGTGAGCAAGGGGGTGGAGTGAGAAGGTTCAGAAAACAAATAGAGGGAATTATTTCAAATATATTGCAAATCCATATATGTGTCAAATATTGTGTGTGCTTAATGTATAATGTCATACACACGAACATTTATTCTTTTTTTTTTTTAATCCTCACCCGAGGATATTTTTCCATTATATCTTCAGATAGAATGATGGGAGAGAGAGAGAGAGAGAGAGAGAGAGAGAGAGAGAGAGAGAGAGAGAAATACCCATGTGAGAGAGACACACCCACTGGCCGCCTCCCGCATGACCCTGACCAGGGCCCGGGACCAAACTGAAACTGAGGTACGTGCCCTTGACCGGAATCGAACCTGCAACTCTTTGGTCCTCGGGGCGAACACTCTAACTGCTGGGCCAAACCGGCCAGGGCAAACATTTATTCTTAAATTTAAAGATGTAAAAATGTTATACTGATTTAAATATCTTTCAAAAATGATGCTGAATTCATAGTTGATTTTGTCTTGTATTTTCTCAACCAGTGGATTCCAAAAGTACAGCTTCTAACATACACGAGTAAGGGAAATGTTTTTGTCATTTAAAAGGTGTTTTATACTTGCAACCATTGGTAAAAGTTTAGTCTGAAGTATGGACGTTGGTGTCCATCTGCAAAAAACTGGGAATACAGAGAATTAAGAGGGGGAAAATAGGTGAAGTCTGAAAGGGAATTTGGGTTACTGATGGTCACTCTCAGAGCCGGAGGGAACCCAGGAGCTCATCTTATCCATCCCCCTACTTCTGGCCAGGGTCACCTTAGACAGATGACAATCTATCTTCATCTTCATTGTCGGGATTTGTTTCCCATTTTTGAGTGGAAATCATTGCAGTGGGTACCATGAGAAATACAAAGGTAAATAAATTATGTCCCTACTTTCTGAAAGAGAAATATAACACTTGCTTGGATCTTTCCTTTTGAAATCTTGCAGCTCTCTCTACCAGGATATCTTCACTGACTAGGGTTGACTTCTGAGATTGTCGTGGAGTTATCTCAGGGTCCATTTATTTTTTTTGGCTTAGGGGATCACACAAAGATGCTTGATGCTTAAAAGACAGGAAGAGCAAGAGGCTAGATGCTTCCCACAACCCATTCCATCACCGTTCTCAGCACTATCGCAATAGCACTGGGGAAAATGCAGCAACACTGAAGGAGCCGAGCTGGAGTCACAACTATGAGAAAGACATTCTCCCTCCCATCCCCTCTGCCCCCAGCGCGCACGCACACACACACACACCCCTCTCGCAAACTGTGCACCTGTAAAACAAGCTAATCAGTGCTGGAAGAGGCAAGCAATCAAACAAAAAAGACAGTTTAAAGAAGGCTCCTATTTTCTCACTGACAGGACCCACATGAACTAAACTTAGCAACAGCTGCTCTGGTGGGAAGATATTTTCTTTGGGCTGTCAACAACTTTTGATCATCCCTCCACCATTCTCCCAGGATATATCTTAAAAATTCCAGTGTGGTATCACTATTTCAGCAGTTAGCTAAATAGCATAATGCAGGAAGCATTCTCCATCCTCTTCTGAGTGGAAGGATGGGCTCGTTTTGCTTTCCCAACCAGACCATGAACTCTGGATACAGGAGCACTGTCATCCCCCCCCCAATAATATACCTAGAGAGAAATTTCCCAAAGCTAATTATTTTGAGCTAACCTTTGAATAATGAAATCTACCACACCTCCCATCACAGCTGGTGCATATATTAGTACCTCAATACATAGTTATTGACTGGTTGAATTAATACACACCAAAAGGCATACACATATATATTTAGCAGAAAGATAATGCCATACATATATGACAATGAAGGTGAGAAGTTAAATTAGCCTCAGAGTATCAAAAGGCCAGATGTGTTGGGATGGATCCAAAAGTTATTCCATGGAATTGGAGAGGGGGAGAGAGGATTGGTGTTTGAGGACAGTGAGGACTGAAGAGCACTATGATATTCAAAATCACTTATTCAAATATTTATAAGATGCAAAAAAAATGAGATGGCCCCTATCCACAAGGAACTCAATCTGCTGGAGAAGATAAATGCGAAAGCACACAGATTAGAACATAGTGGGATGAATGATAAAATAGAGTAGACATGATGTTTTATAGGCTTATGTAGAACGACCACTAACCACATCTGTCCTTAGGTACGGAAAGGCTACCTCTGGTTAGCCAGGTAGAGGATGTGATATGATGTTCCTAGCAGAGGAAATTACATGTGCATGCATGAGAGAGCGTGATAAGTTAGGCCAGTGGGCATTAACTATGATCACACATTAGAGCCATTTATAGACTAAAACAACCAATCAACTTCCACTTCTGGCTATGATTGAATAGCTTGTACAACAATATATTTACCAGTGAAGATAACTGTAAAAGCTCTATAAAAGAAAAAAGCAAACATATACTTGAAGGCACTGGAGAGTAACCCAAGCAGCCAGGCCTTATAGGTCCAAGATTCTAGGGAAAAATTCGATCTCAATATTTTCTGATGCATTTATATATAAATTTTTTAAAATTATATTTTAATTATAATTGCCATTCAATATGATATTAGTTTTAGACATACAGCATAGTGGTTAGACATGTATATAATTTATGAAGTGATACCCCCCATTAGTCCAGTAACTACGATAATATTACAATATTATTAGCTATATTCCCTATGCTGTACTTTACATCCCTGTGGTTGTTTTGTAGCTTCCAATTTGTACTTCTTAATCCCTTCAACCTTTTTCACCCATCCCCTGACCCTTCTCCCATCTGGCAACCATCAGTTTGTTCTCTGTATCTGAGTCTGTTTCTGTTTTGTTTGTTCACTTATTTTGTTTTTTAGATTCCACATGTAAGTGAAATCATATGATATTTGTCTTTCTCTGTCTGACTTATTTCACTTAGCCTAATTCCCTCGAGTCCGTCCATGTTGCCGCAAATGGTAATATTTCATTCTTTCTTATGGCCAGGTAATAGTCCATCATATATGCGCACCATTTATTCTTTATCCAGTAGTCTACTGATGGACACTTCAGTTGCTTCCATATCTTGGCTATTGTAAATAATGCTGCAATAAACATAAGGGTGCATATATCTTTTCAAATTAATGTTTTGGATTTCTTCAAATAAATACCCAGAAATGGAATTGTTGGGTCATAGGTAGTTGTATTTTTAATTTTTTTGAAAAATCTCCATGCTGTTTTCCATAGTACTGCCCCAATTTGCAATCCCACCAACAATTCACGAGGGCTCCCCTTTCTCTGCATCCTGGCCAACACTTGCTGTTTGTTGATTTATTGATGATCACCATTCTGACACGTGTGAGGTAATATCTCATTGTGGTTTTAATTTGTATTTCTCTGATGATTAGTGACAGTGAGCATCTTTTCACATGTCTATTGACCATCTGTATATCGTTTGAGAAGTGTTTATTCAGGTCCTCTGCCCATTTTTTAATTTGATTGTTTTGTTTTGGTATTAAATTGTATAATTTCTTTGTAAATTTTGGATATTAAATCCTTATCACATGTATCATTGGCGAATACCTTCTTCCATTCAATATGTTGTCTTTTTGTTTTGTTGATGGTTTCCTTTGCTGTGCAAAACCTTTTCAGTTTGATGTAGTTCCATTTGTTATTGTTTATTTTGTTGCCCTGTTCAAGAAGATGTATATCCAAAAAATATTACTAAGAACAATGTCACAGATTTTACTACCTATGTTTTCTTGTAGGAGTTTTATAATTTCAGGTCTTACATTTAAGTCTTTAATCCATTTTGAGTTTTTCTTGTATATGGTATAAGAAAGTGGTATAGTTTTATTTATTTGTTTTTGCATGTATCTGTCCATTTTTCCCAACACCATTTATTGAAGAGACTGTCTTTACCTTATTATATATTCTACCAACTTTGTCATGGATAAGTTGACCATACAGGCATGTGTTTATTTCTGGGCTCTTTATTTTGTTTCATTGACCTATGTGTTTGTTTTTATGTAAGTCCTTGCTGTTTTGATTATTGTAGCCTTGTAGTATAGAGTGATATCAGGTAGCGTGATACCTCCAACTTTGTTCTTTTCTTAAGATTGCTTTGGATATTTAGGGTCTTTTGTGGTTCCATATAAACTTTAGGGTTATTTGTTCTAGTTTTAAGGAAAATGCCATTGGTATTTTGATAGGATTTGCATTGAATCTATAGATTGCTTTGTATAGTATGGACATTTTAACAATGTTAATTCCTCCTAGCCACGAGCATAGTATATGCTTCTATTTATTTGTAACTTCTTCAATTTCTTATAATTTTCCAAGTACAGGTCTTTTACATTCTTTTTTCTTTTTAATTTTGTTTTCTTTATTGATTTTAGAGAGAGAGAGCAAGGAAGAGGGAGAGAGAGATAGAAACATCGATGAGAGAGAACATCAACTGGCCACCTCCTACATGCACCACATGGGGATTTGGCCCACAACCTGGGCACGTGCCCTGACCAGAAATCGAACCGGTGACCTCTTGGTGCATGGGTTGACGCTCAACCACTGATCCACACAGGCCAGGCTTTTTACATTCTTGGTTAAATTTATTCCTAGGTACTTTTGTGTGTGTGTATGCAATTGTAAATGGGATTGTTTTCTTCATTTTTGTTTCTAATAGTTCATTATTAATGTATACAAATGCAACCCATTTTTTAATGTTTATTTTGTATTCTGCTACTTTGCTGAATTTATTTATACATTCTAAAACGTTTTTTTTTTTTTTTTTTAAATGTGTGGAATCTTTAGGGTTCTCTCTATATACTATCACATCATCTACAAATAATGACAGTTTTCCTTTTCAATTTGGATGTCTTTTATTTCTTCTTGTCTGATTGTTGTGGCTAGGACTTCCAATACCATGTTGAATAAATGGAGAAAATGGACCTTCTTGTCTTATTCCTGATCTTAAGAAAAATGTTTTTAGCTTTTCCCCATTGAGTTTGATGTTAGCTGTGGGTTTATCATATATGGCTTTTATTATGTTGAGGTATGTTTCCTCTATTCTCACTTTGCTGTGAGTTTTTATCATAAATGGATGTTGGATTTTTTCAAATGCTTTTCTGCATCTATTGATATGATCATATAATTTTATCCTGCATTTTGCATCCCAGGAATAAGTCACACTTGATCAGGGTGTATGATTCTTTTTTGTGTGTGGCTGAATTTGGTTTACTAATATTTTGTTCAGAATTTTTGTATTTATATTTATCAGGGATATTGTCCTATAGTTTTTTTTTTGTAATGTCTTTGTTTGGTTTTGGAATAGAATAATGCTGATCTCATAAAATGATCTTGGGAGCTTTGTCTCCTCTTGAGTTTTTTTGAAATAGTTTGAGAAGGACAGATGTTTCTTTTTCTTTGAATATTTGGTAAATTTTACTTGTGAAGTCATCTTATCTAAGACTTTTGTTTGTTTGAAATTTTTAAAATTATTGCTTTGATTTCTTTAGTAGTTATCAATCTGTTCAAATTTTCTGTTTTTTCTTGAGTCAGTCCTGAAAGATTGTATGTTTCTAGGAATTTATCCATTTCTTTCAGATTGTTCAATTTGTTGGCATATAATTGTTCATCGTATTTTCTTATCCTTTGTATTTCTGTAGTGTCAGTTGTTACTTCTCTTTCATTTCTGATATTATTTTGGGGTGGTTCTCTCTCTTTTTTAAGTCTGGTTTAAAGTTTATCAATTTTGTTTATCTTTTCAAAATGTCAGCTCTTGGTTTTATTATTATTTTTGTTATTATTTTTCAGACTCTATTTAGTTTATTTATGTTCTGATCTTTATTTTCTTCCTGCTGCTCACTTTGGGCTTTGTCTTTCTTTTTCTAATTCCTTTAGTTGTAAGGTTGAATTGTTTATTTGAGAGTTTTCTTATTTCTTAGGATATTCCTGTATTGTTATGATTTTCCCTCTTAGAACTGCCTTGGAAGTGTCCCACTGATTTGGGGTCATTGTGTTCTTATTTTCATTTGTCTCAAGTATTTTTAGATTTTTTTCTTGATCTTGTTATTTAGTGGCATGTTTTTTGGCCTCTACATGTTTGTGTATTTTTAAAAATTATTCTTCTTGTAATCTATTTTTAGTTCTATACCATTGTAGTTAGAGAAGATGCTTGATATGATTTCAATATTCTTAAATTTTTTGAGATTTATTTTGTGGCCTAACGTGGTCTATCCTGGAAAGTGTTCGAGATGCTCTTGAAAAGAATGCATGTTCTGCTGCCTTGGGGTGAAGCGCTGTAAAAATATCATTTAAATCCATCTCGTCTAATGTGTCATTTAAGGCTACTGTTTCATTGTTGATTTTTTTCTCTGGATGATCTATCCAGTAATGTCAATGGGGTGTTAAAGTCTCCCACAATTACTTTATTACTGTAAATCTCTCCCTTGATATGTGTCAATATTTGCTTCATATATTTAGATGCTTCTACATTGAGTATGTAATGTTTACAAAAGTTATATTTTCTGGTTGGATTGATCCCCTTTTCATTATGAAATGTCCATCTTTGTCTCTTGTTATAGCCTTTATTTTAAAGTCTGTTTTGTTTGATATAAGTATTGCACTCCAGGTTATTTTTTTCATTATAATTTGCATGGACTATCTTTTTCCATCCCTTTGTTTCAGTTATATGTATGTCTTTTGATCTGAAGTCAGTCTCCTGTAGGCAGCATATATGTGGGTGTTGTTTTCTTACCTATTCAGCCACCCTACTACATCTTTTGATTTGATCATTTAATCTATTTACATTTAAAGTGATATTTATAGATATGTAGTTATTGACAGTTTATTATTCATATTTGTGTTCTTTTATTCTTTGCTTGTAGAAGTCTCTTTTACATTTCTTATACTACTGTTTTGGTGGTGATAAACGCCTTTAGCCTTTTCTTGTCTGGGAAGCTCTTTATCTGTCCTTCAAAAATGATAGCTTTGCTAAGTAGAGTAGTCTTGGTTTTAGATGCTTGTTTTTCATTACTTTAAATATTTTGTGCCAAATGATGCTTTTATTCCTAAAATGTTCACTGATTTATAAGTAAATACTTTATAAGGGGCTTAGGGACTGAGAGGTGAACAATGAATTAGAGCTCTGGGTGGTTTTGGGGGCTAGCAAGAGTTTAGGGCTACTAAGGGAGCTGGGAATTGGAAGACCAAGATCCCAAAAAAGAAAGAACCTCAGAGAAGTGAGCCCAATATTGTCTTGCTTTTCCTTTGAGCAATTTGCCAATTTCTAAGTTGCATGGACCAACATAAAGAGACTAACTATAAAGCAATGTAGAACTTTCTGCAGTCTCACAGTGCTGAGGGGATAATTATTGGATTTCAGGACGCTATGCCTAAATCCTCATAAACACTGAGGCTTTCAATTGAGACCTATAAAGGCTATACCATGAGATTAAGGACAAATCTGAAATATATCAGCCCTTATTAAAACCCTTATAATCAAGTCTTGAATTGTTTCAATTATTATTCAGACAAGGTGATTTTTTTTTTCTTCTTTAACTGCCATTCACAATAAAATTAAAATCCTTGTGGAGGAAGAAAGCAGACAATAGAAGCAGACTCATAGGTAACCCAGATATTAAAGTTATTTAACATAGTTTATAACTGTGATTAATATGGTATAAAAGTAGATAATAAGATAGAGAATTTCACCAGAGAGCTAGAATCTGTAAGCAAGAATTAAAAAGGGAATTTCTAGAACTTAAAACTACAATAACTAAAATAAGTAACTCAATAGAACAATAGAAATATCAAGAGCAATCATTAGAAAACTTAAGTATAACTGGTTGAAAATATCAGAATGAGGCACAAGGAGAAAAAGGTTGGAAAATACACACATAAAAGAGCAGAAGAGACATATGAGACATGGAGAAAAGTTCTAATAACCTGTATGTATAAATTCAGAAAGAGAAGAGAAAGAATGGAACAGAAGCAATATTTGAAAAGATGCTCTCTGAGAACTTTCCAGAACTGATGAAAATCATTTAGTTGCAAACATAATAAGTACTATGAACCCCACATAAAGTAAATACAAATAAAACAATACCAAAGCACATCATAGTTAAACTGATTAAGATCAAAGGCAAAGACAAAAATCTTAAAATAGATAATTTAAAAATGACACCTTAACCTCCATGAAGCAGCAATAAGACTTACAGTTGATTTTTTAACAGCAATACTGAAAGCAAAAAGACAATTAGATGATGTATTTATCATTCTGAAAGAAAAGATCTCCCATTCTGGAATTCTATACCCATCAAAAATATTATTTAAAAATTAGGATAGGAGGAGGAGAAAATGCCGGTGGAGTGAATGGAAGCTACACAGACAATCTCCCAGGACCAAACGGGAATTACAACTAAAATAAAGACAAATCGTCTGGCAAAAGCAACAGAAAAGCAGCGGGAGAGGACCATACAACCAGGGACACTGAATGAGCCTGGTAGGATCTGCAGAGGCTCGTGAGGATGGTGGGCTGGGAGCCCACGGACAGCAGCAGCCGGAGCTGTGAGCAACGGCAGCGCCTGCCCTCGGGGTTAAGAACCCAAGCTGCACCACAGCAAAGAGGGCTGGGACAGAGCGCTAAATAGCCACAGCCACTCACCTGGGGCTCCCTCAGAGGGAGGGTCGACTGGACTGTAAATCTGTGGGGACACCTGGGATTTGGAGGGCGCTCAGAGTTTGTGCTGAGCTGCGGCCACAAAGGACAGTGGTGGCCAGCCTGCTCCTTCCCCAAATTTGCTCCTTCCCAGAGCTGTGGCAGCCCCTCCCTCAGAGATTCCCAGGTGAGGCAAAGAAATGCAAATTGAGGCTCATTAACAACCAGCATCGGCCCCACCTTCGGGAAATCCTCTTACACTATAAACACCTGAGGGAGTTTCTCATTCAACTGAGATCCTAAGGCTTTTCAAGTAACTGAGGCTAATAGCCTCCAGGCAAAAAGCTACAGCATAACTGAACCTTTCCTGAGCTTGCAAATCTACCCAGGAAAGAGACTTGACAGTGGTGTTTAAGGAGGGCCCTCCACGCTCATCCAAACCCAGTAGAGGGAGCCACAAAGAGCAGAACACCAACACCCACAGGGAAAATTTGGCAGGCTCCAAAACCCACTGAGATAGCAAAAATGGTGAAACAAAGAAACAGATCCCAAATGAAAGAACAAGCAAACTCTACCGAAGATGAGATAAATGAAATGCAGTTAAGCAAATTATCAGAGGTAGAGTTCAGAGCCACGATCTTGAGGAAACTAAACAGCATGAGTAAGGACATCGACACCATGAAAACCAACCAAGTGGAAATGAAGAATGACATAGCAGAAATAAAGAACACATTGGAAGGACTGACCAGCAGAGTAGAGGAAGCGGAGGACCGGATCAGTGAATTAGAAGACAAAGTAGAAAAAATCAATCAATCAGAAAACCAAAAGGAAAAAACAATTAAAAAACAGGAAGATAGCTTAAGAGAACTGTGGGACAACTGGAAACATAATAATATTCGCATCATAGGAGTCCCCGAAGAAGAAGAAAATGAGCAAGGGTTAGACAATATATTTGAAGAAATAGTGACAGAAAATTTTCCTAACCTGGTGAAGGAAGAAGGCATTCAAGTTCAAGAAGCACAGAGAGCCCCAAGTAAGAAGAACCCAAACAGGCCCACACCAAGACACATAATAATTAAAATGCCAAAAATTAAAGACAAGAGAGAATCCTAAAGGCAGCAAAAGATAAGCAACAGGTTACCTACAAAGGAACCCCCATAAGGCTATCAGCTGACTTCTCAACAGAAACACTACAGGCCAGAAGGGAATGGCATGAAGTAATCAAGGTCATGAAAAACAAGGATCTGAATCCAAGACTACTCTATCCAGCAAGGCTATTATTCAAAATAGAAGGTCAAATAAAGAGCTTCCCAGACAAAAAAAGGCTAAAGGAATATATTAGCACCAAACCAGCACTGCAAGAAATGTTAAAAGGACTGTTATAATTAGTAGAAGAAATAGGAAGAAAAATGTAACCACAGTGAACAAAAATGGCAATACATAAGAACATATCAATAATCACCTTAAATGTAAATGGATTGAATGCTCCGATAAAAAGACACAGAGTAGCTGACTGGATAAGAAAGCATGATTCACATATATGTCGTCTACAAGAGACCCACCTCACAACAAAAGACTCACATAGGTTGAAAGTGAAGGGATGGAAAAAAATCTTCCAAGCAAATAGAAAGGAAAAAAAAGCTGGGGTAGCAATACTCATATCTGATAAATTAGATTTCAAATTGAAGACCATATAGGCAACAAATTAGACAATCTAAGCCAAATGAATAATTTCTAGAAACACATAGTATCCCAAAACTGAACCGGGAAGAGATTGAAAACTTGAACAGGCCAATAACAATGAAGGAAATTGAAGATGTAATCAAGACCCTCCCAGCAAACAAAAGCCCAGGCCCTGACGGCTTCACGGGGAAGTTTTACCGAACATTCAAAGAAGAACTAACACCCACTATCCTCAAACTATTCCAAAAAATTCAAGAAGAAGGAAGACTTCCAAACTCCTTTTACGAAGCCAGCATAATTCTAAATTCCAAAACCAGAAAAAGACACTACAAAGAAAGAAAACTACGGGCCAATATCCCTGATGAACACAGATGTCAAAATCCTGAACAAAATACAAGCAAATCAGATCCAGCAATACATCAAAAAAATTATTCACCACGACCAAGTGGGATTCATCCCAGGGATGCAAGGCTGGTACAATATTCGCAAATCAATAAATGTGATACATCACATAAACAAAATGAAAGATAAAAACCATATGATCATATCAATAGGCGCAGAAAAAGCATTTGACAAAATCCAGCACCAATTTCTGATAAAAATGCTCAGCAATTTAGGAATAGAGGGATCATAGTTCAACATTATAAAGGCCATATATGAAAGACCTACAGCCAACATCATACTCAATGGACAAAAACTAAAAGCATTTCCCTTAAGAACCGGAACAAGACAAGGATGCCCACTTTCACCACTCTTTTTTTTTTTTTTCTTTTTTCTTTTCAAGTTTTAAATAGTCTTTATTGTTACAAAGTGGGTCCTACCAAGCAGAGCCTTATAAACCAAAATATGTGGTCCCAGGACATCACAATGAAGAAATCAAGAGGTCATGATTGCAGAAGAGGTCACTGTAATGGAAGGACATGATCCAGGGGAGGCCGGCCAGGAATGCAGCAGACATGATCAGGACAGGTGGGGGGTGGTCAGGTCACAGGGTGAGGGAGAGGACAGCCCCCTTCACTCCCGCTTCTTGTAGCTCTCCAGGTGAGACAAGACCCAGCCCGCCGGCAGGAGGATACACAGGAAGCAGGAGGTGAGCCCAGTGGCGATGTCCATGGTGCCAAGCTGCTCCTGCGGGGGCTTGGAATGGATCTGGGCACGCGGCACCAAGAGCCGTGGGGCTAGGCCGGGTAGGCCCCTCAGCAGGTGCGGTATCAGCGCAGACATGATCGCTTGGAACGGACTGCAGACAGTGGCCAGCCAGAGCCCAAGGTTGGGAAGTCAGAATTCACCACTCTTATTTAACATAGTACTGGAAGTCTTAGCTACAGCAATCAGACATGAAGAAAAAATAAAAGGGATCCAAATTGGAAAGTAGGAAATGAAACTGTCATTATTCATAGATGACATGCTATTATATATAGAAAACCCTAAAGACTCCATCAAAAATCTACTAGACTTAATAAATGAATTTGGCAAAGTAGCAGGATACAAAATTAACATCAACAAATTGATGGCATTCTTATACACCAATAATGAACTTACAGAAAGAGAAACTAAAAAAACAATCCCATTTACCATCGCGGCAAAAAAATTAAGATACCTAGGAATAAACTTAACCAAAGAAATAAAGGACCTATTTGCAGAAAACTACAGGACATTGAAAAAAGAAATAGAGGAAGATATAAAAAAGTGGAAGCACATAGCTTGTTCATGGATTGGAAGAATTAACATCATTAAAATGTCCATACTACCCAAAGCAATCTATAGATTTAACGCAATCCCCATCAAAATACCAATGACATATTTCACAGAACTAGAACAAATATTTCAGAAGTTCATATGGAACCAAAAAAGACCCCGAATAGCTACAGCAATCTTGAAAAAGAAGGACAATGGCCCTGGCCTGTTTGGCTCAGCGGTTAGAGCGTCGACCTGCGGTCCAGAGAGACCAGGGTTCAGTTTCCGCTAAGGGCATGTACCTCGGTTGCAGTTTGTCCCTGGCCCTGGTTGGCCGTGCGGGTGGCAGCCACTCGATGTGTCCCTTTCACGTCAATGTTTCTCTCTCTCTTTCTCTTCCTCTCTCTCCCTCCCACTCTATCTGAACAAAAAATGAAAAAATGTCCTCGGGTGAGGATAAAAAAAAAGAAGGACAATGTAGGCGGGATCACAATACCGGACATCAGGTTATACTACAAAGCTACTGTAATCAAAACAGCCTGGTACTGGCACAAGAACAGGCACATAGATCAATGGAATAGAACAGAGAATCCAGAAATTGCCCCAAAACATTATGCTCAATTAATATTCTACAAAGGTGGCAAGAGCATACAATGGAGTAAAGACAGCCTCTTTAATAAATGGTGTTGGGAAAATTGGACAGCTACGTGCAAAAAAATGAAACTAGACCATCAGCTTACACCATACACAAGAATAAACTCAAAATGGATAAAAGACTTAAATGTGAGTCACGAATCCATAAAAATCCTAGAAGAAAATGTAGGCAACAAAATTTCAGACATCATACGCAGCAGAATTTTCACTGATATATTACCTAAGGCAACAGAAACAAAGGAAAAAATGAACACATGGGACTACATCAAACTGAAAAGCTTCTGCACAGCAAAAGAAACAACCATCAAAGTGGAAAGGCAATCCACTATATGGGAGAGCATAATTGCCAATGATATATCAGATAAGGGGTTAATCTCCAAAATATATAGAGTGCTCATACATTTCAACAAAAGGAAGACAAAGAACCCAATTAAAAAATGGGCAGAGGAACTAAATAGACACCTCTTCAAACAGGACATACAAATGGCCAAGAGACATATGAAGAAATGCTCAACATCACTGATCATCAGAGAGATGCAAATTAAAACAACAATGAGGTATCACATCACACCTGTCAGAATAGCTGCCATCAACAAAGCATCAAACAACAAGTGTTGGCGAGGGTGTGGAGAAAAAGGGACTCTAGTACACTGCTGGTGGGAATGCAGACTGGTGCAGCCACTATGGAAAACACTATGGTGTTATTTCAAACAATTAAAAATTGAATTACCATTTGACCCAGTGATCACACTCCTAGGAATATACCCTAAGAAGCCTGAAACACCATTCAGAAAGAATATATGTACCCCCATGTTCATAGCAGCGCTATTTACAATAGCTAAGATCTGGAAACAGCCCAAGTGTCCATCAGTAGACGAATGGATAGAAAAGCTGTGGTACATATACACAATGGAGTACTATGCAGCTGTAAGAAAGAAAGATCTCTTATCCTTTGAGACGACATGGGAGGACCTGGAAACTATTATTCTAAGCAAAACAAGCCAACCAGAGAAAGACAAATATCATATGATCTCACTTATTTCTGGAATATAATGAACATAACAGTCTGAGGAACAGGGTAGTCCCAGAGACATGGAAGTAGGGTACAGACTGACAATTGCCAGAAGAGGGGGTGGGGGAGGGGAGCGATGAACACAGAACTTGTACGCATGTACTCATAACCAATGGACATGGACAACAAAACTGGCGACGGGGCAGGGAGGGAGGGGTGTCGATGGGGGAAAAAGGAGAAACATCTGTAACAAAAGTAAATTAATAAAAAAAATTTAATAAAAAAATAAAAAAATTAAAAAAAAATTAGGATAAAGTGAAGACCTTTTAGACAGTTAAAGTTGAGAGAATTTGCTACCAACTAGTACACTAAAATGAGTACTAAAAAGAGTTCTTTAGGCAAGGGAAAAATGATCTCAGACAAAAGTGCAGAAATGAAAGTCAGTACAAAAAGTAAATGCGTGTGTAAATTAAATGAATGTTATTGTGTATAACAACAATCACAAAATCATGTCCTTGGGGTATAAAAGTAGATAGAATTACAATGCATGAAAATTAAAGCATAAAAATAGAAATAACGGCAGGAAGTTAAATAAATCTAAGGTTGTTACACTATCTGGGAAATAGTAAAAGTATCAATCCATAGTAGACTCTAGTAAATCAAGGATATGCAATGCAATATCTAAGACAGTGTTTCTCAAAGTGTGATTGCTGGACAAGCAGCACTGGCATCATCTGGAAACTTGTTAGAAGTATAATATCCTGGGTCCTTCCCTAGACCTGCTAACGCAGAAATTTGAGGTGAAGTCCAGAAACCTACATTTTCAAAAGTCTTTTAGATGTTTCTTGTGCACATTATTTTTTGAGAACCACTGCTTTAGAATACCACTGAAAGAATAATAAAATAATTTTTAACTAACAGTCTAATACTAATATATGGGGAGAATGGCATAATCAGAATACTTGGTTAGTCGAAAAGGAGTGGAGAAAGAAAAAATAAAGAATGAGCGAAGAAATGGGACAACCAGAAAACAAATAATAAAGTGGAGGCTTTAAAATTAAATATATCTAATTATTTTAAATATAAATACACTAAAATCCAGTTAAAAGATGAAGATTGTCAAAATGAATAGAATGCAAAATTCAACTAAATGCTACTTATAAAAGATACATCTTAAATATAAGGATACAGAGTGATTGAAAGTAAAATGATGAAAAAAGATACAAGGAAATGTTAACCAAAATAACTGTGGTTATACGAATATGAAAGCAGACTTTAGGAAAAGAAGCTGTTCTAGAGATAAATAGGGACATTTCAAAAGGTGAAATGAGAAGCCTATGAGGAAGATACAAGAATCATAATTTTTAATAGCATTAAAATAAATATAACAAAAATTACAGAAAAAGAAAACATGGAAAATTCTACTAAAAATATGAGATTTTAACATAGTTCTCTTAGTAACTGATAAAATAAATAGAAAAAATATCAGTAGAATTACAGAACATTTGAACAACATAATTAACAAACCTTCTATCTGAGATCTCTAGAACACTGCAATCCAATACTGCAGAATATATTTTCTGTTCAAGTGCTCATTAAACAATTATCAAAACATATCATAAACTGAACAATGAAGTTTCAACAAATTTCAAAGGACTGATATTGTATATGGTATAGAGTCTCTGACATAGTGAAGTTTAACTATATGTAAATTAAATCCATGACTTAAGGAAGAAATCAAAATAAAAATTAGAAAATATTTTGAAATGAATGATAATGAAGATAAGTTATATCCAAATTTGTGGGTTACAGCTGATGTTATATTTGGAGAGAAAGGTATTATATATCCTTAAAATGTATGTATTAAACATAGGAAAGGATTAAAGTCCATGATTTTAACATCCATTTTTAGATCTTAGAAAAATAATGGCAAATTTAACACAAAGGAGTAGAAAGAAGGCAATAATAAAAACAAGATATGAAATTAGTGAAACAGAATAAGCATATTATGGGAAAAAATCAATAATACCAGAAGCTGTGTCTTTGAATTGACTAAGAGAATTGATAAAGCTCTAGTAGGAATAATCAAAAAGAAAAAGAGTACCAATATGAAGATGGTATTAATGTGAAGAAATGAACAAGAAATCACTACAGATTCTAGAGACATTAATATGATATAATGAATATTATGATAATAAATTTGGAAATTTAAGTAGATAAGTTTCGTGAAAAACACAACTTGCTAATAGTGACCAAAAAAAAAAAAAGGAAGAAGAAAAGAAAGAAAACTAGCCCTGGCCGGTTTGGCTCAGCGGTTAGAGCGTCGGCCTGCGGTCCAGAGAGACCCGGGTTCGGTTCCCGCTAAGGGCGTGTACCTCGGTTGCAGTTTGTCCCCGGCCCTGGTTGGTCGTGCGGGTGGCAGCCACTCGATGTGTCCCTTTCACGTCGATGTTTCTCTCTCTCTCTCTTCCTCTCTCTCCCTCCTACTCTATCTGAACAAAAAAATGAGAAAATGTCCTCGGGTGAGGATAAAAAAAAAAAAAAAAGAAAGAAAACTAAATGGAAACTCTAAATACTCGCATGTGTTCTAATGGATACAGATTAATCACAGTTAAAGACAGTGTCAAATAACTTTAATATCTGGATTACTTATGAGTCTGCTTCCATTGTCCATTTCTTTCTCTTGTTTTTACTCCAGGGAAAATAAAAACCTTTCCACAAAGAAAACACTAAGCCCACATAGTGTCACCAGTGAATTCTTTCAACTATTTAAAGACAAGATAAGGTCAATCAGTCACAGATACTTCTAGAGATTAGAAAAACAGAGAACAATTCAGAACTTGTTTTCTGAAGCCATGGGAGAATATCTGAATCACCTTGGGTGGCAAATATTTTTAAACCAGATACAAAATCATAACAAAAAATTGATAAATTGGACTTTATTTAAATCATTAAAATTAAGAACTAAAAACTTCAGAGAGCATGAACAAACAAGCCACAGCAGGAGAGAAGAAATTTGCATTACATATACCCAACAAAGAACGTTTGTACAGATATATAAAGCTCTCCTACAAATTAATATACAAAAACAGAGAACCACTTCACAGAAGAGTAACTGGTCCAAATGGCCATTAAATACATGGAAATGGCCTCAGGTTGATTAGTTTTCAAGAAAATTGCAACCACAATGTAATACAGCTACACAGTCATCAATCAGTATGGTTGAAATGTAACAAGAAACTCAAAATACCAATTTTGGAGAATGTGGAACAAGTGGAACTTTCTCATACTGTTGGTGGGAGTGTTAATTTGTACAACACTTTGCAAAACTATTTGACATTATTAAAAGGGAACAAATACATATCCTATTATTCAGCAATTTTATTCCTAGGTGTACATATGCAAACATGTGTGCATCAAAAGAATTGTCAAGAAAATTTATAGCAACATTATGCATACATAATATCCCTCAATGGAACAACATAATGCCAATGAATAGTAGCATGGATAAATAAATAATAATATATTCACACAGTAGAATTCTATATAGCAATGAGAATAAATAAGTTATTGTATGCACAAAAATGGATGAATCTCTGAGTAAAGGAAGTCAGAATCAAAGAATGCATACTACATGGTTCCATTTATATATATTTCAAAAACAGGCAAAATGTAGCCCTGGACATGTAGCTCAGTTGGTTGGAGCATTGTCCCGTACACCAAAATGTTTCGGGTTCAATTCCAACTCAAGGCACATACCTAGGTTTCAGGTTTGATCCCCATTCGGGGCATGTATGGGAGGCAACTGATGGATGCTTCTCTCTCTCTCTCTTTCTCTCTCCCTCTCCCTTCCTCTCTCTCTAAAAATCCAAAAACATATCCTCAGGTGAGCATTAAAAAAAAAAAAGGCAGCCCTGGCCAGGTTGGCTCAGCGGTTAGAGCGTCGGCCTGCGGTCCAGAGAGGCCCGGGTTCGGTTCCTGCTAGGGGCACGTACCTCGGTTGCAATTTGTCCCCGGCCCTGGTTGGTCATGCGGGAGGCAGCCACTCGATGTGTCCCTTTCACGTCGATGTTTCTCTCTCTCTCTTCCCCTCTCTCCCTCCCACTCTTATCTGAACAAAATATGGAGAAATGTCCTCGGGTGAGGATAAAAAAAAAAAAAGGCAAAATTTAATCTATAGTAATGGAAGGAAGAACAGTGTTTCCCTGGAGAAGGGGAGCAATAAATCGATGAAGGCGTAAAGGTGATTTCTGGGGTGCAAGCAATATTCTATGTCCTGATGTGGTGGCATTATAGATGTGTTCACTTTGGGGTTTGCAGACCTGAGCTTGAATCCTGGCTTATTGTGGGTATAAGCCTCAAATTTCTTAACCTCTTCAAAGTCTGTTTCTTCGTTTGTAAAGTTCAAATAACAAGACCTAGTAAGGATTGGTGAGATGGTATAGGCAAAGATCCTTGCTCAGGGCCTGACCTGAGCCAGATGCTCCACAGATACCAGTTTTTTCACGTTGCACTGCCTGACCTAGTTAGACCAGATACCAGCCCCACGTCCTCTTCTTCCCTACCACCCACATACTGTACATCATTCTTTACAAAAGGATTTATCCTGCAGTGGGGTCGGCAGCTATGCAACAGAAATGCAGCCAATGGCTACTCAACGGAGTAATGATATCTCACTGACCTGGTACCAAACCTATAACTTTGGCTGTGTTGGGCTGGGCTGCGGGCTAATGCACAGCACTGTGCCTCCAGTGTTAGGGCTCTTTCCTAGTTCCAGCTCTCTTCACCAGGAGACCACGGCCTTTCTCCTGTAGACAGATGCCTGTCGTTTTTCTTCATTCTGTCTCTTGGAGTAAGGGATGAGGCAATGATGTGGAAGGTTCTCCATGCATTTGGCTGAATCCCAGTTTGCAGGATTGGATTTTACCTCCCTGGACTCTCCCTGCAATTCCTCTTGGATCGAGTGTCCTTAGCTTCCTGTCCTAAACTGCTGGAGGGTGAGGGTCCGGCAGCTGTGAAACATCTGCCACTGCATTCCACCTTCATTAGAGAGGTAGACAAAGTGATATATGTGTGACTTTTTCCAACAGTGTGTGTGTCTGTGTGCACTTGTATACAATTTCATCTTTAAGGCCCTTCTCGGAGTCTTGAGGATGAAAGGCCGCATGGAGTTGACGCTATCATTATTACAGCGAGACCCTCATATTATTTTGGCAGATATAATGTTTCCCAAGCATATAATGCTTTTTGGTGTATTTTTCATTTAAAGAGGCAGCCTAGAGCACATTCCAGCTTGAAAGATTTTCCTTTCTTTCTAGATGGTGGTTTCCTCCTCCAAGTCCTTGGGAAAATGTTGCCGCCACATTTTTTTTTTTTTTTTTTTTTACCCGAATGATTGACATCCAGGAGAAGAGCATACAGAGGTCCTGTAAAGATTTAATTTTTATGCGTTCTCTAATTCTTTCCGGAAAAACAGTTCTCTACTCAAAATGACTCTGTGGGTGTAGAGCCCCAGTGGGAAGGCCGAGGGTGCAGAGTTCCCATTTACTGGTGGTATTAGTGGTGCATTGCAGGCTGGGAGCTCAGGGTGGGAGGGAGAATGTCTCCAAGCAGCGTCTGTTTGAATGTTGGCTCCATCTCTTACCTGTGAGTCCTTGGGCATTTAATCTCACCCCTGAAAGCAGAACCACAATCTCTGCTCTATCGGATTAAATACAATAGTATGCATCAGTGGTTCTCAACCAAGACCATTCCCCCCTTACCCCCAGGGGACATTAGGCAATGTTTGAAGACATCCTAGGTTGTCACAGATTGGGGGGTGGGCAGTGTGTGTCACTGGCATCTAGTGGGTAGAGGTCAGGGGTGCTAATAAACATCTTACAATGCACAGGACAACTTTTCACAACAAAGAAGTAATAGGCCCAGAAGGCCAACTGCGCTGAGGTTGGGAAACCTGGTGAACACTTGGGACAGAGCTGTCACTTAGTCAGTCTTCTGTCCCTCTCCTCGTTCCTTGGTCTTTGATTTTTTTTTTCCCCCAAGCATTCCCTTCTGAGGACCTCCTTGGAAGTGTAGGTGCTTTCTCAGTGAGTTCACTCTCCCCTTCTCCACAGTGGTTATTTAGAGGTCCTGTCAGACCTCACATCCCAGTAGCTCTTTCCTCTCACTCTTAGCAGATGACAAACTTACAAAAACAAACAAAAAATGCACATTTGATGAGAATTAATTCAACTTTCTGCCCTGTAACACACTGACCTACGTTATCTGTACCTCTGAGGCAGACACTGCTGTTTCCAACTCAAAGGCATGCCTTGTTTGCCAGTGGAGTCCTGTTTCTCTTGGGTGCTGAGTGGAGATGTCTTCACCTCAGGGAACTGAGCCCAGCTTTGGTCTGTGGATGACTCTTAAGTGCCGATTTTAGGCAATGTGATACATCAAGAACTCTTCTAGAGAACTTCTGGAAAATATTTTCTTTCATTTAAGAGGGGTGTATGAGGAGAAACTCTCTGCTTTGTGCCAATCCATGCTTCCTGACTATAAATTTGTCATGTAAAGATGTGATGCTTAGAGCTGCTGCAGCCATCTTGTAAGCATGAGGCAAAAGTGAAGCAAATCACAAGACTTATTCTGAGCTCTGCCAACCTTGCACTGCTTAATTCATTAATGGTAGTGTAGTGGGGAGTTAGAGAGGCATGAGCAGAGCAGGAGCAATGGGCCAGGTGCAAAGGTTCACCAGGATGCAAAGCCCTGGGTGCCTACAAGCCCTTACACGACCACTCCCTTAAGCATTAACCCCTGGAGATGACATCTAGGCTCAGCTGTATTTCAGCTCCAGGCCCAGAAAAGCAGCAAAACCAGGCAGAGCGATGCCATGGTTGACATCAGCTGCAATGACTAATGACCCCTGGTACTGACTAATCAGTGGAGATCATGACCCTGAGGAGACACACTTGGAAAGCTGATGAATGTTCTATTGATACCCTCCCCTGATACCTTCAGACAAAAGCCTTCAGGATGGAGGATTCTGTGCAGCTCTCTCTATGGAGCACACCTGAACCTCTCCTTTCTCTATGTCTCTCAAGGTGCCTCTCTCTCCCGCTCTCTCTCTCCCTCCCTCCCTCCCTCCCTCTTTCTCCTAAGCTCCAAGGGCCCCTTTTTTGCTCTAACTTGTTTCCTGAGCCCATTTCTTCTACGGCTCACTTCTTCTACCTCTGTAACTTTCTAAATAAACTTTCTCTTATAGTTTGAGTCTTGGTTCTGAATTCTCTCTTAGCCAGAACGCAAGGACTGAGGTTGCTAAACTGAGGTTGCTAAACTGAGGTTAACACCTAGTACTGTTTTTCCACTTCTAACAGTAGCAAAAAGTTACCTCCTGACTTCTAAAATTTGAATTCAAGTCACAATCCTAGAGGATTGTGATCCTAGAGGATTTACTGTTATTTGAGCCTGAAAGAGTTTCTAACAGATACAGCATCTTCTTCATTCTTGTTCCAGTGAAATACCTCCTAGAGCCCATCTCCATCCATTTCCCTCCGATTCTCCTCTATCATTGTTTCCTTCCTCTCTTCTATATTTTTTAACTTTTCCTTCCTATTGGCTTTTTCTTATGAGCCTTGAGACATGCTCAGGATTCTCCCACCTTAAAAAACAACATTATTCCAAAACCCTTCCTATACTCATCCCCTTGCAAGTACTTCCCTGTTGCCTGCAACTGTTTGTCTCTTCCTCCCCACCTCCCACCTGCCTCTCAACACTGGCCATCTGCATCCTGCTGGAACTTGCCCAGGTCACTTTGCCCTACCCAATAAATTCTTCTCCAATCTTATCTCATTGTGGGGATGCCATCTACTTTCTTGGCTTCTGTAACATTGCTCTCTGTGTGGGGCTTCCTCCCTCCGTCTCCAGTTGACTTTGCCTCTTGTGTTGTGTTCCTTTCTTCTAAGAGGGTTCTCTGCCAGCCCTCCTCTCTTCCTCTTTGCTCCTACTCTCTGAGAAATCTCATCAACAGGCCAGAAGCCATTTATCATCCATATACTCCAACATTTCTGTCTCTAACCCAGAACCTTACAGATTTGGGATCCACATATTCATCTGTTCTTGCAGAGCTGCACTTGGATATCTCCCAAGAACCTCAATCGTGACATATTTGTGGATGATATAAAAGGGGGAGGGGTCTGCCCTGGCTGGGTGGCTCAGTTGAATGGAATGTTGGCCCGTACACCAAAAAGTTGTGGGTTCGATTCCCGGTTGGGGCACTTATGGAAGGCAACTGATCAATGTTTCTCTATTCCTTCCTTTCTCTCTAAAATCAATAAACATATCCTCAGGTAAGGATGAAAAAAGGGTTCTATGGAAAGTAACCTCACAGGTTAATCTGATCATAAATTCCTAACTGGTCAGATTATGCTGGGTAGTAATGCCCCAGGCATATAACTTTTTAGTAAAAGGTTTATCTTTGTCTTAAGCAAGCCCTGTCCATTGTTTCTGTCATTTGGGTTAACACACTTTTAAAATAAGCTGTGACCACCCTCAGGAAAGCACATAATGTCACTATCCTGTAATACAATCCTTCCCTTGCTTTTTCCACCTCCATGTCATCTTCCTTACATTCCCTCCTTAATTTCAAGTGCATAAAAGAAGCCACAAACTGTTCTTCTCTGGAGCATTTGAGAGCTTGCTCCATAGCCTATGTCATTGGTTTGGCTCAAATAAACTCTGATAAAAAATTATTTACACGTCTGGACATTTTTTATGTCAACATATCCAAAATTAATTTTAACATCTTTCTTCAAAATCTCATATTACCTAGATGCCTAAGTCAGGTACCTAGAATCACTGTTGACTTCTTCCTTTCCTCACCTTCACGCCAATTTTTCATGAATGCTGTGAGTCATATTCTTTAAATATCTCCCTGGCCCCCTATAATCTCTCCCTTATTTAATTTCTTGCAACTCTCCTAACTTGTCTGCCTATCTCTAGCCTGCCCTACTCCAACCCATTTTGCTTTCTATAATGCTATTTTGATCATGAGTGCCACTCTCCTGCTTAAAAGTCTATATCGGCTCTTACGATATGGTCCAAACTCATTACCATGACTCTGTCTTCTGGTCACTTCTCTCACACTCTCTGAGGGAATGCAGATCTCAGCCGCCATTCTCCCTAGAACCTTCCATTCCAACCCTTTCTGCTCCAACTCACCCCAGCCTGGATGACTCTACTTGCCTCTGAAAGAGGAGATGTCACCTGCCTCTAATGAGTCTCTCCTCACTCACCTGCCTGGATTAAAAGCCACTCCCACTTCACACTCTGTCTCCTACCTGGGAGAACTGAACCCATTGAATTCAAGTCATTTCTTTGTGTCTGTACCCTTGCTCAATTGCAGACTCCATGAGGGCAGACCTTGTGTCTGACTGGCTCACCATTTGTAGATGTTCATTGAATACTTGTGGATGATGGGACTAACTGGATGAATGAGCAGTTAGATAAAAGGTATGAGCCAGCGGGAGATAACATCCACAACGAAAGGTCAATGTAGAGCAAAACAGCTTCATTGCATGCGCCTGGGTGCAGGCGGACTGAGCCAAAAAAAAGGGGAGTCAGCCCCGAATAACAGTTGGGGTGTAGGTTACATACACAACTTCTAGCTTCCAGGAATTCCTGCTGACGTACTCTGCATGGCCCATTGTCCACTTTGCAGGTGGACTGGTCTGGTATCTCGTCCTGCATCTGCTGGGTGATTCATTGTCTTGCGGATAATCTGATAACCCATAGTCAACAGAAGACTGAGCATAGGTCATGCAAGCAATGCATTTTTCACAGTTTCTGCCTTTTGTAAGCTTTTACCTTTACCCTTTAAAATGTTACTAGCCTTTTAATTCTCATCTTATAATGATGATAAAAAGGGAAAAGGGGCGAAGTTTCTCTGTCTACTTCATGCACGTGTGGGGTTGTTGTGTACTCCTAAAAAGAATTTGTTAGATAACTTTTTGGGGAATGGGGTGATGGGGTACTGTTTCTGGGACAGGAAAAATGAGGAATCTTTGAGAGACATTTTGATTAGCATATGGTGCTTAGGTACAGAAGGGAGGGATGTATCCCATACTATAGGGTTAACTAGCTCTGGAGGTAATGGTGGGGGGTTATGTTAGGAGAGGAGGCTGAGTCTTGAAGAAGGCAAAGTAAAGAATGAGAGGGGTTGGTGGGGAGAGTAGGAGTAAAGGTTAAAGTAGCATGAAGTTTAGATAGAATGTCTCACCCTAACAAGGGAGTGGGACAGGCTGGTAACACTAAAACAGAGTGGAGAAAGATATAAGAGCCTAAAAAACAAGTGAGTGTCTGGGTTGCCCTGGGATGTGATATTTGGCCATCAGTTCCCACAACTGAAACCCCAGAGCATTGAAGAGGTCTCCTGAATTCGGGGATGGCAGGGTAGGTTGCCCTGGTATCGATTAAAAATGAAATTGGCCTACCTGCTACCATCAGAGTTACCCGAGGTAGAGTTCGAGATGACGGTCGGGGCACCCGTTCCTGGGCACCTTCAGTCTTCAGCCACGAGGCCAATCAGATCAAGGCCTGGATTGCCTGATCCGCCAGCCCAGGGAAGGGATGAGGACCGACTCTGCGCAGTCTGTCCGCAGTCCAACTTCCAGCGGGGCCCTCCACATTGAGGACATGGCTTAGGCGGTGGTCGGGGGTTGGGGCATTGCCTCACCAATGACCAGTCTGCACTTAAAGCAGGGACCTGGGGGTCCGCTCTGCTGACTGTGGTGGGTGCCCTTCTTCTGTCCTCTGAAGGGGGTTTGCTCACCCCTTTGATTAGTGGGGGCTCTGATGGCAGAGGCAAGCATTTGGAATTCTGCTATTCTTTGCTGTTTAGCCTCTTCGTTGAGATTATTAAAAACCTTAAGGGCTGGATTTAGAAGTTCCCGTTGAGAGGTTTGAGGGCCATCTTCCAGTTTTTGTAACTTTCTCCTAATGTCTGGGGCCGACTGAAAGATAAATCTCAGGTTTAAAATGACAGTCCCGTCTGGGCTAGTGGGATCTAAGTTAGTGTATCTTCTCATGGCCTGTGTGAGGGGGGATAGAAAGGCTGCAGGGTTCTCATTCCTTTCCTGGATTATTTCAGACAGTCTTTCATAGCTAACAGCCTTGTGTGAGGCTTTTTAAAGTCCCTCAATGCGACACATTATCATGTGGTCCCTGGCTTTCCTACCTGCCCCATTGTCCTGATAATTCCACCGGGGGCCCTGGCTAGGGACTGCTTCGGCCCCTACGGGGTTAGTGGGGGCCTGTCGCCTCAGAGCATCGGCATGGCCCTGGGTGTTAACCCAGACTCGATCTGTATCTTCTGGATTAAGGGTGGAAGACAGAATAACATGAATATCATTCCAAGTTAGATCACAAGACTGGGTAAGGTACTCGAATTCCTGAGTATAATTGGTGGAATCCTCAGTAAAGGATCCTAATCTTTTATTTATTTGGGACAAATCTGAGAGAGAAGGGGACATGAACTCTGACAGTCCCTTCAGCTCTCGCTGCTTCCCTCAGGGGTCATTCTAAAACGGGGGCCGAAGTAGGGGATGGATAGGGACCAAAGAGGGTTCCTGATTGCACGTGTGTGAGGGAGTCCTTTGCAGCGGTAGAGGAGTCGGAGCCAGAATAGGAGGTTCAAGGTAGGATGGGGGCCCACAGAAGGGGCTGAGGGAGGAGGTGGTGGAGCGAGGTCAGCTGGGTCAAAGGAGGAAACAGGAGAAGTTAGCTCGCCATCTTCAGAGGGAGGTTTGGGAGTGCAGCAGGAAGGTTTGGGAGGGAGAGCAAGAATCGCATAAAGAGGGGTATGATCTGAGTGCAAAGGGCCTGGGTGTAAGGAACCTCAGACACTTTCCTTGCCTTTGACAGAAATTGTCTAGGTCAGTGAGAATGTCGAAAGTGCCGTTCTCAGGCTATTGTGACCCATTGTCTAATTTATATTGAGGTCACACAGTGTTGCAGTAAAAATTGAATCACTTGGGATGTAAGTCCTGAATGAACTGTAGGGTCTGTGGATTTTTAGGAGACATCCTCGGGGTGTTGCACGAGATATGGATGATTGAGCGTTTCCCATGTTGCGGTGTGAGATGTTGCGGCCTAGCGGTCCGACGGACGGATACACTAGAGGAAGAAGAAGTCGCCCCCGCTTCTCCCCTAGAGTAGAGAGACGTGCAACTCACCTATATCAGGCGTCCCTAGATATATGGTGAGCTGAGGGAACCTGGTTCCCGAGGAGCATGTCCCGACCAGTGCTGGATTTCGAGAGGGACCATCACACAGGAGTGACTGAGTGATGTCCGGACAGGGGATAATGAGACAGCCTGGAGAATCAGACCGGTAGGCAAATAAACACTCACCAGTGAATTAGTGTCCGGTGTTGATCCTGGTTCAGCAGAAAGGTTGGAGGTCCAGTATCCGGCTGAGGGTGTGATCGATCCTGGTCCAACAGGAGGCCTGGAGGACTCCGGGGCCCGCAGTTGCCCCCTATGCGGGATCCTCACAGACCTCCCGGGTTTCGGCACCAAATAAAAGGTCTGAGCCAGCAGGAGATCACATCCACAACACAAGGCCAATGTAGAGCAAAATGGCTTTATTGCATGCGCCTGGGTGCAGGTGGGCTGAGCCAAAGAAAAGGGAGTCAGCCCCGAATAACAGTTGGGGTATAGGTTATAGACTTGCTTCTATCTTCCAGGAATTCCTGCTGATGTACTCTGCCTGGCCCATTGTCCACTTTGCAGGTGGACTGGTCTGGTATCTTGTCCTGCATCTGCTGGGTGACTCATTGTCTTTTGGATAATCTGATAACCCGTACTCAACAGAAGGCTGAGCACAGGTCATGCAAGCAATGCATTTTTCACAGTTTCCACCTTTTGCAAGCTTTTACCTTTACCCTTTAAAATGTTGCTAACCCTTTCATTAGGGACATGCCAAGGGTCCTTCGTCGCACCACACAGATGCCCTCTGCTGCTGCCAGTGCACGATCCTTCCTCCTTTGCACTTCTCTTCTGTACCCCACTTCTGACCCCTCACCTTCTGAAGTCCACGTGCATTTCCTCCTGCATGTAATCTTATCACGTTTTATTTAATTCATAGAAAAGTTGTGAGGTGGCATTATTACTTGCATTGTGGAGATAACGTTCCGAAAGCTGAAGCAAACTCCCAAAGTCACACTGCTGAGCAGTGGCAAAGCCAGCTGTCAGATGCTCTGTGCTTTGAGCCCTGTGCTCCTCTCATTGCTGTAATCTTGCGTGAACGTCTTATAGAGGCATTTTATTTGCAGGATTGTTCAGCTCCTTATGTGAATTTTCTGTATATTGCTAACTAGAGTGTTGAGACATGAAACTGGTCTTTTTTTTTTTTTTTTTTAACTGGAAGGTTTCAGGAAATGCTTGTTGGCAGGTTGACAAAAAATTCCAACTTATACCTGGGTCAGTTTCTGTGTGGGGGACAGGAAAGAGGAGTGTTCTTTAGGGCTGATTCCAGCTCTCCACCTTTCATCCCTGCAAGAGAAAGAGCTTGTCTCTAACCACAAACTCCATTTCTGGCACAAAACAGGAGCACAATAAACGTTAGTGGTCTTCTCTCTAGCCTTCGAAAACTTTTATGAAATTTCTAAGAACCCTCGAAGGGACCAGGTTTCCTGAAGCTTGCACAGCCTGGAAAGTTCGCCTCCCACTTTGTGTTTCTGAAGCTCCTGTTATGATTGCGTGCCTCATACATGGAGCCCTAGGACTGTTAAACATGGCAAGTGGTAGCCCTCAGTGTGCCTGGGTCCTGGAGGACAATGTCCCTAGCATTTGAACTCCACAAGGTCCCCTTGAGAAATTGACACTATTCTACTTGTTATCTTTCAAGAAAAAGCTATAGTTGATTGTCCTCTTAGGACAATCATATGGACATATTCATATGTTCATTTATTTATTTACCAAATATATATATTTGAAAACTAATAGCAGGCTTTGCTTGATCCACTGGGAGTACAGATCACAAGCAATTACAAAGACTAGAAAAATTTTGGGGCTGGAATGTTGGGAAAGGTTCTCTGGGGAAAGTAATGACTAGCTGAGATCTGGAAGATAAGATGTTTTCTAGGGACAGTGTGGGAGCACTGTGGCGGGCACTGGAGGGGACTCTAGAGAAACCCAAGCCTCATTCTCTGCCTTTTGGAAACTTAAAATTAAGTTAACAGGCAAGGCAGCCTCCTATAATATGGTTAAGAAACACTGCCAAACAGAAGCTATTGAGTGTCCAAATGGGTAAAATAGACTTTAAATGCTAAAGAATTCCTATAAGGTGAGATCACTGGGTTTAAAGGATCTGGGAAACTGGTGGAGAGATTTCAGTTCAATAACAGGAGGAGAAGGCTCAGGGTGAGAACCTTAGCACGTAAGGCTACCTCCCAAGGGAGTCCCTGCTATTGGGGGCACTCAAGCAGGTCCAAGGAGCCACTCATGGGTAAGATTGGGTGGTCAGGGGAGGAGGCGGAATTCATTCACAGGGGAGAACAGTATGTTCTAACTTCAGTTCGAATGCTTCTCTCATGATTCTGTGCTATATCTCAACGCCAACTGTGTTATTTAGTTACTGTTTTAATTAAAGAGATATACTTAAAAAGAAAGCTAATGCAGATCTACATTTATTAATGTAAATTATCTCTAACATTTATTAAGCAAAAGTAGCAAGATGTAAAAGAATGTGATGTATCCCATCACATGTGTAAAAAGGTACATTTATATACATATATCATAGATTATATATAATATATGTCATACATAAACTATTGCTAGAAAGTATAAAATAAGCAGGTAATACCAATTGCCTCTGGAGCGAGATGCTGACAGACCAGAGCATATATTACCTATTTTAAACAAATAAAAATAATTAAAAAAATCAGTATCAATCATGTGCCCATTTTATGTATTAGAATGTAGGCTATAAATGTACAAAAAGAACATGAGTAGTAGACACAAAGAGGCTGTCTTTATTTTTCTATATTTTCTAAAATGTCTCCGGGGAGCACGAACACGGTTTTTTATTGCAGAGTGGTGCCAAGTGAGCTGTTTGCTCACCGACCCCGAGCGGATAGGTGTGCCAGGCAGGAGGGAGCGGCGTGAGCGACATCCAGGCTGCAAGAGTCGAGGTGGAAGAACCGTCGGGGAGGAGATCTGTGATCCGCAAGTTTCAGCCTCCCTGGGAAAGGCTGGGCCAGGGATCAGGGAGAAGGAAGGATCCAGGGGCGGGATCGGAGACTGGCGTTGCTGTCCTAGCGTGAGGGGTGGAAGAGAGGGAATGGCTTTGGCGGAGAAGGCGTCCTGGAGGCTGAGCAGGGAGGCTCCTGCGAAGAGGAAGAGGAGGCCGGGGGAGGCATGCAGGCAGGGCGCCGAGACCGAAGCAAGATGGGAGCAGGGAGCAAGTGGCTGTCAGGCCCACTGAGGTCAGGTTCTAGAAGGCGCCTTCCAGTCCGCAGTGCACACAGCCTCAACAGCTGGATGTCGTGTCCCTGGCTGGAACTCAGGAGAGGTCAGGGCAGGCTGAGGAAAGGCTTAGGGGGACGGAGAAGTGAGAGCCGAGAATGGGCAGGGAGGAAGCAGGGGCGTGGGAAGGGTCCTGAGCTGGGGTCCAGATGATGGGGTGCAAGTCTGGCGAAACCCGGCTTGGGTCAGCTTGTCCCTGGACTGCAGAGGCTGCAGGGCCCTCTACTGCTGTGGAACGTGCCTGCCTGGCAGCGTCTGGCAAGTGAAGTGTCTGTGACCTCAGCATGACTTGACCTGCCGGTTCCAGTGGGGCATGCAGGGCCCACCTTAGGATACGCTGGCTGTGTGGAGGCTGGACTAGGTGGCCTCGGAGGCCGTGGGACACCAGCAGGTGTATGATTCTAGGCAACCAAGAAAAGCCCTCGCTGATGGAGTAGGTGAGGTGGAGGGAGGAGCCGAGTTTCCGGAGACAGATGACCAAGTGAAGGAGGTCTAAGGAAGGGAAAGCTTCTGAAGTCTGATCTGTTGAACAAACACGATGCCCAGGTAGGAAGGGCTGTGGGCAGCAGACAAGAACGTAGTCATCATTTCCCCTTTTCTCATGGTTCATGAGAAAGGGGCTCCCTCGTAAGTAGAATTGAATAAAATCAACTTGGCTTTCCATCCTGACCTGGACTATTGGAAATTCCAGTTCATATAAGACATCTCTCTCGATAGCCTTACCAGTCTCCTTGGAGAGGAAGTGAAGGCCTCTTAGAAACCTTAAATCTGAGGTTCTAAAAACATTCTGTTCATAGTTCTGAAAACCTAACACTGTATTTATCTCTCTGTTTGGGGCTCCATCAGAGGTGGGTGTTTCATTCTCCTTTCGGACTAAACAACAGGAAGACATATTTCCTTTTTTCCTAATTTCCCTTAGAAGAAAATGACATTTTCCCATACAGTTCTATTTTTTTCCTTTTGGTTTTTAATTATAAGAAGCACTAGCAGCTGATTTATTATGTGGGGAACAAGCTGTGTCTTTGGGAGCCGCGGCACCGTAATTACTAGAGTTAGCACTGCAGATACCTGCGCAGGGGCCGGCAGTCAATTTTGACTCAGAATAGATAATACATGGACTGCTATTAAGTTTAATGTAGATTAATGTGAGTTGCTTCCTTTTGCACGTATGTGTGCAGGTACCAATAATTAAGATTAATTTCCACTAGGTAGAACGGCCTTCACTGTGCACAGTGCCAGAAAATGCTTCTCTAATAGCTGTTAATTGGATATATTTGCTTTGATGGTGAAATCCTGATTAGTCTTGTTACCCTGAACGCCCCTCCTTGCTCCCCCACCCCGTGCCCACTCTTCAGGAGAAAAAAGAGATTGACAATAGCCGCGTCAGAGCTTTGGAGGTGATGAACTGTTTCGCACCCACCTATCTAAACCGTCCCATGCCCTCCATTTGCCAGTGACTCAGTCCTCGCTGCTTTCCCTTGCTGAGGGCCTACTGTGTTCATTCTTACTGCCGGTGGAAATGACACCCTGCTCATACAAACGAGGAATTTGAAGTTCAGCCAAGTTAAGGCACTTGCCCGGATCACAAGCTAAGGAACGATGCAATGGGGATCCCAGTCTGGCCACTTTCAGTACATAAGGATTTCAGAAGTTGCCAAGATGGGTCATGATGCTATCAACACGGCTGTGCTTTTCCATCCTCCTGTTCCTCTGCAGGTTTCAGAGCCTGAACCGGGTGCCGTATCCCTACCTTCTGTTTCTCTTGTCACTGTTATTTCCCTCCTCCCTGTACTGAATGGGTCAAAGTCAATTAGAAAGGAAGGGGATCCCTCAGAGTTGGTGAGAAGCACCAGGCAAAAGCCTGTTTATTTCTTCAGCAGGTCCCAGAGGCTGGTTTATGGACGGGAACGTTTTGACACGGTAGCAGTTCTAGAAGGATGTTCTACTGCTCCTCAGCGCCAATCACCCTCTTCATTCATATTCTACCATGAGAGCGTCCTTCCTTATATCTTTATGTTTTTCACACAGCATGGGTACTCATAAAAAGCAAAAATTGCTGGCAACAGTAACCCATTACCAGCTTCTCCTGGCTAACTCTGGTGGTGAAGGGGTTTGGCTGAAGGAACCACGTGAGGAAGAGAGAAGGCCCCTACATGAAGTTGCCCTCTCCAGGTTGGTGGCGTCTCCAGAAGAACTGAGGTGTGTTTTGCTGTGTCCACAGGGACCCCACCTGCTGCTTTCAAGGTTCCAAGGAAGCTCTCGGCTGCCTGAGAGCTGAGGAAGAATCTTGTCTCTGCATGAAGGAGCCTTGTGACCTTCTCAACTTACTCAATCTCTGCGCCCAGTCTTCTTCCCTCCGATACCACTTGACTCCCAGGGTGTTTTGGATTTTTTGCTTGCTCGTTTTTCAGAGAGGAAATGAGATAATCTGTGTTAAGTATTGCACTTATTTCAGGATTTGGCCCGTTCACTGAATATCACTTCCTTTTCCATTTCGAGGGACAGTGGCCCTACTGATGAGTTTAAGGAGAAGCAACAACATTTATGCATTTTTTTTCCCCTGGGGGAGCTGAATATACACTGACATCAACTAGGCAGAAACAAAGGTTCTTGCTACGTCTCTTTGGGGGAGACCATTCAAATCCTTCCTCATCTGTAAAAGAGAAAGTTGGACTCAGTCAGTGCAGTACCACTGGCATTTTGAACGGGCAGTTTGTCATTTGTGGGACTGTCTCGTGCATTAGAGCCCACGTAGCGTAACCTGCCTTGCTCACTAATCACCCACAGCGCCCTCAGTCACGTTTCTGAGTGCCCCCAGGGAGACACTAACTCCCCATTCCAGCTGAGGACCCTGGCCGAGTTCCTCAGGTGTCGTGTTCCTCAGAGGCTCCCTGCAGCCCTTTCCCCATGTTGGGGGAACCCCGGATCAGGCTGCTTTCTAGGAACAGCCTCCGATGGTCTGAGATGATCTGTGATAGAGGCTGGTCTAGCCACTCACCTTCCTCCCTCACCACAGGTAGCAGATATCAGCCTGGCTCCCAAATCCTCACCCATCATATGCTGGCCAAGGGACCTTATGGTTTGGAAGAGGTGAAGTGCCCTGACCTCTCCTCGATACTCTGTCCTCCTGTGGCTCTGAGTTGAAAGGGACAATTTAAGCCTTTTGTCCTTCTGCACGGGGTCTTATAGGCTGGCTGGCCTTCTGATCAGGAGTCGAAAGTGAAATCTGAAAAAGTATTATTGGTGTTTAGACAGCAGGATACGATTTGGGGGGGTAAGTCAAGCAGATGTGTTTAGTAGCTATAAGAGTATCTGCCTAGATTCTGCTTTCAGAATTCTTTGTAAATCCCACTACATTTATAAGGTGAATATATTAAACTATATTTTTCTGAGAGCTGTATAGCCTCATATTTGGCAGTTCTGGCTGTGAGTCCGGCTTGGGTTTGAACCCGGGTTCTGTCATTTGTCAGTGGTGTGATATGTGAATTACTAAACCTCTTGCAGCCCCAGTTTCTCACCTGAAAATGGGTAAAATAAAACCTATTTTGCAGAAGGCTATTTGTGAGAATAAGATAATGTCACAAAGCAACCAATAAGATGCCTGGCACATGGTAGGTTTGCAATTAGTGATGCTATTATTAGGAAGGAGAATAACTTATGAAAGGACAAAAATCTTAAGCCCAAAGAATAGGCTTAAATTAAGGCAAGACAGGCCAAAGTTAGCTCTGAAAAAATATCTTGAATGTAGGTATTGTTTTACGTTAGAATAAAGAATAAGAGAATGTCTGGAATTCCTGGAAATCTTCAGGAATACATGACCTGTTCCATCAGAAATAGTTCTGCTATGGCTTAACCCAGCGATTTTCAACTGATGTGCCACAAGAATTTGTAAAACGTGCCACACCTAACTCTTTAGTTAGGGACACTGACCTCTTTTCCCTTAGATTGTCAAATAAAAAAAAGGTGACAGCAGCCAACATAGTCGTCTGGTGTGAATGAATCAAAATAATACCTATTTTTTTTGTCAGATTGCCAAAAAAGTAACATATTTTGGTGTGTCACAGAATGTAAGTAATTAGTTTTTGTGTGCCACGAGAGGAAAAAGGTTGAAAATTGCTGGCTTAACTCGACAGAGGGAGAGACGTTGGGTTACCTCCAACAACTGTACATGATGGCTGTGTCCTCACCCGCCAGTGCACGTCTGATGGGCTCAGGCATGTGCCAGGCAGGTGTGCTTGGGTCTTGGCTGGCCTCTAATTTGCGTATGGCTCCAGAATACCCTGGGGGTCAAGGAAGTCCCATGCCATTTCAACTGAATGGACATTCACAGACCTTACTTTTCAAAAGAACCAGTGCTGAGGTCCATCTTCTTAATGAGGCCACACTTAAAAGAAGGAACTTGTATATGCCCATGGTTGGCAGGACATGCTGGATTCAGAGGTCTGCACACAGGCAAAGAATGTGGCAGCAAACATGGGCATTTCAAGATAATAACATTTGGGATATGACACATTAGCATGGAGTGGGACCCGTCTGGAGGAGTGGGATCTGAGCGAGGCCCACAAGATTAACCTCAGTGCGACAGGTAATCACAGAACTGGCGACCTGGCAGAGCAAAGCACTGGTGGCCTTCATGAGGGCCGCTCTGGCCTGAATGACCATGAGAGATAAGTGTGGCTTTCTTAGGAATGCTCAAGACAGAATCCTTGACTCTAATTCTGTGATTTTGGAGAGTGTGAATGGTGGGGGCAGTTGAGAGATAATGACATGACCTGAGGCCCTGGCACGGATGTGAGCCTGGCCACCTGAGGCTTATGCTAATGTCTGGGTCACTGGTGAAGGTGGGCAGCAGATGCTTCGACAGCTACTGAGGCTGCCATTGCTGTTAGGGCTGGAGTTTATCACAGGCCATTATTAAGGTATACACGGCATTCCTGTTGTGACCGAACTATTTGAGATGGAAGGCTGGAAGGACAGGATAGATGGAGGAAACGTGGATAGGAGGAACAGAGAAGGAAGGAAGCAAGGAGCGGATGAAACCTGAAATATAAGATAGAATCAGAGTGCTCTGTGCCGTTTTGGGTTTCATGTTCAAGAATGGAAATGCAAAGACACAGAAAACCCAGACAGTGACAAGGACCAAGGAGGATTCATAAGCAATAACAACAACAACAACAAAAAAAACACCTCTTTCACTACACTCAATATGAGCTGGGATGTGCTCAGAGTTAAAATCCAGACATGCATACAGCCAACTTGGGCAGTCACAAGCCTCTTGGATTTTAGTCCAATAATCAAAATGCTTCAAGAGGTAGTTTTATCACAAATTAAAAGGAACATTTCTTTTTCATTCTATTAAATTATTATATGAAATATGAAGTGATCATGGGTTGGAATTATTACCGGGACTAATGGATGGGACTTACGTGGAGGCAGGCTTAGCAGGCAATTTATCATTAAAAGACTGTCCAGCAATGAGGCAGACTTCCGGTGACATCTTGAGCTCTTGGTCATTGAAAATGAATTGTCAGGCAGGTAGTGGAAGTGATTCCCGCACTGGGTCAACGGTTAGACCAAAGACCTCTCAATTCTCTATTTCATTCCTAGGTTTTATGTTTCTAGAATCAAGAAGGACTTAGATAAATTCTTAATGTGGCAGATCCCATTACAATTTCTTATTGGAGGTTGAAATATAGTATAATACAAATTTATGGAGTAATGTCAAGGAGAGCGCAAGGGAAGAAAGGGGTAAAAGAACACTAACGAACATGTATTGTGCGAGGTAGGACCTGTGCTGAAGTTTATATTGCTTCATTTAATCCTCACAATTACCCTGGGAGGTAGGTGCGATTAGCGTCACTCTTACAGGTGAGGACACAGATGTTCAGAGAGGTTAAGTGACTTATCTGAAGTGACACAGTTAATTAGCAGCACAGATGGATTTTTGCCTAGTCTTTCTGAAGCCTAAATCCAACTCTCTCTGCGCTGCCATACCCCTCTGCAAAGTGTCTTTGCCTGGAAATTCCCCAGGTGCTGCTATGCATCCTGGCCCTGGCCAGTTGGCCTTGGTCGGAAGTGGTGTGACTTGCCTTCCCCTGTCGTTGTAAGGACTGCTCGCCTTGGGGCAGGGGGCACAGTGGTTGGTGAGCTGGGATTTCACTGCCATTGAGCAGTTGTGGGTTTCCCCCACTGCTCACATGCAAAATAGGTCCTACTGTCATTTGATCCCCAACACATATATCATAAAAGAAAATCCTAACTGAATAACACTGTATTACTTACAATTACTTGGCTTGGAAGTCAGGAAACAAGATTCTTTCCCCAGCCCCAGTTTTTCTTCTTTTTGAGACTCAGTTACTTAATTTTCAAAGGAAAGGAAAGAAGGAAAAGCCAATTATCTCTAAAGTCTTTCAAATTATATATTTATTATATAACATAATAATTATATATAAAGTATATATGTGTATATGCCTGTATATCTGTATATATACATATGTATATATACTTCTATTAATATTTAAATCAATATCTGCTTATCTATACTAGTATCTGCTACAGTGATATTGCTCAACAATCCCGAAACAAAAATATAGATTAATATCAATTGTTTGGCTCTGGAGTGCATTATTTAGTGATCCTCCTATAGACTTATTTAAAATAATAATAAAATAAAATTTTATTTTCTGATAGTGCCCTCATGGGTTGGTGCACTCCCAGGAGGATTGAAGGAAATTCACATGGATTAAAACAAAATCATCCACAAAGTAATGGCCACCAGCCAAGAGCTGACCACAGTCATGTGGGCTCTGGTGACAGGCCCGGGTCCAGGTCCTGACTCTCACAGTCCCTGGCTAGAGGAATCCTAGGCAGGTTATTTAACCTCTCTGAGCCTCAGTTTCCTCACTAGAAAGCGGGGTGAATAATACTTACCTGGTAAGATCATTGCGGACGACTGTGTATGCCAGTACCTGGTATAGGTTGGCATTCACCAGTGGTAGCTGATATTGTCATGCAGGTGCTGAAGTCCATCCACAGTTGCCCTCAAGGGCATGGCCAGCATTTCTTCTGCTGGGTTGGCATGCTGCACAGAGAGGCATTGCCAATCATTTGTGTACGAGGTAATTCATCTTGACTGTAGAAATAAAGTCTCTGGAAAAGCCATTCCCATTTGCTTTTAGCCACACCACAGAGGGTTCAGGGCATGTCCCCCTGCCTCTGTAAATCAGCCCTGGTCACCAATGTCGCTGCTGCGGCAGGCACACTGTCCCTGCAGTGCCTGCAGCCCAGCACTCCAGCCAGGAGGGGGTTAAAACCAACATTTGCAGATAAAGAGGTAAACATATTTACATTCCTCTCTTCACACTTTATGCATATGTCATGCAGTGAATAGTTTTAGAGGTCTGTTTGTACTATCTCTCCAGGATTTTTACAGTCTGGAGGACACAAAATCTCTATAAAGTGACTTATTGAAATAGAAGCAGATTGGTAAAACCGTTTCCCTCTTATGAACTGTGAAGAATGATCCTCTAAATGAAATCAGGAAGGAACTGGACAGAATCCTGTTTAATGGTCTGACAAAATGAATCACAACGATTCCAGACATCCATCACTGCTAAAAGGGAACCACAAATGATCTGTGAACCACTATATATTGATCACCCATGTAGTACAAGTGTCGGATTTAATGTTCACACACCATAGAGAGGCGGCAGGGACAGATGGTGCCTTAACTCTTCTTTGATAGATTTTAATGGTGAAATATTGATTTCTATCTGGCCAAGGCCTGCTGTTAGGGGCCAAAGTCATTTGTTGGGTATTGCCGGACACCCAGTCGGCCCAGTGTAATCAATCATTTTTGGCAAGGCAGGTGAAAATCCAGAGAGAAGCACCTTGGAACCCAAACTAGGGCGTGATATGTCTGAGTCCAGCCACCTAGAGAAAGAGAGAGAGAGAGAGAGGACTCTTGGAGATTGTGCTTGTAAAGAATTATTAATGATAAGACATGTTTACTGAGGAGAGTCGCAGCGAATCAGAGCTGACATGAAATAGTCTTGGAGCCTCGTGGAGAAAATGAGCCTCTTGCTAAGAGGGACTATATTTTATTTAAACATCCTTCTAAGGCTGAGAACTCAGGTAATCTGTTGTGTTACAAGCCACTGGCTGTTCTTGCCATCCAGAGAGATAACACTGAGGCGCTAATAGGAACACATCAATCACAATCACGCTGCAATTCCAGTGGTGTCTCGTCCTCCCAGCTCCTCTTTAAGCTCCTTAATAACGGTGATAACATAGTTCGGGGGCTGCTGAGAGGGGCTCTCCCCTCTGAGGGTCATATTCATAAAGTGAATAGCTTGCCAAGTCAGCACCTGGGGAAACAGATCTATGCTGGGACTTCCGTGCGCAGGCAGGGAGGAGCATGGACGACTGGGGAGGGTTGGAATCCAACAGGAGAATTTTCTGACATCTGTTGGCCCAGGTTCTGTGATGTCACTCCTACCTTCTTTCTAAGAAAGAGGTGTGAGTTTGTGTGTTATGTAATTATTAAGTAATGGGCTCATTTTCTTGGGCAGCTTATAAACTGGTCTTGAAGGCAATTCCCAAATGGAGCTCTCCAGGTGTTTGGAGTGATGGCAACCTCATGGGAATAGGTGTATGTCTTTCCAAGAAGACTCTGGGGCAGGGGTGGGGGAGGTCGGAGGGGAGCATGTGAGGCGGGTGATGGGTGGATGGGGTCTTCTTAGCCTCTGCAGCTCCATGTCACTCTCTAACCTGTCACCCGCAAGGACAAACATCTGTTTGCTGGTTTGACTTCCCCAGAGGCTATGATCTACTTGGAGGGTGGCAGTCATGTCTAATGAATTGTTATATCCTCAGTACTAAGACATGATCTTGGGACTTAGAAGATGCTCAGTATGTGAATATGGCTGCATACACAAATGTAGGTGTTTGTGTTGAAAAGAAGTCAGTTTATACTGCTTTGCACCTTTTGAGTATCCACATAAATACGTGTGTTGTATGTATATAAATATACACATTCATGAAGGAATGCACTGACCTCATAAAGACATGTAACATATTTTATATTTATTTGTGTGATTTACTATTTACAAGACACCGTATCACTATGGATAACAGCCTGGGCTCTGGAGCCAGACTGTTTGGATCCAAATACTGGCTCTACCACTTCCTAGATGATGACTTTGGACAAGTTGCTACAACTATTTGTGCATCAGTTACTTCATCTGTAAAATGGGTTTTACAGATGTTTAATGTGTTTTGAGAATTAAATGACTTCATAGATTAAGCATTTATAATGGTGCCTTGCATACATCGGGCATAAATGTTTTATATTATAAATTTATATTTAAATTACATATCTAGCCATGGCATTATATTAAAAACTTTTATATAAATGAATGCATATATATGCATGGAAATACATATTGGCCTCATTCTCAGTGATACAGCAAGCCTGAGAGCAGTACATTTAATTTGGGGGCGGTTTGGTGTATGGCAGGTATTTTGATTCAGTGTAAATTAGTATACTCTCAAGCTATTATTTCATGTTGAGGTTTCAGTGAGACTATACTTCCCTCAATGTGTTTATCTCTCAAAATCTGTTTGCAGCGGTGTGTGTCTCGCTGAACAAGTGCTTGTACTGGTGCACTCATACAAAGGTGTGAGGCAGAATGCGCCAGCTTTGTGGACTGCCCCAGCCGTGCAACCTGCCCCATGTGAGTGCAGGCAGATTCCACTTAGATTATCTTGCTTACCTAATGATTTTTGCTTCGCTGCCTTGCTCGATTGTGTTCACCAGGATGGCAGGCTATTAAAATGTCAGGGCACATTGAATTGTTGTTATCCAGGAGAGAGACCTTTCCAATCAACCTGTGCTCTGGGGGTTGCATAAACTGGAGAAGGCGATTGGAGAAAGGCTTTATGGCTTTTTCACATAGATGGGGGTGAACAGGGAGGTTGGGAGAGGGCACTGGGAGGGAGGGGAAGGAGAGGTGGGACAGGAGTGGGGTTAATGGCAGCTGAAGTGTGCTAATTAAATGCCATCTCCTCAAACAGGTATTGGTGGCTCCTTGCATTTATGGGTAACTGCAATAGGGCCTTGCTGTGTGATGCTGCGGTTTAGAGAAGGGAGGGGGAGGCGACTCGCAGTGGGCGGTGGGGGTGGGGCTGAGAGACTGCGGTGCTGAGAGTCAGGGTTGGGGAACAAGGAGCGACGTTATAAGGCAGAAATACCAAGGAGTGATACTCTAGAAGTACCAAGGCATTGGCAGGAAGGACTAGAGAGGAACACAAAGGTTTCCTTGGCGCTGCGCCTGTCCCACCGCTGCGGAGGTCCAAGTTCCTCGCGCCACCGGAGCTGGTGGGCGTTTCCGGGGGACTGCACGGTGCCACCCGCCGCAGTGCTGCCGTCGCGGCACCGTGGCCCGGCCCCGCCTCGGCCAGCTGGACAGTCTGGGACGTCCTTCTCTTCTTGCCGTCAAGTCTCATCTGGTCAAGGATTTATCTTCCTTCGGGGAGAGAGGGAACGCAGGGGCAAAGGACGTTCTCATAAAGAAGCCGGCGACCAGAGCCGCCGGAGCTCGCACACACTAGGACTTGCCGGGGTTGACTTCTCCCCTTTGTTCACACCATCGCACACATCTGTGGCTTCCCCGACCACGTCTGCTTCATTTGTGTTTCAAAGAGATCGCTTTGTTTTCGCTCGTGCACGGCTTTGCGAGGCGCCCCGAGGTGCCTCCCCCACCCCTCGGGCACCACCGACCCGCGGCCGGCTCCGTGGCCGCTGGGGGTGCCCGCGCCCTCGCCTTTGTCAGGTCCACCCGCGGGATTTCCATCTGCGCGCGCGCGGCCACACACACACACACACACACACACACACACTCGCACACGCACACGCGCACGCATGCGCTCCCCACCCCTCTGCCCGTTTCCCTGCCCCCATCCCGGAAAGCCACACCCACCAGGATTCTCCAGTGCCTCGCCCTTGCTCCGCCGCCGTGCCCTCCTGAGCTCCCACTTTGGTTTCTGGCCCCCGGCGCTGCCCATTCTTTCGGCTTGAATCAAACCACACTCAAAAGCTTCCCGCTTCCCTTCATCCGCCTTCTCTCTCGCCTGGCGGGGCACGTGCGGGTATCTTCGCGAGGCTGCGCCTGACTCCCCTTCCCTGGGTGCTCCCTCCCCCGAGGGTGCGGCGCTGCCCCGCAGGACCTGCGCTGGCCCGCTTCCCCGCCTGTGCTCGGACAGCGTCCCCTCGCAGCACGCTCTTCCACTGCTCCCTCCTTCCCGTCCTGAGCCGCGCCTCAGTCCCAGGGCCTCTATCTCTCTCACAGCTTTCTCATGGCTTATTGCAAACGTGTTTACTTATCTTGAACCCCTGCAACACTGGTAGTTCATTCATTTACTCAACAAACGCTTACTAAGTGTCTGCTCTGTTAGTATTAACCTATTGTTAAATATTGGTGATATAACAGGAAGAAAAACAGACACACGGTCAGGGACCATGTTATATTCATTTCTGTAACTTGGACCATACAGATGCTCGATGCATTTTGAATGGATGGATGAAAGAAAAAAATAAATCTCCCCATCCTCTTGAGCCACCTCGCCAGTATTTTGTTTGCTGTTTAATTATTCAAAATAAGAGAAGCTCATTATGACAAGCTTGATAGGTTTTACTTTCTCAAATTCCTGTATATCTGTTATGTCCCTGTGTCTCTGAAGCCACCTTCAGAGGTGGCTTTGGTCCAGTTCTAGCAGTCCACTTTAGTAAGGCTTAGTGAGTACCACGTCAAAGGTCAGGTGGCTCACTGGTGGCGGAGCCCACACCAGACTTTACCCTGGGCCTCTGTACTCCTAACCTAGCACTCTCTGCATGACACACAGGCCTGCATGTCCCTGTCTCCTCTGCCTGACACAGGCTTCCCAACCAGGAAAATGGGAAAAAGGGAATAGGCTGATGCCCAGTTTCCACTAACTCTCTTCCAGACTCCTCCTGGACCCTCCCTGGCATAAGAGGCATTGCTTAAAAGGGAGGTCTACGTAATAGATTCTAAGAGATGATTTTCTTTCTTAGCTTCTTCTTAACGCTTACCTTTGTCCCCAGTTATCTTTCTGAAGCATGGTTGGCTCATCTCTATGGTAACTGGATTTTCTGACAATCACCAGGAACCTGAGGCTGAGTGGTGTGCCCATCACTTGGGTCAGTTCTTTCCATGATTAGCTTTGTTTAATTAACTGGGAGGCTTCATGTACCTGGGCTGAGAGGGGCAGACAGCTCCTCAAATGCTTTCTGGACACTGTGCTAATGGCAGCTTTGGTCTCATGCCAGTAACTTTGACCTCACCCACTTGTGGCGCTTGAGACCCTCACTGTGTTGGTGAGGCCAAGGTTTCTACCCTCCCCCACCCCTAGGCTGTTGCTTTGGACCAACAGCCTGGGCAGGGGGAAGAAGAACAGGGAGCACTGGAGACTGGTCCCCAGCAGTAAAGCACAGCTGTCTTCTCCTGTGGTGCACAGGAGACAGTGTGGGCTCTATTGAGCATCAGCTGACACTGCTTAGATTTCATTCCCTGAGTTCAAAGTTCTTATCTGTGGAATGGGAATAATAAAGACTACCTTATAAGATTGCCACAAAATTCAGAGGCAATGTGTGTACAGTGACAATCTCAATGTCTTGCACAGAGTGTACCCAACACTGTGTCTCTCTCTCTCTCTGACGTAAGCACATGCTCACACAGACACATGTACACACACAGTCACAAGCTTCTTCAGCCCAGCCGGGCTCCTCTTAATTTTTCCACTTCCATCTCAGCCTTTTCTAATGTTCCTTTACTTTCCTTCCCCCTTGCTCCCTCCTTCTAATGTCCTCTTTTCATTTGGCTGCGTGTCCTTACTCCTTTAGGAAGTGATCTTACGGGGGCCAGGTTCTTGCCTCTTTGGGCACGTTCTTCTTCTCTCTCCTCATGACTCCTTTCCCAGCCATGGTGTCCTGTTCTGTAGTCATTCACCTTCATGTTTGTCACTCCGTCAGACCCTGGGCCCCTTGTGGCTTAGTGAGCTAGCAAACAGAGAACACTTGAAAAGGTTTGGTGGGAGGAAGGAAGGAAGGAAGGAGGAAGGAAGGGAGGAAGGAAGAAAGAACTGTTTTTATGATCCAAGGTCAGTCTGATGAACTCCAGAGGCCCCCACAAACCTTTATGCAAATTCATAAGAAGGGCTTTCTTTCTCCCTCCAGGGGATGGGCTGGACAACAGGCTGGGGCTCAGACCTCATTTGTCTCCTTAGTTCTCGTGCAGGACACACTGTGCAGCGTGTAAGTCACGCGGTAAAGGAGCCCAGGATGCAGTGTCGGCTGCCTGGGCACTGGTCTGACTCACGGTGCAGTTGAAGTGGCCCAGGCTGCTCCCATTAAAGAAATCTCTCCATTGGTCTGCTCTATGGTCCCAAGCTCCTTCCCAGTGTGACACAGCTGCCTACAGCCCATAGACTGCTCTCATTTGACAGAGGCTGTCACCTTCACGGCAGTGGGAGCAAAGAGTGCCTTTTCCGCTCATGGACCCTGACATCTGTCCTCATTGGATGACTTTCTGCTTTAATATGATTATAGACAATAGCAGTCTTATGCATAGTTTCTTTTATTAAGTGCCTAGTTAATGCTAGTTAATATTAAAACACTGCAATGGTTTTTGCTCCCCACAAATCTCCACGGAGTAGGCAAATTCTCCCTATTTCACAGATATGGAAATTGAGGTCCAGAGAAATAAGAGTTGGTGGGAAACACTTTCCAGCACTCTGTGGTCTCCTCTCCTCAGGGATTCTCCTTGGTGTCTGCCAGATGCTTGGAAGGACTCCTGGTTACATGGGAAAGGGCATTCTTGAGTGGGGAGTAATTTGGTTTCAAGCACTTGCTAGGTTACAGCTGTGTTTGGCCAGAGCCTGGCCCATATCAAAACCACCTGGACACTCCTTTACTGGAAAAGCATCTCTTTTCTTCTTGCCGAAGACCAATGAAAAAAGAAGGATTGGAACTTGGAGCTCCCAGGCGGCAGCATGCATTCAGAGGCGATTCTGCTAAGATAGATTGCAGGAATATGAAACACTTTTGTCACTTTTTAGAAGCAGGAGAGGCAGGAAAAGGAAAAGGTCATAATTTCATCTTGTCAAGTTTTCAATAATAAAATAATTTTTTCTCTTAATCTCTTGCCCTTTCCATAGGTCTCAATGCTCTCAAGTTACTAATTTTTCTACAATTTCCCGAAATACCAAGTCTCTCGCCTCAGGTTGAGTCTACTGGCAAGTGACTGTTTAGGTAACTTCAAAAATCCATTAGAAATGGCAGCATTGTGGGAACTGGGCTAGAGGAGGTGCGTACACTCTGCACTCCACAGATCTACACAGGAAACACAGGACAGACCTGAGTTCGAAAGTCTGTCCTGCTGCCTGTGCGTGGGCACCTGTAAAATGGCAGTAATTCTAAGGGCTTCACTGGGACACCTTGAGGAATGAATGAGAGGACAGGAAAGAAGGCATGAGATAAGATCTGGCCTACATAGGGCTCTCCCTAGACATTTACCACGTTCTCTCTGGTCATTTTAGCCACCTTGGTCCCCACTACAGGCTGGTCTTATGTGACTCTTGTTTGATCAGCTCTATGCAGCTGTTATGGGTTCTATGCCTAATTATTAAATTTTCATTTAGACTATTTTATCGTATGCTCTCCACTACAAGTGGGATTCCTTCAAGAATGGATTTGCTTTGTGTCTCTCCCCTTGATGTGGGCATCTTGGGTGTTGCATTGGTCTTTAAGCGGGCAGCTCGCAGAGAGTGGAGGCTCTGTTCCACTTGCTTTGTATCTCACATCATCTGGCCACTTGGCACATGTGTCTCTGAACCACATATGACCACTGTAAACACCTGACAGAAGCAGATTTGCTTAGTGGTTATGAGCAGTGAAGGAAGCCTCTGACACTAAGTACGAATCCATTGGTGGGTCACTCAGTGCCACTGAACCTCAGCAGCCCCATTGGTACAATGGGGATAGTGGAGAGTGTCTCCCAGGGTTAGTTTGAGGGTTACACGAAATTGCAGATGTAAAGAGTTACTCTCTGCCTGGTACAGAGTAAGTGCATCGTAAACGATAGGTATTGTTGTTTTCGGTTGTATTTTTATTCTTAATGTGTGAAAGTTGCCCATCTATCTGTGTCAAATATTCCTAGTGCTTTCCATTTTAATCTCTTAAGAAACCATTCTTACACAGACAACAGTATGGTGGTTACTAGAGGGAAGGGGGTGGGGCAAGGTAGAAAAAGGTATAGGGGGTCAAATATATGGTGGCAGAAGGAGACGTGACTTGGGTGGTGAACACACAATGCAATATACAGATGATGTGTTACAGAATTGTGCACTTGAAAGTTACATAACCTTATTAATGAATGTCACCCAATAAATTTAATAAAATTTAAAAAAGAAACCATTCATTATAAACTATCACTTCAATACTGAATAAAGATTGTGCTGTGACCACCTGGAGAAGCATTATCCCCTGAGCAGGTTATGGACTAAATGCATTTAAATTGCTCACTTGTCCATTAAAATAAACTGTTTAGTGCCAGTCAACATTTAGAAATTTTACCTGCACATTGCAAAGCAAATGGCCAGTCAAATATATTAATATAAGCAAACATCTAATTAGCCTGGAAAAGTTAGTTTATACACGTAGCAATGATTTGTATTCTTAAAAATAAAGTGGCTATTATTCCTTCTAGAAATTCTATTAACTGTCAAAGAATACTTCAAAGAGGTTCTCATTTGTTCATTCCATAAATATTTGAGTTATAGGGGATACGGAGATGAGCAAGACGCGGTCCATAGACCAACCATGCCTTGCTCATCTGCATATCCTTTGTGACTCAGCTGGACATACTGGGCACATTGGGAAAGAATAAGTAATATGATGGGGCAACTGGAGGGAGGGGGGTTGAGGTCCAGCATGGAGTCAGGCCAGGAAGCATGGGTAGGCTCCCAAGAGTTGCTAGTGGGGAGTGATGGGATCAGTTTGCATGTTAGATCACTGGAAGGATGGAGGATGGACTTAGGGGTGGGGAGAGGGGTTCTGCTGAAGCCAGGAGGAAGTTAGAAAATTGCATTTCAAAATGTGGTCCAGGAGCCATCTGAATCTGCACCGCCCACATCACCTGCATCATCTGCTTGCTGGAAACACAGACTCTATCTCCACTTTAGACCAGCTGAATCAGAACCAGCATTTTAATAAGGTCCCCAGTGATTTGCATCCACACTGCATTGAAAGACTGGAAAAATCTGAGACTGGACCAATGTGGGGCAGTGGCATTGAGGAGAGAGAGGAAGGAATCTGGATCCTATTTAAGTCTCTCGCTCCCTGAAAAGTGGAATGACTTAGCAGGAAGTAGCTGAAGGAATTTTTGGCAGGTTCTCCTTAGGAGCTGCTGGGTACATGTGCAGTTTGTGCCATCAGATATGTAAATTAGTTTGCTGCCTAGAGTTCATTAAGAAGTCCTCACATGTACTAAAAGAGAATGTGAAAGATAAATTACCTATGCAGGGCTAGGTAAATGCCATTTGAGTAGATAATTTAAAGTGAGTGGGGTCTTTCTTAGCTTGTTCTAATAGCCTTATGGGTATGTAATGGTCTTGGGGGGGGGTGAGAAACTGGGGCCATGGCTGGATAAACAATACAGGACCAGTGATGAATGGCTGGCAAAGCCTTGGGGGATGACCTCTCTTTTTAAAGAAAGAATGTCCATTCATTCAGACATTCATATACTGAATATTATGCCAGGCACTGGGAATACAGAGATGAACCAGACAGAAGTGTAAACGTGTCACAGACTGAAGGCATTTGAAGAGCCATGTGCGTGGACGCGACGTGTGCAGCAAGGACAGAGTCTCAGCACCTTGCTCAGCTTCTGCAGGCAACAGCAGATAGTACTTACACACAAAGGTTCTGCGCCAGGGCCACCCACACTCCACATTCTTCCCCCCCAGGGGACCTTGGGCAAGTCCTATAACCTCTTTGTGCCTCAGCTTCCACATTGCAAAATAGGACAGTTAACACTTCTTAGGGTGCTTATCAGGAAGAGAGGAGACTATGTGCATGAAATAGTCAGTGAAGGGTAGTAATTGTCATCATCATCGTCATGGTTGTTATTATTGTTGTTGTTATATTGTCCTTAACTTTGTTTTTATTCTCATGAGAGATACCAAAGATACAAAACACATCCTCAGCTCTCAGGAAATGTCCCAGCTAGAGAAAGAGTACACACCCATGGAAGATGGACCACCACCAACAGAAGCTAAATACGAGCCATCAGAGTTCTCAGCTCTGATGGAAGGTGCTCTCCCTGGGCTGGGACACTCAGGAAAGCCTTCTCAGGAGAGATGCTGCTGAGGCAGAAGGCTGAGTGAGAGGGAAGACGTGTCCTACAGTCACACTAGAGGGAGGGCAATAGCAGTGGAACCCGACAGATTTGAGGAGAGAAGGGTGACCACAGCCTTTGGCCCATGCCCTCATTGTGCACCGGGGAGCAGGCCAGAGGGCGGAGGCCACCTCGCTCCTGCTCAAGGTCACTCAGCAGGTGAGTTGTGCTGGACCGGAGCCCAGTTTTCAGCTCTGAGCTGCTTCTGTTTCCATCTCTGCAGCGCCGCTTCTACAGAGAACAGCTCAGCACAGGAGCTCACCAGGGCCACAGGGTGGCTATACTGTGAGGCCAAATGAGCAAGGTGGAAAGGAAGGAGCCTCGAGTTTTGAATCTGGTCAGGGATGAAATTCAACCTCTGTCACAATCAGCTGGGTCCCCTATACCCTGCTTTTATAATGAATGGCTCCTCCTGTCTCTTCCCTCCCTCTCTTTCCTTCCTCCTCTGGCTTCTGGTGGTTTGCTGGTGATCTCGGGTGCTCCTCAGCCTGTAGATGCTGTACAGCCTTCCTCTTCACACGGTTGCTCCCGATGTGCGTGTCTGTGTCCAAGTGTCTCTTTTCTATAAAGGTGTCTGTCACATTGGACTAAGGATCCTGTTTACTCCAGTAAGACTTTATCTTAACGTAAGTAATTATATCTGCAAAGACCTTATTTCCAAGTAAGATCACATTTGAGGTTCTGGGAGTGAAGACTTCAGCTTATGACTTTTTGAGAAACAGTTCAATCCATGACACTGGCCGCACAGCACTGTGGATTCCCATGTGTTCTATACACAGTCACTCTGACCAGGGCCTGGCACAAGGGAAGTGCTGAGGGCTAGGAACTCTTATTTCTCATTGTGATTCTTTCTAGCTGGTCCTCCAGCTCTAATGTCTGGCCTTCAATTTAGCTGAAATGGTAGGGCAGTCAATACAGAGGGATCTCATACGTCCCCGGGCAGACCACAGGCTGTGCCAGGTTCAAGCTTCCGTGTAATCTGGCACAAAGCAATCCAGCTCCTCTCCATCTTCCCACTGCATTATTTATAGCTATATCATATAATTTCTTATCTGCTTTGCACTATGGTTGGTTGTGAATGCTAGAAAACTCCCAGGTGAGATATTAGATGGAAGAACATTTAACCTATTCTCAAATATAGATCTGTTTGCATTCATTTTGGGGGCTCCTGTGTCCACAGCAGTGCCAGGCTCCCCAGATTTTGTGTGGTGCTGACCAGTGCTCGTGCTCTCTCTCTCTCTCTTTGTGTGTGTGTGTGTGTGTGTGTGTGTGTGTGTGTGTGTATGTGTGAGCATGTCTTTCTGTGCAGACATTCTTGTGGGAGGGAGAGCAACATGTGGTAGAGAGTCCAGCTCTGTCTGCTGTTGTAGTCAGCTCGTGCTGCTATAACAAATTATCATAGTCTGGGGACTTAAACAACAAACATTTATTTCTCACAGTTCCGGAGGCTGAAAGTCCAAGATCAAGGTGCCAGCCAATTGGATTCCTGGTGAGAGCTCTCTTGCAGATGGCTGCCTTCTCGCTGTGTCCTCACATGGTGAAGGGATTAGCTCTGATATGTCTGTTCCCATAAGGGCATTAATCCTGTTCAAGAGGGCTCCATGCTCATGACCTAATCATCCCCAAAGGCCTCATGTCCAAATACCATCACACTGGGGAGGAGAGCTTCAACCCATGAATTGTCAGGGACACACACATTCAGTCCACGGCATCTGCCCTGCAAGCTTTGCTCTTTCCATTCTGCCCCACCCCTGTGCCTTATCCTGCATGTTGACCCTTGTCACATGGGCCTCTGCTCCTGGGCTCCTTTCTGAACCTTGGACCCAGGTGGTTTCCATTCCATCTTTTCCCAGAACCTCCTTCTCCCCTAGTCAATGTTTGAAGTTGCCTATGCGCAGCAGGGACAGTGACTGGGAGGAGTAGCTGATGTCCGGGAGAAGAGGACTGTGGAACTCCATGCTGGAGGGATGGTGGTGCCATTCCAGTCCCCATCCTGTGTGCTGTTTGTAGACTCTCTGACTCTCTGTTCTTATTCTTAAACCCCCTTCCCTGTCGGTGGTGCCCTTTCTTCCTCTCAGGTACCCCATGCTCCCTGGCCTGTATCTAAACTTCTCTTGAGGAAAAGGCACTGTCAGTTCTTTGCTCTCAATGCCACCACAAGCCACAGGATTTTACTTTCTGTTTGCTCTCTGATTAGGGCCTGGAAGATGTTTCCCTGTGGAAGTGTCTGAGGTGAGGTCTGTGAGATGGGGCGTGTGACCTGAAGGTGTGTCCATGAGATTGATGGGCTGAGCAGAGACGAGAAACACAAATGATGGAAACACGGGGATGCACATGCCACCTGCATGCAGGAGATGTGCATACGTGCTGACCTGTGGGGGGCAGGAGAAGGACTGAATGGAAGGCAGAAACTGGCCCTGGTGGGGGGATCTGGGCACACTCTCTGGAGGAGGTGGCAGAGAGGCAGACAATAGCCGGAAGAAGAGAATGGTCAAGAGTGGTTTGAGAAGGGAGAACATTAACTATTGGAGCTAGAGCTAAGAGTCTCTGTAGGGAGCCAAGTGTGGAGATGGGGAGAAGAGTTCTGAAGTCCACACCCAGGAGAACTGGGATGAACCTGCTTATATTCACTTTGCTACCCAGGTGGATTTCCTTTGCCTCCCAGATCTCATCTCCCTTCCCCACAAGTCCTCTCTTTTGCAAGCGTTATCTAGCCCATATGGAACCTGGGTGCAAGTCAGAGTAAAATGCTTCATCTGGGCTGACCCGCCCCTGCAGGTATGACCTGTGGCCAGCAGATGGCGCCGCTGTGTGAATTGGAAAAACCATGGCAAATGACTGAACTTTCGATTCCCTTGGTGCCTTTAGCAGGGCATCTCAGAGCAAGACAGGCTTGTATACACCCCCTGAGCCCCAACCTATGGACCTTCTGGTACATCATCCCCTTTCAAAACTCTACAATCTTGACACGTGCTGTTCCTTCCTTCTGGAGTTCCTCTCTCTCTCTGTGAATTCCAACTCATCCCTCCAGACTCATCCCGAGTGACTTACCCTTGGTGATACTTTCTGACTTTCTGAGGCAGAAGGAGCGAGCTATTCTTTGAGTTCCTGAATGTACCACAGGGCTGGGCACTGCTCATCTGCCAACATATTCCAGACCAATCCTGGCCACCTAGCAGAAGGGGATGGGTGAACTGGGCAATATTCTTCAATGCATCATCCCATGTCTTCTCTCTTTATATTCTCTGCCACCGGAGATATGATAAAGTAAGTACCATTAATTTCACTGGGTAGTAAAGAAACTTATGGTCAAAGAGGGTCTGTGGCTTGCTGGAAGCCCCAGTCTACCTTTGCAATGTTATCTCCTGCAAGAACTCTAGATAGCCTAACTCACAATATACTCAATCAAGTAAAATTACTCCCAGCATCTTGGAGAGGCTCTATAGTGTCCTGCCCCTATGCCTTTACCCACACTGTACCCTTTTCAACTTAATTAAAAACTAACCCAAGTTTAAGGGCAAGCTCAAGTGCCACCTTCTCCGCGAGGATATCTATAATTTCTGGGCCCAGAGTCTTCGAAGCACTTGTTCAGTACTTGAACGGCATTTTGCTCAGAATCAGTAGTTAGCGTGCTCGTGGCTCACCTTGTCTGAGAGCTGGCAGTGATGAGCTCCAGGCTTTGTTTGTAATTGTGCCGTCTGCACTGCCGAGGCCGGTGCCAGATGCAGGGAGGTGCACGGCAGTGCTCACTGGGCTGGAGGTGCTATTTCATTGACGTGTTTATTTACCACCTCTCGCCCACCTTTCTCCAGAAAAAGTTAAGGCAGCATGTCTCGTTTTAAATAAGTTAAATCAGTGGCTCTCAAACTATTTCATCCAAGACCCATAATAACAAATACATTTTGCATCATGATCCTGTACACACACACACACACACACACACACACACACACACACACATTTTTTCTTTGAAACTAAAGTTTTCCAGCATCTCCACTGACAAGCTACAACACACTAATATTTTCTAGTCAATTCCATTCTGCTTTAAAAATGCTGGTTGTGACCTATTAAATTGATTTCACAACCCGCTAATGGGTCATGGCCCTCAGTTTGAAAACACTAATTGAGACCAACAAGAGGCAGGATTCTGAGGAAGCACTGGCCAGTGGGCCAACACGGGTTCCATCCTTGCACAGGCGTGGGAGGGATTGGTGGAGGCTGGGCTCAGTGAGGAGGTATCTGGACCTGGAGTCAGATGGGTTGCCCTCCTGTGACCATCTGAAGTGATCTGGGTGAATGCCCTGGCATATTTCCACCCCTCATTCTGTTTGCTGTCTGTCACCCAGGACCCTCCTGCTGTGCCTTGGGAGCCCCCTTTGATGACCAACAATGGCAAGGCCCTTCTTCTCTACTTCTCCACACTGGTGTTACTCCTTCCACTATCCTGACACTATTGTCTGTTTGTCACCAAGGACTGTGAGGAGGGGAGGGATGTGTTTTGTCCATTTTTACCCCATCAGTACTTGCGAGTGCTTGGCGTACAGGTGCTCAGTGAGCCCCGGCTGAATAACTGAATGAGTGAATAAACAAGTAGTGACTGTAACATTGGAGTCCTGCTGAGTGAGGTGTTCAGGGTTGCTGACTGTGGTGCCCTCAGGGGTTAGGCAGGGAGCACAACTGCATGAAGCAGCCATGCGGGAGGCAGGAGGTGCCACATCCATGCAGCCCCTGGGAAGGCCATGTCTGTGTGTGCACCCCTTCCTGCTGCTGTGACAAATCACCACCAGCCCAATGGCTAAAACAAGAGGTTTATTCTCTTATGGCTCTGGAGGCCAGAGATCTGACTGAGTCTTCAGGGCTAAAATCAAGGTGGCCACCGAGCTGGTTTCCTCTTGAGATTGCTCCTCTCCTCCTCCAGACTCTGGGGGAGGAAAAGAACACATCACTCTAGTCTCTGGCTGTGTGGTCACATGAACTTCTCTTCTTTGGTGTCAACTCTTCCTTAGTATCCTCCTTGTAAGGGTCCTGTGATTGCAGTTAGGGCCCACTCAAAATATCCAGGATCATCTCTCCATCTCAATAGCCTTAATCATATCTTCAGAGTCATTTTTGCCATGTAAGGTGACATCCCCGGTTTTGATTAGGACCAGAGTATCTCTGGGCATCAGTCTTCAGTCTACCATACCATGGCTGAACAGACTTAGAGGGAGGGTTGGAGATAAGAGGAAGCAGACATTCTTCTGGTCCAGGCTTCTTCCTATAGACACAGGAAAGTGAGGCCCACAGAGAGGGAGTGACTAGCCCATGGCCCTTTGCCGCTGAGGAGCAGGGCCAGGATTCCACTCTGGCCTTTGCGGCTTCCACAGACACTGCTTCTCAGCTCTCCGGGGACTCTGATATGTTTCTTTGCCATGTATCCTCAGCAGTGGTATCTAAAATGCCAGACAAATATTCAGCACTTGTATTTTCCACCCTAAAAGTCAGACATGTTGTCAGTTATTTCAGGACTTTTGAAGTTGAACTAATACATGAAAAGCTGGTATTACTTTCCACAGAGATGGCGCCTCCTTCAAGTCAGGAGGATTTTTAAAGCCCCTGTGAGCTGCCCGGGGCACCTTAAAATAAATGTAGGCACTCCTGTCTTCTAATCCTATTAATTATTCATGTCTTACTTTCCATTCAAACTACTCATATCCCAAGTACTCTATACATTTTTTTTTCTTGGTTGTAATCATGCAGTTCAATAAATCCAAAGAAGGTTACTAGTCCTCATGTTCAGAGGCCCAAATCCCTTCAGTTCTGCATAGGGAAGGATTAGGAGGTTTAACCTTTTCCTTCTAAATTGAACCAGTGTCAGAAAAGAAATACAAGAACTAACTTAGGAAAAAACACCAAGGAAGATATGATTTTGATCAGTCCCATGGGGCACCCCACCCAGTGTGTCCCTGGATATTTGTGAGGGGCAAGTCCTCCCTAATGGTGTCTCTGAATGTGCCCAAATATCCTAATCTACTTCTAAAAAACCAACATGGCTTAGTCAATTTCCATTGATAGATAGATAGATAAATAGATAGATAGGATTCTTTATCTATACATACGTACATCCATATATACACACACACACACACGTATATAGATGTGCATATGGGTATGTGTATGTGTGTGTTCCTATGCGACCCTTTTAGAATAATGCATTTCATAACTTTATCCTAATCACCTCTGTATAAAGTAGCGTTTAATGATACTGTTTTCCAACAAGCAAAGGAGAACAATGAAAGTGGGGAGAGTTCCCTATAACATTCTGGATGTGGACAACTGTCCTTGTTTTCTTTGTAATTCTTGTTCTCAGGCCCATCAATTGACAAGGCAGATTAAGGCTCAGTGTACCGGCTGGCAAATGTCTGGGTGGGAAAGGAACCTCCTTGCCAAGACCAATGGGGTTTAAGCAGATGTCTGGGCATCCCACGGATGTGTCACCCAGAGGAGGACTTAAGATGTTTGGGCTACATCCCCATGGATAGCAGGACCAGTCATCCCCTTGAAGGTGTGATTATTCCTTTGTGCATCTCATGCAGCCTGATCACTTTGAACATTTATGGTGATTGGTTATGCACTTATCTTTTATTTCCTACTAAACTGGAAGTTCTACATTGGACTTACCTTTGTTTCTCCCATCTGAGGACCTGGACCCAGCACTCAAATACTTGTTGAATGTTTGCTTTGGTTGAAATATCCCTGTTCTGAGATTTTTATGTTTTACCTTTTACAGTAGCCAAACATTAGGGTTTTCTGTCGCAGAAAATGCTAATTAAATATCCATAACAGCCAGTAAGGGTGGCAAATGAACCTCAGTAAGGAGGGTGGTGAAAGACAGTGGAGAGCGCTGGGTTCTGGGGCACAGAGTATGCTCACTGAAGCCAATGGACAGCACTACTCAGCTCCAACCAAGGTGAACATTTGTGAATAAGGATTTAGTGTTTCTAGATCATTCTGTTTTTCAAAAGAAGCTGTAAAACACCAATTTTAATGTGCAACTGTCTGGCTTGATTAGATCTACAGGTCACCAGCTGGAGAACTTTCCTCTCTAAAGCTACCCTCTGATTAACCAAACAATCAATTGCATACATGGAATAGTCTAGTGTAGTGGGCAGTTTGACTGCTCACTGTCTCCCTTTCTCTCCTTCAAAAATATTTTATTTTGGCCCTGGCCGGTTATGACTAAGTGGATAGAGCATTGGCCTGTGCATGGAAGGGTTGTGGGTTCAATTCTTGGTGAGGTTGCATCCCAGCCTTGGTTGGGGTGCATATAGAAGGCAAAAACTTGATGTCTCTCTCTCACATCGATGTTTCTTTCTCTCTGTCTTTCTTTCTCTCTACTCCTCCCTCCTTCCTTTCCACTCTCTCTACAAAAATAAATAAATAAATGAAAAAATGCCCTCAGATGAGGATTAAACAAACAAAAAAATCTTAATTTTGTTCCAGGATTTCATTCTGTTGTGCTACATTCATGACTAGCTCTGGAATAACTTTCTTTCTAGTGAAATGATCATTTGGAAGACTAAATTGAAATCAAATTAGAAATAACTTGTATTATTTTGCAATTAACTTGGTCATATTTAACAAATATTAATTGCTTGCTAAACAGATAATGGGTTCTACACAGGACCCAAAGATGAGTTAAAGCATTGTATACATGTTATATATACATAAATGTAATATCTAGAGCAACCAGTCAAAAGCTATACAAAGAGATACATTTAAAAACTTATAGATAAATCAAAATGTAATTATAGAAAAAGTTTAAGTAAAACACAGAAAGGCAGAAAAAATAAAACTGAGCAATAAGAAACAAAAAGTGGAAAATAAAAATTAAATTGGTGGACTTAGCACTAGCATATCAATACATAAATCCATTATAAATAGTCTAAAAACATCAATTAAAAGGCAGACATTGAGAGTGGATTAAAAAGTATGGCCCAACTATCTGCTGTATAAAAGAAACTCACTTCAAATATAATGATAGAGGCAGGTTGAAAGTAAAAAAGATGGAAGAAGATAAATGATGCAAACATTAAGTAAAAAAACAGAAGTGGCTATATTAATATTACATAAAGTAGACTTCAGAATGCAGAAAATTTCCAGACAGAGGGGGGCATTATCTAATGATCAAAGAGTTACTCTAACAAGAAGACATAACATTTTTAAATGTGTGCAACAAACAACAGAGCTGAAAACTCTAAAGCCAAAACTAATAAAAATGAAAGGAGGAATAGACAAATCTACAATAATAGGTGGAGACTCACGCCCCTATCTCAAGAATTGATAGAATAACTAGACAGAAAATTAGCCAGAATAAAAAAGATTCAACAATGCCATCAACTGACTGGATCAAGTCAGCATTTATACAACTCTCCACTCAACAACAGCAGAATACACATTCTTTTCAAGTGCCCACAGAGCATATACCAATATAGATCATACTCTGGGCCATAAAACAAATTTAAAACAGTTGAAATCTTACAAAATGTGTTCTCCGATCACAATGGAATTAAACTAGACACCCATAATGTAAAGATCACGGGAAAATATCCAGGCACTTGGAAACTAAACAATACAATTCTAAATAATCCATAAATCAAAGACAAAATCTCAAGAGTGATTTAAAAAATACATAGAACTGAATAAAAATGAAAATATAACATAAAAAATTGAAGGATGCAGATAAATCAGTGCTGAAAGGAAAATGTACATCACAAAATTCGTACATCAGACAAGAGGAATTATTTTAAATCAATATATAAGTTCTTACTTTGAATACCTAGAAAAAGAAGAGCAAAATCAAACAAAAATCAAGCAGAAAGAAGGCAAAAATAATGATGAAAACAGAAATCAATGAAATAGAAAACAAAAAAAAAAAAGAGAAAAATCAATGAAACAAAAATTGGGTTCTTTGAAACGATCAATAAAATTGACAAACCTATAGCAAGAAAAAAGAGAGAGAGGGAAAGAGAGAGAGAGAGAGATGACTAATATCAATGAAACAGGAGATATCACTACAGACCCTGCAGACATCTAAAGCATAATAAGAGAATACCATGAACAACCCTACACACATAAATGTGACAATTTAGGTTAAGTGGATCAATTCCTAGGAAAATACAAACTATCACAACTCATCCAATATAAAATAGATAATTTAACTAGCCCTGTAACTATTATGGAAAGTGAATTAATAATTTAAAAACTCTCATAAAGAAATCTCCAGGCCCATATAGTTTCAATGGAGAATTCTATAAAATATTTAAAGAAGAATTAGTGCCAACTTTACATAATCTTTTCCAGAAAGTAGAAGAGGAGGAAACATTTCCAATTTGTTTTACAAGGCTGATATTTCCTTGCTACCCAAACCAGACAAATACATTACAAAACAAGAAAACTACAGTCTAACACCTCTCATAAATATAGGTGCAATAATCTTTTTTTAACCTACTTTTAAAAGTTTTTTATTTTATTTACTTTATTTTTTATTGAATTTATTGGATTGCCAATGTTTTGTTAGAGATTACTAATCTGGGGCACAGAGCATGCTCACTGAAGCCAATGGATGGATTACTAATCTCTAACAAAACATTGACCAATAGAATTCAGCAATACATTAAAAAAATTATATACCATGATCAAGCTGACTTTGTTCCAGGGATAAAAGATTAGTTCAATATTCAAAAATCATCAAAGTCATCCACCCGATTAACAAGCCAAAGAAGAAAATCACATGATCACATTACTTGATGCAGAAAAGCATTTGACAAAATTCAATCTCCAATCATTACAAAACTCTTAGAAAAGCAGAAATAGAGGAAACTTCCTAAACTTGATAAAGAATATATATTTTTAAAAAAACCATAGCTACCATATTACTACTTACCACCTAAGATCGGGAATAAGATAAGGATGTCAACTGTCAACACTCTTATTCAAGATAGTGCTGGGAAATTTTCCAGGGCAATAAGGCAAGAAAAGGAAATACAAGCATACAGATTAGAAAGATAAAACTGTCCCTCTTTCCAGATGACATGATTGTCTATACAGAAAGTCCCAAGGAATAAAAAACAAAACAAAAAACTATCCTAGAACTAAAAAGTTCAACAAGGTCACAGAATACAAGATAAATAAACAAAAATCAATTACACTTCTACATATTAACAACAAACGTGTGGAAACTGAAATTAAAAATAAAATATCATTTATAATCACTCTAAAATATAAAATACTTAGATGTAAATCTAACAAAATTTGTACATGATTTGTATGCTGAAAACTACAAAAACAGTAATGAAAAAAAATAATGAAATTCCAAATAAATGGGGAGACATACTATGTTCATGAGGTGGAAGACTCAGCATAAGGCACCAGTTCTCCCCAAATTGATCTACAGGTTTGATGTAATTCCTATAAATTCCTAGTGAGATTTTTTTGTAGATATAGTCAAAATTATTCTAAAAGTAATGTGGAAAGGCATAGGAACTAGAATAAACAAGACAATTTTGAAAGAGAAGAATAAGAGAAGAACTCAGTCTACTTAATTTCCAGGTTTATTATATAGCTCTAGATGGTGTGGCACTAGCAGACGAATAAACACAGATCAATGGAACAGAATAAAGAGCTGAAATAGACCCAGACAAATATGCTCAACTGATATTAGGGAAAGGTGAAAAGCAATTCACTGGAGGAAGGATAGCCATTTCAATAAGTAGTGCTAGCACAGTTGGCACAAAATGACTAAGTCTCACACCTTATACAAAAGTGAACAGAATATTGATCATGAACTTAAATGTAAAACATAAAACTATAAACCTTTTATTTTATAAAACAGGACAGAATCATCTGGATCCAGGATTAAGCAAAGGGTTCTTAGAATTAACACCAAAAGAATGATACCTAATAGAAAAAATATATAGATAAATTGTACTTCATCAAAATTAAAAACTTCTGGGAAAGATCCTATTAGGAAGATGAAATGCTTGATATCCAATGTCATTAGGGAAATGCAAATTAAAGCCACAAGATAACCCTATACACCTATTAGAATGGCCAAAATCTAAAACACTGACAACATAAAATGCTGGTGAAGATATGAAGAAACAGGAACTCCCATTCATTGCTGGTGGGAATGCCAAATGGTACAATCACTTTGGAATACTGTTTGGCAGTTTCTTAGAAAACTAAATATAATCTCACACATGATCCAGCAATCAAACTCCTTGGTATTTACCCAAATGAGTTGAAAATTTATTTCACAAAGAAATGTGCACACATATGTTTATAACAACTTTATTCATAATTGCCCAAATTTGGAAGCAACCAAGATGTCCTTCAGTAGGTGAATGGATGAATAAGCTGTGGTACATCCAGACAATAGAATATTATTCAGTGCTTAAATAAAAGAGCTCTTAAACCATGAAAAAACTTGGAAGAACCTTAAATGCACATTGCTAAGTGAAAGAAGGCAATCTGAAAAGGCTACATATGGTCTGATTCCAACTATATGACCTTCTGGAAAAAGCAAACCTCTGAAGACAGTAAAAAAGATCAGTAGTTCCCGGGGTTGAAGAGGGAGAGGAAGAGGAATAGTCAACACAAAGACTTTTTAGGACAGGGACACTGTTCTGTGTAATACTATAATGGTGGATATTTGTCAAAACCCACAGAATGTGCAATACCTAGAGTGGACTATGGGGTTGGTTGTAATTACATAATTTAAACTGTGGACTTGGGGTGATGATCGATATATGTTCATAGACTGTAACAAATATACACTCTGGTGTGGGATGTTGATTGGTGGGGGAGGCTGTGCATATATGGGGCAGGGTGGGCAGAAGGTACATGGAAACTCTCTGTACTTTCTTCTCAATTTTTCAGAGAACTTAAAACTGCTCTAAAAGTAAAGTCTGTGTAAAGATTATATAAATAAAATAAAGGTGAATGACAACATCAAATTCTGGCAATGATGTGGAGAAAATGGAGCTTTCATACATTGCTGGTGGGAATATAAAACAGAAAACAGCTTGGCAGTTCTTAGAAAACTAAACATGAAACTACCAGACAACCCTGGGCATTTATCCCAGAGAAATGAAGACCTATATGTACACACAAAACCTTGTGGAATGATGTAGTAGTTTTACTTATAATAGCCCCAAAGTGGATGCAACCCAGCTGCTCTTCAGTAGGTGAATGATTAAGCACATTGTGGTACATCTGTGCCATGAAATAGTATTCAGCAGTAAAAAGGAATAGACTATTCATATATGCCACAACCTGGATGAATCTCCAGAGATGAAGCTAAGTGGAAAAAAAAAATCCTAAGAAGTTGTATACTGTACAGTTTCATTTATATAACATTCTTGAAATGACAAAATTTTAGAAATGTAGAAAGAGATCAGTGATTGCCAAAGGTTAAGGGGAAGGAAGTGGGAGGGTAGTAGGTAGGGCTATGGAAGGGCAACCTGAAACATCCCTGTGCTGTTGGAAAATCTCTGTGTCTTGTGATACTGTTATACAGTTTTGCAAGATGTCACCATTGAGGGAAACTGGGTAAAGGGTATATGGGCTCTCTCTGTATTACTTCTTACAACTGCTTGTGAGTCTATAATCTCAAAATAAAAAGTCTAATTAAAAATACAATTTGATAGGTTAAAAAGGACTGCAGACTATTGCATACTATGAATAGACTACAATTTATTCAGCCAATTTTTACTGTTTTACGTTTAGGTTCTTATAATTCTCTTATTTCACAAAGCACTGGTATGGATGCCTTTACAGCTAAATTGGCACCTATTCTTACTCATTTTCTTATACTATGTCCCTAGAAATAAGATTACTGTTTCAAGGGCTATGTATTTTTCTCATACTTTCAGGACCCCTTTGCATCCCCAAAATAGAAAGATTCAATATATGGAGGCATTGAAGTTATGTGAGCATTTAAATGATGCCAGTGCCCTCTGTATTTCTCTTGAGCGACTGAGGCATAGGAGATTGCTAAAGCAGCACAATAAGCACATTTTAATAACTTTTGATACACATTTCAAAATTTTTTCATTTGAAAAATGTGGATAATAATAGTACCTGCCTTCTGGGGTTGTTGTGGGAATTCAGCACATGGAAAGCACTGGAAGAATGCTGGCCACATAATAAAGGCTCCATAAATGTTAGCTGCCATTATGATTGTGATTCTGACTGGATCCAGAAATACCGCAATGATTTTTACCAGCCTGTAGGGGGAGCCCATTGCCTCACAGCCCTGCCCGCACCAGGCATTCATTAACTATTTCCATCTTCGCCAAGTTTCACTGTTATTTTATTTGGCATTTCTTAGATTATTAATGAGTGGGAACACTTTTTTTCATTTTTTTTGACATTTATAGATGGTTTCTGTGTCTTGCCTGCTTTGAAGAAATTTTTACATATTTAGTATATGTGGTGAAAATATTTTGTTACCTTGTTTGACTTTTAACTCTCAAATTATGTTTCTTGATACAAAAGGTTTTAGAAGCTTTAGAAAGTCCTACTTAGCAAAATTTCTATATGGATTTGCTATTGATGATATGTCTATAAGGACCTTCCCCTTTATTTTTCATGTTTTATTTTCTTTAATTTTTAATGAATCCTAGGTGCAACAAATTGTTTGATCAAGATACTCTCTTCATTGGTGAATGCTTGTCCTCTTACATGCATTCACTCCTTTGATTTTAAGAATGTAATGAGTTTGATATAATTTACATTCTTCTATGTAATCTGCCTTCACCCTATCTCCTCCCTCTTACTACTTGAGTAAACCATTCAAAAGTCTGTATTTATTCCTTCTGTTTGTATAGCTTTATCTATATGTTTTCTGAAGTATACATTGTATTTAAGTTGTTTTTATTCTTATAGAGTATCATGCTGCATGTAATCTTCTGACAGGACATTTTCCCCATTTAATATTATGTCGCTCAGCTTAATCATTATACCTGTGTTCAATTGTACTTTATTGACTGTATATGGACTCAGTTGTGTCCACTCACGCACTCTTTCATTTATGGACATTTAGGTCACCATCATGCCTAGCACTGTTCTAAATACACATATACATTTTTTTTTTCATGTGTACAGGTGCAAAAGTTTCTGTTGAGTATATACCTAAGAGTAGAATTGCTGAGTTATCTATCTTTTCCTTCCAGAAGCATTGTTAAAGAGATTTTGTGGGGCCACATCCTCTCCAACACTTTGTATTGCTAGACTTTTAAATTTTCTTTTCCCAACTGAATAGTGTTAGGGTATATCTAAAATAGTATCAGTATGGGTATTGGACAGAAAATGGTATTTCACAATGTTCTTGCTTTGCATGTCCCTGGTCTCTTCTTGTGTTTATTGGCTTATATGTTTTCTCTGTGGTAAGGTGCCTATTTGTGTCTTTTGCTCATTTTCTTTTTACATTTTAATTTGTACATGTAAATCTTTAGCAACATGACATTTATTTTTGGCTAAGATGTATATGAACTTATCTTTTTGACAAATAGATCAAATGTTTTTCCAACAACTATCTTATTTTGGACTATTCCTCAAGAAGCTTATAGTTTTCTCCATATACTTTCTTTACAATCTTCCTAAGTTTGTAATTAAGATCTTTGATTATGCTGATGACAAATAACTGTTGGTCTTCCTTGATGGGGTTGCCTTAGTGGTGTGCAAATAACCATGCAGGCCTGTCTGTGTAGATGCCTCAAACAAACACAGTTCTGCTGGAAAGCCCTGCTAATCCAGGTGAAGACAATTTTACTTGCTGTGCAACTAGCCCATGACAGCCAGCGCAGCTGTTTCAGCTTCACAGACCTGGCATGCTTCAGGGGCTCAGTCAATGCTGGCCGGTTAACATAAGATGAATAATTCAGCAAATGATTTCACTAATTTCACACCTTTCTCTCTATGAGCTCAGTTATGCAGGCAAAACATTGGGCCCTTCTTTTCTGGAACACAGTCTTAATTTTCCACATGCTCTTTAAAACACACCATCGAGTTACTTTTCTCCTTTAAAAAGAGACCTTCACACGAGAAGATAGACGTAACACACACATACATGCATTTGCATGATACTGAACAGACTTTCTATTTTTAAAAATGTAGTTTGGCTTTGAGGGAAAAGTATCAACCTTTGGATCCTGTGGTCCTCATTGCCAGGCAGGAAGGCCATGAAAAATGCTTACTATTTGAAGGCCATGAAAAAATACTCGGTACCCTAGTGCTGATCGGCACTTTTGAGAGAATCAGCAGACCCAGGGAGTTGGTAATGGGTACTAACGAGCTTTGTATCCTGAAATCCATATTGCAGAAGGGATTGGAATCTCCAGAAAGCCACATCTGTGTGCTCCTCGCCAGACCTCAGCAAGAAGCCTGAATACAGCATGTCATTATGATTAATTGTGGGTAATGAGGGTCTTACGAACCCAAGAAAGAGGAGCGTTTGTTTCTCTACTGCTACAGTTATAGCCCCCGATTTGTTTTCAAGCACTCTACAGAAGCGATCCAAAATAGAATAGGACTATTCTGTAGCCATCCTTTACTTCCCTGCCAGGCATTTTAGTAAATCAACACACACAGACCGTTAGGGACTTTGTGAGCTCTTTCAAGGATGAGAAAAGGTGTCCTGGTTCAAAGAATCTATATAAAATCAGGCTGTAGGAAATCTGCTGTGAGTTCTCAGAAAAGCTCATTGGCGCTCTGAGTTCACATACAAATAGGACAATGATCAGAGAGGCGGGGTGAATAAAAGAATTCTTTTAGGGAAGCAGCGCCTTCTAGCCATTCTCTAACCTACCAGAAGGTGGTGCAAATTCACTGCCGATATAGTGAAGGAGGACGTGGCTTTCTTTTCTTGAGCACTGCTCTGTGCAAGTACAGTAACACAGGGAAAAAACAAAACAAAACAAAAACAAGAAAACACCACACCCTCCCACATTTAAAAATAAATTAAACAGACTGAAGATTTCATCTTCTAAAAAAGCAGCTAATGTCGTGTAACATCTGCCAACTTATTTCTTGCTGGACTCAGTTGATGTGGGTCAAGTTAACAAGCGAAACAAAATGAGCATGGCATGAAGATTTGAGGAAGATAATTTTTAATATCTTAATGTTAGAAAATTAACGAGATAGGGTTTGTAATAGCTTCAGACAAACAGTGCATTAAGGAAATGGCCTTGTTGGAGATTCTAACAAATAGCAAAGGAGTGGTTAATGGGACATGCATTTCATTCCATTTAAAAATACATATTATTGTATTTTAATATTTGGACATTAAAAAATATCTTTAGAATGAAACACTGTGATTTTCCTTTTGTGTGGCAGTTTGTGCATTTTAAAAAATGAAAATTAAACCCTCATCCAGAAAGATATTATAGGAGCGGAGGACCCCACTAGAGTGTTTTAAAACAAACAAAAACAAAAAAGAAAACAACAACCTATCATTCACAGCAAAAATAACAAACCCCTTTTCATTTGGTGTGAGGGGAGCCTCTGGAAGCAAGCCCTGGCTTGGATCAACTTGTCAGATGTGTGTGATGGTGACCGCTTTTCCAGGAGCCAAGAGCATTTTTAGAGATGTGACAGCCACCTGGAAGGAAGAAAGTTTTTAAAAAAATCATTTATGATTTCAGAATATCAATTGGGCCACTTTCATAAAACCCTTTCTTAATCCTCCCTGTTTCCAAGACCGTTCAGTCTAAACAGGGAAGAAGTGTTTTTTAATAAAAACAAAACTAACAAAACAAAAAACCCCAAACCTTTCTATATAGAAAACAAAACAAAGACCCAAAAGAAGGCTCGAACATTTTCAAATTAGAATTTCCAGACAACGCACCCAGAGTTTTGGGTTGGTGCTGATTTTTCAGCCCGAAATCGAGCCTAGTTTTAGCAAATGTTACCAGGGGGAGCGACATATTTTTTTTCCTAACTAAAATCTATCTTTAAAAAATTTAATTTGCCCTACGAATTGCTGGATTACATTTTCATTTAACTTCGGGGCCGTGTCTTGTAATTAGTTTTTCCTGATCTATTTCTTGGAAGGGGGAAAAAATGGAAAGAAAGAAAATAACTAAAAAACAAGCTTATGGGTTGCAGTTAAAATATTTTCCTTGATCACGCCTGGCAGGAAAAGAACCAGCAACACTGCACCTACCGAGGCGGCGGGTCACACACACGTCCCGCTCTCCCGATCCCCAAACCTCAACGTCTTTTCTCAAAAATTTCGGGGCTTATTGGGAAGCCAAGGGCGCTTGGCGCAGAAAGCGAGTCGCTAGTAATTTATTTGGGAGAGAGACTAGGTCTTGGAAAGGAAGCTGGGGGGTGAGGAGGAGGACGGTCGGTTTTGTAGAACAACTTACTCTCTGTCGGGCGTTTGCCGGGGCTGGAGGGACACCCCTTCCCGACTCACCTGGAAAGTCCCCCTCCTGGCACCCGCTTTGTTTGGCGCTCCTCTAAAAGCCTCCTGTTGGCAGAGAGACTCACAATGAAACAAATTCTCATTTTCTGACGTCTTTCCCCTGCAGGAGTCCAAACAATGTTTGGGGGGCTCGGCACGCAGGAAGATAAAAGAGTTTTATTTTAAATGCGATACGTGTCAGGATTAGACAGCGTTTCCTTTCAGCTGAACTACAGAGCGGATCTTCATTTCCTATTTCACTGCTTCCCCCAAAGAAACTTTTCTTTTCTTTTTCTTTTCTCCCTCCTGCCCGCTCCCCGAAGGGCCGGGAGGACAGAACTGGCACAAAGCCCCCGCCCCCACCCCGGAAACCACGTTCAACTGCGAATCGGTGTCGCCGTCAGGGGACCCGGGCCTCGGCCACCGCGCTGGGGTAGTTTCCCGGGTGAAGCTGCCAACTGGCCGGGGCTGGAGGGCGCGTCCGAGCGGCCGGGAGGGGTGCCAGCCGCGGGGAGGCGACCGTGCGGGGCAGAGGTAGCAGCGGGACCTGCGCTCGGGTCGGGCGCCTCCGCCGCGCCGGGCCGCCGGCTTCGAGACGGGGACAGGGCAGAGACAAATGTCTTCGCCTCTGGGGTCGTGGTTTTACTTTTGCAACACTGGTCCCCGATGGGACCGGCGACTCGCAGGGAGCGCGGCCCGGCCCGGAGAGCGCGGCGCGGGCGCGGCCTTTGTCCGCGCGGTCTCGGGGCCACCCGGCCGGCGCCCGCTGTTTGGCGGGTGGCCCGGCCCCGCCCCGCCCCCTCCGGGCCGCGTCTCCTTCCCGCGCAGACCGCGGAGAAAATGAGCACAAACAGCATTTTGCACTTTTCTGCCACTTTAGCGGGAATCGGAGGAGCCCGGCGAGAAATCCCGGCAGGGCAGGCGGTTATTTACGGCCGGCGAGCTGGAGTCTGGCACCATATGGTGGGATTTAGCCCGCCGCCCCCCCCCCGTCCCCCCCGTCGGGCAAACAGTGCCCCGCAGACGGCGTCGCCCCCGGCCGGGCCTGGGAGCGCCTGCTCGGCTCCTCCGCTCGCTTCCAGGCCCCGCTCACATTTTTTCTCTAGAAGTTGATATTAGACAGGCTTTAAAAATATGGTGTCACTCGCAATTAAACAACAAAAAGTAATTAGCGATCTTCGAGCATCGGCGACCCCCTCCCTTCCCTGGGAGGAGACGGGGTGGGGCGCCCGGGCCAGGTGGACGGCGCTGTAGGGTTAAGCGGCGTCAGACCTCGGGAAGGGCCTCACTTCCTCTTCGTTTTGTCGCCCTTTGTGTTACATACGGGGGGCAAGCAAGGTCTGCCAATCACTCCCACTTCTCTTTCTTGTTCTATAAAAACAGGGTCGTCACAGCAACAGGGACATGACAGGCTGGTATCTCTCTCGAGCTCCAGGGGGCCGCTAATAGGATTGAAGCAAAAGATCAAGCGAATGGTTTCCTATTTTAGGCCCCTAATAACTCCGCACTGCTTGCATATACATGGGCCTTACAGTATCAGGAGGCGACTTTTAATCCCAGGGAAGAGTAGCCCGTTCTCTAGCAGAGTCTATTTTAGAAAACTCTGTGGGATCCACCCTCCCTCACCACCCTCCATCCTCATCTGTCCATTTCCGCCCTTATTTGAGGGGAGGGAAGGAAAGCTCCCTTCCCTCTTGATTTCACTCACTACCCCTCCCCCGAAGCAGAAGGTGTCACTTCCTTTCATTAATTCATTGTACCAGCTCAAAGTAAATACTCCCTTTAGGGGAAACAAAGACACCCCTTTTTGGTATTCAGTTGAAGTCCTTGGTGGGATCAGAAGTTTGCACATTTTTTGCAGAAACTGGCCTTGGATGTGATTTAGTCAGACACCCTCACCTCCCACTCCTCAGCACAGCCTGCAGAAACACAAAGCAACCTACCCCAAAGGGGCACGGAGGGTTCGCTCCCTCAGGCCATTTATGTTCAAAATGCAACCTGAAGTCACATGGGCCTGCCTGCGGTGGGTGGGTGTCCTTTATCCATGTGTTTGTGGAGTAGAGGGAGGAAGCAAAAGAAATGCATAGGACAAGGGGGTGGTTTGTTGTCACCCCAAGACCTGAGGAAACCCGTCAAAGGAGACTGACTTCAAAAAACGAAGACTGCCTGGGAAATCTGAATACAAACAACCCCTGAATAATCAGTGCCACCAACATCTGTCACCACAGCTGTTTCCTTTCTGGTTGGTGAGAGAACCTGCCTCTAGTCCGGGGGCTGCCAGTGAACTCCAAGCAACGGACCCAGGGTCTCTCTCTCCCAGACAGAGTCCTCCAGGTCTTGAAAATAAGGCACGAAACAAAGCCAGCATGGTATTGCCACCTTTCAGGTGAAAATAAGTAGCCTGGTAAAGTAGGTTAGAAGTATTTTTGTCATGTGGACACAGATGGGGAAACTGAGGCACAGAGTCAGCCAGTGAACTTTCAAATTAATATCCAGAGAAGAATCAGAATTGATTAACTCAATCTGCAGCCTACTGGATTCACTGGGTTGAAAAAAAAAAAAAAAAAGGTGAGTGTTTCAATTTTTTTCCCTTTTTATTCAATCAAAAGATACTTATTGAGCATCTAGAATGTGGAAATGTGGAAGGCAAATGCTTTGTGTTGTGGAATGGTCAAGAATGAGATGTGGTCTCTGCCCCAAGGGGATATGTCTTCTGGGAGGGGCTCTGATACAGCAAGGTGGTGGCTGGGTCTGAGGTTACAGAGGGAAGTCTGACAAGGGAACATGGAATGTGTGGTGGAATAACCAGCAGCGACTTCAGGGAAGAAGTGGCCTTGGCGTTTCAGGAAACTGAAGGCTGGCTGAGACTGTGAGAAGTGGAGGTGGGAGAGGACACTGAAGATGCAGACAACAGCATGCACTCACCAACACAAGCAAACAGCAAATTCAGTTTCAGGGGATGCAGGGAGATTAAGGCAGGAATGGAAGAGAGAGCTACCACCAGGCTAAGACTTTTAGACTTTAGCCTGTGCATCAGGGGAGCTCTGAAGTGACAATTCGAGGGGGCATTTGCAGAGGGTGAATCTAGGGCTGATGTCGAGGCAGGTTTGGGGTTTGGGAGAAGGCATGAATTCTGAGATCCCCGTGGGGAGGCTATGGTAGGCATGAGGGGTGAGGGCTGCTGCAGACCAGTGGCGTAGGGATGGCAAGAAAAAATGATTGTACTAGAATTGGATGGACTTAGGGCTCAAAGCAGAACAGCAGGTCAGAGGTGACTGGGCCTTCAAGCCTGGGTGACCAGGGAAAATAGGCAGTCTCTGTATGTGCAAGGAATTAAAATAACATGTAAATTCAGCATTGCATGCAGAGTGATTAAAACATTGAGAGCTTCATGAAAACAGAGAAACTCAGATATCAACATTGATGAGCTTTTTCCAGTGTTGAAGAGCTTTCTTTGCCAAAGCCAGACACTTGGGCTCATGCCTGAGCCTCAGCCAGACTTAAAGCCAGAATCTCAGAGCTCAGGGCCTGTGTAGGGTGGACAGAGAGGCAGCCTGTAGAAAGTATATTTTCCCCAAGACACATTATTCTTCCTTAGCACTGATTTCAGTTTTTATACCATCATTGAGAAAAGAAGTTAGAGAAAGATATCCCAGAGGCATTTTCTCTGCAAATCCCAGGCCTGAGAAAATGTTCAGGTATTAAAACTGATCTGGCATTTATTTACTTATTTTTCCATTGCACACAATGTTTTGCTTGAGAATGTTCCAGAGGGAAGATACCCGGATCATCATGCACCATCGCAGGCCAGAAGGATGGAAAATAATGAAAAGGCATTTAGACCCAGAGTTTCCCTCCTGTTTATGCCAACCGGGTTGTGAGGCCCATCCACATAGTGGCACCTTCCACTCCTGGTTTCCTCACCTGAAAAATGAGGTGAGTTGAATGATCTCAAAGGTTCTTTCCAGATCCAGGTTAATGAATCATTGATGCAACTCTTTCTCTGAATTTTCCCACAGTTTCTTCCTTATATTCTGTGTTCTGATTTTCATATGCAAACAGAAAGGATATTTATGTCAGATGATTTAGACTTTATTCTGGATTTTAATAACTTCATTTGCATTAAACTTTATAAATATTTTAAAAGCATCATGCCATCCATTCTTACTTGATCTACAAAACTGCCATGCAAAGTGAGTAAGCCAGGGATTTTATCCCCAAATGTACAGCTAATAATAATTATTTTCTTTTATGAGTGCCTACACATGCCAACATAAGCCTTCCATTAAATGTCTCATTTAATCACCGCAATACCTTGTGGGTATTGCTACCCCCACTTTACAGATCAGAAAGCCGAGACTTACAGGGGTTGGGACTCACTGAATGCTTCCCACGCGTTATGGCTGAGTCGGGACTGCAGTCCAGTTCTGTCCGCTCCATGGTCTCTAAGACCTGGGGAGGTCGCACAAGGGTTGCCAACGGTCTCCATCTCCTACACAATATCTCCTGTGTGCTTTTACCATCTATGTCTTCAAAGGACACTGTTGGCCAGTGTGGCCTTCCATGGTCTTTGTGGCATTCCATCTTCCCACGTGAAATATAAGGGCCAAGATTTAAACCAGGTAGGCTGCTGACAAATACTTATCAAGCATCAATACATGTTTAACACTCTACCACTGGCTTCAGGACCCTGAAGAAATCTTTAAAATGTCTCATTCTGTGAGGACTTTACAGTCGGAGATGAAGAAACCACCTGAGCCAGTAAAACAGCATTGAGCAGACAGTGTTCTATGTCATAATGGAAACCGTCACACTTTATGGGATGCTCACTCTGTGGCCTGGACTACAGGCTTAATTATCATGACAAGCCTATGTGGTGGGAACACTCTACACATCTTTTAGGAAGGAGGATATTGATCTGGAGAGAGTGTTTCAGTCACTGCAAGGAGATCGCACAGCTAGAAGTGGCAAAGCCAGGATTTTACTCAGGACCTCTGATCACCAACCGCTCCTTTTCTCCCTCTGTCACACAGCTTCTCATTCTCAACAGCACTATGTGAGGGCCAGGGTGGGATGCACAGACTTTGGCAAATAGGAGAGTGCAGGGTCTAGAGGTGTGATGAGACCACCTAGGACATGCTGAACAGAAAAAGGGTCTCACTGTTTTATGGTCTTGCCTCATAGCGGAAAGTACTAATTCTGTGGGGGATTTTGAAAGCACTGCAGGAGAGAGAAGAAATCAATGGGCAGACAACTTGGAATTTTAGGAAATTGGGCTTTGGATCTGAAGACTGGGTTCAAGTCTCGGCTCCATCATTTATCAGCTGTGCTTGATCTCTCTGCACCTCAGTTTTCTTTTCTGTAAATAGGGTAATGATATGTCTCTGTTTTAGACTTGTGATATAGCATTTGAAATGTCTGACAGGATGACTGGCCCCATGGCACATGCTCAGGAAAATGACAGTTACCCGAGGCAGCTATACAGCGAGAGCACATTGATAAAACCTACAAATAACATGTTGGGTCGAAGTGAAGACAATTGGAGAATTTGTTATTTGTCCAATGTTTTCCTTGCCCTGGGCTTTTATTCATTTCCTGGTGTTTTAGTCTTGGAATTAATAGAAAAGCCAAGCAGACCCAGTTCTGGTTATTTATTGCTGCATAATAAACCACCCAAAACATGTGACAAAATCCAGCACCCATTTATGATAAAAATTCTCATCAAAGTGGGAATAGAGGGACTTACTTCAACATAATAAAAGTCATATATGACAATCCCACTGCTACATCATACTCAATGGGGAGAAATGAAAAGCATTTCCCTTAAGACTGGGAACAAGACAAGGATGTCCTAGCCACAGCAATCAGACAAGAAGAAGAAATAAAAGACATCCAAATTGGAAAGAAAGAAGTAAAACTGTTGTTATTTGCAGATGACAATACATTGTATATGGAGAACCCTAAAGATTGCACCAAAAAACTACTAGAACAATGAATTCAGTGAAGTAGCAGGATACAAAATAAATATTTAGAAATTGGTTGCATTTTTATACAACTATAATGAACTATCAGAAAGAGAAACTAAGAAAACAATTCCATTTACAATTGTATCAAAAAATAGATAAATATAACACCTAGGAATAAATTTAACCAAGGAGATAAAAGACCTGTGGTCAGAAAATTATAAAACATTGAAGAAAGAAATTGAAGAAGATACAAATAAATGGAAGCACATATTGTACTCATGGAGAGGAAGAATTACATCACTAAGATGTCCATACTATCCAAAGCAATCTGTAGTTTCAGTGTGATTCCTATCAAGACACCAATGACGCTTTTCACAGAATTAGAACAAATAATCCTAAAATATATATGGAACCACAAAAGACCCTAAATAGCCACAGCAATCTTGAGAAAGAAGAACAAAGTTGAAGGTCTCATGCTACCTGATATTAAACTATAGTACAAGTCTACAGTAATCAAAATAACATAGTAGTGCCCTGGCTAATCTGGCTCAGCAATGAGAGCGTCAGCCCTCGGACTGAAAGGTCATGGGCATGTACCTGGGTTGCAGGTTCAATCCTAGCCCTGGTGGGGGTTGTGTGGGAGGCAACCAATCGATGTGTCTCTCTCACATAGATGTTTCTCTCTCTTTCCCTCCCTTCTACTCTATCTAAAAATCAATGGAAAAATATCCTTGGGTGAGGAGTAACAAAAAACAAAACAAACCAAAAAAACAGCATGGTACTAGCATAAAAACAGACACACAGGTCAATGGAACAGAATAGAGAGCCCAGAAATAAACCATGCCTATGTGGTCAATTAATATGTGACAAAGGTGGCAAGAACATACAACGGGGTAAAGACAGTCTATTCAATAAATGGTGTTGGGAAAATTGGACAGATACATACAAAAAAAATAAAACTAGACCACCTTCTTATATTATATACAAGAATAAACTCAAAATGTATTAAAGACTTAAATGTAAGACTCAAAACCATAAAACTCCTAAAAGAAAACATAGATAGTAAAATCTCTGATATCTCTTGTAGCAATATTTTTTCTGATATATCTCCTCAGGCAAGGAAAACAAAAATAAACAAATAAACAGATGGGATTACATCAAACTTAGAATTCTTTTGCACAGCAAAGGAAACCATCAACAAAAGGAAAAGATAACCTACCAAATGGGAGAACACAGTGACCAATGATACATCTGATAAGGTGTTAATATCCAAAATTAAAAAATAACTCATACAACTCCACACCAAAAAAATAAGCAATCCAATTAAAAGACAACAAAGGACCCGAATAGACACTTCTTCAAAGAGGACGTACACATGGCCAATAGACATATAAAAGTATTCTTATTCTCACTAATCATCAGAGAAATACAAATTAAAACCACAATGAGATATCACCTCATACCTGTCAGAATGGCCATCATCAATAAATCAACAAACAAGTGTTGTTGAGGATGTGGAGAAAAGGGGTGCACTATTGGTGGGAATGCAGATTGATGCAGCCACTATGGAAAACAGTATGGAAGTTCCTCAGAAAACTAAAAATGAAGCTGCCTGCCTGGTCGGTGTGGCTCAGTGGATTGAGCGTCACCCATGGATTGAGAGGTCCCAGTTCAATTCCCAGTCAGGGCACATGCCCGGGTTGCAGGCTTGATCCCCAGTAGGGAGCATGCAGGAGGCAACCAATTGATGTATCTCTCTCATCGATGTTTCTCTCTCTCTCTCTCTAAAAATTCAATAAAAACATAAAAGAAATGGAACTGCCTTAGGACCCAGCGGTTTTACTTCTGGGTATGTATCTGAAGAAACCAAACACTAATTCAAAAAAATATATGCACCCCTGTGTTCATTGTAGCATTATTTATAATAGCCAAGATATGGAAGCAACCAAAGTGCACATCAACAGATGAGTGGATAAAAATGTGGTCGTACAGATAGATATACAATGGAATATCACATGGCCATAAAGAAGAATGAAATCTTACCATTTATGACAGCATGAATGAACCTAGAGGGTATTATGCTAAGTGAAATAAGTTGGGGAAAGACAAATACCATATGATTTCACTTATATGTTGAATTTAAAGAACAAAATAAGTGAACAAAAATATACAAATGGACTCATAGATACAGAGGACAGACTGATGGTTGCCAGAAGGAAGGGGAGTTGGGGGACTGGATGGAAAAAAAGGTGAAGGGATTAAGACGTATAAATTGGTAGCTACAATATAGTCATGGGGGTATAAGGTACAGCATAGGGAATATAGTCAGTAATATTGTAATATGCATGGTGGCAAGTGGGTACTTGAAATATTGGGGTGAATCACTTTGTAAAGTATGAATGTCTGACCACTATGCTGTACACCTGAAATTAATACAAAATAATATTGAATGTAAACAGTAATTGGAAAAACACACACACACACACACACACACACACACACACACACACACACAAAACATCCAAAAAGGTGGCTTAAAGCCACACTCATTTATTGTGCTTATGAATCTGAGGGTTGACTGGATTTAGCCAGGCAGGTCCTGCTTGGGGTTCCTCAGATAACTGTAGTCAGATGGTTCTGGGGTTGAGGTGATCTACAAAGCTTCTTCATTCTTGTGTCTGGTGCCTGGGGTAGGAAGACTCAAATAGCTAGGGCTCCTTGGGTATATTTCTCACAAGGATGGTCATTGCCCTACATGGTCTCTCTGTAAAAGAAGCAGAAGACCAGAGGGAGCTCTCAGTGGCCTGCTTGGGTCCTGTGCCCATTCTTGAACCAGTCACTGTGGCCAGGCGGAGGTTGTGCTTTGATTGGTCAGACCTGGACCATGTGCTTCTCCTGGGTCAACCCCACCCAAACTACTTAGCTCGAGTATGGGAAAATGATGATTCTCAAGGGCAAATTGATGTGGGGATGGAAAAGCAAGACAATCAATGACAATCAATGTCCACTGGAGTTTCTTGTTTCTCACTGGTGCTCAGTAGATGTTCGCTGATGATAAAGATGGGTGGAAATATGTCTAACACCCCTGCACTGAGATGCCAAGACCAGTGGCTTCTCTGCCCAGACCAAAAGCCATACACAGTGCTGTAGCCTTGTGGATGGAGTGGTGGGCAGCTTCAGGGCTTTATGAACTCTACTCTTCAGCCAGACTTGCATGTTTTTATATCTGCACCTTCACTTATGTCGTCTTGTTGCCTCTGCCAAATCCCTCTGCCCTCTTTTCTGCTGGCTTGACTTTGCGAAGGGGCTAGCTTTATGGTCGAGCTCTTGCTTTTCAGGGTGATCCAGGCATTGAGAAGGCCTGTTCTAGGACTGTCTCTTTGAAATCAAACCCCTTCAGACTGAACTGCAGCTTCTCCAACTTCTCTTTCTCCCTGCTCTCCTTCCTCCCACCCCTCTTCTTCCCTTCCTGAGTCCCATCTGCCCTCCTTCCTCCTTATCTTTTCCCTCCACCTTCTCTCCCTTCTTCTCTCTCTTCCTTCCATCTTTCTCCTTCTTTCTTGCCTCCTCCTCATTCTTCTTTCCCTCCCTCCTTCTCTTCTCTCCTTTTCTCTTTCTTTTCAGAAGCTTTTGGAATCCCAGACAGCTTTCTAAGCTTTCTAAGAAGATGAGATCTTCCCCCGAGGTTAAGAGCATGGCTGTTCCTGGTGCAGAGATGTTCTGTGTAAAAGCCCCCCTGCCCCCACCAGCCCTGACACTCAGCACAGAAATGGTGAGGACCCTGCTGCTCCGCGCAGCTCAGGACGGTAAAGGGCAGCTTCACACCCTGCCCCCGGGCACTTGAAATATCACCTTCGGAAGCCACCGGGCTCTGTTTCTCTGCCGCACTCCATCTAAGGTAAACTGTCCATTGTGCAGCCGCAGGGACTCGGGTGGAGGGCCAGGGGGCTATGGAGAAACCAGCACATTGAAATCCGGATAATCCCTAAACCTCATTTTCCCCATTACATATGACTGCCTCTCGGCCCTGCCCCCTTTTACAGGGTCGGCCAAGAAGCCACTGGACCGCTCTGCCTGGCACTCCTTTTATCTTCCTGGCCCGGGGGGCCATGGGCTAATGATCAGTGAAATCGGGAAAAGCCAAGAGGCCCAGCTAATCCACAAATTGGATCATCCGCCCCTGAATAATCAAGAGTTGCTGGCACAAAAGTTGGTTTCTCTCTTTGATCAGCAGAACACACCTACATTGACTTCCTGTGGGAGTCCTCTGGGGAATTAAAAACTGCTCCTGTTTGGCCAAATAAGAGTCAGATATAGGACTAAAAGGATCCGGTGTCCCAGTGTTCCAGGGGGACTGTTTCATATGACAGTGAGGAGAGGATTGAGATTCTAAAGAGGTTGTGTAAATTTACTAGACTTGATGGGCCAGTTCCCTTTGGTGTAGAGACTTCTCCACCAAGAGGTCAGGGGGAATTAACCGTATGTAAGCCTTATGCTGTATCAAAAGTTACGCATCTTAATAGTGGCAAATAGTGCAGTGATGCTGACACCAAAATTCAGGCATCTGTTGCTGTAAGAAAACCCCGTGCACAGAAACCATGATTCTGGGAAACAAAGAGGGTGGGAAGTCTCCATTTGTATTGCAAGATGATTCTTCTTCTTAACTAAAGCTTTCTCTTGGGCTTGTTTAAATTCAGTGGTTTTCAAGTGACTTGACCGACAAAAACTGCATTTATTCATGAGTTGTCATGAATGGGTTCATGTGGCATACACTCCTGCGTAACTTTTAATGATCATTAAAAGACATCCAGCTACAGTTAGTCTTGGCCAAAGAGCTGAATGTCATAGATGCCCCTTTCTCAGCCTGGAAGTTCCCACGCACCATGATACTATGAGGGTGATCCCAGAGCAAAGGGAAACCAAGAGTCTTGTTGGGTTTCAGATCTCAGACAACTTTCTGGGAAAAAAGGTTCCCATGTCATGCCTTTGCAACGGCATGGACTCTGGACGCTCTTTGGAGTCAGAAAGACACAGGATTAAAGATCAATTTTGCTACTTATGGGCAATGTTATTGGCTGTCTCTGAGCCTCAGTTTCTGCCTAGGCGCAAGGTGTACTTGATCGAAGCACTCCAATTTCACCCAGAATACAGCCAAAGGCCTCATTGTCCTTGTTATCTGGCTACTGCTGACCTCTTTGTTCTCTTGCTCACTAAGCTCTAATGACTCAGATGATCCAGGCTCACTTTGCTTCAGGACCTTTGCACGTCCCTTTTCTCACCCTGGGAAGTGGGAGCCTTTGCATGGTTCCCACTCTTACCTCATTCAGGCCCTTGCTCAAATGCTACGTCCGCAGAAAGGTTCTTTCTGGCGACACAGCCTGAAGTCGCTCTTCCTGTGGCTCTTCTGCTGGTTTGATTTTACTTCACAGTAGTTATCATTACCCGACACACATAACACTTATTCATTTGTTGATTGATTTGTTATTGGTGTTTGCTGATAAAGGTGTAAGGCCATGTAAGCAGGGCCTTTGTCTTATTTGGCCTTGTTTCCACTGCCTACAGCTTTGCCTTCACTTGGTATAGACATCAATGGTCACAGAACAAATAACCTTGGAAGTGGTGATCATAAGATTGGCCTTGCAGGTGTTGTCAAGGTTAGGAATGATGTAGGCAAAGCCTGAGACAGAGCAAGTAAATGGTAACTATTGTTGTTGTTAATATTAATTAGCACAAGCCTAGTAAACTCTTAAGTTATTTTTAAATATTTGCTGAATCTGTTGGACTTGACAGGCCTAAAGGGTCTTTAATGGACAGTGAGTCAGTTTCTCTTAATGAACACACAGTAGGAAGCTGTGTTTCTGCGGCTCCAGTGAAAACCCCCTCTTCCTGCTCATGGGTGTGAAACTCAAGTGCTTGCAGGGGCCAGGCGGGAAACAGAAACAACTGAAGCTGCTGAAACGGAGAAGCCATGCTCAACTCCAGGTAAACATCCAGCGTTATCAGCTTATTTGCTTTTTTAAGAGAAACTGAACGTTAGTATTTTTATGTAAAATCTTATTTTAAAACTACAGTTACTGGGCGGCGTCCAGCTGTGTGGGGCCACCCCCACTATTGGAGAATCACTAGAAGGACTCACAGGACTGAGCATATTGTCATGCTCATGGCTAAGTTTTATACACTGAGGCTGTAGGAGATGCAGACAGACTGTGAGGGCAGAGCCTGAGGGGCTCGATGCCCAGGGTTCCTCCTGCTCTCTCCCTCCCACCGGGGCTCACACAGAGCCCACCCTGCCCCTTCCCCAGCAACACAAAGCAGCGCCATGCTTCTGTGCAGGCAAGCCCATTAGGGACTCAGTGCCTGAGGGTTTTACTGGGGGCTGGTCACTCTGCTACGCACATACTCAACTTCCAGACTCCTGGGGGGAAGTAAGTATCCAGCATAAGCCAGCTTGTTTCACAGCTTAGGCACAGTGAGCCGCTCTTCTGATTTAGGGAATGATTTCTCTCCATGTAAGGAACTGTTCACCAGCCAAGTTCCCAGACTCCAGCCAAGGGCCAATCTTGCAAACAGACCTTTCTAAGGATAGCATTTCAGACCTGCTATTAACTCTTGCACAATTACTAAGTAAAGGCGTTAAGCTTTTCTTATGGAACATTCTGAGCATATACACACAAAAAGAAAATGATACAGTGAAGCTCCATGTGGCCGTTACCTGGCTGCTGCAGTTAACAAATACCTACGTTGACCCATGTGTGTCCCCACCCACTTCCTGTCCCACCTTGAATTCTTTTGTAGCAAATCCCAGACATAGTTCATCTGTAAGACTTCACTAGGTATCTCTCAGTGACAAGGACCCTTGAGAAGTGATCTGGAGTACACGCTGCCAGGTTGCAGCTTCACCCTAGCCCCACACCAGGAATCATTTCCAAACGGTGATTCTTGGTTGACTGGAAGTCTTGCCTGACCCTTCCCCCGTCAAACATCACTACCATGCGACTTGACCCTGGAGGGAATGTAAGAAGGCACATTTCTGGAGTCCCCCTGGAACCCAGGTGGTCAGGGCCACGCAGCCTCACTGAGTAGTTTCAGCAGAGGTGAGTCCAGTGGTGTCAGTGGGTGTGCCATGAACTGCCAGAGAGCAGTAGCTGCACCTGCTCTTAGGAGGCCACCTTCGCTCTGGAAGACCTGGGTGGGGGTTTGGGTGGTTTTCCTTATGCCTCCTACCTGGAATCAGCCAAACTGCAAGGTTAAGGACACAGTCCTCCAGACTGCCAAGTCTGGCCAAGACTTCTGACCTGAACTACAAGGATCCAACAAACACATTTAGAAGGAGGAGTCCACACAGAACTACCCTCCTTTCTGACACCAACTACAAGTCAGGGGTTTCCCCAAAACGTCTCATGTTTGATTCACCAGACTGGCAGAAACTTATTATACTCATGGTTACTGTTTATTACAGGGAAAAGTACAAATCAGAATTAGCGGAGTTTAGGAGGCTTTCAAATGTGAAGTTTCCATGTCTTCAGGACCCAGTGCCCTCTCAGTCAAGGTGTGACAATACACATGAGTATCAACACCCTGGGAAGCTCACCTAGGCCTCAGTGTCCAAAGTTTTTGTTGGGACTTTGTTACATAGTAATGATTGATTAATTAGCTGCCCATTGGTTGAATTCAATTGCCGGCACCCCTTTTCTAGAAGTCCATCTGATATGGCGTGGTTGGAGGGCCCACTCTGGGTCACCTTGTCAGCATAAACTATCTGGCGTGGTTCCAGAGGGCTACGATGAATATCAAAGACGCTCTGATAACTCAAGAAACTCCTGGAGAGCACCGGATGAGGGTCCCGGATGAGGGGTGCGAACCACCGAGGCTAGCTTTGGTGGCTTTTTCTCGTCATCTGCTGGCCGTGTCTGTTGCCAGTATACCAGTAATGACTGTGACAGCCCCGGACTTGGGAAAGTGCCCCTACTGGCTGTTCCCTGCTTCAGCTACCCTTGAGACTCCCTGCGGGGTGATGGCCAGCCCACGCAGGTGCATGCTGGGGAGTGAGGAGGAATGGCAGACCTAGTGGTCAGACTTCCTTGAGTCAGCTGCTGGGGACTAGCGCAAGGGTACAGAATGCACTGATTAAAGAGAGGATGGGAGGTGCTTTGGTGATAGGAGCAACACAGAAAATCATGGGATTGGAATCTACTAAGCTTCTTGGGGAGAAGGGGAAACATTAAGCAAATTGGAGTAGAAGAGAGAAAGTGAGATTGGACGAGATCCACATTCCCAAGGGAAAGACTGGACTGTGCACAAACAAGGACAGGTGAAACTCGGAGAACACTGACAGGCAGGCTGAGTGCCAGAACAGAAGCCCCCCGAGCATCATGACGGTGGGTCCGTAGGGAGTGTGATGTCTTCTGGAACCAGATCTGCTAAGGACCGGCAAGTCTCTGAAAGAATCAAAGCAGTGGTTTGGAAGGGACTTAGATATTACTTCTTTGCTTAAGCTCACAAATCAAATGTTATCCTTTAATGTTATTTGACATCAAATTAAATATAAGAATCTCTCCCCCCCCCCAAAAAAAAAGAAATTCCAAGAGTTTAGGAATTACCTCCTAGGAGCCGAGGACAAGGTCAGACCTATCTTCTGGCAAGGCCAACTTCTTTACCACACTTCCTCGCCTTCTGTCCAAATCATCCTTTCACACCCAGCCCGAGGCTTTCCTGCTGTGCTGCTTTCCCAGCCCCCACACGTGTGCACCCTGTGATCTCCCACCGCAATGGCTCTTCTCAACAGACAGGTTCTCAGACACGTGTGCTGGTTAAGAGCACTAGCTTTGGGGCACACCCTTGGGTTCCAGTTCAGACTCTATTACTTACCAGCTATGTGACTTCGGGAAAATTACTTAACCTTTAGGCACCTCAATAAATGTTAGCTGTTATTTTTGTTATTTTTTATTGGCAATCAATCCCATATTATTCACAACATGTGGTACTCATGTGATGGTAGCGCCTTGATTTTGTGCTGTTATTTAAACCTCTTTAGGTCTTGATTTCTATGTTGCAAACTCTGTGAACGAAGGGACTTAGCACTTTGAAGGCAGATACTAAGGCACTGAGGATACAGAGATGAACGGCTCACTTTTATTCCAGAGGAACTTCCGGTTTTCCTAGGGGGTGAGGAAAATAGGTAGACGTAATTACAGTACAGTGTGATTTGTCCTGAGACAGAGGTAGACTAAGTATGTTCGGGACCATGGAGGAGGATCTAGCTTAGGGCTTCGCAAGAGGGTGAGAGGAGGTCAGAAAGGCCCCCTGGAGGAGGTGAGTGTAAGCTGGGCTCTATTCACAGACCTCGGTGTGCATGACAGCCACCTGGGGAGTGTGTTGGAAATATAGACCTCAGGGCCACCCCACCTACTGACTGGGTGTACGGGGATAGGGCCCAGACATCTGTTTTTGGTTTTTTGAACCTGCCTGGCTCCTCTAGGTATTTGTGTTTTCATGGCCAGCAGGAAACGCCGACTTTTGTTTTGATACTTGCCTTAGTCGGTCGGGGCTCCTGTAACAAAGTGCCACAGACGGGGCTACTTATAAACAGCAGACGTTTACTTCCCCCAGTGCTGGTGGCTGGAAGTCCAAGAGCAATGTGGTTGGGTTCTGGCGAGCCCCTTCCGGGCTGCAGATAGCTGTGTCCTCACGTGGTGGAGAGCAGACAGGGTCTCTTAGAAGGGCTCCACCCTCATGACCTCATTTACTCCTAATTACTTCCCAAAGGCCCCACCTCCTGGTACCATCACTTCACAGGGTAGGATTTCAACACATGAATTTTAGGGGGACCCAGCATTCAGTCAATAACATCACTGTACTTGTTAGCATACAAACTGTTAGTTTTAGCGAGCTCACTTCATTATTAAATATTTTTTCTTTATTGATTTTAGAGAGAGAGGAAGGGAGAGGGAGAGAGAGATAGAAGCATTGATGAAAGAGAACATCAATTAGCCGCCTCCTGGATGCCCCTCACTGGGGATCGGGCCACAACCTGGGCATGTGCCCCAACAGGGAATGAACCCGCGACCTCCTGGTGCATGGGTCGATCCTCAACCACTGAGCCACAGCCGCGGGCACTGGAAGAGTTTTGACAGGTAGGAAGAGAGATTAGTGACCGCAGACCGACATGTATGGAATGTGACCCGGGACATTGGGGAGCCAAGTATGGAAGCCACAGCGAAGAGCAGGACCGCTGCCAGAGAAGGGTGCCAGCCAGCACCGCTGTGGGCGCTAGGCGAGTGCGGGAAGCTCCTGCTCAAGGCTGGTGCGGGGAACCCAGCCAGTGCCACAGAGGCGGCTGGGCTGCTGGGACGGAGGCGTGCTCGGTGCGGGGAACCCAGTCAGTGCCACAGAGGTGGCTGGGCTGCTGGGAAGGAGGCGTGCTCGGTGCGGGGAACCCAGCCTGTGCCACAGAGGCGGCCGGGCTGCTGGGAAGGAGGCGTGCTCGGTGCGGGGAACCCAGCCTGTGCCACAGAGGCGGCCGGGCTGCTGGGAAGGAGGCGTGCTCGGTGCGGGGAACCCAGCCGGTGCCACAGAGGTAGCTGGGCTGCTGGGACGGAAGCGTGCTGGGGAGGGCGGGGAGGGCGGTGATGGAGCTGCGCGCGGCACCGCCAGGTACAGGGGACAGCTGCGGGGACACTAAACATCTCGGGGTTAAATCCCTAGTACAGATGTCCCCTATCACTTCCTGAGAAGTGGGCCTTCATCTCTGTCATTGGAATGAAGAAGATGGGTACAAGTTAGTCACGGCCAAGTGAGAATCGGGACTTAGTAGTAGACAGGAGTTTTACCAGCAGACTCAGAATGCGGAGGAGGAAGGCTTTCGAGGGATCTCAGTCCTCCCAGCTGGGTTCTGTGGGCCCAGGGCCCGGGGAGCTGCCTGGGAGCATCTGGCTGAGCAGGGTAGAATTCCAGGCCTTCATGACCCCTTCCAACAGAGCTCTGCTGCTATTGACTTTGTTTGTGCATCCTTCGTGGTACTGTTTTCTTTTAGAGAGTGTCCTGGGACTGAGAGAACAGTGAGATAGCTGCTTCCATGGTGTGAAGGGCACGGGGAGACTCAGGGAAGCTCTTGCCCAGGATGTCGGGCTCCTGCTGCCTGCGTCTGCCCGGGAACCTGGTCTGGTGCCCGTGTGGGGCACTTGCTGCAGTTCTGTGGGCTCGCTTCCATCCCGGGAAGACCGGCGTGGGCACCGCTCAGCTCTGCAGACACCAGTGTGAAGGAGGAAGGATGCCTGGTCTGAACATGCTCGTGACTCAGCGTGTCCTCAGCCTGACAGGCCACACTGTAAAAGTCCTACGCTTATTGTCTCCTGGAGAAGAATTCATGAAATCGCTTTAGGGTTGACTTCCTGTGGGGACAGGGCATTTAATGGAGGTGCTTGGGCATCACAGGAAGCCACGCTAACCCAGGAAGGAACTCTGTCAGATGCCACGGTCCATCCTCCTGGAATGCTGGGTTGACAATGAAAATGGCCACCAAAGGACCTGAGATAATGGTGGCGCTAATGAGCGTTGGGCCGTAAACAAAGAAGGCACACTCCTGCCCAGGTGATGTGGGTTCTGGGCCGTGGAGGGTGGTGATGATTGCTTAGGTTTAGATCATGTTCTAAAGTGGCTGTTGCTGAAAAGAAACAGGAACAGGAATTAGGAAGCCCAGGACTTGAGTCTGGCTTGTCTCTTGTTAACCTCATAATCTGGAACATGTGTCTTAACCTCTATGAACCAAGACAGCAAGCTTCTCAAGGCAAGGGCTGAACTTTATCAACAGCACAGAGCACAGTGCCCAGCATGGTGAGCATTCCAGTCCCAAGAGACCATGTGTAGGAGCGCACTGGAGCCACTGCCCCATGTAGGAATCATTCCCTGCTGTTGCTCTTTGAGAACTATTGCCTTACCCCTTCCTCAGTACCCACCTTCTCCTCACTCCCTCATTCAAAACACACCTTCTGCCCAGCTGGTGTGGCTCAGTGGTTGATGCACCAAGAGGTCGCCCGTTCAATTCCCGGTCAGGGCACATGCCCAGTTTGTGGGCCAAATTCCCAGTGGGGGGCATGCAGGAGGCGGCCAGTCGATGTTCTCTCTCATCGATGTTTCTATCTCTCTCTCTCTCTCCCTAAAATCAATAAAGAAAAAAAAAAAAAAGACCCAAAACGCACCTTCTTCTTACCCATTCAGCTCTATCCTTCTCTCCACTGAAGATGTGATTGTGTTGTGAGTGAGAGAAGCATGGGGTTTGGGAGAAGAGAGGAGGATTGAGCAAATTTTGTCCAGTTATACAAAATGCTGATGGAGGAACATGGTGCGGAGGTCTACTGAGTGTGCTGTGGCTGGATGAAGGTGCGGAAACTCTAGCCAGAGAGCCACATAATCACTGAGCAAACATATACTCATCACCTCCGGTGTGCTAGCCACACCGGAGCAAGGGACAAAAAAGTGTGCATACCTTCTTCTCCAAAGGATTCAGGTACAAGTAATGAAATACAGGAGAAGAGCTCTTTGTCATTCAAAGAAACAGTACGGGAGGTGCTGCAAGGCAGGATGTGAATAGCCAGGGATGCAGAGGATCTGAGACGGAGTATCTGAGATGGAAGACACTGGCAGAGCCTTTCAGGCTGTACCTGCTGGAAGAGGAGAAACATACTCTTTGGTTAGGTTGGAAGTGGAACTGCAGCTTCCCAGGGCTGCTATGGACAGTCGAGCAAGTAATTCACTGCTCGCAGTGTCAGCCGAGGGGATACGGAGGCTGCTGTCCAGCGATGGTCCTTTCATAGAGCTGTGCACACTGGCAGGTGCACAAATGCAGGAGTGACTCACAAGACCCTGGCCATCAGCCACACTACTATTCAACCTTCTAGCCTTTCATCCTCTGCCCGTCAATCCCAGGCATGTCAAGGGACAACTGCCTTTCCAGTTCTCATGTGTCCAGGCAGGGTGGCTGTAAAATATTTTTGCGTCATGAATCCTTTTAAGAATCTGGTGAAAATTTTGGACCTTTTCCCTCCAACAAGGTACATTCACACATAAGCTTGCATGAAATGTACCCCAAGCCCATGGATGGAGTGTCTTCCAGAGACCACTCCCCATGGTCAAAATACCTCTGCACTGGAGTAATAGTCTTGGCCTTGCTATGACTCATGAAGAATAGGTCACCTGACTGACGGCTGATACTACTATCTACATTGCTCAGTTGAGTGGAGCTAACTTATTCAAAGACTAGAAGCATCAGGGATTCGACCTCCTCTCTCGTCACAATGGGTAGTTTGGGGTAACAATTCTGGTGTGTGTGTGTCTTCTGCAGTTCCAAACTCTCCCTCTCACTGGCTTCCCTCAAAACTCAAGGAGTGGGGGTAGAGTGGACAGGGAAGCTTAGCATAGATCTAGAATCATGTCACTTACGTGGCTTTCTGGGTGGTCACCTGTGGTTGAGGATGCGAAGATGAGGAGCATGTAGGCGTGGTAATGTCAGTTAAGAGTTATCTGTTCTTTCCCTTCCTTTTTTTGTGGGGGGAAGGGAGGAGTAGACCACTAGATCACTGTGATCGCATGCAGGGGATGGTTCGAGAAACAAGACTGAAGTTAGGAAGTTTCGTGGGCTCTAAACCCATGCAGTGATAGGCAGGACAGGAGGAAGGAGACAGATAAGCCAGAGGATCATTGATGGGACCCTGTGATTGATCGGATTTAAAAAGTCAAGGAGATAGAATTCAAGGCTGACTCCTAGCCTAGCTTTGTTTGTTTGTTTATTTTTTGCTCCTTGAGATTTTATTCATTGTTCCAGTTTTGAATTCATTTAAAAAATTTTTTTATTGATTTTTTAGAGAGAGAGAGATAGAGAAACATCAATGTGAGAGAGAAACATGGATTGGCTGCCTCCTGCACGCCCCCTACTGGGAATTGAGCCCGAAACCTGGGCATGTGCTCTGACTGGGAGTTGAACTGGGACCTCTCAGTCCATGGGACGTCGCTCAATACACTGAGCCACGCTGGCCGGGCACATTGTTCCAGTTTTATACAAGCAATGTTGACAAAAAATTTTGTTTTTCTAGGAGGTAGAGAAAATATAGTTTTGTGAATTTTCATTTTGAATATGGCCTGAGTTAGAGGAACTTGGCCACCTGCAGACTTGTGCCTGCCTCTTCTGGGAGGAACTTGAGACTTCTGGGTAACCAGGAGCCCTGTGGAGAGACCAGAGCTCTGTGTCATATGCAGCTATAGGGCTTTATTGTAACTCAGGCTTCTTTTTTAGCCCTGAATAGCTGGCTTTCCCAATGGAAAAAGAAGTCCAGGGTCTTGTGCTCCTGGTCTATGGCCCAGATATAGCCTGTCTGCTCCAGTGAGGTTTCCTGGGCTGCCTGTCCCAACCAGAACCAGCACCACGTGCCCTGGAAAGAAGCCCAATCCCCAGTGTTCTCCCGGGGACCACGGAGGCCCCTACCTGAGCCTGTGGTCCAGGGAGCTGTGGAGAAGGTAGAGATGCTGCTTTCAGAGGCTCAGGCTGAGAACAGGTGGGGTGGGTGGTGCCAGCCATGGATGGAAAGGCAGGTGAATATGTAGCTTATAAGACCCTGGCACACTGAAGACCACTCATGTCCCTTGGAAACAGACCTACCTCCCCAGAAACCTCCTGGCAAAGGCAGGATATCTCCATGACATCTCAGCCAACTTTTCCACTACTAGGATTCAAGCCCTCGCTTGGGTGAAGGGGTGAGTTTTAAGGCCACCAATTAAGCTAGGAGAATAGGAGGAGAAGCCAGATTCATTGTAGTAGGTAACACTTATTGAGCACTAACTCTGTACCAGGCACTGTGCTAAGAACTCAATAAGTATAATATTTAATTCTCATGAGGATGCTTTAGTATGTTATTGCCATTTTACAGAGGGGAAAACTGAGGCTCCAAAAGTGAAGTCACTTGTCCAAAATCGTAAACACTATACATGGTTGAGGTTGTTTTGAAAAGTGTCAACTTGGCTCGGCTAAGGAAACTTCTCAAAATTCCCTTTCCTATATATTTTGGGTCAAGGGAGTGCCACAAGAGAGATTCTTGTGGGAGATTTACACGCTGGGAGGGAAGCTGTGCTTCTTCTGTTGCTCACACACCTTGTCGCCGACCTGCCGGTTCACGGCATTGGTGAGGGGCATGAACCAGCGACCACTTCACCTTCCCCTGAATCCTCCTTCAGGGGTCCTGACTCTTGAACCAGGTGTGTATTTAGGTCTGTGACAAACTCTGGTTTCTGCGGGACACCTGCACACTAAGGTTGGAGGAAAAGGAGAACTGATGTGGGTTTTAGTCCATCCTGGAGGTTGGAGCTTATACCTGTGGGTCCAGCTGGTTCTTCTCCATCTCCCTGCCCAACTGCATGCCCTGCGGGCTTCAAGCTCCAGCATCAGATGCAAAGACACAGCTCAGAGAGAACAGCTCTTCCACTTATTTTTGTCAAATCCCTGTAAAAAATGTCTTTATACAAATATACAGGGGTACATATACAACATATGTGGATATGTAGGTATATGCATATATGTGTGTGCACACATACACACACATGCATATCATTCATGTATATACATATCTCCTAGTGGTTCTGCTTCTCTGAGTGAGCCTGACCAGTGAACTCTATGGACAGCGGTGCAGCCAGGATCTGATCTCAGGGAGCTGCCCACAGGACCTGCACACTCTTAGCAACTCCGATTACATGGAGCAGGAGAGGAGATCCACTTTGGACAGGCTGGAATTGAGGTACCTGTGGGACATTTGGAGGGTGAGTCATGAGCATTTATAGGTTTCCAAAAAGCCTTGTTTGCAAGGAAATCAATGTGGCTGGCTGGAATTGGAAAAACGTTTTATGGTGGAGAGACTTGATTTAGGTCTCAAAGGCAGGTAGGAACCAGTTAAATGGATGGGGAGGTGGGGAGGAAGGGCACTGTGGATGGTTAAATTGCATGAAAAGGCCCGTAGCAGGAATGAGCAAGGTCTGAGGCAATCAGCCTGAATGGTCTAGGAGGGGTGTATTGATTATATGGCCATTGTGATCTATTCAGGTTTGTGATTTATATCTCCCCTAGGATGTGGTGGGCTCTGGGCATTGTGTGTTGCACCTGGCAGAGTAAGTTTTTGGTTTTGATTAAACTAAACTTGCCTCAACTATTTGTGAGCACCTACTATATGGTAGCCTTGTGCTGGATATAAATATGAATAAAACATGAAGTGAGTCCTGGAAAAAAATCTGTGTTTGGGTTATAGATGTTCAATATATTTTTGTTAAATTGGAGGGAATAGAAATCATGTGCCAATAATGGGGCTGACTCTGGACTCCTAATTCTATTTTGGGCTAATGATGTTGATGAAATGATAAAACTGAGGTCAGTCTATCCACCCACCTGTCTCCTCCATTCATTCACCCAAAGCTAGCTTGCTCTACTTACCTACCTACCTACTTATCATCAATCTATCTCTATCTATCAATCATCTATTATCTTTTCTTTTCTTAAGTGGAGGAGGGCAGGATTTGAACAGCCTACAAAAATGTCATTTTAGCCATACATAAAATGACAACTAAAAGATAAAAGGGGATAAAAAGATAAAAGTGGGATAAAAAGAAAGTAGAGAGAAACAGATTGGCAACAACAGGGACTGAGTGAGTTATTGCAGCTGAACATAGACATCAGTGCCTGGTTTAGTAGAAACTAAGGCCAAGAGCCCTGGTCTTCCTAATATGCCAAGGTTGCCGGTTTGATCCCCAGTCAGGGTACATACAAGAATCAACCAATGAATGTATAAATAAGCAGAACAGCCCTGACCAGTTTGGCTCAGCAGTCAGAGCATCAGCCTGAGGACTGAAGGGTCTTAGGTTTGATTCCCAGTCAAGGGCACGTACCTGGGTTGCAGGTTTGATCCCCAGCCCCGGGGTCTTTCGGGAGGCAACCAATAGATGTGTATCTCTCACATCAATGTTTCTCTCCTCTCTCTCTCTCTCTCTCTCTCTCTCTCTCTCTCTCTCTCTCTCTCTCTCTCTATCTCTATCTCTATCTCTATCTCTCTCCTCCTTCCCTCTCATTCTATCTAAAAATCAATGGAAAAAAATAAGTAGAACAACAAATCGATGTTTCTCTTTCTCTCTCTCTCCCTTTCTGTTCCTCTCTCTCTAAAATCAATCAATTAAAAAAAAAAAAAGAAACTAAGGCAAAAAAAAGAATCAGGATGCACACTTGGTTATCTAGTTGGTACCGTCTGAAGAGAGAAAGAATACCAGTGGGGAGAGACCTTCCCCCGCCTGTATAGAGGACTCGTTGTGTCAGGGCTGTGTGAGGACACCAGGGAGCGTAATGGACAGTCTTTCCTGCAGTTCTACAAAGGCAGAGAAACACTCCTCAAATGTTGCTCCTACCGACTTTCTGTGAAATATAAGGGCATGCCATTACATGTTATTTCAGCACAGGCTTTCCCATGGTAATCTAAGGTAATAAGGTCCAGCTATGTTACATTCTGACGCTCAGACTTAGAACAGGGGTTGAGCCCAGAACACGGAGAAGAAAGGCTAGTTAGCTGGCTTTAGGCTCTTTCTTTCAAATTTCATTCATCTCCAGAAAGCCTTTGGTTCAGGCTTTATTTAGTCTCCATACCAGAAAGACCTCTCGGTCTCTAAAATACCTCGTTGTCAACCCAGAGCTTGCTCTGATCCAGAGGTAAGAGAGCTGCAGACCTGGTCAGTCTGCCACCTTCCCAATGCCAAGAGCTGAAACCCCCTCAGCGCATAAAGAATGCAGACGACCACACCCCTCCCACCCTGCAGAATAACCTGGAGCCCCTTGGAGAGTGGTGCCTCTCATCAGCGTCTGGGGCTGACACGTTTCTCCACCACCAGCAGCTTGTTTGCAGTGGGGCTTGTCCAGGGCACGGCCACTCACCAGTCGGACCTCGTTTGGGTCAGCAGCTCCACCATGTCCAGTGTGTCCGGGCATTAGCTGCACTGGCCCCAGAATCCGTCTCACACTCAGGGCAGACCACTGAGGGCCGCCGGGAATTGTGAATGGTGAAGCAAGTGCCCCCAGCTTGAAGGCCACTGGGTCCATCATTCCGTGAGGATTCACTGAGCATCTGCTAGGTGAAGCTTCTAGAGGTGTTTGAGTGAGCATCTTTGAGTGAGCATCAAAGAGGGAAACGGAGGGGGGGGGAGGAACATGAAAGATGCAAAAGGAATAAAGGGGATGGCCTGTGCTTTCTGGATTATTCACAGGGGTCTAGAGAAAGACTGGGTACTGTACAAAGTAATGTAACCCATAAGAAGTCCGTCTAAGTACAGGGCACAGCAGCGTGCCTCCAGCCGCATGTGTGATTTTGGACAAATCTTTGCTGGCAGGTTGCTCGTCTTAAAAAAAAAAAACCGGAAAAGAAATAAGACTGCAGCTTTCCTGGGTTGAGGTGAGGGGAAAAGGAAGACCATGGTACGAAGTGCATCGAGGAAGTAAAAAAGGGCTACGTGGAAATGCAAATTGATGTTATTGGTAACATAATAATTATTGCTTTTAAAAATATTACCAGAGACATTACTGCTTTGGTCTCCAGAGAAAACACTGGTCAGTAAGGTGAGGCTTACCGTGAAAGTCCACTCCGGAGGAAGTGAGCGTTCATCTGCCTTTCCTGCTCACCAGCTTCGGGACAGTGCCTGTCTTCCTTCACCCTTCGCTCGAGGCCTGTCTGGGCACAGTTTGTCAGGCCTCATGTCAGGCACATAGCAGGCAAGCCATCAGAGCCCCTGCCTTCTCACCGGTGGCTTGTTCCTGCTCCTGCACATATTAGAGGTCCCAGCTCCGTCCCTTCCGTTCCCCTCCCCAGAGACAGTGCCCAGCTCACTGCTGCTGCTGGTCAGAGACATCCTGCTCGTCTCAGCTCCACTCAGCTCTCCTTTTCATTGTGGAATGCAAGCTATTCCTTTTTGTACTCAACACTAAAATTAGCACAACAATATATTATAACAATATATTAGTAGTATAGTAATATGTAATAATATATAATATATGCTATATTTATACTATATATTATACTGCATATACATACTATGTATCCTACACACATGCCAGTATATATTATACATTATAATACTATGCAGTATAATTTCTTATTCAATCTTCAGAAAAACCCACTGAGTTTTAATATTATTTAGTATTATTATTACCTCCATTTTGCAGAAGAGGAAACTGAGAGTCAGAGTGGTTTGAGCAATTTTCCCAAAGCTATCAACTAGTAAATTGTGAAGCCGTGATTCTGACCTGCAGACTTCTCTTTCAGCTACTATTCCTTCCTGCTTTCCCACTGATCTTATGCTTCTGTAATCAAAGACTACGGACTTCTGTAGTAACATTTTTGCCTTGATGTTACTGCTGTTTGATGGTGAGATAGTTGGGATAAACTGTGTGTGGGGGTGTATAGGTGTGTGGTGTGTGTGTGTGTGTGTGTGTGTGTGATGTGTGTGTATGTGATGTGTGTTGTGTCTACCTGTGTGTACTGTATAAGTATGTTTGTGGTATATGTTGTGTATGGGTGTGTATGTGGTACGCATGTGCACACACATATGTGTTGACTTCTCAATCTGATTTATGTCAGTTTTTAAAGGCAAGAACCATGTCTCTGACATTAGGTGGAGAATACCCTGAGGACCGTGCGTGCTCCGTAAGACTGGACACCTCATAGACTGTACCTAGTGAACAATGTAAAAGAACCTGCACAGCAGCCATGGGAATGCTCACCAACCATCCCGAGCCTTCACCCCACTGTAGTCCCACCACTGATCCCAGGGTCCTTCTGCAGCTTTTTAAAAGTTTGTTCTGTTGGAGGCAAATACGAAATATGCAGCATTTTTAAAAGATGGTAAGAGACACATTAATATCTAACTGAAAATGTTGCCTATTATAACAAAAACAATTGAATGTTAATTGAAAAAGAGGAGAGTTGCAGTGTGGTGAGTGAACGTGTGTGTGTGTGTGTGTGTGTGTGTGTGTGTGTGGTGTGCATGTGTGTGGATATGGGCAACATCAAAAACTTAGATTTGTATTGACAGCAAATTTCCAATATTTTAGTTGTAAGTTTGATTTCCTATGTCTCTCTGGGTCAATCCTTTTATGTCTGTGTGTCTTAGTTTTCTCCACTGAAGATCCAGAAATAACACTTCTTTTCCCTTCTCTGGATTATTGCATCTGAAAAATGAAAAGCACTTTACAGGCAGTAGGTATTTTATGGGCCATCCCTCCAAGAAAAGCAATAAATGTTAGAAAGCTTGTCCTCCCCATCCTTGCCAACCAAGGAACAGAGATATGGGTGAAAAAGCTACCCTTCTTTCCTTGCAACTTTTCCTGCCCTCTCCCACCAAAAACACCCCGCACCATGCCACCTCACTGCTGTGGAGGTATGTGACACCGTGTTCTGGCTAAGTGCTATGGTGGGAGTGTGTCTAGGGCACTGGGGGGCACTTAAGAGGGGCTATTTAACCAGCCTTGAGCAAGTAGGGAGGTCTTGCTAATTGAGAGGAAGACATATCAGCCGGTCTTGAAGAAGCTCATCATTTACTGCCTCCCAAAAGTATTCTCTGCTTTCCTGTCCATGTACGAGTTTTCTTTTAGACTGAGTGTCCCTTATCTACATGTCCTGAGGTGTATTCTTCCATCAAGACTCACTCAAGGGCCATTTCCTCTCCCATGGATTACTCCAACGTGAAGAGACCTCCTTCTTCTGACCCTGCTGGTATTTTGTACATTACCTCTCATGTCTCTTTATCTTGGCTCACTTTGCTTTATTATAGCTACTTGACATTATTATCTCAACACCCCTAACTTGGTGTTTAACTCATTATTCTTTTCCTAGCATAGAGTTGTGTAGGACTGTCCTGAGGATATTTGAATTAATTACTTTGCCTTTGTGGCCCCCTCCAGAACACCGGGAGCCAGCCAGGATGGATGTGAATGAAGGTGGGGCCGGGCTTGCTGGGCCTGATGAATAGTATCCAGTTAGCTCAGGACCTGAACCTCACCATGTGGCTCAGTGACCTTGGCCATGAGCTCTGGTCTCAGTCTGAGTCCTAACTTCCAACATCTGTCTTTAAATGGGCCCTTAGTCACTAACTCATCCATCTGGAGAAGAATGCAAAAGCTGGAAAAGGACTTAATAGAGGAGAAAAAGGCTTCTGGGTCAGGAAACAGGGAGCCTTGTGCCACCTTGTCACTTATAGCTGAGTGACCTACAGCAAGTCACCACAGATCTGTGCCTTGGTTTGCTCGGGTGCAAAAGGTTGGCATTGGACTTAGGGATTTCTCCAACTCAAAATTTTACAAACTATGAAGGAAACGGAGCTGAAGTCATTCACTTTTTATATGGGGTAGGAAAAGGGTGCAAATCCTAACTTGAAAAGTGGCTGCCCTGTGGTGACATGTCATAGCCCAGCTTTCTCCATCCTTTGACCCAAACTGGAAATATCTTCTCAGCTGTTGATGGGAAATTATGCTCTTTTGGTCAGAAGCTGAGAGAACATCAATATGAAATGCCACATTTTACAGCTTCAATGACGTTACTGAAAGTGCATCCCAGCCCGCTGGTCATTAGGCTCTGAGAATAGGCCGTAAAAGTCTTCAATTCGATGTATTTCAGGCTATTTCACCCAGAAAGAGTTTGTAAGCAGAGAAGACATGCAGTTTGAAGAGCATTAAAAGCTTCAGAAATTGTGATTAACAGCCCTCCTTGGTGCCCCACTTTAATGAAATGAGTGGCAGTGACATAAGAAAAAAATAACAGCCCAATCTTTGTGTTTTGTAATGAATAATAAAGTATTTTACCTTCTTTAGGGACTTAACACCAAGTTAATCCTTTAATCCCTAGAAAAACCAATTTTGTTGACATGAAAGGGGGATATTTAACTTCATCCAATTAATTTTCTACCTTAGAGATGTCATGATTATGAAGATTAGATTGAATACATTCATTAGAGCTACCATATTGTGGATCAGGTAGTGGTGTCAGCACCACAAAGTAGCATCGGAGAGAAATGATCAGCCCCAATATTGTTTGGTTTTACCCCTTTGGAAGACCAGGGCTTCGGTGCCTTCACGTCCCAGCACAGCTGCTTGCGTGGAAGTGCTCACATCTGCAAACACTCAGCCACCGTGCGGCCGTCCAGCCCAGAGCCCGCTGACATTCCTGCAGTCCCAGCTCCCTCTCTCTCCCCCAGCTCCAAATTAGAACTGTTCTTGTGTGGAGGCTGAAATCGTGCAGCAGAAACACTCCTAACAACAAAAAGTTAGCTAAGTGTGAACTCAATTTGAAATTAGACAGTGGGGGAAGCATACCATTCAAACCATTCTCAGAACAATGGGTTGGAATTGGAGATGGAAATAAATGGTTGGAGGCTTAATTATTTTTGCATCGGACTTCACCATGGTGACATGGAAAGATTTTCATTCCACCCCCACACCCTAGCCCCAGCCAAACTGAATTTAGAGGGATGAGAGAAAGGAGAGGATGATGAGTGAGGGTTATGGTAATACCACAAGTATTCCAATGGTGCAGCGAGAAGCCCCTGGATTCTTCTGGCTGAAGTTGGTCTCTTTAAGAATGAAAACTGGGACATGGGAAATGTCAGAGTGACTTCCCACTCTTTTCCTAGTAGTCACTTTCAGTGGATGTCATTTACCACCTACCTATCACCAAGCTGAAGGATGTCAGGACCACATGGTTGGCAGCCCCTGTGGGTCTTGCTGAGAGTTTGCACGCAAGTTGTGTTGTCTGGCACAGGGCTTTCCACTGGGGAGCGACAGCAGACTACAGAGAAGAGACACCGGCATCCTTCATGTGTCTTGTGAGGGAGCACAGTACCATGGGGAAGGGGAGGTTTTGGAAACAGTCTCAATCTCTGCCCTGCCACCCTCCATCTTGTTGCCTGAGACAAATTGCTTAACATTTGAGACGTGGCTGTCTCATTTGTTAATGGTATCAACCTATGAGAGTTCTTGCAGAGTTATACAAGGCGATGTTATGAAAACCCAGCACAGTGCTTAGCAAGTAGTGGGCTCCAGGCAGACATTAGTTTCCTTCTTTCCCACCATATGGTAATTAATCTCATTATTTGATTGACTCCAGGATAAGCAATAGAAGTTTAAGGGACTACCGAAGTCACCTGATTTTTCCCCTTAATTTTGACAAGTGAAATGACTTGCTCAAGATCTGGTAGCTAATTGATTATAGAATGGGCCAGAACCATGAATCCTCACTTTTGCATTATAGCTATTTCCATGACCTCCTGGTCTTGGTTTGACTGACTGACTCTTGCTTGATAGGAGGTATCTAGTTCATACTGTCCCAAGTGACTGAATTCAGCCCAATCTCCCTTGATCCCCATCTGCCATCCCCCCTTCTAATCACAAATATTCCTAATTCCTTAAACTCTCTGTTTGGGTCCCATGCTGAGTGTATCTCAATCCTGGAACTTCCATTTAGTTTCAGGGAAATACTGGTTTTCTCTTAGAAGTTGTTCTTTGCTGAACTTTTGCCCCTAACTGCCACAACCTGGCAAGTTGATGACTGATGTTGAGAGTTTTTCAGTCCTGAATAAGAATGTGCTCTTCTTTCAAGGTCCAGGCTTTCTAGGCAGGCAGAACAGAACTAGAGACAGGCATCTCCTGGTTCGCTGGGAACGAATGAGGGGTGGGCTCAAGGTGCAGCTGTGAGCTGACAGCAGCAGGAGCCAGGTCCAGATGGATGTGGCCGCGGCCTTGCTAGGCTCTCTTCCCCTGAAGTCTGACCTGCTTACTTTTAGGATGTGAGTAGTGAGACTGAGATGGGGTCCCTTTGGGGTTGGTACAGTGGACAGAGAGGGAGACTAAAGCTGGCCCTGGGTGAGCACATGGTTCAGGCAAGGACACTAGTCATCAAGCTTTACTACAGTTCTTGGAAGAGTGTTGTATTTGTTCCCGCCAAAGACCAACCTTCTGAGCTTGTCTCCTGTCTTCTGGAAGCTCCATGAGTGTTAGGAGAATGGTGGTGTTTAAAGAAATCATTTGTTTGAATGGAAGTTTCCAGAAAGATTCTGGCAGCAGGCAAATCTGCAGTGGCTTGAATGGCTCAGGGAAAGGAAAAGAGAAACATTTGGCCCCAAAGACAGCAAACAAGGTAGTCCACATACCGTGGGCCAGTTTATGCTCTGCTGAATTTATTCGTTCATTCAACAAATATTTTGCTGTGCACTTTTTCTGTACCACTAAGGATACTGCAAGGAACAGATCAGAAATGGCATCTGCCTTATGGGCACTCTGCTATCCTTCTCTTTTCCAAAATGTATTTGCTAGAGTCCCAAGGTTGCATACTGAGAAATTTCCTTACTATTTGTAAAACACTTTAGGACTTATTAACCATTGATACACTATCTTATTGACAATCCTGTGAATATATTCTAATTCTTAATTTACTGTAGAGGAAACTGGATTCAAGTGAGTGGAAATGTCTTTCCCTAAATTACATAATAGTTGGTTCTTGATCTCCACCTTTCAGAGTAAGTTCAGCCTAAACTGGAAAATTAGTGCTGATGCCCTTGGTTGTCATAAAAACAAGAGCTGGCATGTGGGTTCCTTACGGGCAATTTGAAGAGAGTTACATCGCTTAGCAGAGACCTCCTTCAACACTGACATGCCTCCAGGTGCATATAGCTGATCATTCCAAGTAAACATCACTTTCTAACAAGACCTACTCTGGTATCACACCATCCTCTCAGAGTAGTTAAAGCTTTCAGTCTCTCACTATAAAATTGTCTAATGCAAAGCGAGGTCATACTGTAGATTGACTTTAGGTGCAAAAGTTGCCTTAAATGGCAGTTTATTTTATTTTATTTTATTTACTTAAATGTTTACTTATTAATTTAGAGAGAAAGGGAGAGAGAGTCAGAAACATCAATGAGAGAGATACATTGATCAGCTGCCTCCTGCATGCCCCCCTACTGGGAATCAAGCCCACAACCAGGGCATATACCCTGACTGGGAATTGAACCGGGACCTCTCCGTCCATGGGACAATGCTCAATCCACCGAGCCACACCAGCCAGGCTGGAAGTCGATTTTAGCTCCATACTTTAAAAGGGTTAATGTAACTTATTTATTGGGATGCCGCAACCTCTGAATGCCTGACCACCTTGATGTATCTCAGGACTCAAACTGTGCCCCTGAAGTCATTCTTATCAAACCAGGTGATGCCTGGTCTCTAGCTCTAGTCTGGCTTCCTGGGGAGCCTGACTTTGAAAGAAGAGCATGTTCTTACTCAGGGGCTGAGACCCTCTTACACGCAGTCATCCTTGATACAGTTAGTTTGCCTGCTGTTCCCCTCAACCCTACTCACAAAGAGACAGGACCTGCTGACTCTATAAGAAAAAAGGCCCAGTGGGACAGCGCCAGGGAGCAAGACTCACCTGGCCTGTGCTGCTTGCTGTTGTAGTGCAGGGACCGTCTGATGGTTGTACGGTCCTTCCTCGCTGGCTGAGGAAGGATGGGTCTCTCTGGGAACCATGTCTCAGGGCAATGGTGCTCCTCTGTCCCACTGACAGCTCCAGGCCTGCTCTGCCTGCTGGGGGAGGACCTCTAACCCTAACTGCCTTCCTTGGTCTGGCCATTCTGCTTTCTTGGCCCCTGGATCTCAAGGTGGAGAGAGACAGCTTTCAAGAATATTTATGTTTCACTCCATTTCTGCATGATGACTCATCTAACTGGAGGATAAAGGATCTGTTCCGCTCACTCCTGGGCCTAGAAGAATAACAGCTCCCATGGACCCACATCCTTGCTGAACTTGACTCTGAGGGACACAGAAGAAGGGTCAGATCTCTGCTCATGTGCAGTTTAGGAATGGAAGGAAGAGCTGAGTATTTAAACAATGAAAAAGAAACCCAAGAAAAGAGTTAAACAAAGGCTGGGCTGTGGATCGTTTAAAAAAGAATTGCACAGGATTTATTCTCCCTCCGTCCCCGTGTCCACTCTAAATGTGCCATGTTATTCCATCAGCCTCCTTGGAGTTTCCATCTGAGACGGCTGCCCTGAGTTACTCTGAGGCATACTGCCTCCTATCCATCCTTAAGTGGGTTCTTTGCTATGCCTCTTCCTTCTGAACCTGCCTCCCCCTCTTTCTTGCTTTGCCTGGTTTACACTGCGGTGAATCCAGGGCTCACCCAGAAAGACTCCAGGGAGACCACAAAAGGTGCAGGCCAACAGGAAAATCCACTTGTAATTGTTCAGCTGCTCCTGGACCTGAGCTGGGGAACAGTTCCGGAGCTAATTTAAAAATAGTAATTATAATACCAGTAGTGAGATTTCCCTTTCACCATCCCTTCCTCTCCCCCTGCCACCCCTTCCAATTATGGTAGAAATTAAGATATAAAAGATTGAGACTCACTGTGTAGGCTGTAGGCATGAGAACAGCATGGGCTGGAGGCCTGAGGATGGGTCTGGGAAGAGTGTGAAGATGCTCAGCTGTGAAAGGACTGGACCGATTGAGTAGGAGGAACCCAGGGTTTGGGGCCATTCTGAGGCTGACCCACTGCCAGATAAGGGCTTTGGAGGAACCATTACATGCCACCCTATCATTTGCAGATTAATTTTCCCTAAACAGGCCCCCAATCTACAGACTATCAGCACTCACCCCTGCTTGCTTTGTCAATAATCCATCAATTAAGGGCTGCTAATAATATTCATTGACACAGCAGATTAGCCAGACTTAGGTCCTGTTGATCAGCTCTTCAAGTCAATGGTCATAGGATTATCAACCTTGTCATTGACGTTTGCTTCATTCTTCTCTCTTCAGTCCCTTGTGAGATACAAGAAAGGGCTTCATTCAAACCCAAAGGCTCAAAAAACAAAAGAGTAATCTCAGCATGAGGGCCTGAAAAGCAATCATATCAAAAGAAATCAGAGGCAACCTATTGCTTTCCTCTATCATTACTGCTTTCTACTCTTTTGTGCTAAAATTGTCATTTGTGGAGAGTTTAGCTCAGAAGACAGGAACTTCAGAACCTTCTAATCCTTAAACCCAGCAGCACAGGGCAAACTTGTCCTTATTTTCCAGGTGTAAGGCAAGGCTATGATTATCACATTGCATTTCCCCCTGTCTGGTTAGTAAATACATGACTGTAGATGGGAACAAAGGCTTGCCATAGATCTGGCTTTTGGAGAACAGGGGACACTGTTTGTCAGAGGGGACAGTCAAGAGCCTGTCTGGCCCTTTCTTCTCTGTCCTCTCCTCTTTAGCAAGCACTGTTGGATAGTGATGATTTCAGCAGAATGGTGAGTCTTCAGTGAGGCAGGTGGGAGACTGAGCAAATCTAGTGCCTGAGTCAGATGCTGGAACCAGGGCTCTTTGGCGATGCCTTCCAGAGAGCCAGCCTAGTCCAAGACAGAAAGTGGAGGCACGTCTTAAAACCTAATTTTTCATGCATGGGTGTAGGTTGGGAGGTGAGAAAGCAAGAGCATTGGGACCATATAGATGAGACACTCAGGGAACAGGAGGCTGAAGACAAGAAGGTAATGGTATAACAAAGCCCCAGAGCCCACCTGTTGCGTCTGCAACCCTGACCATGGTGTGCTTTCCACTGCATGCAGGATAACAAGATTCCACGCAGCAGGTGAGGTGGGAGAGGCAAGGATGACCCCTCTACAAACTCACAATGATTGCTACATTTGTCTGTTAGGGCTGTGATCACAAGTACACAGACTGTGTGGCTTAAACAACAGAAATTTATTTCTCACAGTTCTGGAGGCTGGAAGTCCAAGATCAAGGTGTCTGCAGGGTTGGTTTCTTCTGAGACTTCTCTCCTTGGCTTATAGATGGCCATCTTTTCACTATGTTTTCACATGGTCTTTTCTCTATACTGTTACCTCTCTGTGTGCCCAAATTTCCTCTTATAAGTATGCCAGTCATACTGGATTAAGACCCACCCTAATGGATTCATTTCAGCTTAATCATTTCTTTACAGGCCCTATCTCCAAATATAGTCACATTTTGAGGTGCTGAGGAATTTCATATATGAATTTGGGGGAAACACAATTTAGGTCTTAGTGACCTCCCCAAGGATAGCTCTGCTGTGAACTGGGAGGAATTAGGACATTTTGCCCAAAGTAGATACTTACCTTCAGGAAGAGGGGATGGCTTAGACAGCAAGCACTTTTTTTTTTTTTCCTGGAGCTTATTTCACTCTACATTATGTCTGTGAGGTTAATTTATTATTTGTGTGTTTGCTGCTGGAGCAACTTGATTGCTGAGTAGTATTCCATTGAATGAATATATCACTTTTTGTTTATCGATTCATCTGTTGATGAACTTTTCAGTTGTTTCTAACTTGGACTAAGTATTTTTGAGGACATCTGTTTTCAACTTTTGTAGGTAAATACCTGGGATTAGTATTGTTAGGTCATAAAATGTGTTTGTGTTTAATTTTATGAAAACAAACAAACCCCAAAACAAGAAATGAAAACAAGTGGTTTTCTAAAGCGGTTGTGTCATTTTACACTTCCACTAACAAAGTATGAGTATTTCAGTTACTTTACATATAACACTGGTTATGATCAGTTATTTCTTAAACAAGTTCAATTCAGTGTATTACACACAAGGAAATGCATCCATTTAAATGGACAATTTGTTGAGTTTTCACAAATGTATACACCCACGTAACCACCACCATAACCAAGATACAGAAAATTTTTATCAATCCTAAAAGTTGTCGCATGCCCCTTCAGGGCCAATCCTTTTTCTTAGCTCTAAGAAAAAACTATTTTGCTTTCTGTCATTATAGATTAGTTTTGCCTTTTATCTATCTTTTTACTTTTAGTCATTCCAGTAAATATGAAATCACGTTTAATTATAGTTTTAATTTGAAATATATTTTATTTTTAATCTTCACCTGAGGACTTGATTCTAGAGAGAGAGGAAGGGAAGGGGGAGAGAGAGAGAGAGAGAGAGAGAGAGAGAGAGAGAGAGAGAGAGAAACATTGATTGGTTGCCTACCATATGGTCAAACCCACTACCTGGGTATGTGCCCTGACCAGGAATTGAACTCAGGACCCTTCAGTGCATGGGACCAACTGAGCTTCATGGGCCTTGGCTAAATTTTTATTTTATTGATGACTAGTGGTCTTGATCATCTTTTTTTGTATTTATTGAACATTTATATATCTTCTTTGGAAGTGTCTGTTCAAATATTTTGCCCATTTAAAAATTTTAGAATGTTTGTCTTCTTTTTATAAATTGTTTAGGCTATTCTAGATCTTTTGTATTTTTATATACATTTTAGAATCACCTTATTGATTTCTGAAAAACTTTCTGGGAGAGGCAATTCCAAAATGGTGGCAGAGTGAATGGAAGAAACACAGACCATCTCCCAGGACCAAACTGGAATTACAACTAAAATAGACAAATTGTTGGGAAAAATCAACAGAAAAGCAGCTGGAGAGGACTTGTATAACCAGGGACAGAAAGAGAACACCAAATCGAGCCTGGTAGGAACTGTGGAGGCACGGGAGGGTAGGCTGGAAGCCCACAGACAGCAGCTGTTTTAGCTGTGAGCAGCTCCCTCAGGGTTAAAATCCCAAGCCGACTCCACAGTGCAGAGGGCCAGGACAGAGCACTAAATTAGCTACAGCCACACACCTTGGGTTCCAGCAGAGGAAGGGCAGACAGGACTGGAACTGTGTGGAGAGACTCGGGAGCTTGGAGAGCTGGGAGGGCAATGGGAGTTTTGTGCTGAATCATTCCCTCACAGGACAGTAGCCATCTTACTCAAAGAGCCCCTTCCCAGAGCCCCAGGGGGAAGCAACATTCCCTCCCTCAGGAATTTAACACAACCTGGCCATGTCAGAGAAATGCAAATTGAGGCTCATCAACAGCCAGCAAGCATCTGCCCCACCAGCTGGAAATCCTCTTACACTGAACACCTGACCGATGTTTTTTATTCAGTGAATTGAATTTAGTTGAGGGCTACAACATAAGGCTCATCAAGTAACTGAGACTAATAGACTCCAGGCAAAAAGCTAGAGGATAACTGAACCTTTCCTGGGCTTGCAAATCTACCCAGGAAAGTAAGACTTGACAGTGGTGTTTAACGTGGGTCCTCCCACACTCATCCAAACCCAGTAGAGGGAGCCATAACCAATGGAACACCAACACCCACAGGGTAAATTTGGCAGGCTCCAAAACCCACTGAGATAGCCAAAATGGTGAAATAAAGAAACAGATCCCAAATAAAAGTACACGAGAACTCTACCGAAGAAGAGATAAATGAAATGCAGTTAAGCAAGTTATCAGAGGTAGAGTTCAGAGTGATGATAATTAGGAAGCTCAACAGCATGAGTAAAGAGCTGAACACCATGAGTAAAGATATAGAAACATTGAAAATCAACCTATTAGAAATGAAAAACCACCAAGCAGAAATGAAGAATGACATAACAGAAATAAAGAATACATTGGAAGGAATAACCAGCAGAGTAGAGGAAGCCAAGGACCAGATCAGTGAATTAGATACAGGGTAGAAAAACTCACCCAATCATAGAACCAAACAGAAAAAACAATTAGAAAACAGGAAGACAGCTTAAGAGAACTGTGAGACAACATGAAACATAACAACATCTACATCATAGGAGTTCCAGAAGAAGAAGAAAATGAGCAAGTGTTAGAGAATATATTTGAAGAATAGTGACAGAAAATTTCCCTAACTTGGTGAAGGAAAAAGACATACAAGTACAAGAAGTACAGAGAGCCCCAAGTAAGAAGAATCTAAACAGGCCCACACCAAGACACATCATAATTAAAATGCCAAAAAGTAAAGAGAGAATCCTAAAGGCAGCAAGAGATAAGCAACAGGTTACCTACAAAGAAGCCCCCATAAAGCTATCAGCTGACTTCTCAACAGAAACACTACAGGCCAGAAGGGAATGGCATGAGGTAATTAAGGTAATGAAAAACAAGGATCTGAATCCAAGACTACTCTATCCAGCAAGGCTATCATTCAAAATAGAAGGTCAAATAAAGAGCTTCCCAGACAAAAAAAAAGGCTAAGGGAATATATTAACACCAAACTAGCACTGCAAGAAATGTTAAAAGGACTCCTGTAATTAGTGGAAGAAATAGGAAGAAAAATATAACCACAATAAACAAAAAGGTAATAAATAAGTACATGTCAATAATAACCTTAAATGTAAATGGAATGTATACTCCGATAAAAAGACTCAGAGTAGCTGATTGAATAAGAAAGCATGACTCATATATATGTTATCTACAAGACACCCACCTCAAAATAGAAGACTCACATAGGTTAAAAGTGAAAGGATGGAAAAAAAATCTTCCAAGGAAACAGAAAGGAAAAAAGCCAGCAATACTCATATCTGATCAAATAGATTTCAAAATGAAGGCCATAACTAGAGACATGAAGGCCACTACATAATATTGAAAGGATCTATCCATCAGGAAGATATAACTTTGGTAAACATATTTGCACACAATATAGGAGTACCAAAATATATTTAAAAACTTCCGGAGGACTTCAAAGGAGAACTTGACAGCAATACAATCATAGGAGGGGGACTTCAACACCCCACTGACATCACTGGATAGATCCTGTAGACAAAAAATTAACCAGGAAACAGAGACTGTAAATGATGCACTCGATCAAATGGATTTAATAGATATCTACAGAGTATTACACCCCAAATCTGCAGAATTCACATTCTTCTCAAGTGCATGGGACATTCTCAAAGATAGACCACCTGTTAGGACACAAGCTAAGTCTCTACAAGTTCAAGAACATTAAAATCATATCAAACATCTTCTCAGGTCACAATGGCATGAAACTAGAAATCAATTATAGCAAAAACATTTAAACAAATAGAAGCTAAATAGCATGTTATTAAACAATAAATAGGTTACCAAGGAGATCAAGGAAGAAATTAAAAACTTCTTGAAAACCAATGAAAATGAACACACAACAACACAAAATCTATGGGACACAGTGAAAACAGTCCTGAAAGGGAAGTTCATAGCACTACAGGCCTACCTCAAGAAACAAGAACAACTTCTAATTGATTATCTAACCTCACAACTGAAAGAACTAGAAAGCAAACAAAAAGAAAAACCCAGAACAAGTATAAGGAAACAAATAGTAAAGATCAGAGCAGAAATAAATGACATAGAGACTAAAAAAAAAAAAAAAAAATTCAAAAGATCAATGAAACAAAGAGCTGGTTTTTTGAAAAGATAAACAAGATTGATAGACCCTTAGCTAAATTCACCAAGAAACAAAGAGAGAGGACCGAAATAAACAAAATCAGAAACGAAATAGGAGAATAACTGACACCACAGAAATACAAAGGATCATTAACAAATACTATGAACAATTATATGTCAACAAATTGGACAATCTAGGCAAAATGGACAAATTTCTAGAAACAGAGTCTCCCAAAGCTGAACCGGGAAGAGATAGAAAACTCGAACAGACCAATAACAACTAAGGAAATTGAAGATGTAATCAAGAATCTCCCACCAAACAAAAGCCTAGGCCCGGATGGCTTCACAGGGGAGTTTTACCGAACATTCAAAGATCTAACACCCATTCTCCTCAAACTATTCTAAAAAATTCAAGAAGAAGGAAGACTTCCAAATTGGTTTTATGAGGCCAGCATAATTCTAATTCCAAAACCAAATAAAGACATTACAAAGAAAGATAACTACAGGCCAGTATCCCTGATGAACACAGATACCAAAATCCTTAACAAAATATTAGAAAATTGGATCCAGTAATACATTAAAAAAATTATTCACCATGATCAAGTGGGATTCATCCCAGAGATGCAAGGCTGGTATAATACTCGCAAATCAATAAATGTGATACATCACATAAACAAAATGAAAGATAAAAACCATATGATCATATCAATAGATGCTGAAAAAACATTAGACAAAATCCAGCATCTATTTCTGATAAAAACACTCAGCAATGTGAAATCATATCTCGACATAATAAAAGCCATATATGAAAAATCTACAGCCAACATCATACTCAATGGGCAAAAACTAAAAACATTTCCCTAAAGAACAGGAACAAGACAGGGATGCCCACTTTCGCCACTCTTATTTAACATAGTACTGGAAGTCTTAGCCACAGCAATCAGACATGAAGAAAAAATAAAAGGGATCCAAAGTGGAAAGGAGGAAGTGAAACTGTCGTTATTTGCAGATGACATGATATTGTACACAGAAAACCCTAAAGACTCCATCAAAAATCTACAAGACTTAACCCTGGCAGATTTGGCTCAGTTTGGCTCCGTGGTTAGAGCGTCAGCCCATGGACCAATGAGTCATAGGTTTGATTCCGGTCAAGGGCCAGTACCTCGATAGCGGTTTGGCCTGGCCCTTGTCAGGGTCGTGTGGGAGGCAACCTGTCGATGTGTCCCTGTCACGTCGATGTTTCTCTCTTTCTCCCTCCATCCCACTCTATCTGAAGATAAATAGAAAAATATCATTCAGTGAGGATTAAAAAAAAATCTACTAGATTTATAAACAAATTTGGCAAAATAGCAGGATACAAAATTAACATCAAGAAATCAATGGTATTTTTATATACCAATAATGAACTCACAGAAAGAGAAACTAAAAAACAATCCTATTTACCACTGTGGCAAAAAAAAAAAAAAAATTACGATACCTAGGAATAAACTTAACCAAAAAAGTAAAGGACCTATTTGCAGAAAACTATAGGACATTGAAAAAAGAAATAGAGGAAGATATAAAAAAGTGGAAGCATATACCTTGCTCATGGATTGGAAGAATTGACATCATTAAAATGTCCATACTACCCAAAGCAATCTATAGATTCAATACAATTCCCATTAAAATACCAATGATATATTTCACAGAACTAGAACAAATACTTCAAAAGTTTATATGAAACAAAAAAGACCCCAAATAGCCACAGCAATCTTGAAAAAGAAGGACAAAGTAGGAGAGATCACAATACTGGATATCAGCTTATACTACAAAGCCATTGTAATCAAAACAGCCTATTACTGGCACACGAATAGGCATATAGATCAATGGAATAGTACTTAGAACCTGGAAATTGATCCAAGACATTATGTTCAATTAATATTTGACAAAGGTGGCAAGAGCATACAATAGAGTACAGATAGCCTCTTTAATAAATGATGCAGGGAAAATTAGACAAGTACATGCAAAATAATGAAACTAGATCACCAACTTACACCATACATAAGAATAAACTCAAAATAGGTAAAAGGCTTAAATGTGACTCATGAATCTATAAAAATCCTAGAAGAAAATGTAGGCAACAAAATTTCAGACATCACACGCAGCAGAATTTGCACTGATACAACGCCTAAGGCAAGAGAAACAAAGGAAAAAACATGAATAAATGGGACTACATCAAACTAAAATGCTTCTGCACAGCAAAAGAAACAAGAATCAAAATGGAAAGGGAACATACTGTATGGGAGAACACAATTGCCAATGATACACCAGATAAGGGATTAATTTCCAAAATATATAGAGTACTCATACAACTCAAGAAAAGGAAGACAAAGAATCCAATTAAAAAATAGGCAGAGGACCTAAATAGACACCTCTCCAAACAGGACATACAAATGGCCAAGAGACATATGAAGAAATGCTCAACATCACTAATCATCAGAGAGATGCAAAGTAAAATGACTATGAGGTATCTCCTCACACCTGTCAGAGTGGCTGCCATCAACAAATCATCAAACAACAAGTGCTGGCGAGGGTGTGGAGAAAAGGGGACTCTAGTAAGCTGGTGGGAATGCAGACTGGTGCAGCCACTATGGAAAACAATATGGTGTTTCCTCAAAAAATTAAAAATAGATCTGCCATTTGATCCAGTGATCCCACTTCTGAAACTATATCCTAAGAAGCCTGAGACACCAATCAGAGAGAATATATGTACCTCTGTGTTCATAGCAGCACTATTTACAATCGCTAAGATCTGGAAGCAGCCCAAATGTCCATCAATAGATGAGTGGATAAAAAAGCTGTGGTACATATACACCATGGAACACTATGCAGTTGTAAGAAAGAGAGATCTCTTATCCTTTGAGGTGACATGGAGGGACCTGGAGAATATTATGCTAAGTGATATAAGCCAGTCAGAGAAAGACAAGTGTCACGTGAACTCGCTTATTTATGTTACATAATGAACAAAATAAGTTGATGAACAAAAGAGACCCAGAGACACAGAAAGTAGTACGGTTCAGACTGACAAACCTCAGAGGAGGGGGTAGGAGGGATAGATGAGATAAACCAAAGAACTTATATGCACGTAGACATAGACAACAATGCTGGGGGGAGGGTGGTATTGGGAGGAGGGTGTCTTGGGGGAAAAAAGGAGAAACATCTGTAACAAAAATTAATAAAAATAGCAAAACATAGAAAATAAAAAATAAAAAACTTGCTGGGATTTTTGTTGGGATTGTGAGTTTAGATCAATTCAAGGAAATTGGCACACTAACAATATTGAGGCTTTCAATCCATGAATATAGTATATTCTCCTTTGATTTTTCTTGTCAATTTTTATAGATTTTAGTCCCAATGTCTTAAATATTTCTAAATGTATTTTATACTATTTTAAATGGTATTATTTTAAATATTTTATTTTCTAAATGTTCATTGTTAGTACATTGAAATGTAATTTTTTTTTTGTATTGTCTTTCTGTCCCACAACCTTGCTAAATTGTTAATTCTAGATTTTCATTGATTTCTTAGAATTTTCTATGTTGTTAATTATATCTCAAATTAAAACAGTTTTACACTTTTCTTCATAATCTTTTTTTAGGAAGTTTTTTTCTTTATTTTATTATTTTTTCCATCATCATTTATCCCCCTACACCCTCTTCCACCTGCACCTATCCCCCTCCTTCCTGAGTCACCATACACTGCTGCCCATGTCCATGAGTTCTATTTCTTCAGTCTCAGTGTCTCTTGAGTCCTGTTATATGCTAGCTCTCTGTCTTGCAACAATATTGAATAAAGTTAAAAGGGGGTATCCTTTATCATTTCTGATTTTAAAGGGGATATTTCTAATATTTCCCCAGGTAAGATGATATTTCTTGTAGGGCTATCCTTTTTGGAGAGATCCTTTACCTGTTTAATATTTAATCCTATTCTTAATTTACTGAGCATTTTACCAATATTGGGAATTATTATTTTCAATGCTGTTCTTGATCAGAGGATGCTAATATGTGTTTTCACTTTAGTCTACAAATGAAATGAATGATGTTTTAGATTTTAAAATATTAAGCCAATTTTTTATTAGCACAATAAATCCAATTTGATTATAATGCCTTAATGTTTTTACATAATGTTGGATTCATTAGTTTGTTAATAGTTTAAAAATATTTGCATCTGTATTTTTAATAAAATGAACCTGCAATTTTTCTTTCTCATGCTATACTTCTCTTCCTTTTATATCAAGACAATAATGGCCTCATAGAATGAATTGATAAATTATCTGACATAGAACTTGTATATGATGTGTTTCTTAGGGTTTATGTGGTCAATAGTTGTAAAAGCCTTTGGTGTTTTCTGTGGGAAACTGTGTATGGAGCAGTTAACCGCTGCTTCTGAATCTGTACTTACTATCAGACTATTCAAACACTGCCTGTGAGTCAGGTTTGCAAAATCCCATTTTTCTAAAAATAGTCCACTTCTTCTAATTTTTAAAATATATTGGCATACATTAGTTGATAGTATTATCATATCTTTTAAATTAATGCTTTAACTCTGTTTATGTTTCTATCTCTTATTTCTAAAGTTGCTATTAAATACAGAAAATATTGTCCTCTTTAGGACTTACTAGGATGTTCCTGAATGAAGAATTTAATAGGGTCACTGGGCAAAACAGGTTGTTGGGATGAATAAATTACAGAACTCACCAGGGGAAGGAAATAGGAGACATGTGTGTGTACACATGTGAACATGTGTGTGATTCAGGTGAGATTTAAATCCAGACAGTCTGAATCTAGAGTCAGAGTACTTAACCACTACATTAATGTCTATATTAAGAGTGATAGAGAAGAACAAATAGGGGATATATAGGATACGCACACATTCCACATTCGGTGTGGAAGTTTTCTTTTAAAATACATGCCAAGCTTTTCAGTGGAAATGAATTCAGCTTGGATCCAGAAGAATAGACCAGGCCCCACTAGTGTTAAATATATCAGGGGATACATTTTGGGTTCACAGTAACATCTGGAGTTACCCAAGGAGAGCATGGGCATTTCATAGTAACAAGTTCATTGTCATTGACATTATTTAAGCAGAGACTTAAAAACTGGTTGTCAGAGTTGCTTACTCAATCTCTAAACATTTGTTGAGGATCTACTGTGTGGCTGGCATCCTGCTAAGTGGAGAATATAAAAACTTACAAGAGATGGTTCCTGTTCTAGTACAACTAGGGGTTCATGGGCAATGAGAGTCATGGCTCTAGAAATGATGTGGTCCAAGCTTTCTGTAAATTTACAACTTAGTTTACAGGAGCTGGTTAAATATGTACAAATTCATGATTTATGTATTTTTTCATGTCTTTATACCTATATACCTGTACATGTATCTACTTAAGTCAGGATGTGTCAAGATCTGGTTGGGTATGAGAGTCAGGAAGAGAAATGGATTATTAACAAGAATACTGGTTTGGAACTCAGACACCTGGGTTCCAGTTTTAGTTCTGCTGCTATCTAGCCCCGTGACCTTGAATAAGGAACTTACCTACTCTGTGTTTCTGCTTTTCTATCTATAAAAGGAGAACATCGAAAAATAATGGTTCATTTCAAACTTGAACGTACATTCATTATGATTATTTTTATCTTAGCTATGGAGACTGCTTTCACGTGAAATTTTATGTAAGAAGCCTAATGTGTGAAGTGTAAATAGGTAGCAAGTACCTGTAAAGTGCTGTAGCATTGTGCGGGGTCTGAATCCCTCACTCCTGGTACCTCTTCACCCAAGCAGAGCCACCTGCCCAGTGGCTCCTCATTAGAACCTCTAAGACTCCTCAGAAAACAGTTGCAAACCATGACCAAGATGACTTGTGAGATTTGTATGAGTTTTAACATTTTTAATTCTATGAGGCTATTCTTTTGTTTTGTCTAGTCCAGGAAGCCTTCCTGGAAGCAGAGGTTCTGACCTGCACTGTGACTGATGAAATAAACACAGGCCACCTGGCAACCAAATGCAAGACAGTCATTCCAGCTGTGAGGTGTGTAGTATGTGTCCCTGCTCTGTAAGTATGTGGCTTCAAGCGACTGGGGGAAGACCCTGGCCTTGGGAATCACACGTGGGTTTGCTTCTTAGCCTCTGCTGCTTAATAACTGTGTGACTTTCAGTAATTACTTAACCTCTCTGACCCTTAGTTTCCTTTTCTGTGAACTAGAGCCATGATGGATTGTGAGTGTGAACGGGATGAGGGAGTATATTTCTTATCAAATCTCACAGTACAGTTCCAATGGCTCAATTGCCTAGAATGTAGTAGCTAGTAATATAGATTGGTTTTCCCTAAGAACCCTCATGAAGGCCTCTTTCCGCCCTCTCCCCCTGACATTTCACAATTAAGGAGTCTCTTCTGGCATTTCCGCAGCCTTTGAAATCGCCCTGCTGGCTGTGGTCTGCCCTTCGCCTGTGCCACATTTGATAAACACACATACTTACGCCATGTGCTTTCTGCCTTAAAGTATAAACACTTCTACATTATTCATCAAAAGTATCATCTCGCAAGATCAGCCATAAAAAGTTCTTCACATTCATTCACACAAACAGGTTTTTGAACCCTTTCCAGAAATAGAAATTGCAGTAGCAGAGGCAAAGGCGTGTTATTGTTTGTAGGTCTTTAAATATTGCCTCACAAAACCACTTTTCATCTTGTTCTCAAAGGGATTAACTTCTGAGCAGTGGGGATTAACTGATGTCAAGTTAGAAAAGCAGTCAACACTAAGGTCGACCAGCCTGACAAGATTAGTCCCCAAATAAAGAATTTACAATCTGTTTTAAGACTGTGTAACTGTAACTTCCTCCGAAAGCTTTCAGTACCTTGAGAGAGGAAACGGGTTCCCGGGGCCAGGGGGCCATATGGCTCACAGGCAGGCCTTGGAGGAGAAAGGAGAGGCAGTGGATGGGTGGACCTTCCCTCCATGGGTGCCACGAGGACAGACCCACAGTTGGGCACCACATCCGTGGAGGGAGAAGGAAGCGGGGAGCCCCTCTCTGAAGGTGCCTGGCAAGACACAGAAGACCACCATCACTAGGACCAGCCCTAGGATGGCCCTGGAAGCATCTGCTGGGACCTGGTAAGCTCCCTCCTGATGAAACCATGCCTGTCTTTGTACCTTCCTAACACTTACCGACACTTTCCATCTTCTAATTTCAACTCCTTTCCCGGATGCTCGACTTCAGAAACCTCCTTGTCCACAGTGCAATGTTTCCTCCTGAGCCTCTGGCCTGACCTTAGTCAAAGCTCCCTTAAGGTCCCCTGGCTCCTGTCTCTATATGCCCAGTCCCATGCTGAGCTCGCTAAGGCTCTGCATGGGGCTCAGAGTGCAGGTCCTGGGGTCTGACGGCCTGGACTCGGATTCCAGCTCAACCTTCAGTCAGCTGACCTTTCTAGCGTCAGTCTCCTCATATGTAAAATGAAGATAATAAGGCCCGGCCAGTGTGGCTCAGTGGTTGAGCATCGACTCATGCATCAACAGGTCGCTGGTTCGGTTCCTGGTCAGGGCACATGCCCAGGCTGTGGGCCTGATCCCCAGTGGGGGGCATGTAGGAGGTGGCCAATCAATGTTCTCTCTCATCAATGTTTCTCTCTCTCTCTCCCTCTCCCTTCCTCTCTCTCTAAAGTCAATAAAGAAAAATAAATGAAGATAATAATAGTACCAGCTTCACAGAGTTGTGAGAAACATAAATGAAATAATGCATGTCACATATTTAGTAAATTTTCAATCAAGAAAAGAAAACCTGCCCTGACCAGTGTGACTCAAGCGGTCGGTGCAGCCTCCCATGCACTGGAAGGTCACGGGTTCCATTCCCGATCAGGGCACACACCTAGGTGGTGGTTCGATCCCAGTTGGGGTGCATATGGGAGACAACCGATGATATTTCTCTCTCACATTGATGTTTCTCTCTCTCTCTCTCTGCCCACTCTCTCTCTGTCTCTCCCTCTCTAAAATAAACAAAAAAGAAAAGAAAAGCTGAGCAATTGCCACACACCAGGCACCGCATAGGTAATAAATGTGTGCCAAGTATAGGTATAAATAAAGGTCCCCGACATGGGTTGAACTGTGTCCTCTCAAAAGAGACAGTTGAAGCTCTGGCTTACCTTAGAATGTGACCTTTGGAACTGGGCTTGCTGTAGATGTAATCAGTTAAGATGAGGTTATACTGGAGAAGGGTATGTCCCTGATATAGTCAATGAGGTCTTTATAAAAAGAATGCCACATGAAGATACAGAGACACAGGGAGAGTGACGAATGAAGGCAGGCAGAGATTGGAGTGATGCGGCTGCTAGCCAAGGACACCAAAGAGTGCCGGCCACCACCAGAGGACAGGAGAGACAAGGAAGGATTCTTCCCCAGAGCCTTCTGGGGGAGTGGCTCTGCTGACACCTTGACTTGGGACTTCTGGCTTTCAGAACAGTGTGACAATACGTTTCCGTTGTTCCAAGACACCCAGCCTGTTCTTTGTCACAGCAACCCTACAAAGCTAATCTGGCCCCCACCAACCCACACACAGAGCACGTCTCGCCAATGCCTGCTGCCAGGTCCGTGAGACCTTCTTCTCTGTCTTTTCTGCCCAGCTTCCCTGGAAGGCCCACACACAGCCTTTCATCCACCATAAAAGACTTGCAGTAGGAGCAACATACACGGTTGAACAATTGGTCTGAATCCTGTGGGAACATACAGGGTGGGACAAAAGTAGGTTTACAGTTGTTCATATAGAAAATAATAATAATAATTAATAAAACAAGAATAAACTCTGCATTTCATATACTCACAACTGTAAACCTACTTTTGCCCCACCGGTATTCACAGAAATCTGTAGGTTGCTGTCCCAGGTAGGTGTTGGAAGTACAGGAGAGGCTGGTGGATGAGATGTTTCGGGAGAGCTGGCCTCTCCTCATCCTCCAGGTCCCATTGCATAGGAGCTTACCTCCGGGGGCTCTGCCAACATGTCTCCTCTCCTCCCTCTCTGACTTGCCCTTGCAGTCAGTCCACTAGCCAATCAACGATCAGCATTGGAGATGATGGGCCCCGCATCTTGACAGACCAATGAGCATGCACTTCACCATCTCGGCAGATGGTAGCATTGCTGAGGGCTATCTCCAAACCCCCTGACTTGTTATACCCACAGTCGAGGAGACTGTATTTCTTTTACTTCTCCTCGTGTGTATATTTTCCTCCTGAACACAAATAACAATCCAGTTGCCCCATAATTAGATTGAATTACAGAATAATTACAACCTTGTTTGCTCTCGGCAGATTACATGGTAATTATACTTGGCATTACCATGAAGAACCAAGAAATTCCAACGATGTCATTACATGGTTATTTGTACAGTACAATGCAGCAGTGTAATTATACATGCAACATTTGTTCTCCAATAGGAGAATGATTAAAACAATGCTAATGCTTCAAAGTGTTGATTAGGTGCCAACATAATATGACATTTACAATGTGAGGGGGTGTCTGTTTTTTAATTTTTTCTTTAACATGCATAATCTACTTTCCCTTACACTCTCCCATGCCTGCCTCCATAGGCTGTGCTGTGGTCAAGAAGGTTTGGGGGACCATGCACTGTGCTCTCTGGCCTCATGGGCATTCGAGCTCACAGCAGCTAGGAGACTGTGGTCCGTGTTAAAAACCACAGGTAGTTGGCCATTTATCACTCCCTAGGAGAATTGCTTGGTTGGTTTACCCTGCTTTGTGGGGCTGCCTTTCTTAAAGACTTTATGGCGAAGAAAGCATGGGACATGGAGCATGGAGAGAGCATGTTCGCTCTCCTTGCATTAGATGCCCCTCTGGACAGGTCAGCAGGGCCCAGAGCCCACTTGCAGTGCAGGAGCAGCCCAGCTGCAGGAGCTCATCTTCACACGACACTCGTGGGTACTGCTGCTTTCCACCTGGCCCTTCATTCATTCTTTCAACCAACCCTTGAGGATCCCAACACATGTTCTCATAGAGAAACACACAGCTATGATATCCACAAGAACTTGACTGTGGTTAAAAACATCCTGTCCTCCTCTGGTCTCTTCCCCGCCTGAAAAATGAAATAAGGGTAAGGCGACAATGTCAGACATGCACCTGCCAGTAAATGAATGTGGTCTATGTCTGTCTGCACTGGTCTGGAAATCAGAGTGTGTGTGTGTGTGTGTGTGTGTGTGTGTGTGTGTGAACTCTGCATACTCCCACAGAAAAAGATTCATTCTTAGGTTGATGCTGGGCGTCATTGAGTTTAGTGAGGGAGGTAGGGGTGAGTAGAGGATGGAGGAGGGGTGGTGGAGAGGACTCTGGGAAATATAACAACTTGTATGAGCAGTTTACAGGCCAAATGATATTTTTGCAACCTAGTGATCTCTGAAAGCTATTTGGAAACCAGCAAAAATCCCAGTCCTGGCAGATGCAAACATCACTTATCAAAAATCTGGGAGCCCTGGACAGTATGGCTCAGTTGGTTGAGCATTGTTCCATGCACCAAATGTTTCTGGTTCGATTCCTGGTCAGGGCATATGCCCAGGTTGCAGCTTGATACCCCACTGGGGGCGTACAGGAGGCAGCCAATCGAGGTTCTCTCTCACAATATTTCTCTCTCTCCCCCTCTCCCTTTCTCTCTCTCTGAAATCACTAAAGACATTTAAAAAAAAAAATCTGGGAAACCAGAAAAGTTGGATCCGCTGGGAGTGCAGTGATTGGATGAGAATGTTGGCCTTAGGCAAAGGGATTGGGGATATGGGGGGTTCACAAGAGAAGGAACACTGACCAAGGGACAAAGCCTTCAGGACTCGCCTTAAGGTGCTAAAAAGACAAAGCCCTCTCTGCTGCAGGGAACCCACATCACGGTGGAATGAGAGCACACTTCTGCCTCCAGATATCTTAGAAATGTTTCCTCTGGACGACATTGGATATTTACCTCCCAAGCTGGTGTTATGCACTCTGCTGTAAGACACGACACTGAGTCCGGGTGGTGCGAAGGAGCCTGGGTGGAAGGTACGATGTACAGATGGTTTCCAGGGCTGGGGAATTGCTGAGTGTACACTTCATGTAAAAATTTTCAGTCTCAGCACTTCACACAGGAACATGGGCTTTGTGGCCAACCTGGGCTGGGTGGGCTGGTAAATAGTACGAAGCCCCACCAGGTTGGGGGAGGGAACGAGAGCCCGCTTCCAGAGCCCACCCACTGCCTGGGCCTTCAACATGAACGTCAGGGACCACGCTCCTCTCACCCATGGCCTCGTCATGCAAGGGCGGTTGTGTCCGTCCTTCCTTTGGTAGAGGACACCGTGAGTGCGGAGAAGGCCCGTCCGTGTCCGGCCTGGCTTAGCTCTGAAGTGTGACTCTCCTTACTTGTGCGAACGTGAGTCCAGGTTCCCACCCAGACTCAGGGGCGCTGAAAGAACACGAGGCTGGAGGGCAGCAGAGATCTTCAGTGGGCAACGTAAACCAGCACTTCCCGTAGGGAGCCCTGGGGGCCACGAGAGGCGGTTCGAGGCCACGCAGGTGTCTGCTTCACTGCACAGGTCACCTCACCAAAGACAGCAGCTTCCAGGCGAGGCTTCTCCTGGCAGCTCTTGTGTCTAGCCTTTAAGTCTCACTTGTTCTTAGTCCTTCTGTGGTACGGGCAGTGTCGCTGTGACCAGGTGGCTATGGGCCTTGGAACCTGTAGACCTGAATTCACATCCCACCTCTGTCCCTTGGGCAAGTGACTTAGCCCTTCTAAACCTTAGTTTTCTCACCTGTAAACAGAACGAAACATACTTCCTGCGCAGTATTGTGGGTAGGAAATATGTGGAATCGTTTAGGTAAAGTGCTTAGCACGGTCTCCGGAACACACTCACTCCAATGCTCAGGAAATAGTAGCTAGAATTATTTGACATGTGGGCCCCAGTGGGGTTCAGCTACATTTAGATACTTGGGGGAAGGACCTAAAGCAAAGGAGTTTGGGATACGGGCCCAGGGTCAGGTATGAGGTGCTGTGGCTGCCGGACAGCCTGCTGACCGTCGGGACGGAACCCTCATGTGGCCAGGTCCTGAATCTACATTCACGGTGTCCCTTAAAGTGTTATGCCTTGGCCAGTGAGCAGATCAATACTGGTCTCACATTTTTTTTCCTTTTGTTAATCCTCACCAGAGGATATTTTTTCCATTGATTTTTAGAGAGAGTGGAAGCGAGGGAGGAAGGAGGAGAGAGAGACAGAGAGACATTAATGAGAGAGAAACATCGATTGGTTGTCTCCTGCACAACCCTGACCAGGCTAGGGATCGAACCTGCAACCCAGGCATGTGCCTTGACCGGGAATTGAACCTGAGATCCTTTGGTCCACAGGCGGACACTCTGACCACTGAGCCACAATGGCCAGGGCCTGGCCTCACACTTTTAATCTTCCTTAACTTACAAATAAAGTCCTAAACACTGAAAATGCCTCAAGGGCACTGGAATGAGGATCTGGAGACCAGCCGACTCTGTAACAAGATGTTGTGGGACCTGGAACAAATTTCTTGATTGTTCTGGCCTCAGTTTCCCCAACTGTAAAATGAGGGGTTTAAGTTGGATAGTTTCTAAGGTCTCTTCCAGCTATAAAATTTTATAACCCTGAGAAGGATTTTTTTTCCTTCCAGGAAATGTGCCCACATTGTATATTTGAGATGAGTTTAGTTTTGCTGAGCCAAGCTTCATTTTACACATACATACCCATACTATAAATATACACACAAGCATATGTATACACAGGCATTGAAAGAGGAAATTATCCCCACACCTCAGTGCTTTCAATTGAGCCATCAAGTCACTCAGGTATTTATGATGGAGAGAAAAATACATGCACTGTTTTCCTCTCTCGGGAGGACCATGCCAGGAACTCCGCTTGGATGCAAGGCTCATGTTCACAGAAGGGAAAAAAAAGGACAAAATCGTCCCCTCTCTAGTCCTACATTTCCAGGTACCAGAGGCCTGTCCTCTGGGAATACTTGGTGGGCGCCAGTGAAGGATGCCCCTCCCCTCAGGTACCGCTGGTCTTCAGACCCAGGGATCTGAATTGGTTTGACTCCTCCTGCCCTGCACCCCTCAACGACTATCTGTTTCCTTGGCCTGTCAGCTTCTGTCTCTGTCATTCATGCAACAAATGCTCATTGTGTCAGGAAGTGTGCTGAGTGCTGGGCACATGCCAGTGGGTAGGACAGACCCAGTGTTCTCCCCCATAGTCCAGCATGGCTGTGTGAGTTGGGTTCAAGCTGGCTACCGAAATCTGTGTTTTAATACAATAGAAGCTTATTCTTGGCTTAGTTTCTATCAATTCAGTGTGAATACTTGGCAGGCGGCCTTCAACATGAACGTCAGGGACCACGCTCCTCTCACCCGTGGCCTCGCCATGCAAGGGCGGTTGTGTCCGTCCTTCCTTTGGTAGATGGACACCGTGAGTGCGGAGAAGGCCCGTCCGTGTCCGGACTGGCTTAGCTCTGAAGTGTGACTCTCCTTACTTGTGCGAACATGAGTCCAGGTTCCCACCCAGACTCAGGGGCGCTGAAAGAACACAAGGCTGGAGGGCAGCAGAGATCTTCAGTGGGCAACGTAAACCAGCACTTCCCGTAGGGAGCCCTGGGGGCCACGATTGGAGGTTCGAGGCCACGCAGGCCCAACCTCGCCTGGGGACAGAGCTAGCCTCCTGAAGGGGCGAACAGGAGTCAACCAGGCACAAGAAGGCAGGGAACAGGAAGGCAGAGGGACTGGCTGAGCATTTCCTTTTTTTAAAAAATCCTCACCTGAGGATATTTTTCTATTTATCCTCAGATAGAGTAGGAGGGAGAGAAAGGGAGAGAGAGAAAAACATCAACGTGAGAGAGACACATCGTCTGGTTGCCTCCCGCACGACCCGGACCAGGGCTGGGGATGAACCACAACCCAGGTACGTGCCCTTGACCGGAATCGAATTTGCGACTCATTGGTCCCTGGCCGACGCTCTAACACTGAGCCAGACCGGTCAGGGCTGGCTGAGCATTTTCACAGGTCGTGAGTAAGGGAAAGTGAGGACAGGGAAGTAAAGCTGGTCAAGGGCCCTGAGCCAGAGGGAGCAGGGCGGGAGAGTGGGGTGGGGGAGGCGACAGAGCACAGGGCTCTTGTGGGCCATGATCAGAAACGTGGACTGTGCCGAAGACCAAGGAAGCTACGGAAAACTTCTCGCAGCAAAGTGCGATGACTGCCGCTTGGAAAGGTGCCCTGGCTGCAGGTGTGGTCCTGGAGGCAGGCAGGTCAGCGGGCGCGTGTGGCCGTCTTGGTGAGAGACCATGGGCCATACACAGCTGAGGTGCTGGCGGTGGGAGGAGAGAAAGGGAAGAGTGAAGAGACATGCATGTAGGTGTAGACTCCTTAGACGTACCTGTTGGGTTTTCTGGTCTGGGCCCTCATCCCTCCAACCTGGATTGTCGCAGCAGCCTCTCAGCAGTGTTCTTGCCACGACGTCCTCCACGTCCTCCCCTTCCACCCAGAGGCGTGGATGGTGTCATCATGGGCCCCCTGTTTGGGTCAGGGCTCTAGATTGCAGACAGCACAGTCCACTGCGCTGGTTCAAGCCGGGAGCGATGTATTTCAGGGTAGAGAAACGTGCAGAATCACTGAGAGGACTGAAGAAACAGTCCGGGCGGTCCCTCCGCGGAAGCTCCCCGCATCGCCCCGCAGAACTGCACGCCGAAGGGCCTCCGCTCTGCCATCCCCGGAAGTTGTCACCTTAGCTGGCCCTCCACCGCCACACCGCCACACCGCCACACTCTGTACCGGCAGAACAGGTGAACCAGCCCACCCCTGTGCCTTGGCACTAGCCCAGGGGCATCTGTGCAGTGGAATTACACCGTGTCAGGGGCGGCCGGATGGTGGACTGTGGGGGACGGTCTGACGGGAAGGTAGCTTTTACACCGTGAGAACAATAGACTGCGAAGACCGTGTTGGAGAGGTTTGGGGCAGCCGCAGTGACAGCTGCGCCACATGGAGACTCTGGCACCCTGAGCCTCTTACCTCATTTACAGCTCCCAGCGGTGCCATGGAGGCAGTCCCTTCTCTCTCACAGACGAAGAAACCGACCCAGAGAGGGTAGTGACTCACCCAAGGTCACACAGCAAGCAGTTGGCCGTCTGTCACCAAAGCCTGTCCTGTCCCCACTGCATCTGTGGAATTACAGTACGTACAGATGTCTATGACAGGAAGCTCCTCACCCCGAGCCCTCCTGCTTGTCCGGTGTGTTGGCCCGGAGCCGCCGGGCCATGGCGCAGGCAGCGGCCACCACGGCGGTCCGCGGCAGGCCCGGCAGGACTGCTGGCCGTCTGTGAGAGCAGGCCTCCCGGGTTCACGCTTGGCCTTGTTAACACAGCCTGCACTGCTGCTCCGGGCAGTAATGGCAGAAATGCAGTCGCTACATTTTAATTAGGAGGAAAAGAGGTTCATTATTAGTTGTCACTCCTCATTGTTTCCTAAGCATGCTCGCTGCGTGATAAAGTGAAGGACTGCGTTTCCCTCGCCCGGTTCCTGCTCAGGACGGATGGCAAAGAAAGGCACGTCGGTCGCTCCCCCCGGCCCCCCCCCCTGTCCGACTGCCCCTCTGAAAGCTCCGACTGAATAGCCAGGAGGTTAGGAGGGAAGATTCTGGAATCAGAGGAGCCTGGGTTTGAACCCTCACCCCAACACTTACCAGAGGTCAGGCTATTTTCCGCACTAGGTTTGTTTTCCCCTTTGTAAAATCTCGATGTTGGAACTCCTTCCCGGGGTTGCCGTGAAGGTGATAACGCCGCATGAGATGATGTGCGTCAGGCGCCTGGCCCAGGGCGGTGTCTCAGCCATACCAGCTGTTTCTATTAGAATTTTAAGGTTTGTTATCAACTGGAGACTCACATACCAAGCTAAGAAGTCTAGACTGACCTTCTCAGCATGGGAACCCCCGAGGCGTGTTATGATGGAGGGTGGGGTCAGGGTCAGTCCTGGGCGGTGGAGCAGGAAGAAGGCAGCTGAAGGGGTGAGAGGAGGGATTTGCGGTCAGTCCTGCAAATGGTTCCACATACTGGGCTCCCCTGGAAAGAAGTGACTTCGACTTGTTTCTCTTGTCCTGAGGATGGCTTTGCCCTGAGCCTGCTGGTGCCACGGAGCCCCTGGAAGCCTTGGCAGGGACAGACAGACTGGCTTAGGGCTGCCTGCTGGGTCAGTGACACAGAAGAGGTGGGGGCTCCGGCCTGTCCCTGTGTCACGCAGCCTCTGCACACCCCCACGGAACAAAGGCCGAAGGCTTCACTGCTTACTTCTCTCAAACCTAACACCTCCATTATGTTCAGTGATCTGAGCTCCCTGACATTTATTCCAGGTAGCAGGGGTGGGGGACGCCTGGCCCGCGGGCCATAGGAGGCCCACGGAATCAATACCAGCTAACATCACAGCCTCACCAAAGGAGCCTGACCAAAAATAGCGGGCTAATTTTTAAGTTGATAATTTTGTATGGCTCAAGAATGATGTTATAAATATCCTAACGGCCCTTGGCAGAAAAACGGTTCCCCGCCCCTGGCAGGGATTGGGAGAGTTGCACTGAGCTGGTACCTTCTTCTGTGTGAAGTTCATTTGCTCTACAGGAAAAAAAGAAAGAAAAAAGGAACAGCTTAACATGACTTCTTTTCATTTGATACTGAGCCAAATATATTTATTTGGGTTAAAATGTGCAACTCCCAGAACTGATGGAAAACGCACAAGGCTGAGCATGCCTCCCGCGCGGCTTGCCATGGAAACGCGGATGCTGAAGGAAAACTGGTATCTGGACTGTTCTCCCCCGAATCGGTCTTGCTGTCACATGCCAGGGAAGCCGGTGGGTACAAAAACACCAGGCAGTCTTATTTTGTCCCTCAGTTAAGCAGCGCCCTGTAGTGAAAATATTTCTCTCACATTTAGAGAGAGGGATGGGGCAGGATTCAACCGATCAGGGAATAGAGGAAGAAAACAAGAAGACAACGGCTATTCGGATAAATTAAGGTCTTTCAAAAGCCCCACCGATATGAACCTTCGGATGTTACAGAGCTCTTGGCAGCTGGCACTCACTGGCCAGGGTTGGGTCTGGGAGCACGCTGTTAGATCCCTGCTCCCCGCGGGTTGCAGACAGTGACTTTAGGATCAGCAGAGGTGTGTTCAGCATCTGACTCCCCGGGATCAAGCAGCTGGGGAGAAGGGGGCTGGCAGGGTGGTCTCCCAAGGTCTCAGGAGGTGGCTGCGTGCTGAGAAGTGCTGGGTTCTTGTGCGGGGCCTCAGCTCCGCAGCTTCTGAGTCACGTCCGTCCTCGTCTGTCCACCCAGGGTGTGCTCGTGCAGAGGAACTGATTCACCTTAGCCAGAGACCCCAGAGACAGAAACAGACCCCGGGCCTTCCTGGAGAGGGCATGAGCGGGCTGGGACCTGGGTTACCTGCACTGCGTGTCTGTAGATGACGCCTTGGGTGCCTCTGGCTTCCGCAGAGGTGACTGGGCCGAAGGACAGGCCTCCTGTACCCACTTGATCCCAAACTGCTCTCCTTTGATCTGGTTTGCACACCGGGATTCTGCATAAGACTGTGTTTAAAAGAAATCTTTGGAAATTATTCTCTTCACCTAAATAAGTAAACATCTATTATGAAAGTTTTTTCAGTTTTGACTTGAAGTTACTCATTCTAATTATAAAGGTAACGTGTGTACGACATGGAATATTTGAAAAACACCAAAGGATAGGAAGAAGGAAAAAATCCAATTACTCAAAAACAACTCCCACTGTTCATGTATTTATGTATTTCCTTCTGACCTTTTTTCTTGTTCATATTTTTGTACGGTTCAGATGGCGTTGTATCAACCAGTGTTTTCATTCATGATTATTTTTTACTTAAGATGGTTTCAAAAGCATTTGTGATATGGATGTTGTTACCTCACTATTGTTACTATTATTGCTCTTACGATTATAAGCAACTTCATATATAAAGCTTTCGAGTTTTCTAAGTGTCAAGTTTCAGCAGTAGCATTATAGGTTTAAAGCATCCGAGCATTTTAAAGGCTTTTGGAACGTAATGCCAAATTGCTTTGCAAAAAGGTTGCACTGATTCCCTTACCCACGAGTCATTTATGAAACTGCCTGTTTCGTCATTCCTTCACCAGCAGTGGGCATATTTATTTTTAAAAATAGCACCTTGTTTTGCCCTAGCTGGTGTGGCTCTGTGGGTAGAGCATCGTCCCATGCACCGAAGGGTCATGGGTTCAATTCCCAGTCAGGTCACATGCCCAAGTTGGGGGTTCAACCCCCAGTCGTGGCGTGTACGTGAGGCAACCGATCGATGTTTCTCTCTCTCTCTCCCCCTCTCCCTTTCTCTCTTTCTAGAATCAATGAAAAACATATCCTCAAAGAGGATTTTAACAAATAGCATCTTGTTTCTTTGATTATTGGTGGATTTGAATATTTTTGTCTTTGTTATCTGGTTGCATTTTAGGGTTTTTGTTTGTTTGTTTGTTTGTTTTTAAACAAACCTGGTAGTTTGCTTTCCTATTTGGAAATCCCCTTTGCCCCCACAGTGCTTACACATAGGATACAGTCCTGTGGAGCATAATGGGTGTGAGCACGTTTGAACTCACATTTGAACCAGAGAAATACTTTCCAGCCCCAGTTTTCCATGCAATATCTGTGTGACCTTTGACAAGTCCTTTGATCTTAGTTTTAATGTCCTCACTTACAAAAATAAGAAAAGTGATTCCAACCTCCCATAGTGAAAACGAAGATTCCTCTGTAAGGAATCCATCATGTCTGCTTAATAACAGAGCTCTAGGTTAGTAATCATCATATCTTAAGAGAAGAATGGCCAACGTTTAATGACCACGTTCTACTCATGGGGCACTGGGCTAAGCAAGCCCTTTACATGTGTTAACACATATTAGCCTCACAACAGCATGTGAGGGAGATAATATTATGTTTATTTAGTAGATGAGGACCCTGGGGCACAGAGAGATTACGAAACTTGCCCGAGTGGTACCACTGGAAAACAGCAAAGCTGGATTCATTGTTTTCCATCCTTTCTCTCAGGCCCCCTCACTCCTGAGCCACAGGGAACTGCAGGGTGTTTCCCCAACATGCATGCCCTCTCATCCCAGCCCCTGCACACGCGTCCCCTCCTTGATGAGGCGTCTGTGTCCGTCACCTCGAGAACAATCTGCATCTGACTTAAATGTCCTCTGCTCTGTGCAGAATCAGCTTCCCTGCCTTTGTGCTTCATTTCCTCCAAAACACTTGGCCCATTGTGTGTGTGTGTGCATGTGTGTGTATGTAATGCGTGTATTAGCGTCTTTGCTTAAAAACGTACATATCTTCCCTTCTAGCCTCTGGACTTCTAGTAGACGTCAATTTATCTTCCTTTTAATTCCCTAATTCCTAGTCTGATGCCTAAGACCTGGAAAGTGCCAGATACCTATTTGTTGCATGAATGAATGAATAGCGGCATTTCAGGCACCACGAGAAGCTGACAGATGAGAGAACTGAAAACACTGAGCTTTCCAGCGGCCTTCACACAGCCTCTCCTACTTGGGTGCTGTAGAAGGCTGGTGTTGGTATAAGATAACCTCTTCTCTTTTAATTGGCTCTGGACCCCAGCTCACATTCCTGCAGAAATGCCTGTGGTCACCAGCTGCACCCAGATCACCCAGAGAGCCTCAGCCACACACTGTGAGGTGCGCATTCCTGCTGGTGGTGCCGCGAGCCAGCCTGCTTCTGATCAGTGGGCCTGCACTTGGGGCGCTCAGGCAGGCCCGGAGGGGCACCCTGGGTCCTGTGTGGGCTCTGGACAACCAGCCTTCCAGAGTTTGCTCCTTCTGCAGGGACGTTGGCTGTATGCAAATGTACCAAAGGTGACCCAGAAGTGGCCTTAAGTGCATATGTGTGCAAGGGAGAAGACAGAACGCAGCTCCTGGGTTTTCAGGTGAGGTGTAGGACTGAGCACAGTGTGGTGCAGGAGAACTCAGAAGTGATTGTGTGGGGTGCAGTATTTTAAAATATTGCATTAGCTTCCTATTGCTGCTGTAACACATTACCACAGGCGTGGTGGCTGAACACGGCACACGCTTATTCTCTTGCAATACCAGAGACTGGACGTTTGCAATGTGTTTCAGTGGGCCAGAATCAAGGAGTCAGTCAGCAGGGCCGTGCTCTCTCCGAGGCTCTAGGAAGAACCTGTTTCCTTGACTTTCCCTGCTTCTGGAGGCTGTTCTCCTTCCTGGGCGAGTCCAGCCGGCCACAGAGAGGTGCCATGGTGTGCAGGCTCTGCTCTTTCCACGCAGCTATGAGATGCAGGGCACGCTCATCACTTCGCCCCTTCGCCTGGCACGTTTGCCATCACCTGCTCTGTGCCAGGCCCCGTGGCAGGCCTGGAGATACAGAGGCAGCACGAGCTTGTCTGGTGGCCTAGAAGCGGTGGCCGGTGAAGAGTAACTGGACTGTGAGCACAGAGTGACGAATGCCACAAGAGAGGCCTACAAAAAACAGAGAGGGACCATCACCTTTGGTGACGGGGGGCGGGGGGAGGGTCACAGAACAAGTGAATCCCCTGAGTTGGTTCTCAGTGGCTGAGGCGTTCCAGGACAGTTTCAGGGAGAGCAAAGGAGACAGCAGGAGTGGCGTGGACGCAGGTGCACTCGGGACCTCTGACATGAGACAGCTAGGCGACATTGTCCACATACCCGGGTATGGACTTTCTGATACTTGGTTTTCTATGATTCTATAACTTATTATTCTATGAATAGTCAGAGGGGATGGGAAATATCTGATTTGGGGTCTGCCAACCTGCACCAGGACTCAGGATTCCCCCACCAGCTTGCTGTGTCACCTCAGAGAAATAAAGTGGGACAGACAGGCTTCAGCCCTTGACCTGGCGAGCTTGTGGGAAGGTCTCTCAGGCACACAGGCCCATTCCCTCCCTCTGGGCTTCTGCTCTCATTGACGGTCTTTCCTATACTGTACGTTTATGCTGCCCAGCTCAAGCCTTCCTCTGCTGCTCCAGTTCCCCTGACCTCTCTCTGAATCAGCTCAGGACTGAGCATTTGAGGGGAAGGGCAGAGGTCACAGTCTTTGGAACCAGACTGCCCGGGGCCAAAAGTCTCCTGACCTGTCCATACCTTAGGTTTGCACATCTGTAAAAGGGACCAGTGCACAGACTCAGCCAGGAGGAGTCACCCACTGCACTTAAGCTGCTATCACCACGTACCTGAGCACTTGAAGGCATCCACACCCATCTCTTGAGGGTTGAAAGCTGTTGTCTCTGTCTGCTTGTGAGCCTTTGGAGGGTAGGCTTTTCAGGCACAATTAATTACAGAGCAAAGAAAGTGGGCATGTCACAAATTCAGCCCTCATCTGCAAGTTTGATGGGTATTGGAGAGCTCATGACTTCACTTTTAGTTTTATTCTCAGTAGCGAGGTTGTTTTTTGAGAAGAACCTGCAAGAAAGGGTTTCCAATGCTCCCTGACTTTGGAGGGCTAGGACTGGCCACGAGGGCTCCAATTTACCCGTGTTCGTGCAATTTCTAATTTGGCAAAGTGATCAGTGATGGAGAAGTCCCTTCCCAGGCCTCCAATCATCAGCCTCTGAGCTGCTGCTTTGTTGACAGCAGTCTGAGCTCTGCCCTGCGCGCCTACCTGCAGAAGGCAGCCTTCTCGCTCTCCTCTCGGTGTTTCTGGGCATATCCAACGTGCACGCATGTTCATTAATGAGTCTCTGGTCGTTTTCACAGGGTCCAGTGCCTGCATAGCCCTTCAGGATGGAACTTGCCTGTGGCACTGACCCGGGGCCCTCATAGGAACATTGATCTCCTCCTAGAATGCTGCTACTTCCTGGGGCTCCCTCCTGGGGCTGTAAAATCCTCCAGGAGCCCAGACCCTTCTGAGTTCCCTCCAGTTCCCATGACCCATGAGGAAGATGCTCCTGTGCGTCCCCCTCTGGAGCACCCTGGGCCCAGGCCACCCTCCTGTGGCCTGGCTGCTCCTGAGAGCATCTTTCCACATCTGCACTTCTGCCTCCAGCTCTCCTCCCCACGTGACTGGTCAGGAGATGGGCCCCATCTCTCTCTCTTCCTTCACCCTTCCTGGGGTGCCTGTGCCTCCTTGGCGCTGTTCCTCCGCAGCATGCCTCCAGGTTCCCCTTGTGTGCCTGCTAGTGCCTGACTCCCTCAGAGAGCTCAGCCTGCATGCAGCTGAGAGCTCAGATCTGCAGGTTTGGGGGAAGGACTCCACTGAAAAGCTCACAGGCAGAATCTGTGGAGATTGTGAATATTTGGCTATGAGGCTCGAGGAAGGCGAGGGCCCGAGTTGAAGCAAGCACGCAACCCTGGGCGTGCAGCGTGAGACATCTCCCTGAGCATGGCTTTGTCCGCTGAGTTAACTGCAGGGGGGTAGGAGCCCCTGGAAATAACTTGATAGTCCACACATGTCAGAGGGGGGTGAGGACACACCGGAAGCTGGATTTCACGGAGACTGCAGGGTCTTGGGTTAGAGCCCACCACGGGGGACACAGGAGCCTCAGAATCTGGGAGCTGGTGGGGAGCAGCAGTTGCTGACACAGTGGGTACCTGTCTCTTGAACCCACCCTTGATCTATCCACCTTGTTCGTGTTTGTCATGTAGAGGAACAAATGGCCTATGAACTAAATAAACACGTAAATAAAAATGTAGCTTCAAGGTACCCCGAACAACTAGGTGTGGGGTCCCCTCCGCAAGTGCAGCATGCAGGGAGGTGAGGGAGGAGTGAGGGGGGCCGGGGGCTGGAGGGGCAGCACAGTCCCATCCAAGGTGGGGGTGGGAGTGAGGTGGGAGGAGCCTTGAGGGCAGACCAAGGCTCCCAGTGGGTCAATAAGGAAGCAGCTTTTGTACTATCTCCCCTTTCTCCCTCCCTGTACTCCCACTCCTCCCCAGGCAACCCTTATGTCTTAAATGGGGGTTATTTGGTTCTATCTGTGAGGAGAGGCTGTTGTGAGATGCAAATGAAATGAAGATCACAGTGCTTTGGAAACTGTCAGGTGCTCAGCACAGGTAAAGCAAATGGGAATTCTTCAACACCTGCTTGTTGCTGCTGCTGAGCCAGGCCCCAGCCAGGTGTGAATCTGTGCAGGAATGTGGTTTACGTGGTGACCGCCTTGGTCTCCTCTCTGCCTGGCAGTGGGGACACTGGGGGTGCAGGGCCCGGCCCGAGGGTCTCATGGAAAGGGCATCTCTTTCAGGCCCGGAAAGCCTGGGGTTTCCTCCCACTGCAGCGCTGCACCGTGCTTTTCAGGGCTGCTGACAGCTGTCATTAGCTGAGCATTAGAAAGGGAGCTGTGACAATCACCACTGAGCGACTATAAACACCTGGAGTCCCCAAAGAATATCCAGAGCATCAGCAACTTGTTAGCTTTTGTCTGGGCTGGGGAACTTCCCTCAGGGAGAGCATTTGCCACAGTGAAAACATAAAATCAATCATATGGTTCTAATTTAATTTTAATTCACATTTTTATACGTGGAGTTCGTTAGAAGAGCTGACATTTCACTGTGAAAATCTATAAGGGCTGAATTGTCCTCAAATTAGAAGATTTTTAAAGGAAGTTCTTTACCACTGGGTTGCAAATTTGTTAAAACAAACAATAGCATAACCACCGCGCAATCGGATGCCGAGATATTACTGGACTCAGCGAAAATCAAGTAATCTTTTTTAGGTTCTATTCTCTCCCAACTAAGCTCTCCAGCAATGTCAGAAAATGACAAATTGCAGGATGAATCTAAAAGCAGTGCCTTCAAAAATACAATAGTTATACAAGCCATCTATTGTTAATGAAGAATATAATGCAATTTGCCTGTCTGTAATACAATTATGCAAATCAAAGGAGAAACTATCCCGAAATCTCTTTACATTCCGATTAAAATGAGATAATTTATCAAACAGAATATTACTGATTATGTTTATGTGTTGCACATTAATCCTGTTACAATAATGTATCCTTCTCCTAATGTAATGGATTTGTGCAATCTAACAGAAAATGACTTTTATACTATCCACAATTATAAAAATATTCAAAGCATATCCATCCCAGTGCAGTAGCATGTCTATGACTGTACAATAACCCTATTAAAACAAGCAGAGCTTATGAATGCAGCCTTTATCCCAATAAAGATGACAGTACATTCAATTTCATTGTACTCATTATGTGAACAGCTCCATAGATGCTAAATACTAGGAGTAAATTAGCTTCACCTTTTTAACCTTTTTTTTAAAAGAAAAAGAGTGGATTTTAATCAGAGAAAGTCCCCCCCTCTCCATCTGGATCTTTTGGTTGGTCAAAGATATGATTTTACGTATGAGCGATTTCCAGAAAATCTTTCTTAATGAGTTACTCGTATTCTACCACTTGGTAGGTGTTTGGACTTGTCCATTTCCATAGGGTCAGGAAGCGTCTGTGGCGTATCACTTCCCATGTTGCTTGTCTTCATGTATATTGGGGAATGTGTTATGCTTTGGATGGGAGCATGGCCCCAGCTGCAGTCATCTAGAGGGGAGCATGTATCTCCATCGTTACATGTGCATCAGAGCCAAGAACTAATGAGGAGTATTGTCAGGAAAAACAAGAGCCCAAATAATTGGCCAAGGTCTCACTTGTGCTCCTATTGCCAAGGATAATCATTTTTGCATTTAAACCAATCTCTTCTACCTTGACGACAGTCATTAGCATCTGACAGTGAGTGATAACTGCTTAAATGTCACACCTCTTGGCTGTGTTTGTATTGTCAACATTTTCCATATGCATACCTCCACACTAGGCATGCTGGTTGACTTAAACAACTGTTTATCTTTTGTGGTAAAATTGTAAACCCCTGCATAATTGCAAGTTCTCAAATTGTTTTCCATGCCTTTAAATACCTGTAAACCAGCTTTGCTTCAGCTTATGCCTAAAGTAGTATTCTCTACAAATGCCAGGTTCTCTTCTCATCTTTCCACTTTGATGAGATTGACCTGCCAAGTCAAGAAGAGACAAAAAACGCTTATGAAAAGCAGCCTCCCCCACAGCTTAATATACACTCACACACACACATGAACACAAGGTACAATGGACAAATCTATTAGCCCTCACCTCAACAAGCCAGCATCTGTTGCAACTGTAAAAGAGTATTTGTTCATTCCCTTAGAGATACGGCCAAAGAAGGAAGGGAAGAAAGGAAAGAAGGAAGGAAGGGAGGGGGTCATTTATTGTTTAATAAATAATTGTTTCATAGAACCTATTGTCATGTAGAATTATTTTATGATTTTCCATACATGTTGTTTAGAAACCTGCTGCTATCCAGCATGGACACCCATCACTCCTCAACAGAGAAGCAGTGGTGGCTGACGGGTGTTCTCTCCTCATGGTTTTCTAGTTGGTGTGGAGCTCTATTGACTTGCTTCCTCTCAAGTGTAGACTGTCCCAAGTAAAGACATTTGATGAGGGCTATCTGGGCAGGATCTTCCATTCAGTAAGGTTTCCTAGGCCAGAGCCCAAAGATCTGGTAGCTTTGACAGCTCAAACATGGGGACATTAGGGATGTAGTCATAACAGTGGGAGTCAGAAGTCTGAGGAGACAGCACATATGGAAGACATCAGTCTCCCTGCTGCAGGCCCAGAAGGAGACCACGCCTCTCTTTCAGATGCTGATGTGGTTGAGGGAGTTCTTAAAGCTTAGGGTGGAAAGATAATGGAGTGAGAGAACAGAATGTTGACCGAGGTCTGGGATCATCAGAGCTGTGCCAGGCTGTCTTAATATGTTGTAGGCATTAGGACTGGAATTTCCAGACCCCTCTGACGTGAAGAAGAGCTGAAGAAAATGAGACAAACTGCATCTTTCAGATCCAGTGAAACTGGGCTGAGAGCAAACACATGTGTGTTAGGAGATAGAAAGATGACATCCCCACAGGATGAACAATTGCAAAGCGTTCATTTTTGTATTCAATAAATATTAATGGAGGGTCAACTGTGTGTCAGGCTGTGTTCTTGGCCCTTGGTATATATCTGTGAACAAATAGACACAAATCTCTACCTCATGAAGCTTACAATTTTAGAGAAACAAAATGGACAATAAATAAGTCAACAATGTACAATGTTAGTAGGTGATAAATGCTGGGTAAAAAACAGGAAAGAACAGAATGAGAGAGATCAACCAAGGGTGTGGGAGAACAGGATTTGCAATTTGAAACAGAATTACACTTTTGTTGTCAAAACCTTAAAAAATATATTTGCTTTGAACAAAGCATTTTGCTTAGTTAAAGCCTCAGTTGCCATGAGACTATGCAGCTAGTTTGCGTGTCCGTAAATAAGTGGGAATTTGGATGCGCAGGTCCTTTACGGGCGTGTTGACTGGTAACTTCTCAGAGTTTACGTTTGAAATGAAGATACAAGAAAAAGTCTTGGTTCTTCGTTTCGCTCCTTATTCTCTTCTGCTTTGGACAATGATCAGTAATCTTAATTGGAATAAATACTTCATAATTAGTTTTAGGTTGATTATACTTAGCAGAGGAAGACCATTTAGGGAAAACCTGATTTAGGGATCCCGAAGATAGCATTACAGACTATGAATGCCCCCAAAGGTACACGGACCATTCAGTTTCTTGGTGGAATTTCCCATTTCCAATAAGGATGTCTACCTTGCCCTGTTCCCTTGGACTAGACTAACCATCCAAATATGTATGCCACTGATGCTCAAGCAAATTGGGACCAGAGTGAAGCCCAGAGCTGCAGTGGGCCACCCAGACCCCCAGTTAGCATGGAGGCTCTCATTTCTTCAGTGGCTGGGAGCATTTGTCGTGTTCAAGGTCACAGCACCTCCTGGGGACAAGCCTGTTTAGTGATTGGTCAGGCAGTGGGGATTATAAATGGCTCAAGGAAGGGCAGCTCTGAAGGTCATCTGAGCTCCTGAGCTCCCAGGGGATGGGCAGAGGCCGCCCTTGGGACAGTTCAACGCTTCTCTCTGCCCAGCTCTCCTCTCTCACTCCCAGTAAGCTGCCTGCATGCAAATGGCCTTTTCAGTGCCCGTTTCCCAGGGAACCCGATCTAAGAAACTCTGTTTAGCTCTGAAAGCAGCGCTCAACTGCATAATCAACAATTTGTACTGATTATGCCTTGTACTTACACTCAATTCCATTATCTTTCTGCCAATTTCCGAGTCTCTGGCTCTCTCTCCTGTATCTAGTTTCACTCTCTCCATTTGGATGGCCTGACGGCTTCAGCTTCCTGGGTTTTAACCTCTGCTCTTACCAATTCTGGCTTTTCCCCCCCTAAAAATCCCCTCCATCCTAGCCTCAGTTACCAGGACCTCAACCTAAGGGCCTGCCTTTCCCACTCCTTCCATCCTCAGCATCTGACTTCAGGACCTTCCTTTAAAGTCACACAGCAATCCCTCCTGCAGGCTTTCGGAGGAAAACACCGAAGACTAGGACAGAATAACCGTGGAATTACGAGCAACTCACAGCCGTAACGGGGACGTTTCCTTACAGATGCCGGGTGAGTCTATGTGCACACACTGGTCTTCAAAGCACAAGACTAAAGGAAAGTGCAACAATTGTGGTTTTTAATGATAATATTCTCATGATGGTGGATTTCAATTTGAACCCTTGGCTTAGAGGGTCATAACTGACTTAAAAATGTACTTTGATTTTTCCTTAAATAATCTGCCTCTTGGTATAATATTACCACAGGGTTTTGTAGGCACGGCTCTTCTTGTTGTGTTATTTATTCTAAATGAAACACCACCCCATTCTGAGTGACTTTTGGTGCCCTTAATATCTCAGGAATTCTTTTAGTGCCTGTCTGTGTAAAATTATCCACGGCTCCGGCACGGGTGGGTAAAGTCAGTGCCTCCACAGAGTTATAAATTCAGTGTCCCCACTGAGCCCATTGTTTTAGGTCCAAAGTGTATGAATTGCAGCCCCCAAGATTTTTCTTTATTCTTTGTTATGAAATAGGTAACCAGATCTCGCTGAATGAAAATCCTCCTTCGAAGACTTTCTGGCATCCAACTCCACTTTCAACTCTTGCAAACCTTATTTTGGAAAATGGTCATTTATAATATCAACATTTCTAGATCATGTTTTAAAGACGGTTACAGGCGTTTGGAGTAACCACATGCCAAAGCTGTCTACTTCCAATCTCAAAGCCCCCTAGGTTGAAACCAGAGCGAAACTTCGAGACAGGCAGCCAAGAGCTGAAAAACTCTTGGGGGATATTTATAATCCCCAAATTCAACCAAAATTGTTTCCACTCAGAATTAATACTTGGAAACAGATTTTGAAGCCCAAATTTAGACCCTGCCTTCAGTTTCTTGGTTCGTCGCAGAGCCAACTGTTTGAAATAAATGTCTATGAGAGTGATTGAACATTAAAATGATTGCCTGTTACACTGAAAAGATAAATAATACAAAATATTTAAAGAGATGACCCTCTTAATCCCAGAGCTCTCGTAGCCAGGACCACAGGTTGGCTGATGTCCATGCTGAGAAAGGGTCGTTACCGAGCGTGTGGACTGGACGTCTGTTTACACATGTGAGTCTGTAGCTCGGCTGAGAGTCTCTGTTTGGTGAATGTAGTTGCAGTTCATATTTATGGGGGGAATGTGATACGCTGGAAAGCATTTGGGCCTTGGAGTTAGAAAATCTCATCTCAAAGTTCTGCTTTATCAGTTCCAAGTTGTATAATCTTTACAAATCATTTAGTGTCTTGAAATCTGTTTCTCCACACGTGGAACGAGGCCACAGCGTGGCTGCCTCCGTCCAGAGCTGTCAGAGGTGCAGATGAGGGGACACACGGCAGCGTGCTTTATCACTCTTCCAAACACTTGGTCTCCCTGTGTCGTTCTGGTGGCCTTTTTAAACTTACTTTTCAAATATCAACAATGCTTGCAATTTCAAATCAGAGTGTCAGTTATTTGACCAGTTAGTGTTGTGAAGATGGAAGCATAAATATGAAGGAAGCTGGTTTCTCAAAGATGACCCTCTGCGCTGGACACTAATTAGGGCACTGTCCTTGTCCTCAGTATGTGAAGAGACATTTTCCTCTGAGACTGAAGGGTGTTTCCTGTGGCTACTCATCAGAACCAATTTAAAAAGTTTAAGTTTTTGATTATTAATTTATTTCTTTAGTCATACATTCCACAGAGCTGTGCTGAATGTTAAGATTCAGACAATGTTCTATATTAGGATTGCCAGACAAATTCGAATTTCAGATAAACAATGAAAACTATTTAAAGCATAATATTTCTACTTCAGATCTATACTCAAAATTATCCCTGAAGCCCTGGCAGGTTTGGCTCAGCGTCGGCCCAAGGACTGAAGGGTCGTGGGTTCCATTCCCAGTCAAGGGCACATACTTGGGTTGCAGGTTTGATGCCTGATCCTGGTTAGGGTCGTGTAGGAGGCAACCAATCTATGTGTCTCTCTCACAACCATGTCCCTCTCTCTCTCGCTCTCCATTTCTTTTTCTCTCTCTTCCCCTTCCTTTCACTCTATCTAAAAAAAATCAATGGAAAAATATCTTTGAGTGAGGATTAACAAACAAATAAACAAACAAAAATTATCCCTGAAATATTGGCAATCAAGTCAATGTTTTTAAAACCCTGTGTTGGCCAAATCTGAAAAAGAAAATATTGCATGGGACATACTTACACTAAAAATTTATTTGCTGGTTTATGAAATTCAAATCTAACTGAGCATCCTATATTTTTATTTCCTACATTTAGCAACCCTATCTATGTGTTGGGAATGTAATAGTCCCTGTTCCCAGGCAAGAAGAGACTATTCATCCAAGAAGACAGACAACAAAGAAATGAACAGATAAGTAAGGTAAGTATTAGGAAAACAAATAAACCTAAGTAAGGACGTAGTGATAAGAAGTTGGTCTTATTTTTAAAAGATAGAAAGAAAGGTCTCTTTGGGGAGATGACTTGAAGCAGACATCCAAAAGTATTGTGAACTACTTGAAGCTACAGGGAAAGAGCATCCAGGCAGAGGGCAAGCAGGTGTAGAGATCCTGGGTGTGAATGAGCTTGGCATATGGGGAGAATGGTGATAAGGCCATGGGATCAGAGCTTCGTGTGGGAAGGAAGGATGGTAGGAAATTGGATCGAGGATGCAAGGTGAGGCCAGATCTCATAGCTAACAACTTGTAAGCAGATGTATGATTTCAGTTTGGGTGTGATGGGGAGCCATGGGAGGGTTATAAACAGAGGAATAACTCGATCAGATGAATAACAGAACTCCAGATGCTATGAGGGGAAGAGACTGTGGAAAGGCAGAGTGGAAGCGGGATGAGTTGGGAGCTTATTGCTGGAGTCTCAGTGAAAGGTAATAGATGCTTGGACCAGGATGGAAACAGTGGAGGTTGAGAGAAATGCCTGAACTCATGACATACTTCAAGGGTGGAGCTAACAGGTCTTACTATTGCATTTGGTACAGAGAATGAAGGCATGCCAGTGTGAATACTGGGATGAGTGGTGGTGCTATTTACTGAGGTGGAGGAAAAGCTCATTTGGAAGGAAATGGGGCATTCTGGTCTGATGTGTTGTGTATGAGCTGCCCATTCGATATTCAAGTGATGGCAATAAGTATGAGGGTGACAGCTGAACAGGATGAGATTGGAGAAGTAGCAAAAGCCGTGACATCCAAGACCTCATTGGCCACAGTGAAGAATATGGACATTATTTTAATGTTACAAAATTTCAATAAAGTAGTGTTAAAAACATGGAAGTGAAGTTATTTAACTTTCATTGAAAGGATCACTTTATTGAATGGAAAAGCATTGGTGGGTGAGGGAAAAATTAGCAGTGTTAGCTTAGCGGAATCTTGTCAGAATTCAGATTCTTTTTCAGAATGGGTGGAGTAAAGATTCTGAATTTCTAACAGGTTCCCAGTGACACACCTACAGTATCTGGTTGTGGACCAGACTTTGAGTAGCTATGTGTCAGGAGACTATTCTAAATAATACTGGTGAGAGACCAAGTGGTGGCTTGGACCTTCAGGGTGGTAGACAGAGAGAAGCAGGCAGATTTGAGATATAATTTAGAGGTGAAGGTTAAAGGAGAAAGAATAACTAAAGATGACTGAGATTGCTGGCTTGAACAACTGGATGGGTGTGAGTGTCACTTATTGAAGTGTAGAAGACTGGGTGGATAGGAGTTTTTGTGGGAGAATGGGGATGAGGAGTTCTGTTTTGGGCATGTTAGAGATGAGATGTCTATGAGACCATCAAATAGACACGCTAAGTAGGCAGTTGTATATATGAGTGTAGAGTTCAGAATAGAACTCTAGGCTTGAGCATAAATGTGTGAATCAGAAACATAAAGAGTATTGAAACTCAAGGGATTGAATGTGTTAACTTAGAGAAAGAGTGTAGAAAGAGAAAGGAAAATGGTCTAGGACTGCGCTGAATGCAATATAGGTATGTGTATCATACCCAAGGAAACTCAAGATAAACTACTTAGATCAGGGGTCAAAATCTTAAAAGCCACCAGTGTCAAGCATGCCAGTTAAATGAGAGAAGAGGCTAGCTTGGATGCAATAGGGAAAGGTGAGGACCATGGGTCTCAGAAGTGTGTATGACTCGCCTAAATGAATAGCTACCACCCCACTCCTCCAGCTGGTTGGTGCCAAACAATAGGGCTAGATTCTCCAAGTTTTCAAAAGAAGCCAGAAATCCAGATTATTTATGGAAAATCCTTTAAGGGTTGGCAACCAAGCCAATGTTTTCAAATACTGTGTTGACCAGCCCTAGCCAGTGTGGCTCAGTGGTTATAGCATTGGCCTGAGCACTGAAAGATCGTGGGCTTGATTCCCAATCAAGGACATGTACCTGGGCTGCAGGTTTGATTCCCCGGCACAGTGGGGGTATATGTGGGAGTCAACCAATGAATGTGTCTCTCACATCGATGTCTCTCTCTCTCTCTCTCTCTCTCTCTCTCTCTCTTCCTCTCTTCCACTCTGTCTTTAAAAAAAAATCAATGGAAAAAATATCTTCTGGTGAGGATTAACAAAAATAACACACACACACAAACCAAATACTATGTTGAGCAAATAAAATATGTCAGTGGATAGATCTAGCCCATGAACTCCCCAGTCTGCTACCTTCTGACATAGACCCTTGAAGGTATCAAATTTAACATTAGCTGGTTGGATTATTAGTGAGAGAAAGGGGTGGCCTGGAAGGTCTATGACATGGAGAGATTTATAATTGTTCTGAGATGCAAATTTGAATCACAGTCACGAGTTTGGAGAGTTAGTGACTCCAACTAAGCACTGAGCACCCACGTTGCAACAGGACTTAGTAGTTGTCTACTCAGCGCGATGTGTGACTCTTGTGAAGCACAAAACGGAGGGTCAGTGTTTTTGTGAGGAGTGGCTGCACATAGTTTTAGTTTAAGTTGTAACGTGGTGAACACTGGGGGTTGGGGAGCTATGTATAGAAAACATGTGGTTCCAGCTGGAAATGTGATTCAGGAAAAAGCCAGCAGCCTAGATAAAATGTTCACAGTCACAAATTTGGAGGTTGGGGAAGGTCTCTCGATGTTTCCCTGGAGAATACTCTGGAAGATTTCTGAATATGAACGGGAGATAATGTGTGGTCTAGTTGAATACCAGGACAAATTGAGGAATCAGGCAGAAACCTATTTGCTTCCTGATGGCAGCTCAGGCCTTTTTTTATCTGGGTGCTCAGGTGGAAAGAACGGCATTCTTGGGAAGAAGAGACTCAGACTTGCTGGTGAGGTTTACTCGTATTTACATATGTGTTACCTTTGCTCCTCTCGGTCACAGCGGCTTTGGAACACAATTAGGGGTGTGGGTAATAAACCACTTGTTTTTAGCTAAAGGTGCCCCAACCAATGTCTTTATAGGATATCTAAGTCCTTTTTTATTCCCTACTCCAAGTTTTCCGAGTACATCTCACACCAGTACCCTGATGGTTCCTCTAGTTAGCATCAATATTCCTGTTTCTTGCTTCTCATCATGGTGGTCTCAACTTGTGATTTCATAGCCAACACCATTGGCAAAAAGAAGAGACCAAGAATCAGCTTGCCTCGGGCAAGAAGAGGTCAAACCACCAGTTTCCCCCCTTCACTGAGGAGCGTTATTCTCTCAGCCTCACTTTTCTCATCCGTAAACAGAACTTTATAGGGACAACAGGGCCAGTGTAGTGATTGGTATTCACCAGGTGCTCAATCATTTTTCCTCCTTCCATGGCTCCCTCCTTATTTTCAAAGTCTTGGAATCAAATTGTGCATCTTCAAATCCTCCATTATTTCTTCCAGGGAGCCAAGGGCAGGATAGAGGATGACCCTGGAGTTCTACCCCAATATCCCAGAATTCTCTAGATGGGAATGCACATTGAGTGTTTCCCCCCCACACCCCCCTCTGGAAACCCTGACCCTTGCTACACTTAATAAATCAATTAGTGAGCATGGCCCATTTATTCTACAAACTTTTACTTACTTACCATATGCTCAGGAAAAGACATGATCTTGGCCCATGAGGGACCAGCCAGCCAATGGAGTAGATCTGACTTGTAAACAAAAGTGCCATAAAGCATTGCAAATATGTATTGGGTGGCAGATGTTGGAGCCAGATCACCCTCACATCTGGAAAAAATACGGATTGCAACATTTTCTGAGCAATGTCTTCCCCCTAAACCCTGCAAAAGCACTCACTCAGCATGCCGGGTACACAGGGCATGATGGTGTCCCTGCATTGCCCTCAGACCTGTCAAGTCCCGTCTTCCTTACAGCTTGATTGGTTCCTCTCCTAATGTAATAACTGAACAGGAGATTGTGTAGATCACTAGGCCCCGTCTCTCCATGTGGCATGCAGTGCTGTCAACTTATGTGAACCTGGTCATATCAAGAGGCAAAGAAGAACATACCAGCTGGTCTCAAAAAAGGAACAAGCCAGCCCCCATCAGAAGGGATCAGAGCCAGAGATGTGGTACCATTTGGTGAACTGAACATATGACTCCCTCCTGATTGTTCCTGAGGGAAACGCCTCTCTCCGGGCTGACAGGCTGGGAATGAATCGCCTGCATACTCCTGTTTTCACACAGTATATCAGATCTAAGTGAAAGGTTTGTGCTGCTGCCAAGAGCAGAAAATGATGGCTCGGCGTCACTTTTGGAGGAGAGGATGCTTTAAAGCAGAGCCTGGCTTCCAGAGAGCTTTGGATCCCAGGACATCTGGTCCCCGAGACCCACCCAGTGCCGCCCCTTCCAGGCAACTCTCAAGGCCAGGAGATGCCGCGCATGCTTCAGACATCTGGGATGTTACTCAGATCCTTGCTTTCTACCTCTTAGTGAAGAGAAATGTGCTCTATAAAGCAAGATTAAATAAAAACAAAAGCTGGTCATTTATCCGAGCAAGCATAGCATGGGCTGCTTTTCATCGGAACTTTCAGGGTCTTAATACAATCGATCATTGTCTAGCCTTGCTATTACGCAGGTTACCCTGGTTTGTGCCAGGATGCAACAGCCACCAAGGGCAAATGCTCAGCACTCTTTCTGGACCACAGCCTGCATCCTGGGCCCCTTTGCTCTGCCAAGCTTGATCTCTCCTCCAGGCCTAGTGCTTGTTGCCTGGGATCCTCTGAGCCACACCCAGCTCTGCAGTTTCCTCTCCATTCTGCCCCCTCTGGTGCAGACTCTGCTTTCCTCCTCAGATGTACTCACCTTCAGGGCTCTTTTGCTCTCATCTGCCCCCCCACCCTCTCCACCAGTGATACATAATTTCCTTTCTTGAAAGTGCTTCAGGATTTCCTTGTTATCTGTCCTGCCTGGACTTGGTTGTTGAGGCTGCCCCATTCTTCCAGATCTTTCCCCCTCCTCCTTGAGTAGTATTATAGATTATGTCCCATACTTTAGGTTGAACAGGACTCAAATGAGACCACTAAGTGTCTGGACAGCAGCCAGGCACACGTGTGGGGGTGGTGGGCACATTAGCTTCAGAAATTATTGCCTGCTGAATGCAGGCCCTGTGATGCCAGTTCTTCTGATTTTTAAAGAGATATCAGAAACCTGAATTTTTATATAAAATTTTCATTAAAATATTGTATTAAGTTAATATTTATGCATGTTTAAAAAGCTGAATAGTATGAAAGGTTTATGATAAAGCAGAGCACTATCTGGTCTTGCTTCTCTACCACCAGGCACTTCACTAGCTGTTTTGGTATTTAACCATATTTCTTTCTTTAAAAAAATTTTTTTTTGATGTTTTTATTGATATTTTTAGAGAGAGAAGGGAGAGAAAGATAGAAACATTGATGGGAGAGAGATACATCAATCTGCCTCTTGCACGCCCCCCACTGGGGATGGAGCCTGCAACCCTGGCAGATGCCCTGACCAGGAATCGAACCAGGACCTCTCAGTCCATGGGACGATGCTCAATCCACTGAGCCACACTGGCCGGGCAACTATATTTCTTAATATCAATTTTTAGCATTGTCTACCAACCTCTAACTTTCTATTATGGTAGTTACATGAAGTCTCTCTCCACTTCCTCATTCTTATCATCTCAATACTATTGTCATAATTGTTGGTTAAATCAGTCGTCAAAATTTATGTCATTATCACTGTATAAAAGCTAGTGGCTAAGTAGTTTACTATGATTATATTTTCTTTTTCAAACAACCTTTATTTTCTAATCTTTCCTGGAATTAACTATTTATTGCCTTGTGATTTAATTTCCTTGTTTTTGGGGAGTAATTTTGTTGGTCATTTTCCCCGAAATATTCCAACAGCTCTTTCCAACACCCATCGATATTTTTTATACTGCCAAATGTGTTGATTTCACCTTTTCCTTGAAGAACTATCCATTCGCCTGTTCCCCATTTGAATGAATTACTCCTCAGGCTGCCACGTAACTGTCATCCTGAGACTCCCCTCGTGACTCTAAAGTGTTGTAGTCTGGCATGCTTTCTTGATTTATTCCCTATTTTGTTTTTCTGGAATACAGACTTCAGTAGCTGCATGAGAAGCAAAAATTTCACCCTTACTTGTCCAAAAATGCCTTTATTCTATCTACACACTTGATTATTTTGAGTAGGTATAGAATTCTTGTTTGAAAAGTCAAAATAGTTTTCCTCAGAACATTGACGGCATTGTTCCACTGTCTTTGAATCTTCACTGTTGTCACTTTTGTTTCCCAGTCTTTACCATGTGACCTGGTATTTTGTTTTCCTATAAACTTTTGGTATCTTATCTTTGCCCACGGTGTTCTGACTTTTCAGTTATGAGACTTGTTCTCTTGCATTCATTGTCCTTGGTACCAGATAAGCCCTTTCAATATCTCTCTTCACTTCTGGGGTGTTTTCTTAATTTCCTTGATAATTTTCTTCTCTCTAGTTTATTTGTTCTCTTTGTCAAGGATAGCTATCATTTGAATATTGAACCTCTTGGACTAATTCTCAAATTTTCATAGATTTTTGTCTTTATCTTTTGTCCCAATTTCTGCATAATTCCTTCATTTCTATGCCGATTTTATCCCGTATCAGCTTGGTTAACCTGGCTTGTGTTTTCCTCTAGCATGAGTGGTTCCACATTTTTTATTTTCTGTCAACTTGGCTACCCTGGAACTACATTTTCTCAAGTCACCTTCTCTGCATGGCTTGGAATTCTGGCCCGAAGAGATGTTTGTGTGGAATGTGGGGGGTAGACATGACGCAGCAGCCATCACTTGCTGGAGATCATGGTTAGAGGTGGTGTGGTGAGAGACAGACAGAAGTGCCAGCAGCTTCCAATCTGCCTTCCTCACTTCACATACTCTCTTCCTTTCTGTGTCCAGCTCTTTTTCCCTAGTGTTGGCTCTGCTGTCCCACAGTGACTCCAGACCCACCACCAGATGCTTGGATGCAAACTCACTAACAGGAGCTATGAAGAAACCACAGCCTTCCACGGACTTCCACCAGCAACCCTTCCCAGCTCCACTCCAGAAGCCAAGTGTGCCTGAAGTCTCCACTTTGTCCACCTGCACCAGTGCTTCGGGAAGGCTGGTTGGGGCTGTTCCTGGATCCCCTAACTTGCCTTCTGCGATTTTACTACCCCAGCTCCTTCTGCAATGTGTAAAGTCTAAATTCCTATTAAAATTTTTTTCCCACAATATTTATAGTAGTTCTGCTTTCCTCTGTGAACCCTGACTAATAGAATATTCTATTGAATCTTTTACTTTGGCTAGTTTAGGTTCAGAGGTGTTTTCTTTTTCTCTGAGTGTTCCTTTGCTCTTGTTGCTGTTTCTGTTAACAATGTCTTTACTGGGTTGAGTAGTGCCCCCACCAAATTCAGGTCTGGAACCTCAGGATGTGAGCTTATTTGCAAATAGTATCTTTGCAGATGTAATTAGCTAAATTAAGATGAGGATATGCTGGATTAGTGTGGGCCCCAAATCCAATGGCTGGTGTCTTTATAAGAAGGCTGTGTGCCCCTGGCTGGTGTGGCTTGGTGGGTTGGACATTGTCCTGTGCACCAAAGGGTTGCTGGTTTGATTTCTGGTCGGGGCACATGCCTGGGTTGTGGGCTGGGTCCTGGTGGGGGGATTGGGGGGCAGCAGATTGATGTTTCACTCTCTCATTGATGTTTCTCTCTCTCTCTCTCTTCTTCTCCTTTTCTCTCTCACTAAAAAAAATATCAATAAAAAAAGAGAAGGGAATGTGAAAACACAGACAGAGACACAGGGAAGAGGTCATATTACAATCGAGGCAAACCAAGAGATACCAAGGATTGCCAGCAACCACCAGAAGCTAGGGGACGGGCATGGGCGGTATTGTTCTTCACAGCTGCCGGGGGAACCAAGCCCGACAGCACCTTCACTTCAGACGTCTGCTCCTGAACGCTGAGATAATAAATTTCTGTGTAATAAACCACCCAGTTTGTGGCAATTTTTTGTGGTAGGAAACTAATACAGTAATCTTTTCTTGTTTCAGACTATTGAGTATATTTTTAAAGTTTACTTCTGATTCCTGCATTCTCTCTATTTCCTCCAGGTTTCTTTTTTCTGTTTGTGTGTGTGTGTGTGTGTGTGTGTGTGTGTGTGTGTGTGTGGTTTTCTGTTTGTTTTTGGTTGGTGATATCCTCAAATTACTGGTGATGCTTGTGTGACTGGTCACGGTTAGAGCGGGGCACGGAGACTTGGTTGAAGCCTCTGTATTAGGAGATGTTCACTGGTAGGCTTCTCTGTAGAGAAGTTAAGCAGTGAGTTGCCATTTTCATTGAGGAGAAACTACTAATGTTAGCCTGTTAACGTGGCACTTCTGTGAGACCATTCAGTTCATCAAGAATTAACCACAAGCATCCTACCTTGTACTTATAAGCGAAGCTACCAAACTTTTTTAAATGGGGCAGGGACAATGTATTGAGACTACTTCCGTCAATGGACAGATTCTCACTCAACTCCCATGTATCAGCCTGTGTCCCAGCGTCTCTCACACCAAACTGTGCTGTGTCCTCAAGTCTGGAGATTCTTAGATTCGGTTTCCTCAGAGAGAAAGCCCGTCTCTGGCCACGGGGCTTGGCGAGGAGGAAGGGCTGGTTGCCCAGCTGCTCAAGTGTTTGGAGCTCTAACTGTCCTGTGTACAGCTTTCCAACCAGTTGTCCTGGATTCAGCCTTCCACCCATGTCTTCATCATGGGGCTTCACACTCAGCAGCTCTGACCTGTGCAGGGGCGTTCAGGGCCGACTGGGTCCATGTCAGCAGGTTAATCCTCTGTCGGTCCCCAAGTTGGGCTTCCTCCACCCAAAGTCAGTTATCACTCTTCGTCTGCCGCTAACTGCTGTCAGAATGTCTGCTGTTGCCTTCTCTTCAGGTCTTTCACTGTTTGTGGCCTAAAACGTTTTTAATATTTTCTTTTGCTGTAATTTTTAGTGGGTGAGAGAGAAACTAAGTCCATATGGGTCAGTCTATTCCATTAAATTGACGGTACCCTTTCATTTTTCAAATCATAGCTCACACCTCAAAACAAAACAAAATGTAAAACGAAAAACCAGTTAGGGCCCCTATTTGGCCTGTAGATGCTTTGATCTCCGCCAAGGGCTTACTGTGGAGGCAAGAACAGAGACAGGGGTCTAGAGGTGCTGTAGCAATGACACCTGGAGGTGTCAAGAAAACCAGGAAATATCAAGGAAAATCTGGAGAGAGAGGGCAAATCTGCCAGCCTGCAGGAGAAAGAGAGGAGAGTGAGTGCTCCCTTGACGAGGACCGGACATCAGCAGACCTCGGTCTCAACCTGCCAGACAAAGCAAGGGACTTATGAGTCCTGGGATGCTGGACAGAACTCTTGGCATGAGGTTGTATGAGGCTGTGTTGGTTACCCATTTCTGCATTACAGATTACCCCAAAATTTAGTGGCTTAAAGCAAATACTCATCATCTCAGTTTGTGGGCCCGGATTTGGGAGCAGTTTAGCGGAGTGGCTCGGGCTTAGTCCAGAGGTAACCCAGGGCTGCAGTCATCGGAAGGCTTTCCCAAGGGGCCGAGGGACTCACTCCCAAGCTCATCCACGTGGCTGTTTGCAGAATTCAGTTCTTCTCTGGCTGTTGGTTGGAGGCCTCATCTCCTCACCTGTGAGCGTGCCCTGTGATATGACAGCTGGTTTCTTCAGAGTAAGTGATCCAAGAGGGCAAGCTGTGGTACCGTGGGGACCTGCAGTCTCCGAAGTCAACATCGTCACTGCTGCTTTAGTTTATTTGTCAGAAGTGAGCCACTAAGTCCAGGTTACTCATGGGGAAGGGAATTAGGCTTTACCTTCGGAGGAGGGAATGTAAAGGAATTGGGGACATTTTATAACCACTACATGGGTTTATGTTGATATTTTTTAAAAAAAATGTCTTCTCTTTCTCACACTGACCTTATCTCTATGGGATATGTTTTCTGCTTAGAGACATCATTAATTTTGGGAAGTGTGAACAAATTCATGTTAAGCAGATTTTCTTATTTAACCCTTGAAGAGTGATCCCTTCAAAACTCCATGATGTAGCCCTGGCCGGTTTGGCTCAGCAGTTAGAGCGTCGGCCTGCGGACCAGAGAGTCCCGGGTTTGTTTCCCGCTAAGGGCATGTACCTCGGTTGCAGTTTGTCCCCGGCCCCGGTTGGGGTCGTGTGGGTGGCAACCACTCAATGTGTCTCTCACATCGATGTTTCTCCCTCTCCCTCCCTCTCTCTCTCTCTCTCTCACTTGTCCTCTCTCTCTCCCTCTCCCTCTACCTGAAGATAAATGCAGAAGTGTCCTCAGGTGAGGATAAAAAAATAAAAAAACAAAAAACAACTCCATGAGGTAGGTACTGTTCTCAATTACAAAGCTCATTTATCTATGCAACAAATATTTTTTGAGTGCATGTGATATTTCAGGCTCTGTGCTGGGTGTGGGCATACAGTGCTGAACAAGGCTGGTGTGCGATCTCATCTACCCTATGTTGTCACGGGGCTTCCATTCCTGCAGGGGGGGACCTGGAGGGAAGTCACCCTGTACTGCCCTCACTAAAGGAGGGGCAGGGAGTAGGGGATGGGAGAATGGGTTTCTTCTTGGCTACCCAGCACTGCTCCGGGCCAGGAAGAGGACGTAGGGAGGGGAGGAGCCTCAACCCCGGGGAGGTGGCACATTTGTCAGGGTACACCCTGGTTGAGGCTCTGTGAAGCAGAGGGACAAGAGCCCCGGCTCTACTGCCTTCAACTCAAGTAACGGGCAATCTTGGTCCTGGGAAGGAGTAAGGAGCCGGATATCTGAGGACAAGGACCTTTTCCAGCCTTCCTCACATCATCTGTGCAGACAGCTGTCCCTTCTGCCTCCACTTGGTCAGGCCTTCTCCCTGCCCATGCATCTGAGGACTGAGCATCTTGTGAGCTGGGGCCTCAGACAGGGACCCACGGTGGGGACAGATGTTAACGTGCACGGACATTCAGGGAGAAGCTTATGACAAGTTTGGAAACAAAACTTGAATTGTTTCAGGGGGTTGGAGCAGGGATGCAAGCAGAAGCGAGCAGTTTTGAAAGCCGGAGGCGAAAGGGAAAAAGGAACATTTGAATTTCCAGATGGGGTGGGCTGGCTAGGAGCTGCTGGAGCCTGGGTGGCTGTTGGGAGCTTTTCTGCTCTGTTGCGGTTGTAATTACAGTATCTGAAAGCTTGCGTGACATTGCTAATTTTAGAGAAAATGGGACACTGATATCTGTAAGAACGCTCGGGCTCAGGTTGCTGATTAGTGCTTCCACATATCGCAGAATCAAACCCAGAAATAGTGTAGGCATTAGGAAATATTATTATTAGAAGAATGTTCACAACGATGAAAATGAAAAATGTAAATGCCAACTCTTTAGAGAGGTTTAAAGAGATTAATTGGAATAATAAAACAACTGGAAGTCAAATTGGTTATGGAACTGTGCTTTGAAATGATGAATTCTATTTGAAGTCTGTTTTCCGTTGGCACATTCTTTTTGGGCTAATGTAAAAATAAATTGGTAAAACATAGTTCTGTAATGGAGCTTCTTAAATCCATGAAGGACTACATCGTATGGGATATTCTGACCAAGAATTTCCCATTTGTTGTAAGAAAATAAATTTTAAAAAGGAAAGAGCTGTAATGGGAAGACCATAGAGTAGATATATAGGCAAACTTGTGAGCAGAAAGTGAGACGCAGGAACTGGCCAGCGCAGATCATCTAGGGGAACACTTCTGGAGAAATGAGATGTTCTGCTCGAAAGTAGGAATGTTAGGATTATTTTAAGACCACAATGAGAAACAGTATCAGCAGGAATAGGGTTGAGACCCCCAGAATGAAACAGTTGGAGATAAACAGTAAACAATGTATAGGCCCAGAATAAATAACACAAAGGTTTATTGGTTTGTTTTGAATCAGACAGAGAATAATTCACATGCAAAGAGCTGAAATCAATCATTATACTTAGGGATAATAGCCTGAAACAAATTTGACCAAAAATGTGTTACATCCCATCAATGCAGGCTAAAATTTTATCACTTTCTCTGACATTGTAGTACTAATAGGGCATTTTTATAGTTTTAGAAGTTTAACTTCCAAGAGGGCTGGGAAGAATATAAACTGTGAAGCCAAGCAGAGCTGGGTTTGATCCGTGTGACTTTTTGTACATTTTATTTCGCCGCAGCTGTGGTTCCTCTGTGTAAAGAAAATAGCAGTGTTAACATTTCAGGATTGCCATGATTAATGAGGCCACGTGTGTACAGCACCTTGGCACATATTACACACCTGTGAGGGCCTCTTCTTTCTCTTTACTCGAAGGGAAAAGTACGTGTGAAAGGGGAACTTACAATGTGATGTGTTACCATCACTTAAGCTGCTGGCCACAAGCCTGTCTGACCTCTAAGGCTATGCCCTGAGCATGCTCTGAAAGATCAGAGCCTACTGGACTGTCCATGGACTCAGGAAAAGTTTACAGGGAATCCTGCAAAGTGTTTTGTATTCCATCTTAAAGAGAAGATATGAAAGGGAAATTATTAGAGCAATTAGGCTAAAATGGAAGTCTGTGTTTAATGTCTGTGTGATTCTTAGACAATAAATCAAAGTTACTGATAAGACATTAACCATAGTTTATAAAATATTTGCAGACAGCCTGGTCTTAGCCCTTATTAGCTGTGTGACCTTGGGAAAGTCACTTAACTTTTCATACCCTCTGTTTTTACAGTTCTAAAATGGGGATAAAAATAGTACCCACCACTAGGTGATGTATATAACAGTGCTTAGTGGAGTGCCTGGCATAGGTTGGGAACTTACTCAGCACCAGATGAAAATTAAACAATTAAACAAGTAACCAAATAAAATCCTTGTTCCTCTTGAAACCCCCAGCACTTGGGACTTTTGGCTCTCAGCCCTGGCCACATCATTAATCACAATTCGGTGAACTCTCGATTATCTGCACTAGTGAAGGGCACAGGCATGGATAATACAAAACAAGGGGAAATCTAAAAGCCATTTATATCTTTGGCTTTGGGATGAAGTCAGAGAAAGACACACACGTGCGCACACACACACACACACACACACACTCACACTCACATCTCATGTTTGGTCCTGGCAAAGACTTCTCAACCTGAATCCCTGTCAGCCTTTCTAGGGATAGGGGGTGGGGGAGGTATACTTGGCAATCAACAAAGAAGATAAAAGATATATAAAGCATGTAAAAAAATTTAAAAATACAAAATATATACAAATGAAATAGTCGTTGTTATTAATAATAGTTTACTTGCAGATTTTTGACAGTTGACTAAAGGCAACTCCCTGCGACGGACCCCGAGCTTGTCTGCTGCTCCACACCACCCACTGACACAGAACTGAACTGATAAAGGTGGGATATGATTCACTTTTACATTCCTCTGGGGTGTTTTAACTGACACCACCCTAGCCACATAGTAAGAGGTCAGCAAGCATTCAAAGTGTGAACTGATGACTTTAGAGAGATTTCTGTCTGGTGAGCGCTGCACATGGACTTGGGACCGCAGAGGACTCTCAGGAAGTGCATGGATAGCTCCATTTCACCTGAGATGTTTTCGGTTTTTACCTTCTGAAGCTCATGACCCCTTCTGGAGAGGTCACTCTAGTTCTTTTACTGAAATATATGACAGTGATTGTGGAGCTGGAGAGGGTTAGACCAAGAAGGGTGCAGAGAAAGGTGTGATGCAATGTTAAAGACGTTTCAGAATCTCCCAGGAGAAAGCCTCTAGTCTCATTGAAACTTTATTCATTTAACTAATATTTGTTTAGTTTCTCTTGCAAATAAAGTATCGTGCTAAATGCCAGGGAAACATACCCATGCTTTGTATTAGACTTGCTTAGGTCTGTTTCACCTCCTGTACTCAGCTCTTTGAGGGCAAAAAGTGTCTTGTTTACCTTTGTGTCCCTAGTCTCAGCACAATAGCAGCCCCACATTCAGTACCTAATGGATGAAAGAGTGAAGAAATGAATGGACGAGGGAGACACAGTGCCATTGTCTCTTGGTAGGGAGGCAGCATGTCGTGAATGTCTGCAGAACAGTACGCCTGGTGCTGTTGATGGGATTGCTGGGAGAAAGTCTTCCTCTGTTTGCGTGGCTGAGTAAAGCTCATAGAGGAAGAAACGCATGGCAGAGGCCTTGATAAAGGCTATGATTTAGCCAGAGGAAGAAACAAGAGGGAGGCATTCCAAAAAGAAGAAATAGCCTGTGGCAATGTGTGATATGCTGAGGGACGATCTGAGGAGAGTGTCCCCGTGGAAGAAGAGTGGGAGCAGAGGATGGGACACTGCACGGGAACCCAGGAGCCATTTAGCCCCTCCTTCTTACCTATGCATCACCGTGTCCTTTGTTTATTTAAGGCTGATTGCTTGAACATTTTCCTGTGTCTCTCCAAAGTATATGTGACTAATCCTTCTAAGGACAGTCTTTCATGCCTTTGCTCTGTAGCACCAAGAACAGGTCAGGCCATAGAGCTTGCAGTCAACTCTGGTTGGCTGGTTCCTAATTCTTGTCAGAGGAGAGGCACCCATCCCTTGTGCCATACTTTTGTAGCCCCCAGTGTATAGGTTTTAACAAAGATTATGTCTTTTGTCTCACTCTTTCTCTCACTCACCCATCTATCCATCCATGATTAAGAATGGCAGTCACACAGACAACCGACTTTCATAAAATGTATGCTCATTAATCAGTAGAGAAGATAGCAGAGGCGGGGTCTTCTAAGACACGAACGCTTTGGCAGGTGCCCCTGTAAGGTTTAACTGCTTGATTTTCTTTTCTTCTGTGAGTCCCCCCGCCCTGAATAAATGAAGATGTTGACATTCTTGTATCAAGATGCCGCTCGCTGATGCTGGATAGCTGAACTTTCCATCCAGAGATGTCATCTCCAGTGGCAACAACCAGGGTGGGGGAGAGGAAGAGGGTGTGAAAGAAATTGCCCCTTCTGTTTATCTGAGACCTGCTGGAAATCTGATGCACCCCCTTTCTCTCAGCTGGGTCATGAGGCTTTCTTAATATCCGCCCCAACACTGAATATTTAGCACTGGGCAAGAGAGGCAGGGAGGGAAGGGAGAGGAGAGGCACCGGGCTCTGTGCCGGAGTGCCTGCCTCCCACAATGGGAGGGATAGGAATAGAAAAGACCCAGGCACGACATAAATATTTCCTATTATGGAGAAACTAAAGTCACAATGGAATCTGTCATGCTTGTGATATGAGAGATGGACAATATTTCGGGGCTGCTGCCATGCGGGCACCTGAATGGAGTTTATATTTTGTTTATGGAGCTGAATCCGAAGCCTTTTATTTTTTTGGCCAAGCCTGTGTAATTCTTCTTCATGGGAGCTCGAAATGGCTGCGGAGCAGCTCAATATTCCATTTATTTTATTTATAAAAGAAATTCAAAGGCTGAAAAGATGAAGTAATTGACTTACTGGGATGACAGTTAAACCCACTAAATTTAATCTTATCCTCTCAAGTACAACATATCGCGCTTACAAATTATCACCAGGCACCAGGCAGCCCCGCGCTCCTCACCTAATGCAAATGGAATGGAGGCCTCTGTTATTGTATTATCTGACTTTACTATCAGCATTAATCCGGCTTAGCTCACTTAATGATGCCACTTGTGGCACTCTGAAGGCAGCGGAGAAGTCTATAAACTACTTCCATTAAAATGCAAATCGGGCCCGCCGAGAAAATAAGTGACACAGAAAGTGGGAGACTGGGCCGTGGCGCCCGCCGCGCGATCCCAGGATAATGACTGATGCTGTGATTATCGGCCCGCGCGCAGAAAGGAGCCCGCCTTGCACGGGGCGCCACAAAAGTGCTCCAACAAGCCAGGGCATTTAATTTCTGAAGAGATTTATATTTTTTTGTTGTCAGGAAATGAACAAATACTTATCAATGTAAAAACTGCTATCTCCGATCTCGCTGCCAGGTTTTTCAGACTGATATTATTTGCACCCCATAACACAGGAAATGAAAAGCTCGGCCTTTCCCGACGCCACTGTATCTTCAAATCCTCCGCTAACAGACTGCCTTCCCCGCTCTCTCCCTCCCTGGTAAACAGCAAACTTTTGTGGGCTGAGGATTGAGAAATTCCAAGGCTTCGAGTTTTCCAGCCCCGACTTGGATTTCAGGGACAGCTCGGAGGCGCTCTGCTCCCCGGGGTAGGGAGAGAGGTTGGCGGGGGAAGATGAAAAGGGGGGACGGCCCGGGAATAATGGCCTTCAACAGTAACATCTGTTTTACTTAAGCAGCTTGATTCACTTTTAGGATGAAAAAGTATTCCCTTTCAGCAGGAGGAATCATGGGCCCTGGGTCTTGTATTGATTCAGAACAAGGCCTAATAAAACACGAGCAGGTGATTTACTTTCATATTTTGATTCCGGTGTTTAAACAGTTTCTCTCAAGTTCTCCTGTGTCGGGATCACCCCTCTCCACTTTGGTAGGAGAGCAAGGAGAGGGTCCTGCCCGGCCTCCGCCCTCCCCTGGGTGACGCTGGACCCCGGGTAGAGCAGTTTCCCTGCAGCCAGCCCAGGCTCTGTGGCCAGGCTCTCAAATCTGCAAGGAGTTATAGTCCTCACAGAAGGATCAATACTACATTTTAAATATTACAATACCTTTTATCGAGACAGTGTTATAACAAAAACATTTTATCCTGTCATGGGACCCAATTAAAATTGATTTCGGCCATCTCATTGGTGGGCTCTGTGTTGGCTACATCTGAGGACAAGTGTGCTCACAGGGCACGAGTCCTGCCCTGGAGGCCCCCCCTGAGAGCAGGGTCTTGCAGCCTGGGAGGGATCTGGGGCGTCCTGGGAGGGCAGTAGAAACTGGCTCTTGCCCAAGCGGCCTTCTTTGGGGGCCTTGTTCGTAGCCACACTGACTCTTTCCCGCTGAGAAGTCATCTGAAGGGAAAGTGGGCTAACTGGGGAGAGGAGAGCTGGTGCAGGAGAAGCTGTGAGGGAGAGGAGGAGATTTATCGCTCAGCCCTTAACAGACGGTGTTCCGTGCATCCCGTAGTCCCCTCTGCCTGTCGGGTGTGCGTTTGTCACATTGCCCTGTAACTCAACATGCCTGTGTCCACGTCCCACCCTCATGGACAAGGCTCTCCCAAGGACAAGAGCTGCTTTGTTTCACTAGGCTTGGGCCTCTGCCGTGTAGATACCAGGATGAGCTCGATGATGGTTTGTTGAACGAGTAAAAGAATGAAGAAAGGGAGAGTATTATATTCTTTCCCCGTCTTTGCATGTGCTTAAGAATTGCCTATGAATACACACAGCACATCCATGGATTGGCCTTACACAGAAAGATCCCCTCAGACGTTCTTGGTCCACTTGAACTTGGCCAGCCCCACACGGTGCAAGTGTGGAGTCACACTTCGTTTGTACCCTGGCATCCTCACTGCATGGCTGTGTATCTTGAGAGAGTTACTGAGTCATTCTAAGCCTCAGTTCCTTTATCCCTTAATGGGGAATGGGAATACCTGCCACATGGAGTTGTTGAGGGTCTGATGAGATGCTGTATGTTAATGGTTCTCAGAGGAAGCATCCAAGGCAATTCTTTTTCTGTGAGCTGGATGAGGTATGTGTAGTAACAGTGGACCATGGGCTGCCTGTTACTAATTCATATGAGAAAAAAAAAATTAATTCAAATTATTTTTTTGACTTAAAATCTTGAATTGCATATTTTTTCTTTGCTTAAAAGTTTGTCTTCTGTAAGTGGTCCCTGTGTAATGAAATTGAATGTATTCAAGTTTCATGGTGTTGCTCTGCTCATTCATGATGCCACACATACTTACAGCGTGTTCACCATGTGCCAGGCACTGGGCTAGATGATAAGGTAGATAAAGAAGTAGCAAGAAAGACAAGATCAGTGTACTCAGGAAGCTTCAATTCTACGACGGGGGAGGGGAGGCAAAGAAAGCAAGTAAATGAGTAAATAAAGACTATAATTGCAAATTGTGGTAAATGCCATGAAGGAAATGGAGAAGGTGATGTGATAGGGAATGTTCCACAAAAAACCCTATCATTGCCCGGCTATGTGGATTGAGCGTCGTCCCATGGACTAAGAGGTCCCTGTTAGATTCCTGGTCAGGACACATGCCATGGTTGCGGCTCAATCTCCAGTAGGGGGCATGCAGAAGGCAGCCGATAGATGTTTCTATCCCTTCCTCTCTCTCTAAAAAATCAATGAAAACGTATTAAAAAATCCTATCATTTCTAAATAAATGATCTTCTGAACAAATGTGAGCATGAGTGTGTGTGTGAGATACCTGGCCAGCCCCTAAAACAGCTGGTTCCAGTTATCTAGTGCTGCAAAACAAAACAACCCAAAACTTAGTGGCTTAAAATATCAACACTCATTTTGCTCATGAACCAGCAATTTGGTAAGGGCTCAGTGGGGATGGCTCATCCCTATTCTGGTCAGCAGCTGGGGGATCAAGGCTGGGATTGGGATCATCTCTCATTTGCACCTGAGAGGCTGATTCTTGCTGTCAGCTGGGACCTCAGCTGAGGCTCAGGTTGGGATACATGGCCTTTTTGAGGTGCCGCTTGGCCTCCTCATGGTCTGGGAGCTGGGTTCCAAGCGCAAGCATTCTAAGGGAAAGAGAACCAGGTAGAAGCTGTATGGCCTCTTATGAACTAGTGTTTAAAGTTCTACACACTTTTTCTGCATTCTGTTGACTAGAGGGTGGTCACTGAGGTGGACCCATATTCAAGGGAGTGGAAATAGACCCTATCTTTTTAGAGGAGAATAGTCAAAGAATCTGTAGTCTTATTTCTAAACCACTCAACTCCTCAATCGAAGAGATAAGAAGCATTCGTTTGAAAGACATTGTCAACTTATCAAATACACTTTACCTCCATATACCATCCCCCCTCCCAATAAGTTCCCCTCCCTCTGGTCTCTTGCTAGTTAGTGTAGCTTCCTTGCCATGGTCACTGGACTAATCCTCCAAATCTTGCTCTGTTTTTCATTTTGTCACTCTCTCCTTCATGGCCCTCAACTGTCTACTAGAAAAAGCCAAGTACCTCCTTATCCAAGACATTAAAAATCCCTGTGTAACTGGCTTCAGCCTTATTCCATATTTTACTTCCTAAACCAATGGAGAGAGGCTGAAATTAAAGATGGAACCATTCAGCTAGGCTGAGCTAGCTATTTTCATCTAAAGGAGTCACATTGTGTTTTTCTTTCTCAGCTACTTTATCTGGTTGCTCCTAACACCCGAAGTCTACTCATCCTTCAAATCTCAAACCAAGCCTGACTCTAACCAGATATCTTCCCTGCCCAAACCTGGTTAATAAGAATAGTAGCCAGTGTTTATTGACTATCTGCTGTATATTAGCTAGTTCACTACAAGCTTTACATTTATTTCCATTAATTCTCACAGCAACCTTGCAAGTTACAGATGAGGAAATGGAGGCAAAGAGATTTACTCTAGGCTACCCAGCTTGTCTGGTGTGCACTTGGAATCCAAATCTGTCTGTCTTCCCTGAGTTCAAACTCTTCCTAACTGTGAAGTCTACAAAATTCAATGCTGTGTCTACAAGGTAGAAAGTGATAGGTAGATAAGTCACAATGGACAAGTACCGGGTAGCTCTGAGGTCAGTGATCTCTCTCACTCTCTGGAAGTTGAGCTAATCAGGAACTTCTCTGTCAGTGAACAGAGCAATAAACAGAACTATTCACAGTAAAAGTATTTGTCTTTAGCTGCATCATGCTCAGGGCCAGCCATGCTCCTGGGAATTATTATCATGGTTTCCTTAGGTCTCCCAATTACCAACTGGCAAGTGATGCCTTAAGTCCTGAGAGTATTAAGTAGAATAATTGGTTAGGAGTTAGGCAGCCTGGCTGTTTGTTCTACCTCAACAATTTTGAAATAAAGTTTTGTTGGGTTGGATAAAAAATGGCCCCAAATTCTCCCCTTTCCTGTAGATATGTCCCTTTGCAATGGGTCTTTGGTGGCCTTCCCCCACCCCCATAACAAACGAGGGAGCTTGACTAAGGATGAGACTTGTCCACTTGCTTTGACCAATAGAATGTGGAAACAGTGACAGGATGGGAGTTCTAAGACTCGGTCTCAAGGGGTCCTGCAGCATTTGCTTCTCCCTCTAATGACTCTAATTCAACACAGCCTTGCTGAGAAGCAGGGTGGAGGACCAAGTAGAGAGAGGCCCAGCCATCCCTGCTCTCCAAATGGCCTCGCTGAACCCAGCCCCCATTTAAACTTTGCTGTGGGAGTGAGAACTGACCAATAGTCAACCACAGAACCTTAGGGAAAGGTAAATTCTTGTTGTTTTAAAGCACTTGATATTGACATGTTGGTTGCACAGAAAAAAATAACTAATACACACTGGTGAGATTCCACTGGAGAAAGGGATTTGGAGATCCTTTGTAATTCAGGTGTGGAAAAGAGCTTTGCTTGTAGGAATCAGATGGAATGGGATGAGAGAGAAGGCTCATTATCCCAGGAGTTCAATAAAGTTGGAAGAAATCAGGCACATGAAGGGTGTTCAGACCAAGAGTTAATATTCAAATAATGACTAAAATGAGAATTATAGGACAAGAACATTTCAGGGCTGGGAGGATCTCTGGAACCTTGTGGTCCTGAGATTGTAAATAGGTTTCATCATTTTTCAGTTGATTAGTAATGGCTGCCTGGAATGCTGTGTTGAGAATTCTGAGGCTTTGTCTATTTTCAACAAAAAAAGAGGACTGTGATTGATTAGTAATGTCTGCCATGGGTGCAGAGCTTACTTAAATTACTCTATTGTGCAAAACTCTTTCCAGTCTCAGCAGCTTTATTCATGCTGCAGACTCTGTTAGGAATGCTGCTCCACTTCACCACTGCTTTTCTGGCTCACTTGTCTTTCAAGATTCACCTTTAATGCTCCTTCCTTGGAGAGGCTTTCCCTGCCTCAAGTAGAACACCCCCAGCCCCATTAATGTATCTTCATTGCGCTTGTCATGATATGTTTGCATGTGTGTATTTGTTTTTTTTAAAATCCTCATCTCAGGATATTTTTTTCCGTTTATCTTCAGATAGAGTGGGAGGGAGGGAGAGAGAGGAGAGAGAGTGAAAGAGAGAGAGAAAGAAAGAGATTAACTGATTGCTTCCCGCATACCCCGACCAGAGGAGCCAGGGACCAGACCACAACTGTCCTTGACTGAAATCGAACTCATGACTCTCTAGTCTGTGGGCCGACGCTCAAACCACTGTCCCAGACCAGCCAGGGCTGTGTATTTGCTTTTTTGGTTTTATCTTCACCCAAGGACACTTTGAGGACACTTTTACTTTTGCATTCATATTCAGATAGAGCGAGAGAGGGAGGAAGAGAGAGAGAGAAACATTGACTGGCTGCCACCCACACGACCCCAAATGGGGCCGGGGACAAACTGCAACCGAGGTACGTGCTCTTAGAAGGAACCGAACCCAGGTCCCTCTGGACCGACCGTGGGCCGACGCTCTAACCACTGAGCAAAACCGGCCAGGGCTGTGTATTTCTTTTTAATTACCCTTTTTTACCTCCTCACAATACATTCATATAATGGCAAGCTTCCTGAGGATAAGGCCATGTCTATTTTTCCCAGCTATTTACCCAGCGTCTAGCACAGTGCTGGGGCACAGCAGGTATTTAGTGTACTTGTTGAAATGATGAGAGAGGACAGACACCAAATTTGGATCTCCTGAAATGATCCAATTTCATCTTCTAACATGGGGTAGTTAGGTCACATTCTTTGCCCACATAGTCTGTCTAACTGCCAACTGCCTGTCCAGGGCTGGTCTACACCACCAGAGGTGTGATGCACACAGATGGATTTTAGAGATTGTGAGCTCCAAGGGGACGGAGGCTGAGACTCGGCTGAGAGACGGAGTTGTGCTGGAGCAGCCAGTCAATTCAAATCGGACACATAATCTACTGATGGGGAAAAACAATGATCAGTCACGTTTCCTTAAATTTTGTTGCATTAAGCTGATATTTGGCCAGGCAGTGATAGGTGCTGTTGGGTAGTAACAGTTACGGGCATGCAAGGAGTATTCTGTCTTGGGTTTTGTCTCTGCCCCCATCAACGCAAATGGAATGTTCAGGGGTTGCATTGATGTGTGGCTGTAGCACCCTATACCACAGGGCAGGACATATAAAACGTGATAAGACATTTTCATGACCCCAAACATCTTTTAGACATTAATATTTTGAAAAGAATACAAATGAAAGAAAAATAAAGACAGGTAAGGATATTTTGTCTCACTCTCAAAATTAGAAGCAATAAGAATAAATTAATGACATATGGCCAGAGCAATCACCCTATTTGATGTAGGAAACCTGTGTTCACCCAGAACTTCCACAGAGGGCGGACACACTTCACCACATACAAAGCCTTTTCTTATTAGGAATGGCCAGTGCTTCCCTGAGGTGTTGGCTGATCCTTGGGCAACAGAAGAACTGGCTACAGAAAGCACACAGAAGAGAACCGCAGGCACATTTTATGGCAGCTGGGTTGATATTAAGTAGTGTTAGGACACATTAAACATAATTTTAGTACTTTTCCAGTTAAAACCTTTATTCTTTCTTTATGATAAGTGTTCTTTCTCCAGCTTTACCCTGTAGGTCAAGGGTTGGCACATTTTTCTATAAAGGGCTCAATTATAAATATAAAGCTTTTGGGCCACAAGGTCTCTGTTGCACCCCTGCCATGGTGGTGTGAAAGCCGGCACAGACAGTATGCAGATGAATGAGTGTGGTGTGTTCCAGTGAAAGATTATTTACAAAAACTGGATCTGGACTGCAGGCTGCAGTTTGACCATGCCCGCTGTAGAATAATGGGGTCAATGCCCTTTCCCTGCTCTAAAAGGTGAAAACTTCAGCAGCTGATTTCCAAAAAATTGCTTCTTGCCTTCCATTATGTATTAACATAAGCAGCAAAGTATAGCTGAATTTCTATGATTTTAGAGTTATTAAAACAAAAGAACTAAGTTCATTGTGCCTCTAAAATGAAGGAACAGTGTCTAATCCAAGAAACTGTTAAAAAAAAAAGATGAGTAATTTCCAAATTCTGCTTTTATGCAGCAGCCCTCCTGCATTTGAAACTTTCCAGCAGAATAGCTATTATTTCCCAATGATGAACCACAAATGGGCTGAAGATATTTGCATACCTTTTTACACACAATATACACCAGTACGCTAACCTCTGATTCTTCTTACCAAATTCCATTTAATTTGTCATTAATTAGTAAATTGTTATGTGAAATGCTGCAAAGCATCTTGGGTGAAACAGCCAGCATGATGATTATTCTTCTGGAAGCTATCTGAAATTGTTACTATTGAGCAATTTCCATGAAAATAGAAGGGTCTTTGGAGCTGTTCTTTTAAAATAAGAATAAAATGAACCAAATGGGGGAGAACAAATAAAGGCAATAATAAATCAAGGACAAAAGACAGGAAACTAGTCCCCAAAAAGTATCTAGGAAGAAACTATATTAGCTTATTTTTGTGAAGAGTAGATGCTTCTTTAACTTTCCTTCGAAGATGCAATAAAAACGAAACAAACTAAAAACAAGTCCAAGAGTAAACCTTCACATCCTTGAAAGACTTTCGCTAACGTGGCAGATGTGTGTGGGGTAAAATCTTGGCAGAGTATGAGCAAGCTCAAGTTCCTTCCTTCTTTCTGTTACACCCATCATATTATGCATTTGCATTTATTTTGTCATTTTCAGAATCATTGCTTTGAGTAATTAGCACTGTTTTTCTGTCCCTTTCTCTCTCTCTCTTTCTTTTCTTTTTTTTTTTTTTGCCTTGTTTGCTTACTTGTTCGCTTTCCTGTTTCCTTCTTCTCTCCTCTTCTTTCACTTAAAGCCCGATGAACGCATCATCTTTCAGATAGATGGGATTTTGCCTTCATGTTCCTTCCAGTGTTTAATTCCTCCTTCCTGCCACCTCCATAACCAAGTCCAAATGAAAGGCGAGCCTCTCTGACCCGGTGCCCTCCCTTTCCTGCCTTCTCTTCTCCAAGGTTTCAATGGCTGATTGAAGGGTGTGTTAGGTTCACTGAACTTGGTCTTGGCTTCGGTTCCACCCAGAGACAAAGTCGGCTTCCAGGCCAATTTCCATATGAAAGCAGCTGAGAATTTCTCTCCCATTTTGGAATTCCAGGCAGCACCCTGGGCTCTGACTTCTCAGACTCAGAGTTTTGGCTCAACTTTCCCCCGCCCCCACATCCTAACCCACCCCGAATCTCCTCCCACTCCCCTCACTGGCCACTGGCGGGCTTTCCAGGTCTCACAGCCCGAGGCCGCGGCTGTGAGCTGAGCACGAGAGCCCCTCGCTTCGTGTGTCTCTGAGGCCCACGGTGTAAGAAAAGGATTTGTTTATTAGGGTTTGAGCCGGGCAGCGGGAGGTGGGAAATCTCGGTAGGATGGGGAGGGAGGGAAGAATCAATGCTTGTTAGGGTTGAGTCTAAAAAAAACTGTAAATCCTGTTGCCAACTATTTGGAACAAATATAGCCCCATTAAAGAATTTATCCGGTTGTCTGTAAATCGGGTTTGGGGTCTTAGGCAAACTGCCTCCAAAAGTTCTGCTTTACTTCCAAGATGTGGTTTTGCCAAACTGGAAAATGACAACAAAAAAGATGTTGTTACTTTCCATTGCATTTCTTCTATAAGCAAATGGTCTGTTTGGACCCTTAAAGATGCCTTTAGCAAAACTAATATCCCCAAGCCGGAAGGAACACAGGAAGCCTGTCTCTATTGAGAGCCACAGAGATGTGTGTAGATTGACAAAGGAGAACATCACCCTCAGGCCCTCATCCACCTCAAGTAAAAATGGTTTCAGATGTTGCTGGTGGGCAAATCAGCCTCGATTTAGTTACTGGCTTGTATTAATATTGGCACCTTGATGTTTCTGCTCCAAGGTCTGTCCAGCGTTAATACCTGGCGACAATTTGGGTATGTTCTGAACAATGTTTTGCTTCTTCTTTTTGTTGGGGAGTAAGGCACAGTGATTTATAGATGTCTTGTGGTGGGGCAAATGCTGTAATTGTTTTTATTATGTCTCCTAAAAAATGTCACTTCTATAGTGGGGTGCAGTAGTTTGGAAGACTATAAATATAGCTATAATTTGGACACCATGAGTTTGTCATCCAATCCCTTCTGTGGCTGTGAGGACCTACAGGTTCATAGGCATGAAGGGTGTGTGTGCGTGTACACATGCACATGGACACCTGTGGGTTTTTATGAGTATGCATGTGGTATATTTTCAACCTTGTGTGCGCAAGGGTACGTGAAATGTATGTGTAAGTGTGTGAGAGATATATGCACATGAGATATGCACATGGATGTGCACATGTGTGTATATGGACCTAAATTTGCAGAAGTAAGTGGGTATGAGTGTCAGGGAGCCGATGAATGTGCAAATCTGGCTGTGGAGCCCATCCAGTAAGAACCCTGGCATCACCCTCCCAGCAGCCAGAGGCTTTCAAGGCTCTTTGTTATAGTTATTCCCGGTGGGCTCCAGACCTCAGCCTCCGTCTCGAGGTACACTGTGCTCTCCTGAAAGGAGAAATTATTAAAATGTGAAATGTCTGCTGTTGCGAGTCCAAACTCTACTAAGTTGTGTTGGCCAGGTCCCCGGGAAACATCCTGGACATCACTGGAAAAGCAGGCCCTAAGCAAAAACACATGTGCCTGCCTCTGCCTTGGAGTCTGATGGCCTTTCAGGAAATGGATCTATCTCTGTGGAAGAGCGAAGGAAGAAAACCTGCGCCGACCCGCTGTTTGCAGTGAAGGTGCCTGGTGCCATTTATTATGCTGACCAGGTACCTTCTCTATGGATTACAATAAAATAGTTTGCCCTCATGTTATCTTGCTGGCCCTTTATTGTCCTGTATCTGGCCTTGGTAATGAATTCATACATAGATGGGTGACAATAAGGAAAAAAGTTCAAGTATTGTGACACTGTTAGTATTGATCACGGAATAGATTGAGGCAGCTAGGAGGGATTTCTTCAGGGGATCAAATTCTCCCTCTTACCCCAAGCCCCTGAAACAGTCACAGCAGCAGACATCCCACATTTGTTAGTGCAACGATTTCAACTCTTCAGCAAAAAACCTCCCATCTCAGAAATTTTGCATCTAACAAATCACTGCATTTTGTTTTTAAATTTATCCTGTGGCAACATTTTGGCAGGATTGTTGGACTGTGGGATAAGGAGATGAAGAATTTTCAAGAAAGGATTTCCCACCCCCAACGGCTGCGCACGGACCAGCATTGTCCAGGGAGAGGTGGGGATGATTAATCACGTCCAGTTCCCGAGGACGCGCTCTCCCGCTCCCTCTTTCCATTCCCCCCTTTCCACAGGCTGCTATGACAGGGAGAATGATTTACTGACTAGTTGAGGATAACAGATATCAAGTCTTAGGTTCAATCTAGTTTAGTGTCTTTTAAATAAACAGGCCTGGCTTTGTCTTGGGTCTTAACATCATTGGCTTTTTCATGGCTTTTCTTCTGAGCAGTTTGTCTCAGCTCCCAGGTCTTGAGTGCTTGGTCCCTGACCCCTTGCCTTACTCTGCGGCCAGACCCAGAGTCTCAGACTCTGCTGAGCCTCAGTTTGTGGTCCTGAGTCCCCAGCGCTGACCTCTGGCTTCCCTTCTTGACTACAATTTTTACTTACCTTTCCGATTCTTCTGTTTGGGGGCTCTTGGTGAAAGTACTTTGCATGATCCCACCCAGCACCCCTGCTGCGTTCTCCTTAGTTCAGGGATGGAACCCTGACTCCTGGCCTGCCCCAGGTGTGTTTGAGATTTACTACTGGACGGAGATTTAATAGGAAAGACAGAGGAAGAGGATGATGGTTTTGAGCATCTATACCATGCCAAGCGCTGTTCAGAGGAGTTCTGTATATGTTACCTAACACAACAAGATATGTGTTATCACTCGCAATGAACCTTTGCAGAAGCTGAATCCACAGGAGTTGAAATACCCTGCCCAGGGTCACTCAGCACACCCAGCCAGTGGAAGAATCAGGGTTTGATCCCACATCTAACTTTTTTTTTGTTATCTTACTCTTTCCAATAATCCTTATCCCAATCACATCAGAATTTGCTGAGTATTTATATCTGCCAAAATGTGTGCCAAACAAGTTATGTGTATTGTATTTTACACTTAAAAATGAGATATAATTCACATACTATAAAATTCGCCCTTTAAAGCTTGCCCTTCCGTTTCTTTGGCACATTCACAATGTTGTACAGCCCAGCACTGTCTAATTACACAATATTTTCATCTCCCCTAAAAGTAACCCATCCTCATTAGCAGTCACTGCTCATTCCTCCCTCTCCCTGGCCTCTGACAACAACTAACCTGTTTTTGGTCTCTATGGAGTTGCTCATTTTTGAACATTTCATGTAAATGGAATCATGCACTCTGTGGCCTTCGCATCTGGCTTCTTTCACTGAGCATCATGTGTTCAAGGTTCATTCATGTTGCAGCGTGGATACTTTATTCTTTTGTATATATTCCATTGTATATATGTAATAGTCCATTGTATGGACACACTACATTTTTTTTTTTTAAGATAACGTTCACCACTAGCCTATGAGGTAGGTGCAATGATCATCACCATGGGTAAACTGAGCCCCAGACAGATGAAATGACTTGCTTTAGGTCATATTCTAGGAAAGTTCTGCAAAATATGACTACTTCACATTTGTATTTTCAATGTAAAATGCTTATTGTCCATCCCTAGCGGGTGGTGGACCAGCCTTGGAACCACATGTAACAGGGATACAGGATGTGATATATGTCACACGGGGGCTTCACACAGGCTGTCCCTACCCAGAGCCCTCCCTGTTCTCCATTTCAGGATTGCATGCTACGCTCTCCCTTCCGGGACCAGCCCTAGGCCCTGAGCCCTGCAGTGCCTCTTGGGCCTCAGCACAGTTCTGCAGCATGACCTGGACCAAGTCTGGCAAGGAGAGTAGACGCAGAGAAGTGGCACTTCTCTGATGTGACATCTGATTGTGCTTCTCGGTGGACATGTGTTTCCATGCAAGTCTTCCTCCTCAGCCAGAGCTGGGGAAGTTGCAGTTTTTCTTTCCCTGACAAGGATCCCAAGGGCCAAGTTGTTTATCGAGAATAAAATGATAAGAACTAAAAAACAGATAGATATGTATGATAACAGTAAGTAAACAACTTTTTCACCAACAAAATTGCATCAATATTTACGTCAACCTCTGACTGCTCCAGTCTGTCTGCAAGACAATAAAATATTGACTAATTGCCTATTGCAGAGACTGTACAATGAGGCACAGCTCCTGCCCTCAGGGGCTTTACAGCCAGAGTGGGAGACAGAACATGCCCAGGAGACATCCCTGGCCACAGCACACTCGGCCACACCTGCATTGGAAGTGGCCAGAGGAAGGAAGGGAAGGCCACTGTGAGTTGGAGCCAACTGGGAAGGCTCCCTCTATCGGAGGGAGAGAAGATGGGGCTGGTGGAGGCTGACACCTTCAAGAAGGGCTGCAATTTAGTCAAGCATCCAGCAGAGGATAGAGGTGGAGGAACAGCCCGAGGAAAGGCACAGGGAGAGGCTGGAGCTGGGTGTGGTTGGAGACAGATGAGTAAGCCTGCCTGGCTGGAGTTGAAAGGACTTGGGAGGGTTGATGAGGAAGGCAGAGATGAGACTGTGGCAGGACAAGGGATTTGGACTTTATTTGGTAAGCAAACAAAATTCAGGGGGCAGGGACTGAGGCAGGGTCACCCTGAGCATGGTGCAATCTGCTGGCAGGACAGGCAGTGTAAATAACTGGGGAAAAGTTTTTCAACTTTATTGCTCCTTGAGAAATAATGGCAGACGTAGGGGCTTGGACCCAGCTGGGAGAGCATGCTTAGGGCGGTGTGTTTGCAGGCAGCTGGAGCAAAATGCAGATAAAAAGCAAGGTGCCGAGGACTTGACCTAATGCAGGCTCGTGCGATGAGGGGCACCAGAGCCAGCATTCGAATGTGTCTGGGACACTTGGTCATCACTACTTTCTATTGCCCAATTTGGTGGCCAAATCAAGGATGTGGGCTCAGAGTCAGAGAATGAAACATAGAGCTAGCATTTGGGATGAACTGTGCCTACACCTGAGCTTAAGAAATATGTCAATAATTCAGCTTAAAATCTGGATGATTCTGAAGGTTCAGTCTGAAAATGTAAATGAGGACTCTTATGATCAGGGAGTGCTATATAACATAAGGAAACCACTCAGAGATGTTGAGTGACTTGCCCAATGTCACACAGCTAGCAAATGGTAAGGTCAGGGTTCAGCCCTCGTGCAGCTCACATCAAAGCCCACGCTTGTCTATGTACTCATGTTACATCCATACAGGCTTTCAGAGGTTGTGTTGCCAGAGAGGCATCTATGCACCTTTCCATCCTAGTCATCGTCACTTTCGACTTCTTAATCCGTGCGTGAGAAAGACAACACAACCTGGTTGTGCTTCCTTGCTCTGGCCTGAAATGTAGATGTTAAACACAGAGCCAGATTCAAAATTTAGGAGATTGGTGTCTCTTCTCAGGGCTTTAGACAGTAGTTGAATAAATGTTCTCCATTCATATCCATGATTTTTTTATGCCACAATCATGTGGCTGAACTTTTCTGCAATATTTCAACTATCTAGTGTTAGCATTTATCTTTTTTTTTATCCTCACCTGAGGATATGCTTTTTGTTTATTTTAGAGAGAGGAAGTGAACGAGAGAGAAACATTGATGTGAGAGAGACACATCTGTTGGTTGCCTCCCATATGCGCCGCCATCTGGGGGATCGAACCCAGAACCTAGGCATGTGTCCTGACTGGGAATTGAACCTACAATCTTTTTTAAAAAATTTTTTTTTCCTTTATTGATTTTAGAGAGAGAGGAAAAGAGAGGGAGAGAGAGACAGAAACATCGATGAGAGAGAACATTGATTGGCCGCCTCTTGCATGCCCCCCACTGGAGATTGGACCCACAATCTGGGCATGTGTCCTGACTGGGAATCGAACTGGCGACCTCTTGGTGCATGGGTCGATGCTCAACCACTGAGCCACACCAGCCGGACTCGAACCTACAATCTTTTGATGTACAGAATTACACTCTAACCAACCGAGGGCCAGGATGGCATTTATCTTTTATATTTAAGTAGTTACTCTTTCTGTAGAAAGATTTCATCATTTAAATTGAAATAGACGTTATTTTACAGGCTCTTGTGCATCTTGGCCTCTCAGTTCATGACAGTTATTGGGGGAGTGAAAACGTGTGTGCACACGTGCTGTGTGTGCAGTGCACATGTGTGCATGTGCACGGTAACCTTTGTTATTGGAAGAGAACGAGCACGTCAGGGGATGGGAAGTGGTCTGGCACAGGGGGACCTCTTGTGGGTCTGGTGAGGTCCGCGTGGAGGCCCTGCTGCGGGGGTCTGTGGTGCAGGGGTGCGGCGGGGGTGGGGAGGGGTCCTCCCCTGATCTTTCCACCGAGATTCTGGCACCAACACTGACATTCCAAGCATCCTCTCCGAGGGCACTGCTTGGGGTAGAGGCCACTCACATCAAGCCAGGAAATTTCATCCATATGTTTCTGATTCATTTACACTCATAAAAATGTGATTTTTCAAGAGCACCGTGAGATGCAGTAAGCTTTCGAGGCTCTCTCTCCTGCTCTGTTTCTCTGCTAAGGGGGATGGACAGAGCCCTTTGGCCAAGAGAGGACAGATTCAGATGGCAGGATCCTGGACCCCAGAGACAGGAACACTGGGAGGCTCATGCAGATGGTCCCCTGCCAGTGGAAGGTGACTGCGACATAACACCATCAGGCTGAAATTGTGCCTGAGATCTGCCTTCTGCCCTTCCCCAGGGAGGCCTGGTGCAATGACCTGATGAGAATGACTGCTTTTTTTTTTTTTTTTTTGCTATTTTTACTTTCTCTATTTCTCATCTTTTCATTTGTTCTCATCAGCCTGGGAGCACTGATTCCTTGCTCTGCTTACTGCTCAAAATATTTCCAGCTCCTGTTGTATCTTTGTTCCTCAGATTAGCTCGTCATGAGCCAATTCATTTACTCTCTTTTTTCTGTTTGTTTTGTTTTTATTAACTGAGATATTGCAAATCGCCTGAAATAGAGGAGCTCTGTTTCATTCTCAAATCCATATTGCCTTGGAGGCGATTTGGCTCAGGAACTGTGTCTCTTGGCCTCTGATGTGTTTACCTAGTTTTGCCATCATCCTCTACCCAGTCTATTCTTGTCTTTTTGTTTAACTGGCCAGCCCTGGTTGGTTTCCTCTTTGCTGCTCTCGGAGCTGGTGGGAGGGGTCTGCTCCTGTTATGGCATCATTTCGAATGAGCGGAAACAATTAAATGATGCTGCTCCAAATTAAGGCAAGCACAGGAGCTTTGGAGGCACACAGGTTGGCAAATTAATCCTAATCCTATCACTTCCTAGTCGTATGACCCTAGGCCTCGGTTTCCTCCTCTGCATATCACGATAACAAAATCCACCGCACAGAATTGCTGGAAGGATTTAATAAGGCTGTGTCATAGTTGTCCCTGTATCCACATGGCCTGTACAGTGCCAGCCATACAGGAAGGACCATTTCATGTTAGTGCCAATGTTCTTCAGCAAAAAGGCCACCGAGAACAAACCTGTAGTTAAGGAAGTTGGATTTATTATTCTTTGCAGCGAGGGAGAGCATAGTCCCAGGGAGATCGTGGAGCTTCTCAGTAAGAGGGTGTTTGAAAGAAACTACAATAGGATTTGGGCTTTAGCTAAGTGATTTGGGGGAGAGTCTAAGGAAGCTGGGGGTGATGCTGTCAGAAAGTGAAGGTCATTGTGTAACTGGGTATCTCAACAAAGCTGATCTCTACCAAGGAGAGACTGGAGCACACAGCTGTAACTGGTAGAAAAGCAGCGGTCACTCATTCTGGCCCAGAGACGGGTTTTCGCAGGGCTGCGGCACAGTGACCTTGCTTTTGTCCCTGCTTAGACACAATTATGACGTGGCTTTTCATTGTCTCATTTACGCATGATCTCAGAGCAGCCTTGTGTGAGGTTGGTATTCCGTGAGTTGTTGATGTCTGGGATGAGAAGTAACCATGTTTAGCTGAGTGCCACACCACGTTCTGAATGTCAGGGACTGCTCTTTTTTCTTTCTTGCCAGCTTTCTCCTGTTCTCTCTCTCAGAGGGACAGCAGGCTGTCTGTCAAGTTAAGGATGTCCTTCTGAAACATCAAATGGCTCCCATGGAACCCAAGTCTGCGACAAAGTGACTACTTTGAATGAAGAACAGTTCAGGTAGAGGGAGGAGAGAAAGTAAGGCATGAGGGAGGGGATTGCATATTATCTGAATTCTTTTCCTAGACAAGAGAGGACTTAGGGCCCCCAAGAGAGGGCTGGGCATACAGGGAAGCAGTCTGGTGGCTGGGGCAAAGCCAAGCACGGTGCCTACACAGTGAGTCTGAGCTGCGTGAAGAGGCCACACACTGAAAACACGTGCAGGAGACCAGGGAAACACCAGAGTAGAGGGGTGAAGTAAGAGACTGGGAGCTTGGAAAAGCTTTAGAAAGCACCGGAGTAGCGGGACAAGGATGGCTTGGTCCTCACCTACCCATGGGACGGAACTCTTGAAGATGCTGGAGCAGTTTGCATACATATGGCACATAGCAGACCAGGGAGGCAAACGTTTGCCTGAAAGTTGGAAAGGTAGGGTGTGACCAGATGATTGACATTTGTGAACAGCCTCCCTGCCCTCCATTCCACACATTTATCTGAAGGATTGATAGATTACAATGGTTAGACTCTGGGAAGCTGTACTGAGGTTACTGAAAGACTGGTGTTGCCTAGAGGTCGTTCTGCCCTGGGTCACAAAGACGACTTGCCTCCGTCGTAGAGTCTCCTTGCAACTGCTACAGACTGAATGTCTGTGCTCCTCCCCCAGTTCACGGGTTGAAATGGAGTCCCCAGTGTGATGGTGTTTGGAGGTGGGGCCTTTGGGAGGTGACTGGGTCATGAGGGTAGAGCCCTCATGAATGGGATCAGTGTCCTTATAAAAGAGACCCCAGAGAGTGCCCCTGCCCTTCTGCCATGCAAGGACACAGGGAGAAGATGGTCACCTATGAACCAGGAAGTGAGTTCTCACCAGACACTGTGTCTGCAGGCATCTTGATCTCGGACTCTCGGCCTCCAGAACTGTGAGAAATAAATGTCTGTTGTTTATAAGCCATCCAGTCTATGGAATTTGGTTGTAGTAGCCTGAACAGGTTCAGAAACCAACTTAGCATATTGCAAAGGATGGCATGCTTCTTCCCCACATGTCTCATAACTTACCACCTGGCGAGTATCTCTGCAACGTTGACTTTTCGTTTGCAAAGTCAGTGCCAAAGTCCTTTCCGTGGGCCCACTCCAGCCAGTGTTTACCACTGGCTGTGGGAAGAAAGGACAATAAGCAGGCAATTTTTGGGGGGCAGTCTATGACCCAATGTCCCTCTTAACTCCTTCACTGGTTCTCTAGACTCTTTTCTACATTCTTTGTCTTGTTACTGACACTCTTGCCTGTGCCTTTAATCTTTCCTCCTCGATTGCTTCCTTCTTATCAACATTTAAGTAAACTCATTCATTTAAAAAAATACAACTTTCCCTGCACCTCATGCTCCCTCCAGCTACAGTTCTATCTTTTTCTATTTCTTTACAGTTGTTTTTCTCAGAATGTTGTCCACCCTATATCATCATCCCCTTTACCTTCCACTTCCTGCAGTCTGCCTCCCCTGTCACTCCCTAGAAATTCTCCTGCGCCGTGCTCCTCGGATCTCTGCTCCCAGAATATTTAGTGCCCCCAAATTTCATCCTAACCAGGATGCCTCCTCTGAGCTCCAGAACCATCTACCCACCTCCCACAAGTGATTTCTACCTGCTTCCTCAAACGATGCACAACAGGGCTTAAAATATTCCCTTTCCTTTTTAACCTGCTTCTCTTCCCATGTTCCCCATCTCAGCAAATTATGCTGCCATTCATCCAGGTGTTCAAATGACAGACTCAAGGCATCACCAACGGCTCCTGCTTCCCCACCCTCCAATTTCCAACATGCAACTAGTCACTGAGCACTCCCTAAACATATCTGCAGGTGATTTGCTTTTGCTAGCTCAGGCCACAATCTTTATTTGCCTGGGTGACCGCAGTAGCCTCTAGTCTTCATGCTTCCAGTCTTTCTTCTTTGAGACTCATTCTCCACTCTACAACCAGAGTGAGCTTTTGAAGTAATACCCCACTCCACAGCTCCACTTGAAATCCATCACTGGCCCTCGCTGACCGTGGAATGAAGCTCAAACTGGGAGGCATGAGTTCATGTGCCTCATCTATTCTGTAATAGTTACCCAAACATACACAAGTCATTCGGAGATTTAGTTGCTTCATCTGTAAAATGGGAATAACAACATTTGCTCTTCTTATTTGGTAATGAGGATGAAATGTCATCAAATGTATAAAATACAAAGTGCTTTATGAAGTAAGGAATGATGATCCACTGCTCAGCACATATCTGGTGAAGCCACCAGATGGGGGGGGGGAGCAGAACTGTGGGGGAAATAATTTCTAGCCCCTTAAATCTGAGGGGCTGCTGCTTGACAATCTGGGGCCCGCATGTTCTGCGCTGCCTTCCCTTCTCCTCGGGTGTCTTTATTGCATCCATTCGTAAATCAGCTGCGGAGGAAGAACCACTTCAAATGAGCTCTCCTCAGCATATATCACCACCCCTGAGGAGCATATGTTCTGTGAAGTTAAGGGAATAAATATAGATCTTTCTAGAAGGGGAGAAAAAGGAAGGACTTTCGCTTTTATTCAATTATCACTTCAGCAGCTGTCTACATGACTTGGAAAATTCCCCTCACATCTCTCATGGATTCTCCATTGTCAAAATCCCCGTTCTCACTGGCTGACAGAGACTGGTCTTTAGTGCCAACAATATTTGATGTCGAAAAGCAGAAGGAGGTGACACTGGGATCTCTTACTCCACATTAATCTCTTCATTATTTCTGACATAGATATTATAACGTTGTCACAGATTTAATAGAGGATAATGGTAATACAATTCCAATGCATTAGGTGTGATCTGGGGTGACTATAGTCTAAACTTCTAATATAAAATAGATATTCCGTATGTGAAGGTAAATGAGCTTGAACACAGATGCACACAAAGGCACTGCCTTCACAATAGGGAGTGAGAAATGAGCTTTTCATTACTGGAGATGATTGACATCTTTTTGTGTCCATTCATGGCTGCAAAGCTCCCAGTGTCAGAAGAGAACATGAAAAATTTCTCCAACAGCTGCGATGGAGACTTTCAGGCACTAAGTTATGGAAGCTTGAAGTCAGTTGTTTCCAAAAATGCAGAGCAAAATGAAATAATTTTGCACTTTGCTGTTAGTCAAGATGTTTCCTACTTAGGCATTTCTTTTTTTCACCCCGTGGTATCTAAATGATATGTAGCTTTCCAATAGCCACAGGTGGTAGGTGTCTGTTCCAAGGATTTCCCTTTTAGATGTTTCAGCAGGCCCCCACGGAGCTAAAGAAATGGGAGAAAATCACTGCCCAGTTCTTCTTCAGTTCTAAGCCACTTTAGTTTCCTGAAACTAACTTATCTATCCTATTTTTTTTCCCCTTGTTTTCTTTCATGTGGGTTTTGCATCTGGACTTCTCTTTTCCCCATCTCCAAGGATTAGGAATTCAAATCTGTCTTTTAATCTCTAACTTACTCCCTTGAGTTGATTTTTTTCAAAACCAGTCTCTCTGACCATAGTTAAAAGAGACACAGCACCTTCTTTCCACTGCTGGGTCTGCAGGGACCCTTCCCTCGTGAGCCTAGACCATCTCTCAGGCCCTGCTTGACCTGCAAGAGAGATGAAGTGACAGGACAGGTCATGAGGATAGGACCATGAAGCCCATTTTATGGATGGGAAACTGGGCTTTGGAAAGGTCATGAGAGTGGGCCATCCTAACTCTCCAATTCAATACTCTGTTTCATAGGAGACCAGAAAAAAGAATTGGAATGAAGACAGTTTTCCTATTTGTTTCATAATCAAAATATTTCAGAACACAAGAAAAATGAATTCACACAGGTGGTAGGAGTTTTCTTAAATTTTGGCTAGAAGAATTTCTTCCTTTAGACATGTGTTTCTTGAGAGTTTCTCCTGACTCTAACAAGGGTAAACCACAGAGACTTTACAGGAAATTTTATTGCCATAATGAAAAAAATATAGCAAAAATCTCATAATATCTCATAATCGTGAAATGTAATAATATATCTTGCAAAACCATGAGCTTTCCAGCAGGTTTAAAATGGATCAATTTCCTACCTAAGTTTATAAGAAAAAAAAAAAAAACCATTCTAGTTTGTAAATGAGTGTTTTTTAGGATGCTGGTATATTTGGTTTATCTTTCTCGGAAAATACTGGATTCAAATAGGAAGTCATGAGAAGAATCACCTAATTTAAGAAAACTAAACTGGCAAATCCAAACTGTGAAAGCACATTTTCATCTTCGAAATTGCTCCATCACACTGGTCACTTGAGGCATGTTCCTAATTAGATATTGGGGAGGAAAAGAAGTGGAGGTGTTGAAGTTCTAAGGAGCAGAAGAAACACAGGAGTGAAGACTGGGCGGAGGGGTAGGAGATCCGTGGCTGGCAGACAGCAGTGTTAATGTTGTCGTAATGTTTACCACATATTGAGCTCTTACTAGTGCAAAGGGATTTATATGTATTATTTTTAGTTTTTCACAATGATACTGCAACACTGCTATCATTATTCCCATATCACAAGTGAAGAAAGAGAGCTGGCGTTATTTGCCTAAGGTTAAAAAGTTTCTGTGGTAGGCAGCTTCAGTAATTTATATCTTCTCTCTCTCTCTGGTCCTTTCTTTTGTCTTCTTGTTTGCTGACTCTGATGAAGCAACTGCCATGTTGTGAAGTGCTCTGGAGAGAAGCCCATGTAACAAGGAGCTGAGGGAAGCCTCTAGCTAACAGCTCACGAGAAATTGAGGACTCAGTCCAACAACCACAAGGAACTGAAATTATCCCACAACCACATTAGTGAACTTGGAAGTTGGATTCCTCAGTTGAGCCTTCAGATGAGACCACAGCCCCAGCCAACACCTTGATTGTGGCCTGTGAGAGACCCTGAACCAGAGGCATCCTGCTCAACTGTGCCAGATTTCTGACCCACAAAAACTGTGAGATAATAACTGTGTGTTTTTTAAATCTGCTATATTTAGGGGCAATTTGTTAACATAGCAATAGATAACTAATGCAGTTACAAATGGCTAAGCTAGCATTTCAACCAAGCAGTTATTGGACTCCCAAACCTATCTTTTGTGTACATTATCTTCAACACTTATTGATCATTTTCTTTGTGCTGGCCATCATGTTAGATATTGAGGATGCAAAGGCACAGGGCCTTTAGAGGAAGAAAGTCTAGGTAAATTTTCATGAAGAGTTAGGATTTGAATTTGGCTTTGTCTCAAATGTAGGGTAAATGAATTAGAAGGAGAATCACATCCCAAGCCTGGAAAATGGTGTGAGCATGGATATAGAGAATGAGATTAGCTTGGTCTCTAATGAATGGAACATATGGGACAAAGTGGAGGGTTCTCATCTGTGGCTTAAGAAAAAATGACTCCAATGAAAACCTTATGTGCCTTCAGGATACAACTAAAAAGGACCTGGACAATTTTGTTATATATATTTATATTAGCATTTAACATTTTAAATTAATGTTACTATAGAAAAGACTCTGAGATATAATCTCTCAAGATCTCTTTGAATTGTTGACTTCCATGATATAGTAAGTGAATAAAGCAAAGTGTGAGATAGTAGTTATTCTAGTATTTAATAAGAAACACTGACCAGCAATTCCACTTTTGGGAATATATCCAAAGAAACCTGAAACACTAATTCAAAAGAATATATGCACCCTTAGGTTCATTGCCACATTATTTACAATAGCCAAGATTTGGAAGCAGCCCAAGTACCTATCAGTAAATGAGTGAATAAAAAAGCTGAGGCACACTTACACAATGGAATACTACTAGGCAGTAAAAAAGAAGGAAATCAGCCCTGGCCAGTGTGGCTCTGTTGGTTGGGCTTCATCTGGTGCATTGAAAGGCTGCCAGTTCAGTTCCCAGTTGGGGCATATGTCTGGGTTGGGGGCTCAAACCTTGATGGGGCATGTGCAGGAGGCGGCCAGTTGGTGTTTTGCTTTCACATCAATGTTTCTCTCTCTCTCTAAAAATCAATACACATTTTTAAAAATAAGAGATGGAAATCTTACCTTTTGTGGTAGCATGGGTGGACTTTGAGGTTATTTGAAATGCTAAGTAAAATAAACCAGTCAGAGAAAGACGAATACCGTATGATTTCACTTGTCTGTGGACAAAATAAACTAACAAAGTAGAAACAGACTCATAGATACAGAGAACAGACTGGCAGCTGTCAGAGGGGAGGGGGTTGAGGAGCTGGTGAAAAAGGTGAAGGGATTAAGTAAAAAAAAAGCCTCATAGATACAGACAACAGTATGGTCATTAACAGAGGGAAAGGGGAATGGGGAGAGGTAGAAGAGGGTAAAGGGAGATAAATGGGGATGGAAGGAGACTTGACTTGGGGTGGTCAACACATAATATAATACATAGATGATGTATTATAGAATTGTACACTTGTAACCTATATAATTTTATTAATCAATGTCAACTTTTTTTTTTTTTTTTAAAGAAGCATTGAAAGGATAAAGCAGGAAGCAACAACAACAAAAGGTTATCTTTGTGATAGGGTAGAGGAGAGATGTGGAGGGTACGGGAAGGAAGCCAGCCTAGTCTAAATGTATCTTTTTCTATAATTTTACTTTTGAGTTTTGTAAATGTCTTAGTCAAATTTTAAAAAGTAAGCATTAAAGTTGAAAATAAAGTAAAACAAATTAATCTATTTGTATCTAAAACTAAAAAGTATTATCCCAAAGAATGTTTGAACATAGTCCTATTACTGAGCACATGTAGAGTATATATTCTTTCTTTCTTTCTTTTTTTAAATCCTTACCCAAGGATATGTTTAGAAAGGGGAAGGGAGAGGGAGAGAAACATTGATCGGTTGCCTCCCATATGCGCCCACCTGGGGATGGAACCCTGCAACATTTTGGTGTATGGAACAATGCTTCACACAACTGGGCCACCCAGCCAGGGCCATAGAGAATGTATTCTAAGAACAAATAGAACTGACTCCGCTTAGTATTTTAATGTAATGCTGGTGTTTTAATTTTGAAAACTATTTAATGGATATCATAGGATGAATCAATTAACTTATGCCAATGTTATTAGGGACCAGGAGAAAATAAATGTGATATGACAAGATGTGCCTGGCTTACTCTTCACATTATCTGCCCTAAACCTAGAATCAGCCATTTCTCCAGAAACTCTGGTTCCTCTTATTGGGAAGTGGTATTTTAAAAACATAATCTGGGCACTAGAGAATACTAAAAAAAAATCTCTTACTTGTGTCCTTTTATTGCCCATGACTCTGGATGCAGCTGCTTTGGTTTAGTTTTACCTCCAGCTCACAATGGGAGTCGTAGGAGATGAGTTTGGAAGGGGTGACAGCTGTCAGATGATAAAGGGCATTAAATGCCTATTATATAAGTCTGGATATTAGCTATCAGTGGAGGGAAACAGTTGAAGGTTGCTGGGACTGAGATGTCTGCTGTTGATGGCAACAAAGAATAATGCTTAGTCTGATACACATTATATACTTTAAGTTAGTCATCTGGATCTAACACTGTGGTTCATAATTTCTCATTTGCCTGTATTCTATAACCCATTTATAGGATGAATACAAAATCTCTTATGTAATTTTGCAAATGCTGGTTTTATTGCTAGCAATGTGCCATTGGACCTACTTGAGCTCCTGGGCTTAGCCCAGCAGGATTTTAGTTTTATCTTGTTTGTTATCAAGTTATTACAACAATCTTAGTTAAATAAATATTGAACTTAAATATGTAAATAAAAGCTATGCTAGGCATCCCAACATTTTGCACTAAACCAGAATGTCTCCAAATTTACTTCTTAGGAAATGTACTTACTTCGTTGTCACTCTTTATTTCATAAAATATAGAAATAAAACACCCAGGAAAAGGGATAATTAATATAGTACAAAACATTAATAATTGAGATAATAATGGTCTTTCTACCCCCACTCTCATTTCCTGTATGTTTTTGATTTTTCTATTGGTTACCACCATAATTCTAAACAACAGATCAGTAGTTCTTGATTTATAGACTCCTGCATTTGGAAGATGAAGAATTTAACTCATCTACACGTACTAACTTTACCTTCCTTTCTGTTCGCCTCTAAATTTGTTGGTTAAATTGTTATTTTCAGTTGTATTGATGATCTTTAAAATGTTAATTAATATACCAAAACATCTACTTTTGGTTTTGTTTTAGATACTATTTTTTATTTATTATTATTTAGAAATGAACTACCTGTATGTTACTTTCCATTTTTTCTTCCCCTGCTCTGCTTTTCATCCTCAATCAACTTCATTTTTTTTCTATTACCAAGATTTTGCATTGATATTCTGTTCTATAATTATAATTATATGTTCAGTGCTTTTCCCATAGTTTTATTCCAAATATTAAAAATAAATACATTTATATCATGATTACAAATACTGTTTACTATAGAACTAAACAGTGTGATGAGATCATGGAGAAATAAATGTAATGTTATATCATCAAACTTGTGCTACTTACAGAGAATGTTTCAAGTGGCAAGGTCAATGAGAATCTCCTTTTTAAACATATGCCTTAAATTGCTTAAGGTAATGCCATAATTTAGTACACTTTGCTTTTGATTCATGGCTTTCTTATGCTTTTTGATTTTTACTGGAGTTTATATTTGTTTCTTTTTTTCCTTTTTGAGAAAGGAGCTGTACTATATCAGCATGGTACTGGATCTTTTTGCTTCTACTTAAATCATAATATTTGTTGAATAAAATGTATTTTTCTTAAAGAAATTTCCCTTGGGATCCTCCAACTGCTGGTTCTAATTTATGTCAGGGTGGTATTGCTTTAATTGCATTTTGTAGTAGTTTTCTTGCTTCCTAGAGCCCGTGACTTCTTACTTCCTAGATTCCTTTCCATGTACTGAAGTACATTCTCAAGTTCTTTTGTCCATAAAGAGTGTAAGGTAAGTAAACCTATGGCCTTACATGTATAAGCATATCTATTTTTACTCTTCATTGATAGTTTTCCTGGGTATAGAATTCAAGTTTCAATATCATTTTCTTTCAGAGCACTGAACACATTTTTGGTCTTCCAGTGTGCAGTCAATCTTGACTCAATATCTTTCTTTAGTTCTGAAAAATTTATCTTCTATTCTTTCATTGATTAATTTCTCCTTCCATGTTCTCTTTTATTTTTTTAACCTGGGACATCTATCAGGTAGATATTGAGCTCCTGGATTATTCCTCTCTGTTTCTTACTTTAAAAAAATTCACATCTCCATTTTTTGTTCTTTTGTTGTACTTTTTTTTTTTTTTTGTAGCTTTGCCTAATAATTTAACACTTGAATTTGTTTTCTTAGACTATATTTTTTAGTTTTTCAAAATCAGCTGACATCCCATAATATATTAGTTTTGGTGTACAGCACGTGTAGACCATCTTATTTTTTATTTCTAATATTTATTTCAAAAATTACTTCATTGAGCTCCTAGTTAGTAGTAGCCTATTCTTGTTTGGCAAGTTACCTTTGAGCATTTTTAAAACTTATTAACCTGAAAATCTGCCTTTCCTCTGAAGTCAGGTATTCACTGGTCCTGCCCTTCTGTACTGCTGGCTTCCTCAAACATCTGCTGATCCTTAGGTATCTTTTCCTATTTGTGAGCTAAGCACAGAGACTTGTGGCCGAGGATCGGACGGTCACGGTGAAGGGAAGAAGGGAGCATCGGAGCAGGAAGACTGGGGGAGGCGACCAGAGCACAACTGCAGAGAAAGGCCCTGGGGAATTCTTCCCCAAGTTCCGCGCCCAGGTTGCGATGCTCAAATTATCCCGGAGCCAAAGCTGTTCTGTTTTTCTAGAAATAATATGGCCAATGCAACAGACTTAACTTTGTAAAGTGTCAAGCCTTGAGGCAAAAACAGAAATAAAAAAGACAAAAGAAAGAAGAAAGGCAAAGCCCGCTGGTTGAAGCCCGGGAGAGTGCTGTCTGCTGGCGCTCTGGAGGCTCCGCTCCGGGTGCAGCCGGCTCCGTCCCCAGCTGCCTCGTGCCTGCCGCTTCCCGCTGCACACGTGAAGCCGTGTCCTTCAGGAGGAGCCCTGCGCGACAGTCGCGAGCGCCGGCGGGGTGTTGGCGGCAGGGCCGTGCGGGGCGGGATTAGCCGGTGCTTGCTGGCTGACAGTCTGTCACTCCCGGTTAATCCGGCCCCGGCAGCTCTGCGGAGGAAGCCGGCTGGAGGGACGCAGACAAGACCCTTGGAGAACGCAGCCTTATTCTCACTCCAGAGCCAGCTTTAAAGAGGGGGTCCTGCCATGGGGGGAAGAGGCCACATTCCCTGCGGGGCTGAAATAATGGAGAAAATTCTCTCATGTTTCAGTAGAGAAATGACACTTTTTTTTTGAATTTCAGCACTCAGAATTCTACTTGTGGCTGGATGAGGTGGTTCCCAGATGTCTGCGACAGTCATCTGAAGGACTGAAATGAACTAATTGGAGCTAGCGTTTACGTTGTATGCACTGTTACAGGCTCTTTCAGCACCTACTGCCTGCGACCTTCACAGCCGCCTTCAGAGAAGGTACGTCTCCATTCCCCAAGCCCTGAGAGCCGAACCAAGTGCAGACCTGGCTGGCTTCAGAGCGCCTTTCCCACCAACATCCACCCTTACCACTGCATTAAAATCCCCCTTCACTGCTAATTGGATGACTTCAGTAAATTAACCTCTTTGGGCATTAGATTTCTTATCTATAAAATGGGGATAATAATAATATCAATAGGATCAACTTCATGATCTGTCACGTGGGTTAAATATGTATGTATAACTCAGTACATGCCTGGCACATAGTACACATTCAGTAAGTATTTGTTTAATAATTGAATAAAAAGACATAATAGTCTTATAGAACATCTGTTGCCATTTAGGAGGGATTCTCAACTTTGGCATGATTAACATTTGGATTGGACAGTCCTTTATTGCGAGGGGCTAGCCTGTACTCAGAAGACATTCAGCAGCACCCCTGACCACTCCTCACTAGCTGTGAGTAGCAATCTCCCCACCCTCGCAATTGTTTTCACCAAAAATATCTCCAGGCATTGCCAGAAGTTCCCGGGGAGGCAAAATTGCCCAACTGAAAACCCAGCCTTAGAGAGAACCAGATCTGCCTTGGACAGCGTAGAAGAACACTCTCTATATAGTCAGTAGTTTAGATAGTCAGTCAATAGTAAATAATTCAGACTTCGTGGGCCACCTGTTCTCTGCTGCATCCACTCAACTCTGCCGTAGTAGCATGAAAGCAGCCACAGACCCCTAAACTGATGAGTGCTACTGTGTTCCAGGAAACTTCATTTACAAAACCAGGCTGGCCCTTTGGCTGTCATTTGCTGTCCCCTGCAAATGCAGAATGAGCAACAACGTAGCACTCTGGTTAAATATGTCCTGCTGTTACTGTGCCTACAGCCTGGGCCTGGCCTTAGGTGTAAGCAGAAGGGACTTGGTCCACATGCATGCAGTGGAAAGGGCACCTCTAAAGCCCTCTGCCTCCTAGACTAGGTATGGTACCTACAACATCGAAATGTACGGGTCATCTGGTGAAGAGCCAAGCATGGCTCTGACCAGCATCGCTTCATGAGAGCACATTCCTACAAGAAGCCTAGAAGATAAAGCTGTTTTCAGTGCGGATCACCCACATGTAAATGAGTTTTTCCATTCAGAGAGATTCTTAATCATCTATAGCCACAAAACTTAGAAGGATATGGAAGTGAGGCAGGAGAAGAGACAGGTATGTAAAAATGCACATTAGAGTCCCTGAACACAAACTCCTGTGACTTCTCAGATCGACCTATGCAGAATATATCCAGTTTAGACTGAAGAGGAAATGGCACAGGAGTCCACTCTATTATTTGGCAAGGGTGTAATTAGGCTTACAGATGGAACTTTATTAATAAGGAGCACTGAAATCCTTTAAATAGTACCCTACAACCATCGTGTCAGCTGCCTGCAGGTTAAAGCATGTCCCTTGTTAGTAAGATAATGCTCTACATATCTATAGAACACAATAGAGCACAAACATCGACCTGCCACAGACACTCTCACAGTGCCACGGTTAGAAGCCTTGCCAAGTGCAAGCAAGAGGGTGCTAGATGACAAGTAAGGAGTCTGAATTAGATTTGTTTGGGATCCCACTGCCTTACTTTATTTAACTCAGATCTACCTCTGATATGGGGTATGCTTTGGTTGTGACCTCACTGTCTAGCTTCCAGAGCAGATTGGGAAGTCAATGAGGAATAAGCAACAGTCATGGGAGGATTCAAGAAAAGCACTATAAAGGGACCAACTTAGCTGTTAGATCCATTTTGTTTGTTTGCTCTATCCCCTTATTTTGGCCCGAAACTTGGTTGTGATGGCTGGAATTTTTGCAGCCACTCTGTAATCAGAAGTCTGGGTTGCTTGGCAATACTTTAAAGCTGCCACTATGTCCTTTATAGCCTATCCTTGGACAAACGTCTTTAAGAACTATTTCGAAAGTCTTTGCTGTAACAAGTGCTGTAGCTTAAAGAGGACCACACGTTCTTTTCCATTCTTTCGATCGAGAGGTAGATTCTCTTTCCCTTATCTTAAAGTTTGGGCTTGTCCTATGGCCTGTTTTTATCAACAGAGAGTAGCAATAATGTATCTTTTGGGGCTGAACTTTAAGGGATCTGCAGTTTCCACCCTTGCCTCTTAGAACTTCCCCTCTTAGAACCCAGCTGCCTTGCTGTGAGAAGCCCAAGCCACGTGGCAAGACAACATGGAGAAAAACTGAGACAGTCTGATCAACATGCCAGCTCTACTCTCTGCTGAGAGTCTACACTGACATACAGCCATGTAAGTGAGTCTTCCAGGATGTTCCGACCCAGTCAAAACTCCAGATAACTGCAGCCTTTGCTAATACCACACCGAGCCAAAGAACCACACAGCTGAGCCCAGTCTTCCAGGTGACACCACAAAAGCATCCGATATGTGAGAGTCCTCTTGGATGTACCAATCCCTCAAGTCTGCAGATAATTGAAGCCCCAGCTGATACCACTGGGAATAGAACAACCACTGGGCCAAGCCCAGTCAACCCACAGATTTATGAGAGATAATAAATGCTTGTTGTTTTTTAAAGGCATACCAATATGGTAACTGAAAATAGGAACCATTCGAGGATAAAATTGAGATTCTGCCTTGTGCAAGTAAGAAAGCTGGAAAACATCAGAAAAACTCAAGTCTTAAGTGCACGTTAATAATTTACAAACATGGCAGCCTAATTCTCAGCCTAACTGATTATTTTGGAGGCCCTTGAACTAAGAAATAAACATTAAAACTGGCCTAAAAGTGGTAAATCTTTAGATCTCTGGGCTGGCCAACTATGAAACCATCCCACAGGTCTGCCAGCATGACCCTGGGGACACGTGACGCCCCTCCACCCCCAGAGCATAACTCCTGTTGATGAACTGATGGGTGAGAATTACACAGCACACGGGGAAATAAAATGTGTGACTTGTAGTGCAAACAGTGGTAAAAGGTCACAGCCAAAGTGATATGCAATGAGAAGGACAAAAGAGATTTTAAAATTATGTTTAAGAGACTCAAAAAGATAAAGGGTTAAATCTGTAAGGTAATAATGGAATGCTATGAAAAAAAAAAGCAAACTAGTTGAACAAAAAAGTGAAATTCTAGCCCTGGCCAGGTGGCTTAGTTGCTTGGGGCATCGTCCTGTACACCAAAAGGTTGTGGGTTCGATTCCCAGCCAGGGAACATACCTAAGTTTTGGGTTCGATCCCTTGTCAGGTTGCATATGGGAGGCAACTGATCAATGTTTCTCTCACATAAAGTTTCTCTTTCTCTAAAAATCAATAAAAACATACCCCTGGGTGAGGATTTAAAAAAAAAGTAAAATTCTAGAAATGAAAAAGAAAGTAATTGAAATTTAAAAAGTCTCAGTGGATATATTAAACACACACATACAAAGAATTAGTGAATTTGAAGCCAGATATGAGAAATCACTTAAAATATAACACAAATAGCTGAAGAGATACAGAGTAGAAAGAACTTAAAGACACAGGGGCAATACTGTGAAGTTCCCGCACTGGTCCAATGAGGATTCTGGGAAGAGAACATAAAGTGAATGTGGGTGGGTTGTATAATTTTTCCAGAAATAAATACCTGAGTCCTTGAGTTGAAAATTCATTGAGTCCCATCTGGCTGATGTGGCTCAGTGGTTGAGTGTCGACCCATGCACCAAGAGGTTGCCGGTTCGATTTCTGGTCAGGGCACATGCCCAGGTTGTGGGCCTGATCCCCAGTGGGGGGCATGCAGGAGGCAGCCAATCGATGTTCTCTCTCATCGATGTTTCTATCTCTCTCTCCCTTTCACTTCTTCTCTCTCTAAAATCAATAAAGGAAAAAAAAAATCATTGAGTCCCAAATAATAGCATACACAACACAACTAAATTATTGACTGAAAGAATATACATGTATATATATTTGTGTGTGTGTGTGTGTGTGTGTGTGTGTGTATATATATATATAAAATTGTGCTTTCTTAGAAAAGAACTCATTTTCATGTACATTCTTTTTTGTAATTTTCACTAATGAAGCTGGATCTTTGATCTGTCTCCATTTTCTCTTGCCCTTTTCCTCATATGTGTGCCTTTACTCACTGTGTCTCCATTTTCAAGGTTGTGGTGGTACCAGTTCTATCTCCAATGCCCGGCAGAGACCTACCACCTCCTAAAAGCCTCCTCTGACCACGCCAGAGCATCGCTTCTACTTTCTCTAAAATTTTACAGCACTAAAGTCTGCTCACTTATTTGGCTCTTAGTCCATTGGCTTTTGAACAAGCTGTGTGGGAGCTCTTTCAGGTGGGAGCCTCTGGTTGTATTTCTCTGCACTTCCCAGTGACTTAATTTGTTCTTGATAAATGTTAGTTCATTAATCAATGGCTAACCCTCTAAAGATCTGTGAGTCATCTTTGGGAAGATCAAAAGGATAACAAAGGGAAAGTGTGTTGGCAGCTTTTAGAAAAGCATGATGTTACTATGGCTGCACCCCCACAAAAATAACCCCACCACTACTATGACTCCCGTACCACCGCTACTTCCACTGGCACTACTGTCAGCACTACTCTTACTGCTAACGTCCAGCAAAAGTCTCAAGTGAAAAACAGAAGGCTTGAGTAGAACTGTCCAGTGAAATGGAGCGAGAGGACTACTGAGTGGCTGTGGTGTAAGCCGGTGGAGTATGGAGGTCTGAAAGGCAGGAGAACAGTGAAAGGACTAAGGTTGCAGGAGAGAGAATACTGTAAGAGGGAAAGAGAGGAGGACTGAGAGTCACTCCCTGTTGGGGCAGAATGCTTGGAACAACAAAATTAAAATGAGGCAAAGAACCACAAAAATGGTGTAATGCAATTTATTCCCATAGAAGGGAAGATATTTAAGCCCCTCGGTCTTACAGAAGATGCAGAGGCTGCTTGCCCAAGAGCAAGCTTAATGAATGGCTCAGAGAAACAGGGTTGTCAAGTCCACAAAACCACTTCCCTAGAGATGTAGTTCTATTCTTTCAGTGATCCAAATTCACTGGAACAATAGGAAACGACTTCAGAGGTCACAGAAGCCCAGGTCCTTCCCAGGGTACAGCCTCACATCAATCCAGCTTGGAAGGGAACTAGAGATTTGTGGATTTGGCAGTTTGGGCTAAGCCAAGAGCTGAGTATTTTGACCCTTTTCCCCAGTTGATAAAGCTAAAGAAATACCTGGATTGATATCACCAAAATCACCAGTAGATTTGTCATAAGCATCAATCCTTAATCACTAACCAACTGGGTTCATTTCCACAGCCTTTACTTTTTAAACCATCTTCAAAGGGAAACTACCTTTAATCCAAAATTTCTCTAATATCCAGGATGAAGTTTCTATCATTTTATCCCTTCAAAGTCAGAACATTCTTTCCTTGTTTAATTTATTAACTGAGCTTTCTACATTGTGTGTGATGGCTCTTGATTCAAAATGTCCTGCTGAACACATCAATCTGTCTAGTTGCTGACTTTCAACTTTCTGGCTCAATCAATCACAAAGCACCCTCATCCTTCTTGGCTTGTCCTGAATTACATTCGATACCAGTCCAACCTTATCTTTAATAAGCTCACCTAGGTAATTTGCATATAACAAACAAATTAGGTCTTCCAATGATTATGTATAGGGTGCCAAAGCTATAAATCAATCTAGAAATATCCTACCACTAGAAGCCTTCTGGCTAAATGGGGAACAGAACCTAATAAACAAATTAAATTAATTCCTTCTCTCAAATTCAATTTGTTTTTTTATAACTATTGAGTTCTCTCTGTTATCTATACTTAATAGTTAGATTTAGATCAGGAATAAACTCATGCTACTGTTTTGGATAGTTTGGCATCAATTCTTTGATTATTTTGGCCATGTGATCACAAATTTGTGGTGTTCCTGTTCTACTTTAGTGGCTCAGCTGTGAGTATACATGTGGAAGGGTACCGAGTAGAGCCACAGGGGACCTGGATTGTCCATCTAGCTCTGACAGAGAACCTGTTAGTTTAGGAAAATATGCTATCCTCAACTTCCCCACTCCAAACTGAGGGGGAAGGAGTCTGTGGATAAGCTTCAAGGGGTCTGTAAACTCTTGAAATGACATAAAACATTTTTAATGTATTTATACAGTTTTTTCCTTTTAGAGAAAGATCCATAACTTTAATTAATCTATTTCTAACGTCAAAAGGCTAAGAAATTCCAGATTAGAGTATAATCTATTCCTATTTTAGTATTTATATAATAAAATTTGATTATTATTTTATGGTTTCAAGGGAGATTTCTATTTTTCAAGAAGTCAGAGTTTAATACACTTGACTATACTCTTTAAATTGAATGCATCTACAAATCAGGTGTGAGGAAAGATGGACCTTTGACAAACCATCCTGGGACAACTGGTCGCATGAAGAAAAATTAAATCCCTACCTCACACCATATAGATAACCAAATTCAAAATATATTAAAAACCTAAATGTGATAAGTGAAAGCTAAAAGCTTTTAGAAGATATGCAAGAATATCCAGCAGTAAAGTATTTCTAAAATAAAACAAAAATTACATCATAGAGGAAAACATGAATACATCTTACTAGGCTATAGCTGCAAACTTCTGTATTGTCAAAGACTTCTAAATGAATTTTATAAACATACCACAAACTAAAAAAAGTATTTTAAAAACTTGTAACTCACAAACTATTAACATTTTGAATATATTAACAGTTTATTTCTCTACATTAATAAGAAAAATGGGGAAAAGGTATAAAGAGGTAACATAAAGAGAGTTACTCTGAATGGCCTGCCTCTAGCATTCACATCCCTTCATGCTCAAACAGGCCCTGCCACTTCTACTCATTCTACTATTTATTTGAAAGCTTATTCTGTGCCACTTGCCATGGTTATCTATTTCATCTGGGCAGCTCTTTATGTTAAGTCCCTATAGAGGCAAGCACTATGTTTTAAACTTTTAAATATATCTATCAGACAGCCCCTAGCTACAGGATGCCCAGGAGAAACTCAATAAATGCCATGTATACATTTTTTTTTTTATACTTAAACATCTCTGAAATCAAGATGCACATTATAGTCTATGGCATTTGACATCCTCAACCAACCGGCATTCAAGATGTAATTTGCCTTTAACTGCACAAGCACAAACTTGGTTATCACTGTCATCATTTCTACTGAGTATGTGCATTGTTGGCACTGCATTTATTGAGCTTAATTGTCATTTAAATATATTTTAAAAGATTACACTATGATTTGACATTGATACACAAAATTATAGTGAAGGCAAAAGGCATGGAAACAGTAATGGGGAAAAAAGCAACTACTCATCATTGTTAAAAGGCCACGATTCCACATCTTGAGAAATAAAGACCAAGTACTTTATGGGGTCTCAGAAAGGAAGGGACCCATGACTTCATGAAGTTGTGAGCCATTCTGTCCCTGAGATATGTGCAAAAGGGCCGCCTAACATAGGCCAAGCAATGCAGCACAAGGCAAGAGAAATTGCTGAGTCTCAAAAGGAAATTCAAAGCAACACGGGCTAATGTAATTGATTCAAGCTGCCTCTTATTCAGTCAAGAAAATATCAGCATAAAACTTGAAGAATGCATATTAGCAGTTCAGAAGAGAATTCCCGATGTAATAGTGGAGAGCACTCTTTAAGAAACACTGCCTCGCCCTGACTGGTTTTTAGTGGTTAGAGCATCGGTCTACAGACAGAAGGGTCATGGGTTTGATTCCTGGTTAAGGGCATGTACCTGGGTCGTGCAGGAGGCAACCAATCGATGTGTCTCTCTCACATTGATGTTTCTCTCTCTCTCTCCCCCTTACTCCCTCCCACTCTAAAAATCAATGGAAAAATATCCTCAGGTGAGGATTAACAGCAACAAAAAAGAAACACTGCCTCCTTGGTGCACTTGATGGCACAGAGGGTGATACTGTGGGGAGAAACATAAATGTTGACTCTCAAGTTAGACTCTGCATATGAAGAAATTTTAGAAATGTCCTAACTATCTCACATTTACTTTTTTCTGTGTGTGCAATAGTGATAGTGGATAAAAATCTGGGCAAATATGTCTAAAAGATCTCTTTCACTGAGCTTATAATAAACAACACTAAGTGTTAATAATAAAACATGGTGTTATAGTTGTATATAAATAGAAGGGCAACCTACAATTAGTTGAGGTAATAGAAGCGATCATTTTCATTAGCTTGTGGTTTACCCCTTCACTGAAACTGAACTGGCCTTGGGATAGCTTTGATGGAGAGAACGTAATAACAGTGCTGAGTCCAGGCCTAGCCTTTAAGAGCTTTAATTTTTACTCTTTTGGAACTTAGACATCATTCCATAAAGAAGCTAGTCTAGACTTCAGGAGAAGAGAGGCCATGTAGGGGAGGAATGAGGCACCCTGGTGATAGCCAGCCGCAAATGTCACATGTGTGAGAGAGGCCTTGGGCATTCTAGCCCGAGCTGAACCCCGATGCAGGAGTGACCTCAGCTAACACCACATGGGGCAGAACCAACCAGCTGAGCCCAGCCAACCTACAGAAGTGTGAATGGTAATACATTATTATTGTTTTAAGAAACTAAGTTTTTCAAGGATGCTTTTTTATGTAACAGTAGATAACTCAAAGGGGCTGTTACTATCACAACAATGTCAGATATGTAGCATTGGCTTTGGGGCAGAAAACCAAGACAAGGCTGTGCAGTGAACAAGGAGAGGGTGAAAAAGCAGCGAAAGGCTCTTCATGAAGGAGGAAAATGGTGACCACTCAAGCATAATTTAGAAGAAATATGGATGACTCAGGACATTTTCTTTAGCTGGCAAAATATTTTCAAAGTAAGAAATGGCTTCATGGAAAAGAACAAATCTAGACTACTTCCAGTAAAGTGTCCTTAGCTTCAAAATCAAATCAAAAGTGTATTAAAATACACAAAAATTAAAACAAAATACTCTTTGTTTAGATCTCAGAAAAATTTAAAGTGGTTTTTGGTAGACCCTTTCAGACAAATAAAAGAGCTACCAAAAATTATAAGGCAGTGCCTCTCAGAGAGATATCTGTTTCAGATTGAATTATGGATATGACTTTGAGGCACAGAATAAAGCCAATAAAATTTATAGAAAACCCATAGAGTTTCTAAGAGGATTGTATTAGTGAAAATATCACCAACTTGAACTAAAGGGAGCAGAGCAGCTCATAGTGAAAAGAAGGTTCTGGACTTCCAGTTTTCTACAAGCAGGCTGAAAGAGCCTCTCTGCTGAAAATACTCCATTTTGTGTAAGGGTGCAGCCCACAGCCCAGAGGAATTAAGAGAACCAAACCTCAGGAGAAGAACCGGCACTTAATCAAAAAAATTCCCTCCCTCAACATGTGCCCAGCTGGGTTTCAAAATTACTAAGGACTAGTAAATGTCATGTGCCTTTCATGTGAATAATGGTGAAATATACATAACATAAAATTGACCATTTAGCACTTTTAAGTGTACAATTCAGTGGCATTAAATACGTTCACATTGCTCATCTCCAGAACTTTCTCATCATCTCAAACTGAAACTCTGAACCTATCAAACAGTAACTCTCCATTTTCCCCTCTCCCCAGCCTCTGATAACCACTTTTGAGTCTATGAATCTGACTGTTCTAATACCTCATATAAATGGAATTATAGAGTAGTTATCCTTTTGTGTCTGGCTTATTTCACTTAGCATAACCTTTTTAAGGTTTATTCACGTTGTAGCATGTAACAGAATTTTATTCCTTTTAAAGGTTGAATAGTATTCCATTGTATGTATATGTCACATTTTGTTTCTACATTCACCCGTTGATGGAAATTGGCTTGTTTCCATCTTTTGATGAATGTGAATAATGCTGCTGTGAACGTTGGTATATAAATATATGTTTGATTCCCTGCTTTACAATTCCTTTGTATACCATATGGTAAATTTATGTTTAATTTTTTGAGAAACTGTTATATTGTTTCTACAGTGACTATACCATTTTACATTTCCACCAGCAATGCACAAATGTTTCAATTTCTCCACTTTTTACTTTCTTTCCTCCTTTCCTTCCTATTTTTCCCTTCCTTCCTTCCTTCCTTCCTTCCTTCCTTCCTTCCTTCCTTCCTTCCTTCCTTCCTTCCTTCCTTCCTTCCTTCCTTCCTTCCTTCCTTCCTTCTTTCTTTCTTTCTTTCTTTCTTTCTTTCTTTCTTTCGAGAATAGACATTCTAATTGGTGTGAAGTGGTATTTTATTATCATTTTATTTGCATTTACCTGATGACTAGTGATGTTGAGGATATTTTCATGTACTTTTTGATCATTTGTATATCTTTTTTGGAGAACTGTCTCTTTAAGTCCTTTGCCCATTTTTAATTGGGTTGTTTGTTTTTGTTGTTGAATTGTGAAAGTTTTTTTTTTTATATATATATTCTGGATATTAATCTCTTATCTGATATATGACTTGCAAATATTTTCTCCAATTCTGTGAGTTCTTTTTCATTCTGTTCAAAGTGTATTTTGGTGCTCCACAATGTTTAAACGTTATGAATCTAATATATTTATTTATATTTCTTTTGTTGCCTGTGTTTTTGGAAGCATATCCAAGAGATCGTTGCCAAACCCAAAGCTCTGAAGCTTTCCCCTCTACATTAAAAATTTTTTTTTTCCTTTATTGATTTTAGAGAGAGAGGAAGGGAGAGGGAGAGAAAGGGAGAGAAAGGGAGAGAGAGATAGAAACATCGATGAGAGAGAACATCAATTGGCCACCTCCTGCATGCCCCCCACTGGGGATTGGGCCCACAACCTGGGCATGTGCCCTGACTGGGAATCAAACCAGCTACCTCTTGGTGCATGGGTCAACTCTCAACCACTGAGCCACACCGGCTGGGCTCCCTCTACATTTTCTTTTAAGAGTTTTACAGTTTAGCTCTAACATTTATGTCTTTAATCTATTTTGAGTTAATCTTTGTGTATTGTGTAAGGTAAAGGTCAAATTGCATTCTTTTGCATGTTGAATATTCAGTTTTTCCAATACTACTTGTTGCAAAGACTGTCTTTCCCTATGAAATGGTCTTGGCACCTCTTTCAAAAATAATTTGACTATCTAAGGTTGGCTTATTTCATTTAACATAATGTGCTCCAGGTTCATTTATGTTGTTGCCAATGGCAGGGTTTATATCTTTTTAATGACTGAATAACATTAATATTTCTTTGTGTATGTATAGTATATTTTCTTCATCAATTCATTCATCAACACACATATAAAATCTCACTTGTATGTGGAATCTAAAAAAGTCAAATTTACAGACACAGAGAGTAGAATGGTGGCTGCTAATGGCCAGGGTGGTGGGGTGGTAGTGGTGGTGGTAAATGGGGAGATGTTGGTTAAAGGGTACAAAACTTTACTTATATTATGAAGAAGTTCTGGGTAATCTAATATATAGCATGGTGACTATAGTTAAAAATACAGTATTGTATACTTGAAATTTGATAAGATAGTAGATCTTAAGTGCTCTCACTACCAAAAAAAAGGTATCTATGGTGATGAATGTATTTGTTGATTGTGGTAATCATTTGACAATGTATACATATATCAAATTATCGCATTGTACATTTTAAATATACACAATTGTTATTTGTCTCAATAAAACTGGAAAAATAAATTAAAAATTAAAAATTACTTGACAATATATGTGAGGATTTATTTCCTGGCTTTCTATTCTATTCCATTAGTCTATATGTCTGGCTTTATGCCAGCATCACACTGTTTTGATTATTATAGCTCTGTACTAAGTTTTGAAATCAGGAAGTGTGAGTTCTTCAACTTTGTTTTCCCCCCCAAGATTGTTTTGGCTGTTCAGGGTTCTGTGCACTTCATATGGCTTTCAAGATGTGTTTTTCTTTTCTTTTTTTATTTATTTTTTATTTTTTTTATTAACTTGTTTTTGTTACAGATGTTTCTCCTTTTTCCCCCATTGACACCCTCCTCTCCATCCTCCCCGCCCCATTCCCAGCATTGTTGTCCATGTCCATTAACTATGCGTACATGCATATAAGTTCTGTGGTTTATCTCTTCCCTCCCCCCCTACCCCCTCTTCTGAGGGTTGTCAGTCTGTACCCCACTAACACGTCTCTGGGTCTACCCTGTTCCTCAGACTGTTATGTTCATTATATTCCACAAATAAGTGAGATCATGTGATATTTGTCTTTCTCTGCTTGGCTTGTTTCGCTTAGGATAATACTCTCCAAGTCCCTCCATGTTGTCTCAAAGGACAAGAGATGTTTCTTTCTTACAGCTGCACAGTATTCCATTGTGTATATGTACCACAGCTTTTTTATCCATTCGTCTACTGATGGACACTTGGGCTATTTCCAGATCTTAGCTATTGTAAATAGTGCTGCTATGAACATAGGGGTACACATATTCTTTCTGGTTGGTGTTTCAGGTTTCTTAGGGTATATTCCTAGAAGTGGGATCACTGGGTCAAATGGCAGTTCAATTTTTAACTTTCTGAGGTAATACCATAGTATTTTCCACAGTGGCTGCACCAGTCTGCATTCCCACCAGCAGTGTACTAGAGTCCCCTTTTCTCCACACCCTCACCAGCACTTGTTGTTTGATGATTTGTTGATGGCGGCTATTCTGACAGGCGTGAGGTGATACCTCATTGTTGTTTTAATTTGCATCTCTCTGATGATTAGTGACATTGAGCATTTTGTCATTAGTCTCTTGGCCATTTGTATGTCCTATTTGGAGAGGTGTCTATTTAGGTCCTCTGCCCATTTTTTAATTGGGTTCTTTGTCTTCCTTTTGTTGACTTGTATGAGCACTCTATATGCTTTGGAAATTTAACCCCTTATCTGATGCATCATTGGCGATTATGGTCTCCCATATAGTGGGATCCCTTTCTGTTTTGATGGTTGTTTCTTTTGCTGTGCAGAAGCTTTTGAGTTTGATGTAGTCCCATGTGTTCATTTTTTCCTTTGTTTCTCTTGCGTTAGGTGTTGTATCAGTGAAAATTCTGCTGTGTATGATGTCTGAAATTTTGTTGTCTGCATTTTCTTCTAGAATTTTTATGGATTCACAAGTCACATTTAAGTCTTTTATCCATTTTGAGTTTATTCTTGTGTATGGTGTAAGTTGGTGGTCTAGCTTCATTTTTTTGCAAGTAGCTGTCCAATTTTCCCAACACTATTTATTGAAGAGACTGTCTTGACTCCACTGTATGCTCTTGCCACCTTTGTCAAATATTAATTGAGCATATTGTCTTGGGTCAATTTCTGGGTTCTCTATTCTGTTCCATTGATCTATGTGCCTGTTCTTGTGCCAGTACCAGGCTGTTTTGATTACAGTGGCTTTGTTGTATAACCTGATATCTCGTATTGTGATCCCTCCTACTTTGTTCTTCTTTTTCAAGATTGCTGTAGCTATTCGGGGTCTCTTTTGGTTCCATATTAACTTTTGGAGTGTTTGCTCTAGTTCTGTGAAATATGTTGTTGGTATTTTGATGGGGATTGCATTGAATTTATAGATTGCTTTGGGTAGTATGGACATTTTAATGATGTTAATTCTTCCAATCCATGAACAAGGTATATGTTTCCACTTTTTTATATCTTCCTCTATTTCTTTTTTCAATGACCTGTAGTTTTCTGTGAAGAGGTCCTGTACTTTTTTGGTTAAGTTTATTCCTAGGTATCTTAATTTTTTTTGCTGCGATGATAAATGGGATTGTTTTTTTAGTTTCTCTTTCTGTGAGTTCATCATTGGTGTATAATAATGCCATCGATTTCTTGACATTAATTTTGTATCCTGCTACTTTGCCAAATTCATTTATTAAGTCTAGTAGATTTTTGATGGAGTCTTAAGGGTTTTCTATGTATAATATCATGTCATCTGCAAATAATGACAGTTTCACTTCCTCCTTTCCAATTTGGATCTCCTGTATTTTTTCTTCATGTCTAATTGCTGTGGCTAAGACTTCCAGTACTATGTTAAATAAGAGTGGTGAAAGTGGGCATCCCTGTCTTGTTCCCATTCTTAAGGAGAATGCTTTTACTTTTTGCCCATTGAGAATGATGTTGGCTGTAAGTTTTTCATATATCGCCTTTATTATGTTGAGATATGGATCCTCTATTCCCACATTGCTGAGCGCTTTTATCAGAAATCGGTGCTGGATTTTGTCAAATGCTGTTTCAGCATCTATTGATATGATCATATGGTTTTTATCTTTCATTTTGTTTATGTGGTGTATCACATTTATTGACTTGCGAATATTGTACCATCCTTGCATGCCTGGGATGAAACCCACTTGGTCATGATGAATAATTTTTTTGATGTATTGCTGGATCCGTTTTGCTAATATTTTTTTAAGGATTTTTGCCATCTATGTTCATCAGGGATATTTGCCTGTAGTTTTCTTTCTTTGTAGTGTCTTTATCCAGTTTTGGAATTAGGATTATGCTGGCCTCATAAAATGAGTTTGGAAGTGTTCTGTCTTCTTGGATTTTTTGGAATAGTTTGAGGAGGATGGGTATTAGATCTTATTTCAATGTTCGGTAAAACTCCCCCGTGAAGCCATCTGGGCCTGGGCTTTTGTTTGCTGGGAGTTTCTTAATTACATCTTCAATTTCCTTTGTTGTTATTGGTTTGTTCAAGTTTTCTATCTCTTCCCGGTTCAGTTTTGGGAGACTGGGTGTTTCTAGAAATTTGTCCATTTCTCGTAGGTTGTCCAATTTGTTTGCGTATAATTGTTCATAGTATGTTTTGATGATCCTTTGAATTTCTGTGGTGTCAGTTGTTACTTCTCTTTCATTTCTGATTTTGTTTATTTGGTTTCTCTCTTTTTGTTTCTTGGTGAGTCTGGCTAAAGGTCCATTAATCTTGTTTATCTTTTCAAAGAACCAGCTTTTTGTTTCATTGATCTTTTGAATTGTTTTTTTAGTCTCTATGTCATTTATTTCTGCTCTGACCTTTACTATTTCCTTCCTCCTACTAGCTCTGGGTTTTTCTTTTTGTTTACTTTCTAGTTCTTTAAGTTGTAGGGTTAGAAAGTCAGTTAGGAATTTTTCTTGTTTCTTGAGGTAGGCCTGTAGTGCTATGAACTTCCCTCTCAGGACTGCTTTCGCTGTGTCCCATAGATTTTGTGTTGTTGTGTGTTCATTTTCATTGGTTTCCAGGAAATTTTTAATGTTTTCCTTGATCTCGTTAGTAACCCATTCGTTGTTTAATAGCATGCTATTTACCCTCCAAGTGTTTGAATGTTTTTGTGTGTTTTTAGTGTTTTTCTATTAATATAAAACTGATCATCATGATTTTTGACAGAGATTACATTGAATCTATGGATTGCTTTGGTAGTATTGTCATCATAACAATATTAAGTCTTCTAATCCATAAATATAGGGTGTCTTTTCAATTATTCAGGTTTTCTTTAATTTCTTTCAGCAATGTTTTATAGTCTTCATTGTATCAGTCTCTCGTCTTCTTAGTTAAGTTCATCTGTAAGTATTTTATTATTTTTTATGCTATTGTAAATGGAATTGGTTTCTTAATTTTCTTTTCATTGTTCAGTATTAGTGTATAGAAACACAACTAATTTTTGTGTATTAATTTTTTATCCTGCAACTTTGATGAATTTATTAATTAATTTTTTTTTGGTGGAATCTTTTCTTTTAAAATATATAAGATCATAACATCTGCAAACAGAGACTATTTTAAACCCTCCCCCACCTACAGTTTGGATGCCTTTTGTTTCTTTTTCTGGCCTAATTGTTCTGGCTATAACCTTCAATACTGTGTTTAATAAAGGTGGTAAAAACAGTTATCCTTGTTCTGTTTCTGGTCTTAGAGGAAATGCTTTCAGTCTTTCACAATCAAGTGTAATGTTTGCTGTGAATTTTTCATATACAGTCTTTATTATGTTGAGATAGTTTACTCTTATTCTTAATTTGTTAAGTGTGTTGATTGTGAGAGGTGTTGAATGTTGTTAAATAACTTTACTGCATCAATTGAAATGATTTTACTCCCCTCTTTCATTCTGTTAATGGTATATTACATTGGTTGATGTTTGTATGTCGACCCATTCTTGCAATCTAGGACTAAATCCCACTTTGTCATGGTATATAAATCTTTTAATATGCCCCTACATTTGGTCTGTTAGTATTTTGTTGAGGATTTTCCCATCAATATTCATGTGGGATATTGGTTTGCATGCTGTTTTCATTTCTTGTAGTTTCTTTGTTTGGTTTTGGTATCAGGGTTAATCCTGGCCTCATAAGATGAGTTTAGAAGTGTTCTCTCCTCTTTAAGTTTTGGGAAAAGTTTAAGAAAGATTGGCATTAATTATTCTTTAAATATTTGGTAGAAGTTTGATTACTGATATGATTTTTTGATTACTGACTGAATCTCTTTCGTAGCTTTGGGTCAAAACAATTTTCTATTTTTTCTGATTTAGTCTTTGTAAGTTGTCTGGAATCTGTCCTGTAAGTTTCCTGTAAGATTCCTGTAAGTTTCAGGAATCTGTCCATTTCATCTTGCTGATCTAATTTGTTTAGTAATTATTGTTGGTGGTTATTATGATAATGTCCTTTATAATCCTTTTTATTTTTGCAACATTGATAATAATGTTTTCACTTTCGTTTCTGGTTTTAATAATTTGAAACGCCTCTCTTTTTTTTTCTTAGTCAATCTAACTAAATGTCATTTTGGTGACTTTTTTTTTTTAAACCACTGGTTGGTTTTGTTTATTTTTTCTCTCTCTTTTTAAAAAAAATATCTTTTTATGTATCTATGCTCTGATTTTATTCCTTCTGCTAGCTTGGGATTTAGTTTTTAATTTTTTTATAGTCCCTTAATGTGTACATTTAAGTTGCTGATCTGAGATCTTTATTCATTTTTAATGTGAGTGTTTATGACTATAAAATTTCCTCTTAGAGCTGCTTTTGTTGCAACTGGTAAATTTTAGTATGTTTTAACTTGCTTTTCATTTGTCTCAAGGTATTTTCTAGTTTTCTTAGTAATTTTATCTTTGACCCATTGATTGCTTAATCGTGTGTTGTTTATTCTTTACATATTTAAAAAAATTTTCAGTTTGCTTTCTGTTATTGATTTCTAGTTTTATTCCATTGTGGTCAGAAATGATATTTAGAATAATTATAACATTTTAAAATTCAGTAAGACTTGTTTTGTGGCCTAACATATGGTCTATGCTGGAGAATGTTTCATGAAAAACTGAGAAAAATGTGTATTGTGCTGTTGTTTGTGGAGTGCTTTGTGTTTGTCCATTATGTTTAATTGACCTATAGTGTTCTCAAATACTCTCTTTCTTTGTTGATTTTATGTCTGGTTGTACTTTCTAATTGAAAGTGAGGTGTTGAAATCTCCAACTATTATTGTAGATGTGTATTTTTCTCTTTGATTTTGCTAATGTTTGCTTTATATATTTTGAAGCTCAGGTGTTTGGCACATATATGTTGATAATTATTATGTTTTCTTGGGGTATTCTTTTATCAATATATAATGTTCTTCTTTGTCTATTTAACACAATTTTTGACTTATAGTTTATTTTATCTAATATTACTATAGTCACCTAGCTCTCTTTTGGTTAGTGCATGTATATATGGAATATCCTTTTCCATAATTTCATTTTCAACCCATTTGTGTCATTAGATCTAAAGTGAATCTTTTGTAGACAGCATATATTTGTATCATGTTTTTAAATTCATGCTGCCAATCTTAACCTTTTGATTGAGGAATTTAATTCATTCACATTTAAAGTAATTATTTATAAAGAAGAACTTAGTTTTGCTATTTTGTTATTTCTTTTCTGTATGTCATTTTTTTCTTTTTGTCCTCATTTCTTCAATTACTACTTTCTTTTTTGTTTAGTTGATTTTTAGAGTGTCAAATTTTGATTTTCTTCTCATTTCTCTTTGTGTATATTTTATAGATATTTTTTGGTAATTATCATGGCAATTACATATAACATTCTAAAATTCTAACAATATGATTTGATACTAATTTAACTTTAATTGCATATAACATCTCTACTATACAGCTTCTCTCCTCTCATTTACATTATTGATGTCATAAATTACAACTTTATGCACTATGTATTCACTAACACAGATTAATAATTTTTGCATTTATCTTTTAAATCCTACAAAATATATAAGTGGAGTTACAAATCTAAATTACAATAATACCAATTTTTATATTTGCCCATGCATTTATCTTGACTGGAGATTTTTATATCTTTATATGACTTTGAGTTACTACTTACTATCTTTTTATTTCAACTGGAAGGACTCCCTTGAGCATTTTTTTTATTGGGCAGATCTAATGTTAATAAACTCAATTTTTGTTTATCTGGTAATATCTTCTTTTTGTTGTTGTTGTTAATCCTTACCCAAGGATATTTTTTTCCATTGATTTTTAGAGAGAGTGGAAGGGAGGGAGGGGGAGAGAGAAAACAAACAAACAAACATCAATGCAAGAGAGACATATTGATTAGTTGCCTTCCACACATGCCCTGACTGGGGCCAGGGATTGAACCTGAAACCCAGGTATGTGCCCTTGACTGGGAATCGAACCTGTGACACTGCAGTGCACGGGACAATGCTCTAACCACTGAGCCACTCAAGCCAGGGCTTATCTGGTAATGTCTTAATTTTTTCCTTAGTTTTGAAGGACAGTGTGTTAGGTATAGAACTTTTGCTTGACAGTTTTTTCTCTCTCAACACTTCACAAATATCATCCCATTGACTCTGACCTGCAAGATTTCTTCTGATAGATCAGCTGAAAATATTATTGAAGCTTTCTTGTATCTGACAAGTTGTTCCTCTCTTACTGCTTTCAATATTCTTTCTTTGTCTTTGTCTTTTGACAGTTTAATTATAATGTGTCTCAGTATGGGTCTTTGGAATTCATCCTACTTGGAGTTTGTTGAGCTTCTTGGATTTGCATATTCCTGTTTTTAATCAAATTTAGAAAGTTTTTTGGCAATTAATTCTTTTTTAAAAAAATTATTGTTAACACAGATGTTCTCCACTCCCCTTCCCCCTTTACTCACCTCTACCCAACCCCCACCCACCCACCCTCTGTCCATCATGACACTGTTGAAAGAAGGTGGCCATTATTTTTTTAAATAATCTCTCTGCCTCTTTTTCTTCCTCCTCATCCTTTACCTCTTTCCTCCTCCTCCTCCTCCTCCTTCTCCACTTCTTCCTCTGCCTCCTACTCCCCCCCCCTTCTTCTCCTTCTCCCATAATGCATATATTGTTCTGTTTAATGGTGTCACACATGTCCCTGTGGGTCCTCTCACTTCTCTTCATTCTTTTTTCTATTATTTATTTATTTATTTATTTATTTATTTATTTATTTAATTTACTTTTGTTACAGATGTTTCTCCTTTTTTCCCCCATTGACACCCTCCTCCCCCTTCCTCCCCACCCTGTCCCCAGTTTTGTTGTCCATGTCCATTGGTTATGAGTACACGCGTACAAGTTCTGTGCTTCATCGCTACCCTCCCCCACCCCCTCTTATGGCAAATGTCAGTCTGTACCCTACTTCCACGTCTCTGGGACTACCCTGTTCCTCACACTGTTATGTTCATTATATTCCAGAAATAAGTGAGATCATATGATATTTGTCTTTCTCTGCTTGGCTTGTTTCGCTTAGGATAATAGTTTCCAGGTCTCCCATGTCATCGCAAAGGATAAGAGATCTTTCTTTCTTACAACTACATAGTACTCCATTGTGTATATGTACCATAGCTTTTTTATCCATTCGTCTACTGATGGACACTTGGGTTGTTTCCAGATCTTAGCTATTGTAAATAGCTCTGCTATGAACATGGGGGTACATGTGTTCTTTCTGATTGGTGTTTCAGGCTTCTTAGGGTATATTCCTAAAAGTGGGATCACTGGGTCAAATGGTAATTCAATTTTTAATTTTTTGAGGTAACACCATAGTGTTTTCCATAGTGGCTGCACCAGTCTGCACTCCCACTAGAAGTGTATTAGAGTCCCCTTTTCTCCACACCCTCCCCAACACTTGTTGTTTGATGCTTTGTTGATGACGGCTATTCTGACAGGTGTGAGGTGATACCTCATCGTTTTAATTTGCATCTCTCTGATGATTAGTGAAGTTGAGCATTTCTTCATATGTCTCTTGGCCATTTGTATGTCCTGTTTGGAGAGGTGTCTATTTAGTTCCTCAGCCCATTTATTAAATTGGGTTCTTTGTCTTCCTTTTGTTGAGATGTATGAGCACTCTATATATTTTGGAAATTAGTCCCTTATCTGATATATCATAGGCAATTATGCTCTCCCATACAGTGGGTTGCCTTTCCACTTTGATGGTTGTTTCTCTTGCTGTGCAGAAGCTTTTGAGTTTGATGTAGTCCCATGTGTTCATTTTTTCCTTTGTTTCTGTTGCCTTAGGTGATATATCAGTGAAAATTCTGCTGCGTATGATGTCTGAAATTTTGTTTCCTACATTTTCTTCTAGGATTTTTATGGATTCATGAGTCACATTTAAGTCTTTTATCCATTTTGAGTTTATTCTTGTGTATGGTGTAAGTTGATGGTCTAGTTTCATTTTTTTTCATGTAGCTGTCCAATTTTCCCAACACCATTTATTAAAGAGGCTGTCTTTACTCCTTTGTATGCTCTTGCCACCTTTGTCGAATATTAATTGAGCATAATGTTTTGGGTCAATTTCTGAGTTCTCTGTTCTATTCCATTGATCTATGTGCCTGTTCTTGTGCCAGTACCAGGCTGTTTTGATTACAGTAGCTTTGTAGTATAACCTGATGTCTGGTATTGTGATCCCGCCTACTTTGTCCTTCTTTTTCAAGATTGCTGTAGCTATTCGGGGTCTTTTTTGGTTCCATATGAACTTCTGAAGTATTTGTTCTAGTTCTGTGAAATATGTCATTGGTATTTTGATGGGGATTGCGTTAAATCTATAGATTGCTTTGGGTAGTATGGACATTTTAATTATGTTAATTCTTCCAATCCATGAACAAGGTATGTGCTTCCACTTTTTTATATCTTCCTCTATTTCTTTTTTCAATGTCCTGTAGTTTTCTGCAAATAGGTCCTTTACTTCTTTGGTGAAGTTTATTCCTAGGTATCTTAATTTTTTTGCCGTGATGGTAAATGGGATTGTTTTTTTAGTTTCTCTTTCTGTGAGTTCATCATTGGTGTATAAGAATGCCGTCGATTTCTTGACGTTAATTTTGTATCCTGCTACTTTGCCAAATTCATTAATTAAGTCTAGTAGATTTTTGATGGAGTCTTAAGGGTTTTCTATGTATAATATCATGTCATCTGCGAATAATGACAGTTTCACTTCCTCCTTTCCAATTTGAATCCCTTTTATTTTTTCTTCATGTGTGATTGCTGTGGCTAAGACTTCCAGTACTATGTTAAATAAGAGTGGTGAAAGTGGGCATCCTTGTCTTGTTCCTGTTCTTAAGGGAAATGTTTTTAGTTTTTGTCCATTGAATATGATGTTGGCTGTAGGTCTTTCATATATGGCCTTTATAATGTTGAGATATGGACCCTCTATTCCCAAATTGCTGAGCGTTTTTATCAGAAATCAGTGCTGGATTTTGTCAAATGCTTTTTCAGCATCTATTGATATGATCATATGGTTTTTATCTTTCATTTTGTTTATGTGATGTATCACATTTATTGATTTGCAAATATTGTACCATCCTTGCATCCCTGGGATGAATCCCACTTGATCATGGTGAATAATTTTTTTGATGTATTGCTGGATCTGATTTGCTAGTATTTTGTTAAGGATTTTGGCATCTATGTTCATCAGGGATATTGGCCTGTAGTTTCCTTTCTTTGTAGTGTCTTTTTCTGGTTTTGGAATTAGAATTATGCTGGCTTCATAAAACGAGTTTGGAAGTCTTCCTTCTTCTTGAATTTTTTGGAATAGTTTGAGGAGAGTGGGTGTTAGTTCTTCTTTGAATGTTTGGTAAAACTCACCCGTGAAGCCGTCAGGGCCTGGGCTTTTGTTTGCTGGGAGGGTCTTGATTCCATCTTCAATTTCCTTTGTTGTTATTGGCCTGTTCAAGTTTTCTATCTCTTCTCGGTTCAGTTTTGGGAGACTATGTGTTTCTAGAAATGTGTCTATTTCGCTTAGATTGTCAAATTTGTTGCCATATAAATGTTCATAGTATTTGTTAACGATCCTTTGTATTTCTGTGGTGGCAGTTGTTACTTCTCCTCTTTCATTTCTGATTTTGTGTATTTGGGTTCTCTCTCTTTGTTTCTTGGTGAGTCTAGGTAAGGGTCTATCAATGTTGTTTATCGTTTCAAAAAACCAGCTCTTTGTTTTATTGATCCTTTGAATTGTTTTTTTGGTCTCCATGTCGTTTATTTCTGCTCTGATCTTTACTATTTCCTTCCTTCTACTTGCTCTAGGGTTTTCTTTTTGTTTGCTTTCCAGTTCTTTAAGTTGTGAGGTTGGGTAGTCAATTAGAAATTTTTCTTCTTTCTTAAGGTGGGCCTGTAGTGCTATGAACTTCCCTCTCAGAACTGCTTTCGCTGTATCCCATAGATTTTGTGTTGTTGTGTGTTCATTTTCATTGGTTTCCAGGAAGTTTTAAATTTCTTCCTTGATCTCCATGGTAACCCATTCATTGTTCAGTAACATGCTATTTAGCCTCCATGTGTTCATATGTCATTGCATGTTCTTGTTGCAATTGATTTCTAGTTTCATGCCATTGTGGTCTGAAAAGATGCTTGATATGATTTCAATCTTCTTGAACTTTTAGAGACTTAGTTTGTGCCCTAACATATTGTCTGTCTTTGAGAATGTCCCATGTGCACTTGAGAAGAATGTGAATTCTGCAGTTTTGGGGTGTAATTCTCTGTATATATCTATTAAATCCATTTGATCTAGTGCTTCATTTAGAATTTCTGTTTCCTTGTTAATTTTTTGTCTAGATGATCTATCCAGTGATGTCCGTGGGGTGTTGAAGTCTCCTGCTCTGATTGTATTGCTGTCGATTTCTCCTTTGAAGTCCTCCAGAAGATTTTTAATATATTTTGGTGCTCCTATATTGGGTGCATATATGTTTACCAAGGTTATATCTTCCTGTTGGATAGACCCTTTCAATATTATGTAGTGACCTTCTTTGTCTCTAGTTATGGTCTTCAATTTGAAATCTAATTTATCAGATATGAGTATTGCTACCCCAGCTTTCTTTTCCTTTCCATTTGCTTGGAAGATTTTTTTCCATCCCTTTACTTTCAACCTATGTGAGTCTTTTGTTGTGAGGTGGGTCTCTTGTAAACAGCATATATATGAATCATGCTTTCTTATCCAGTCAGCTACTCTGTGTCTTTTTATCGGAGCATTCAGTCCATTTACATTTAAGGTGATTATTGATATGTACTTATTTATTGCCATTATTTGTTCAGTGTGGTTATATTTTTCTTTCTATTTCTTCTACTAATTACAGCAGTCCTTTTAACATTTCTTGTAGTGCTGGTTTGGTGCTAATATATTCCCTTAGCCTTTTTTGGTCTGGGAAGCTCTTTATTTGACCTTCTATTTTGAATGATAGCCTTGCTGGGTAGAGTAGTCTTGGATTCAGATCCTTGTTTTTCATGACCTTGATTACTTCATGCCATTCCCTTCTGGCCTGTATTGTTTCTGTTGAGAAGTCAGATGATAGCCTAATGGGGTTTCCTTTGTAGGTAACCTGTTGCTTATCTTTTGCTGCCTTTAGGATTCTCTCTTGTCTTTAATTTTTGGCATTTTAATTATTATGTGTCTTGTTGTGGGCCTGCTTGCGTTCTTCTTACTTGGGGCTCTCTGTGCTTCTTGAACTTGAATGCCTTCTTCCTTCACCAGGTTAGGAAAGTTTTCTGTCACTATTTCTTCAAATATATTCTCTAACCCTTGTTCATTTTCTTCTTCTTCGGGGACTCCTATGATGCGAATGTTATTACATTTCCAGTTGTCCCACAGTTCTCTTAAGCTATCTTCCTGTTTTTTAATTGTTTTTTCCTTTTGGTTTTCTGATTGATTGATTTTTTCTACTCTGTCTTCTAATTCACTGATCTGGTCCTCCGCTTCCTCTACTCTGCTGGTCAGTCCTTCCAATGTGTTCTTTATTTCTGCTATGTCATTCTTTATTTCCACTTGGTTGGTTTTCATGGTGTTGGTGTCCTTACTCATGCTGTTTAGTTTCCTCAAGATCATGGCTCTGAACTCTACCTCTGATAATTTGCTTAACTGCATTTCATTTATCTCATCTTCGGTGGAGTTCTCTTGTTCTTTCATTTGGGATCTGTTTCTTTGTTTCACCATTTTTGCTATCTCAGTGGGTTTTGGAGCCTGCCAAATTTTCCCTGTGGGTGTTGGTGTTCTGCTATTTGTGGCTCCCTCTACTGGGTTTGGATGAGCATGGAGGGCCCTCCTTAAACACCACTGTCAAGTCTCACTTTCCTGGGTAGAATTGCAAGCTTAGGAAAGGTTCAGTTATGCTCTAGCTTTTTGCCTGGAGGCTATTAGCCTCAGTTACTTGAAAAGCCTTAGAATCTCAGTTGAATGAGAAACTCCCTCAGATGTTTACAGTGTAAGAGGATTTCCCGAGGGTGGGGCCAATGCTGGTTGTTAATGAGCCTCAATTTGCACTTCTTTGCCTCTTTTCATCACCTGGGAATCTCTGAGAGAGGGGCTGCCACAGCTCCGGGAAGGAGCAAACTTGGCTGCCCTGTGTAACCGAGAAGGAGTGGGCTGGCCACCACCGTCCTTTGTGGCTGCAGCTCAGCTCAAACTCTGAGCGCCCTCCAAATCCCAGGTGTCCCCACAGAGTTCCAGTCCAGTCCCCCCTCCCTCTGCCGGAGCCCCAGGTGAGTGGCTGTAGCTATTTAGCACTCTGTTCCGGCCCTCTGCGCTGTGGAGCAGCTGGGGCCCTTAACCCCGAGGTTGGGTGCCGCTGCTGCTCACAGCTTCGGCCGCTGCTGTCCGTGGGCTCCCAGCCCACCACCCTCATGCGCCTCCACAGATCCTACCAGGCTCATTCAGTGTCTCTGGTTGTAAGGTCCTCTCCCGCTGCTTTTCTGTTGCTTTTTCCCGACGATTTGTCTTTATTTTAGTTGTAATTCCCGTTTGGTCCTGGAAGATCGTCTGTGTAGCTTCCATTCACTCCACCGCCATTTTCAACCCTATAACAATAATCTCTTCATTCTTTTTTCTTTCTGCCCTTCAAACTTGATTATTTTAATATTTCTGTCTTATGTTCACTTTTTTCCTGCCTCCTCCCATCTACTTTTGAACCCCTCCAGTGATTATTGCTATTTAATTATTGCTGTTTTTTCAGCTCCAGAATCTGATTCTTTGTAATAATTTCTACTTCATTGTTAATATTCTTATTTTGTTTATATATTGTTTTATCAATTTAATTTGTTTCTTGTTGGATTTTTTTTTTTGATCTTTGAGCATATGTAAAATAGATGTCTGTGCTTTTTCAAAACAGTATTTTTTAAACCAGTTTTAAAATAGTTTCTTTGAATGAATTATGGTTTTTCATTTTGTTGTATGCATTGTGATTTTTTGTTGTTGAAAATTTGGCATTTGTAACAAACAAACAAACAGCCACTTCTCCCAGTTTTTGCAGACTGGATTTGTTCCTGGACAGTCATTCACAGAGTAGCAGGGCATTCTCTGAGCTTAGGAATCAGCCTGTGGTGAAATCTTAAAGTCTTCTTAGGTCTTTTCTGAGCGTGTATTTTACCTGGACTTACATGTGACTATTTCAATTTCCTTTATATACACCTGCTTTGGAATCTCTTAATTTTCCAAAGAGTTTCATATCGATTGCTCTGAGCCTCACATGGTCTACTGAATGTCTCCACTCATAATCTCTTTCCCATGTATATGTATGTCTATAATCTCTCTGTATCTTTCACAAGTAGTGGCCACCACTCTTCCCCACCCCATATCTGAGTTAGGCAAAACAGAGACCAGTTCTTTAGGCAGCCCCCAGACAAGTTAGAACATGGCAAGTGTGATCTAGTCTGCTCCTTATAGATCAAGGGAGTACATTGGGAATTATGTAACTATCTTCTTCTGACCAAGATTACATCATGCAGAGAAGGGGGGGAAATGGTTGAGTAAAAACAACACAAAGTTTCCTACCATTTTGTATGTGGATTTGTTTTTTTTAATTGTGTATTTGCTTGGTTACTACAGACTTTATACTCTTTCTAGACTTTATACTCTGGAAAAGAGTATACTCTGGAAAAGAGTATAAAGTGAATTCAGCCACCAGTTTCTGGGGTTTTTAACATTTTTCTATGGGGGAAAAATGGTTTGATACTTCCTAATTTTCCATTTTGCTGACATCATTCAATTTTCCCCATTTTGAATGACAGCACCTAGTACTTATCCAATCCATGTCTTACCATTGTATGCTATGCCATGTGAGGGCAAATAACATCTTTTTAGTTTACAGATCTCCAAATCAAGAGTGTTGCACCAAGGAGCTCTGTGTACATCCAGATCTAATGCAAATAATGAGATCTGAAACTTCTGCCACAGTAGAATGAGACTTTTGAAGCAGGAGAACCTGTGGGAGAACCTGTGGGAGAACCATAAAAGCTGTTGTCAGAGGATGTACTATGGTATATCAATTTCAAAGATGGCCAAAAAGAAGTTCTGTCTTATACATACATACTTATCCTTCCATCTAGAGGTGGAGTATATTTCCCCTTCCCTTCATCAGTGTTGGTCTTGTAACTTGCTTAGACCAATATAATGCCGTTAAAATGATGCCTTGGATTATGAAGCCAAGACCTTACAAGATCTTATAGCTTTCACTTTCAACTTCTAATTCAGCCATTATGTTAAGAATCTTAGGTTGCCCAGGCCAGTTTGCTCAGTGGTTAGAGTGTTAGCCCATGGACCGAAGGGTTGAGGGTTCAATTTCAGTCAAAGTTATGTACCTGGGTTGCAGGTTTGATCCCTAGCCCTGGTCATGTTGTGTGGGAGGCAACTAATCAATGTGTCTATCTCACATCAATGTTTCTCTCTCTCTCTCTCTCTCTCTCTCTCTCTCTCTCTCTCTTCCTCCCTCCCTTTCACTTTCTCTAAAAATCAATGGAAAAACATCCTTGGGTGAGGATTAACAACAACAACAACAAATCTTAAGTTAAGTCCTGAACTACATAGAGACAGGATATACAGAGGAGCACCAAGGCTCCCCAGTGAAGCCCTGAGGACACCATATATTAACCTGCCTTGAGCCTTGACCAAATTACAGAATTATAAGCAAACAAAATGGTTGTTGTTATTTCAAGTCACTAAGATTTTTTGAGCAGTGAGAGGGAGAATGGTTATGCAGCACTGCAACCTTATTTATCTGGGACAACTATTTAATATATTTTTATGAGTAATTTAGACTACAAGCAATATTCATCTATGTAGCTGGCCTCAGAAACTAGCCACTGTTTAAACGAAGACTCCTTTATATCATGTCTTCTTATTGTTAAATTTACATGCTAGAGAGAAAAGGGCACACATTTGGGGGGTACAAAATTCTCATTATTAAATTCTATTTCTGCCATTTAAAAGTTATGAGGCCAAATGCTTGTAAAGATTTTACCTTTCTGAGTCAAGGTTTACTATTCTGTAAAGTGAAAATAATAATTCTGTCATAGGTTTTGGGTGGATAAGATATGCTAATATGTGGAGTTGTGTCCATATGTGTATCTGCACAATGTACACAACTGCATCTGGTGATGCTATTGTGTAAAATATAAAGCATACTTCTTGGCCCACAATAGGCATGTGAATGGTAATAATTAGAGGAGTCCTCTTTTCTAATAAGAGGGGTATTCTTAGACATTGATGTGATCAGATCTCAAAGGAAGAAAGTTATATTAGCAAACTGATAGAAGTTTGGGCTATTAATTAAATTAATAACATGAGTTAATGCTTGTAAAGAGATTGGAACTGGGATTTTCTACATGGTAAGCATTAAATAAATGTTAACTAATATTATTATTGTTGTTATATCTGTTATTATTTGGACATGTTGCTTAACCTAACATCCCTTGTGGTCAAACCTAGGAGAAGATGTTTGTCTAGTCTTGCTTTAGGTCCTGGTATGCTCATGTTGGTAAACCATCTTTGTGACTGTTCTCTCTCTCAGGAGAAACCAATTACACCACAGCTTGTATCCCATGCCCAACAGATGCATCTATTTCATTCTGACATTCTCAATTAGCCATGCTTCCTCTCTACTTTATAAGTCTTTGCTCTTCAGAGTAATCAAATGGCTTTATTATTATTACTATTGTCTAAAGAACATAGGCTTAGAAAAATGCTTTATTGTTAAAACTAAAATGCTCCTAGGAATGCTTTATTTCTTCCCTTTCTTCCTTTCTCTTTGTCTCTTTTCACTAACTTGATAACCTACCATTTCCAAGGAGTATTTGGAAAACAGAATATTTCCCACTTTGCTTTACCTTAATTTAGTCACTTATTTTTTAGTTCAGACATCTTTTGAGTATTGATTTCATGCTGACATGTGATTTTTGACCTGGAGGGTTTCAGACTTCTGTAGTCTTCATCCTTGACTTTATTCTTTTGCCCTGTGGTCAGAGTTTCACATTTTATGTCTCTCACCAAACAGCCCTCTGCTAAGTAACCTGGATCTCTTTGGCTCCATGGTAGCCTCAGATCCTTTGTATTTCTGACCTAATTTCTAGGTGTACCAAGAGAAGAAGTTATCTGTTGTTGAATAACAAGTCACCCTAATGTTTAGTAACTTAACACAACAATAATGATTTATCATTTGTCACAGTTTTGGTGGGTTAGAAATTCAGGAACGGCATGATTGGGTTGTTCTGACTTGGGATCTCTCATGAAGTTACAGTCAGATGTCAGCTGAGGCTGTCGTCATCTGAAGATTTGACGAGCTGGAGGTGGCTCACTCATGTGGCTGACAAGTTGGTATTGGTTATTGATAGGAGGCCTCAGCTCTTTAGCATGTTGGCCTTTACACAGGGCTTTTGAGTCTCATAACAAAATGGTGACTGGTTTCTCCCAGAGCAAAAATTCCAAAAGAGGACGGCGGAAGCTTCAATGTCTTTTGTGACCTAGCCTAGGGAAACAATCCATCCCTTCCCCCATATTCTATCGATCACAACAGCGGGCCTCTAAGGAGACTACACAAAGGAGAGAATACTAGAAAATACTAAGTTATTAGAAACCATACCGATCATACTATCACCACGCTTAATTGAGTTTTCTAGAGTATATCCAAATCTGAAATACTGACTAGCCCAGCTATCAACCACATATCTCAGGGGGAGAAGGTTCTCCTGTACTTATGAAAGTACTTTTCATCTTGACCTTCTTCAGAGCTATTATTCTTAAACAATGGTTCTAGAATTGATTATTTTATTTATGCAATCTTTACTAACCTTTCTTATTGTAGAAAGAAGGGAGGGAGAGAGGGAAGAAAAGAAAGAGGAAAAGAAATACGGAAGAAGGTTTTTGATTTTTGTTCTTAAAGAATTCTGGAGTTCCAACTGTCACACTGAAGATAATGTTTTCAGTATTGTGTTTTAAAAGACCAGGCCCATTAATGATTTCCAAACTTAGATTTCTTCCTTTACTGGTTATATCAACTCGTTCCTTGGTGTTTTTGACAGGTCCTCACACTGCCTCCATGAAGTGACAAGGGATATTTTTACAAATATGGTCTTCTTAGTTCAGATCTAGTTTGTATATACATGGAATATTTAGTATTCCCCATCAAATACAAAGAATGTGTAGCAGTTAGAGTTTTTGCCTGTGTCTGCCCTGCAGACACATTGCTTTGGAAAAACACACACATATATTTGGATTTTAAAACAAAGGTCTACATAGATGCTACTGTCCACAATTTGGTTTTCCTTTTACTAAAATGGGCAGGTTTTTTTCTAGGTCATGTAGACACAGGCTTCTTCATAAAGCACATAGATGTTTTTAGACAGGATAATCTAATGGGTGAGAACTCAGGCTCTGGATTCTGCACCTGGGTGTGAATAATGGTTCTGCCATTTATGAAATGAGGGGCATTGGCAAGTTATTTAAATTCTATAAGCTTCAGTTTCCTCATGTATGAAATGAGGATAACAACAGAACCAACTTTATAAGGGTTGTCAGTTCAACACTGGTCCTCGCCGCCATACTAAAAAACTGATTTTGGAATGAAGTCTAAAGCAGCATAGTCACTGTGTCACTGTGTGAAGTAAAATGGTATAGGTGAACATGTTTTGAAGAGCTAAGACTACTCACTATATTCTAAAAACATATCTACATGTATTATTTCTGCAGATGAATTCAGACCTCTACTACTCTGGGAAAACACCCAACAAGTCACACTACTAGATATATCCACTTCAAAATACCATAGATAAACTTTATATTAGACATAATTCAAACTTTTTAAACATTGATTTCAATACTTAATGAAAATCAAGTTTCACTTTTGCAAGAAATATCAGGTCTCTGTCTTTGATGTCTTCATAGATCTGGGGTACTCTATGGTAGTGGGGTCCTCTTTTGATGGAACACTTCTGTCAATTTTAAAAATGTGGGAACATGAATCTTAACAACATAACTATTTTTATTTATAAAATATGCACAAATATGCACAATTTCTATGGTAATAATATATTCTGTACATTAAGAATACACACAAAGAATAGAAAGTAATGAATCAATAAAAGCAGTGGTTGCCAATGTTTACTCTGTGTATTCCAATGGATATCTTGTTCATGTCTGGGATGTACACATTCTGCTTTGGAGATCACTGCTTACTCTTAGTTGAACACAAATGAATGGCTGATTAAAACAAGAATGAGATACCACCACTGACCTTCTTAAAATGGCTACAGTCCAAAACACTGATGACATGCAATACTGGCAAATGATACAGAGGGACTCTCATTCATTGCTGTTGGGAATGCAAAATAGTGTAGCCACTTTGGAAGAGAGTTTGACAGTTTTCAAAAAACTAAACATAGGCTTATCATATGATTCAGAAATCATGCTCCTAGGTGTTTACTCAAATGAGGTAAAAAGTTATGTCCACACAAAAACATGTACGTGAATGTTTATAGCAGCTTTATTTGTAATCGCCAAAACTTGGAAGCAACCAAGATGTCTTCAATACATGAATGGATAAATAACCTATGGTAATCCATATGATGAAATATTATTATGCAATAAAAAGAAATGAGCTATTAAACCACAAAAAAATGAAGAAACCTTAAATGCATTTTGCAAGTGAGAGAAGACAATCTGAAAAGGCTGCATGCTGTATGATTCCAACTCTATGACGTTCTGGAAAAGACAGTGGTTGCCAGAGTTTCAGATGGGAGGGGGAGGGAAGTTGGTGGAGAAATAAATAGGTGGAACACAGCATATTTTTAGAGCAGTGGCACTATTCTGTATGATACCCTAATGGTGGGTAAATGGCACCCATTTGTCAAAACCCATAGAATGTACAAGGCAAAGAGTGAACTCTAAACTCTGGACTTTACTTAATAATAATGTGTCAATAGTGGTTCACCAATTATAACAGAATTGCCACAGGAATGCAATATGTTAATAATAGGAGAAACTGGGTGAGGAAAAGCAGGGTAGCATATGAGAACTCTATGTACTTTCAGTTTTTCTGTTAACCTAAAACTGCTGTAAAAATAAAATATATTTAAAAAGCATAGACTCTAAAAAAAATAGTCACATCGACTGGGTTTGACTGTCATCAATTGAGAACGATGACAGATGCCAGGTTGGCATTCTGGTGGACCATGTTTACAACATGATAAGGGAAGGACTGTGTTTTTCAAACTCTATGCCAGGTAAAATATTGGGTTATCTTTCTAGAAAGACTTATGACTTTTAAGCAGGCCAAATTCAAATCTGAATTCCAATACTTACAGACCCTGAGCAGTTCACTTGACTGTGTGAGTCTCAGTCTCCTTATCTATAAAATGAAGATCATTTGTTATCTCACCCCATCAGGTCACTGTAAGGATTAAATGGAGGGGACCTACGGAAAAAACTAACCAGCAGTGGGCACCAATAAGTGATATTTCCCGTAGGGCAATCCAAATAACTATCTTCTAAGAACCATCTTTACTTATTCTATCTTGGTTTATACAGTTCTTGAAATTAAAAAGCATGATGTTTATTAAAAATTCTCTCAATGATGCTAAACTTTACTGAAGCATAGGAAATGACTGGGAACCGTAATAGTCTTAAGAAATGAAATAAAATGAGGCCAACTTAAATAAAAAGGAGTTACCTACTGGCTTTCCCCAATTAATTAGCATATACACGTTCAATTATTCATACCTTAGGGAACTCATTTAAGCAATCAGGTATCCTATAAATATTCATCTTATTTACCCTCAGTGTCTCTGTCATTAGGACTGGAATTGGCAGTGTTTTCTCAATATATTTCACAACTGGTTGCTTTGAAAAAAATTACCTGGGATTAAATTTGTATGTCATTAATGGTAAAAATGATCTGCCACCTGAATGCTGAATTAACAAAGAGATGCTCTGTGTGGTTGTCCTGTCCTGGCTCCAGCCTCCATCCTCTACCTGAGAAACAGTGAGCTCTCTCCGAGGGCCGATGGGACTGCAGAGGTGTCATTCTGACCTTCGGCCACTAGCATGTGCTCTTGAATAGTTTTTCCTGATAGTCAGGCCCTGGGCCCACAGGAACTGAGAGGCTACACCTCTGGTTCTAATTTGTGGAAGAGGCAGAAAGAATGTGATTTATAAATGTGAAAGCATTGTACCACCAACACAGACATGACCTCATATAAGCAGGCTCTTCAAGATACGGAGAATGGCCCCTAGAGCATCCACAGAGGGCGTGTGCCATCGGGATGAGCTACGTCCATTGTGGGACCCAGTGCAAAATGGAAATGCAGGGCCACCTATTCAAAAATTAGGAATTTCAAGAGCACAACAGCAGTGCCCTTCTCAGTGTGACACCCCGTGCCACTGCATGCACCTCTGAAGTCGGTCCTTTGTGCAATACACGGCTTGCCTTCCCCCTAACTGCCAGCCTCAGACCATGAAACAGAGAACAGTGGCCCTTCTTGGTTACTAGGAAACCAGTTTTGCATTATAGATACTATTTCCTGCGTACTTATTAGAGCTAGTCCCTGTGCTAGGCTCTGACATTATCTCTGACCCTTATGATGTGCCTCCAAAATAGACTTTAGTGTCTCCATTTCACAGGTAAAGAGACTGAGTTTTGGAAAGTGAGTGACTTGCACAGAGCTTCTACGTGATTGAATCAGGGTAGAAACCCAGGTGTGTCTGTCTGACTCCAAAGCCTGTGCTTCTCCTGTGAATCATGTTGCTTTGTAGAGTTGGAACTTACAAAGATTTGAAATATCACACATGCAGTTTGGTGGTAACTTTTCTATTTCCACTATTTTATTTACCTTTAAAGACTTTGCCATGCTCCTCAGCACCCCTCACCAGGCCTAGCACTCCCATCTTCCAGCAATAGGAAACACTGGAAAAAAAATTACAGAGCAAATTACAAGTGTGGCTTCCACCTCTTGCCCTCGAGGCTGCAGACAAAAGCTCTTTTCATTGTGTCAAAGGGATACAGTCAGCTGAACAGTATAAACTAGCAGGACGATTTAGTTTCCAAAGAGAAGCCTAGTCTAAACTTTTTTGATCCGCATTTGAAATAAATCAATATGGTACGGGACGGGTCATGAAAGACCCTTTGAGAAGGGAAGGTTTTCAGAACAGAGGGTGGCCAAGTCTTCCCTTGACTTTCCCACTCCCAAACTGTGTAAAAACCAGGGCAGGGTTGGGGGTGGATATCAAGGAATGAACTCTTGGAAGTCTTTTCTTGCTTAATTGTAAGGAAACGCTTCCAGAATGTCCCCACCTTTGGAAAGGAGGACCCTTTTGTTTGAAGCTTAACAGAGCTACTTTGGTTGCCATGAAGACAAAATCAGTACTAAGACCTTTGTAAGCTGTGCTCCTCTTGGAAGCCACAGCCCCCTTGCAGCCAACAAACAGCATGAGTGGGCCAGCTTTCCCAAAGCTGGGCTGCTCATTAGAGCCATCAGTTAACCCCCTGCCCCTGCCGGTTGCCTACTTATTGTAATTAATTTTATGGCCCCTTAAAAAAAAGCAAGAGAAAAGAAAAGGGAGACCTCTACATTTTATGCTACATTGCACAAGCAATTGAAAGTTGCAGGGAAAGAAGAAAAAAAGATCCAAGCACCAAATGTTTAGCAGGCTTTTCTTCTATTTTAAATGAGCAACCTATTTAAATCAATTATCAGCTCAAAATGAGCAGGCTGATCTAATTAGCCGTGGCCCCTGGTGGGTTAATGAACGAAAGGGAGGTGCTGGTAGATGTGGGCTTTCTCTGGAGTCTTCGGAACTCACCACTCCAACAGGACGCCTTCTGGGTTGCTGAGTCTGACTAGGCAACATTATAGAAAGAAATAAAGAGAGACATGGAGAGAGAGTGGAACAAGGGAATAAGAGGAATGAGGAAAAACTGTTAGTTTCATCAACAGAATGACTAAGCATCGCATAGTGCATTTTCAGCCTGCTTTTTACCAGGCAGTGATCATTACCATTTGATAAGTAGTTCAGAATTGTAAATAAATCAATTTGTGTTTTCTTTAAGCATGTTTGAAGTGGAACAAGTATTGACTTCAGAGGAAAACATGCTGGTGAGTGATGACAGCTCAAGCCCTGAATCTTGGCACTTACAACCTCCTCCCCTCCCATCCTAGTCATGCCTTCCCCTTTATTTAATCATAATGGCCCCTGGACATTAATATATGATTAATTAAGGAACTAATCTAAGGAAGCAGGAGTTGGAAATATGACGAGCAATAAGTTGAACTGGAAGGTCTCAAGTTTCCCAGGATTTTAAAAAATACATTTTTTGAGTATTCCTTCATGCACAGAAGTAGATATTTGCTTTTTGGGTTATGACATTTTTTCCTAAATGTTAACTCTCTGGTAAATGTTATGAGTGTTTACGGTTTGGGGATTTGATGTCTGTTATTTTTTGGGGTATTCCTTTCTAATGGAAATTTCATGGGCCTTGAGGCCAGGCAGACAAGTGCTGAAGTGTGTGACCTTAGCTAACTTTCTTCCTAACTCTGCATCTCAATTCTTTCATGTTTAACATGAGGACAACCTCAGTTGTTCTGAGAATGGGGATGGCGTGTGTAAAGTGGTCACTATATGGCCCCACCTCTCTCCTCTTGCTAAGAAGAGTACACTCAAGGATGTCTCGGTAAAGGGCAGAGCGATCTTGTGTTTTTCAAAATAGTGCAATAGGTGTGAATTTTTCTGTGTTGATTTTCACTTGAATGAAGTCACTTTTTCAGGACCCTACTTGAAGCAATGATACAAATGATTCTCAGGTAACTAAGCTCTTGCCTCCACTTGGGATGAGGAATAAACAGTGTGACTCATAGATGCCCTAATTGTTTAACGGGTGAAGCCAACAGCTATTTCTGGATTAGTAAAAACATCAATGATAAGCTGAGAAGAACCATTGTTGTCATAGGTTTTCAGGGGCCAGTCGTCGTGGGGTGGGTGGGAGTGGAGGAGGTTGGCTGAGGGTGTCCAGGCTACCTGTGCTGGAAGGAGGTGAATGGCTTGAGGAACTAGTCCAAGCCTACTACTGGGTATGGAAGAACCTCTCTCCATAACTCCTCTACCCAGTCCTCCTCCTCCACCAGAATTTTTATTTCATCAGGGTCAGAGAGACTTTGGAAATACTGGATACTCTTTGAACTACAAAACAAATAGGTTGGCTTATGTGGCAAGATGTTTCTTTGCTGGAAAACAGCTATATCCTTTAAGACATTTCTAAGAACTCTCAGTCTTTTATCAATAAAATGGCCAGAAACATTGGCCTTTTCTGAAATCAAAATCTCATTGTTTTATGACCACTTGGAGAGATCATGGTTCTTTTCACCAAGCACCCAACCTCAGCAATAAGAGAAATACTGTTCTCTTTATCATCCATTGTTTTAGGCTGGGAAGTCTTGCAGTAGAACTATAAAATGCCTTGTTGAAGATGAAAGTGGTACATTTTGTAAGATGAGAGCAAACTTTGTAAAATCTCATGTGAATTGTATTTTGACTTTGTGGGGCAAAGAGTAGGCGTGGGAGCATTCAGGAGGACAGATGAAGGAATGCTGGAAATAATTTGTTATTTTTAGAGACACAGAAAGGCAGAGAAAAATAGGAAAAAAACTCTTTTGCAGCCAGGGAATGCAAACTTTGTAGTTTATCATAGTTTCAACATGGGTTCTTACAATGATTTATTCAATTAACCTCTTGCCTGGAAGCCCCCTCTTTAAAAAAGCAGAATCTGAGCACAACAATTATAACTTTGCTAACGAGAAGCTGGGTAACTATTAAGTATTTGAAAATCTCACTATTGGAGCCTGGTAATTTTTAAACATATAATTACCTCTTTTATTATACTTTGATTAGATTAAAATTAATGCATTATTAAGTCATGATATGTTCAACCATCTAGACCTCTGTATAGACACAGATAGCAATTCCATTTTTTCCTCTTCCTCAGGTCTAAGTTAATTAAATTCCCTTTAATTATAATTTACTAAAAAGCTTCACTTTTGCCACTATTATGTCTTTTGAACTTTGAAATTTGAAAAAAAAAAAAAAAAAAAAAAGGACCTTAAAATGGTCCTTTACAGGAGAAATGAACTGTCAGCGAATTCAGGCAAAATTAATTATTTCAGCTTGATAAACCTTTTCATCTATTTGACTCCTTATACAGAAAAGCCAATTAATAATGTCAAACATGCTTTGCCTCCAGGGACCTGCAAGTCCTAATGAGTCTGTTTACTGTGGAGTGGCTAGCAGAATGAGCTTCATGTAGAAATTTTCTAATCGCGCCACACCTGTCAAGCTCAGTCTCATTATCTGTGTACCAAGGGCAAACCTCATTTTGTCAGTAGTGGTTTTCCAAGAACTAACAGATGCCTGGGGGAACATGCAGGACTGTCCGCCAGTAGACGAGTCACTTAATTACCAATCAGAGCAGCCAGGGTGAATGCCTAATGCTCCTTAGTCCCCACCTTCTTCATCCCAACTCCACTGCGCCCATCCTTATCGGAGACCCGGAGCCTCGGTCCTCCTCAGCGCACAGTGCGCGTCTATCAGGACCCCTTTCTCCCGGGTGCTGGGAGGTGATGATTGATGAGGCACCTCTGAAAACAGTGATTAATCAAATGTGTATTGTACCACCAGTGGGCCAACCTGGGGGGCTCGGGGTCCACCTGCTCGGGAGCTGATAATTGTTTGGTGGGTGGGGGCGGAGCCTGTAGGGAAGGCCTTGACACAGCCACCCCTAAGTGAGGCCACGTATCCCCTCCCACCAGCCATATGCCTCTTTTGCTTGCAGGAAGCCCAGATATGCAGATATTTGACAGCAGCCAGAGGCCCAGCATTCTGGAAAGTGCACACATTTTAGAACCGCTACAGATCATTTGAGAACCTAGTTCAACAGTTTCTGATTCAGTGGGTCTGGGCCTGAGAGTCTGCGTTTCCGCGAAGATGCTGCTGATGCTGCTGCTGCAGGAGCGTGGACCATATGTGAGGTCAAGGCTGAGACCAGCCATCCTGGACAAGTTGCTAAGCCTTTGCGGGCCTTAGATTCCCACCTCTGTGAAATAGCACAGAAGATTCGGTTCCCCCCTGTTGCCTTTAGTATAACAGACCAGCTTCTTCATGCACAGGCTGTGATCAAGGCCCTGTCCCATCTTCACCTTCTGTTGCCTAAGGGCCTTCACTGCGGCCTCTTGGAGCTCCCTGTGAGCACGCGGCCTGCTCCCCGTTCTCCCACCCTTTTTCTTGGCCAATCCCTTCCATTTTTCTTCAAGATGGCTCTGACATTGCCCCTGACGGAGTGCCTTCCCTGACTTTCCTTCCCAGCCTCAGAACGACCTAGCAAACCCTCCTGTGTGCTTCCCTGCCGTTGCTGACCTCATGGAAGCACCCATTATTCTCTGTTGTGTGATCCATTTCCTCCTTCCCTTCTGTCACTGGGTGGGAGCTCATTGTATCTTTTGCCTCCTGCTCCTACCAAGCCCCACCTGTCTCCAGAACCTGCCTTCTCCTGAACCCCACTTCCCGACTTGATCACAGAACTCAGTTTCCGGCCTATTGCACCAGCTTTCTCATTACTGGTGTCTCTGATTCTAGTACCTTTCTTGTCTAATCCATTCTTAATGCTGTCTGCAGAATCACACCTAAACTTGAATTACCTTATGACAACCACCATCCCTCCCCAACACCCTGAACACTTAAACTTGCCAGTTTCTCCATCCCTGAGCAGGAATCATGCCTGCTGCCATCTCTGAGCGTGGAAGATCAACCCACTCCTTCAGTCTCTCGTTTGAAGAGGATGTGTCTTGGCTGGGTCCAGACCCACAGCTCGGGAGGTGACTTTATGATGCATCATGCCTGGGAAAGACTAAGATTTGAAAAGCAGCCTGAAGAGGAAGTCAGACTCAGGCTTAGATGTTGAAGTCTTGAATTCAAAATTAAAGCCTGCCATTTATGGGCCAGTCATCTATTCTTGTTCTGGCTAAATTTCGTCTTCTGTGAAATTGAGGGATAATATCTAACTCACCTATCATGATGAGGATTAAAGATAAAATTTAATACATGGTAGAGATTGATTATTAATTACTGAAATAATATGTGAAAGGGCTTTGATGTTGGATGAGTGCTATCCAGGTGTAAAGCATCAGTTCACTGATATTTCGATTTATTCACAAATGTTTTTCCTCTGTCCTCTGTGAGCAGTGCGATGTCACTGAACCATGTGTTTAAGGTCTGAAAGGATTCAGACAGTTCACATAAAATCAGGCAGTGGGCTTTGAGGAAATCAACTACAGCTAACCTCTCCTTTCATTACCCTTTTTCCCTAGGAAAGCTGTGTTTCTGGGGAAATCGCAAAGTGTATCTGATTCAGTCAGAACCTTCTAATTTTTTTAGCCCAGGAAGCAAAAGAAATTTGGAAAGTGGAGCCCAATTAATTCTGTTAACACTGTACTGGGTGGCTTCTGTGCTGTCCTGTTGAGTGCTGGGCACAGGGATGGCTAGATGCTGAAACAGTCTTCTGTCCTGTGCCCATGCTTCAGCCACGCTGACGTTGTTGTGACTCCCTCATACCTGTGGACTGTTGGTCACCAAAAAATATCCCCAGGCACTTTACAATGATTAAAAAAAAGTTTTGAAAAATATTTCACATTGCCCTCTTTCAATATGTTGAAGAGGCTTAGTCCATTCTTAAGAACGATGTTTTTCAATATTAATGCCAATTTGCTTGCCGAAGAGTACATCTCTAATTTTATAATGATAATCAAAAGGGAATTACATGTGGATATGGAAAAAAAGTCATTTTAGAGCTGCATCTTTTGGGCCAGGGATTTTTATACTGTATTCTGGGCAGCCCTAGATTTCCAAGAAAATGCTTTGAGCCTGTCTTAGGGAAGGAATGAAAGAGGAGGTTTCAAACTACCATCCAAGTTTCAATCAGGTCTGCTAGTATCTGTTTTATATATTGGGGTTGCATTAAAATTTTATTTGAAAATTTTAGGTCAAATTTCAGTGCTAACAAGGAGGTTCAGACCTTGTAGTTTTAGGGTCTTCATACCTCAGTGCCATATGCTTGCTTACCATGGCTTTGTTCACCATGTCCCAATACAGAGCTTTCACCTGCATCCCACCGATAGCCTCACAGCCACACAGAGAAAGCAACAAGAATCCACAGGTCATTATGCTGAATTCACTGCTGATAAATAGCCATTGGGAAGTTTGTCCATTTGGTCTCCCTCTCTGTTTTATCAGGGAGGCTGGAGGAAGAGTAGAACATGTGTAGAGGAGATGACTTGTCCATTTTATTCATATTGGAGGTGGCCAAGGAAGTTCTTTGGTATTCCAAGGCTCTGTCCCCCATGATCATTTTAATATTGCCAAATGCCCTTCTACATTTGAATGAAGAACTTGTTTATAGAGTCAGTCAAGCATTGAGCATCTTAAAATTGCTCTGTAAACTTTATTTTCAATTAGAACATCGGACTGTCCGTGACTAGGAAAGAATATCCCCCTTTGTGTAGTAGAAAACCACAGGTTTGAGGGTATAATAAAACTGTTTTTATATTGTTCTTCCACTTACTGGAGAGATACCTTAGGAAAGCTAGGTGCTCTTAATGATCCATTTCTTCCATTTCTGGACAAATAGAACCCTTTCCATCTTTTTTCACCTAACCCACCTCTTGACTGAGTGCAAGCTTATGTTAGTAAAGATATTTTAAGCCCATCTGAAATGCATTGGCGTGTGTGATAGGAAAAAATGTTTCAAAGTAGATTTCAATTCAATCCAATGCAGTTTACTACTCATCTATTAATACTAAGCATCCATCTCATGCCAAGCACTGTCCAAGGTACAACCAGGGCTACATACAGAGGTGAGTCAAACACCTATTCTGGAGCAGAGTGATGCAGACCAGAGCCAAAAGGGGTAAAGGCTACAATTAGAATTACAACTCTGATATTATGAATGACTGACTGCATTCTACAGGCCCTCACTAAAATTTGGATATTTCCTCTCATTTCCATTGTTAAAGTAAACAAGCAAAACATAGTATATGTCTGTTTAAACCTGTTATAGTATTGATATTTTCAACTTGTAGTTCTAAAATTAACAAGCAAAACCTGACACCTTATTTGGATATTGTCACCCAGACAGTAGCCAAATCCACTAGAACATTTGAGGAGGAAGAAAACAAGGTGATCACATGCTTCCATCCTCTCATTTCACAATGAGGGAACCAAGTCCTGAGACAAGGGGGGCCTTACAGAAGGTCACATCTCTTGTCCTCTAGGCCACAGAATTTTTTTATTCCACATAGGTGTCAACTTAAAGACACCATATTATGCCTCCTGATGACCCTCCTGGGCAGGTTGGCACTAATTCCATATTCATGTATGCATTAAGTCTACCTTCTTATAGTAAGTCTGGAAGATTTTCCCACTTTCTAAAAGAATGCAATGCTCATCCCTCACAGCCTTCCCACTGCTTTCCTGTGCCTGTCCGACTCTCCCGCAAGCCCGCCAGCACTTCTGCATCCTGCAGAGCCCCATGGTCAGAAAGGGCTGGCGGAAGGTAATGCTGATTTCTTGCTGCAGTATCAGTTTTGTGACCTCCCAGATAGAGCCTCCCTAAACCTTCTTTCATCAAAGCAACTAGAAGGGCGGGAGACAGGTGATTCATAAGCTCAGTAGTAGAGAAACTCTGCTTGGGGAAGCCATGGTGAATGGTGTTTAAATACAGTGTCTCATTACCCTACTAGGACAGAGTTAGAATGCTCCCACTCATTTATCTGGGCTGGGACTCTTCATGAAATATACTCCTAGAGAAGATTTCAGTGCTGCAATTACTGGGAAGCCATCATTTGCTCAACTTCTTCACTTGAATGTGAAAGCAGTTCCTACTATATAACTATCCACTCAATAAACAAGTACAATTTAGCCTATCTTTGAGAAGTGCTAGGTTTTGAAAATTAGCCTGGGAAAGCATATCACCTGGCTTATCATAGGCCAGATACTTTGCTAAACTATGAGGATTAAGAAATGAGAAAGTTATGGGACTTTACTCTCAAGGCAGTCATGATGCAGTAAAGAAAACCTGTAAGAAAACACAGAGTTTTGCTCCAGGCTGGAAAGTGAAATAATAGGAAGATGTACAAGCAGCACTGGCATAAAGATATCGAAAACTTCATAGAGGTGGTAGGACCTGAATTGAATCTCTAAGGGTGAATGAGAGTTCTCTGGGGACAATTTCAAATAGAGGAAATTTCCTAGGAACTTTACTTAGATCTAACAACTAGAAATGTATTCCCAAGACCCCACAAAGCTAATTGGTCATTGAAGACATTAAGGCAATATAATATAATGGTTAAAGAGAAGACTCCAGACCCAACTGTCTAAGTTTGGACTAATGTACCAATTTTTAGCTAAGTGTTCTTGTGTAAGTTACTACCTCTGTGAGCCCCAGTTTCCTCATTTATAAAATGAATATAATAGTAGTAATTTCTTTGTAGATGGTTGTGAAGATTAAGTCTTAGCAATAATTCACATTAATTGTTTAAGATTAATGCTTGGTATATGGTAGATGTTAGTATGTGTTACCTCTATGGTTTCATTTTTCCCTCCCACATCCAAATATCTCTATTATGTGCTTGTCACAGTGGAGGTTATGAAAATTAACAGTGTGTTAAGCAACAGAGACGAATGGTCTCCCCAGCAAAGTATCCGTATATCATTGGCCCAGATGTGGTTGGAGATGGCCTGATCACTTAGAAACATCTGCCACGAGAATGAGAGAAGTAGGGCATGTACGCTTCTTAGCTGTCATCTTTTTCTGTAGGCCTTGAGATAGTTAGGACCAGAATAAAGACGTGCCAACAACATGGGTGTCAGGGAAAGGACACTGGAGTGGCCAGGGAAGGGGAAGTCTGGATGGTGGAGTCCGTACTAAGAAGGTGATGCACTCTGAGGAGCAGGACAGGCAAGGATGGCCCATGAGGCTGGGTTAGGAAGGATGTAGAGCAAAAGTGTGGCCTCCAGGAAGCCAGATCCAACAATTGCAGAAGGATTTGTAAGCTGGGGTGGTGGCACCAATGAGGGAATTATTGGTTTGTTCACGGGCGATATAAATAGCAGCTTAAGGAAAGTAGGTAACAAGGCAGGCCTTTTGTGATGCTTATAGTCTACTGGTGGGGGTGGGGTGACAGGGAACATGATAAACAAATAAGTTTGTAATATGGACTCTAAGGAAAAATGAAGCAGGTTAAGAGGGTAGAATGGTGGGAGGGGTGCTATCTGAGGGGAGAGTGGAGAGAAAGCCTCTGGGGTAAGGTGACTTTTGAGCAGAGACCTGGATGAAGTGAGGGTGTGAGCTGTGCTGACATCTGGAGAAGAACATTTCAGGCAGAGGGACTGTAGGATAATTGTGATAGCCAGCCTCAAAGATGACCCTTGAAGATTCTTGTCTCCTGGCACCCATGTCCCAGTAGAGTCCTTTCCACGTTGAAGGGAGCTGACCAGTAGACCAGCAGAACATTGTGCAAATGACGGGTGACCCCAGGGTTATGTTACAAAAGGCATTTCAGCTTCCTCCTTGCTCTTTCTTTGATCATTCACTTTGGGGGAACCTGGCTGCCATGTCATGAGGATACTCAAGCAATTCTATGAAGGGGTCTACATAGCTCGGAACGGGGGCTTCCTACCCACAGCCAGTACTGACTTGCCAACCATATATGTGAGTCATCTTGGAATCAGATTCCCAAACCTTCAGAGACTGCAGCCCTGGCTTGTATCTTGACTGCAGTCTCATGAGAGATCCCCAAGCCAGAACCATCCAGCTAAACTACTCTCAAATTCCTGAGCCACAGAAACTGTATGTGATAATAAATGCTGATTGCTATCTTAAGCCACTAAATCTTAGAGTAATTTGTTACACAGATAACAAGTACAGTAGTAAAAAAAAGTTTTCACAGAATTGCTAAGGACGAAGAGTCAGCATTTAGATATCATCTAGGACTTGTCCTACCTCCTACATTAAGCACTTAACATCTCTCTTGTTACTGAACTCGTGAAGGAGAAAGTGAGGGGAACATACATTTATTGAGTTCATATTGTTGATACAGCTATTTATGTGCATTATCTAAAGTTATCTCCTACAACACTGTGGGCTAGGTCTTATTTACTATTTACAGATGGGAAAAAAATGAAGCTCAGAATTGTTAAGTAGTTTATCATGAGCACATAGCAAAGAGATCATTTTAATTCAAACCTGAATTTTAAGCTTTAGCTTTAAAATGTTTCACTTTTCTTTTCTCACTCTCCAAAACATTGACTGTGGAAAATTTGGGAAGTTTAAGAATATACACACACAAATTATTAGTAACCCACAATTTGGAATAACCACCATTTACATTTTAGATTAGATATGTCTAGTGCCATTTTAAAGCTTTTTATTTTCAATTTATAAAATTAGACTATAGAAACTGTTTTTTCCTAACTACAGGACTCACCCCTTATCCATGGTTTCGCTTTCTACAGTTTTGGTTATCTTTGGTTAACCGTGGTCCAAAAATATTAAATGGAAGACTCCAGAAATAAACAATTCATTACTTTTAAATTGTGCTCTGTTCTGACTAGCATGATGACATTTCATACTGCCCTGGTCTGTCCTGCCCAAGGTGTGAGTCATCCCTTTGTCCCTGTATCCACACAGTATCCACTCTTCCCCATGGGTCATTTAGTAGCTGTCTCAGTGATTAGATTGGTTATCAGAGGGAGAAAGCAAATTCACATAATTTTATTTTAGTATATTATTATAATTATTCTATTTTTTTATTAGTCAATGTTGTTAATCTCTTACTGTGCCTAATTTGTAAATTAAACTTTATTTATAGGAAATAAACCTAATATACAGGGTGAGGCAAAAGTGGGTTTACATTTGTGAGTACGTGAAACAAGGAGTTTATTCTTGTATTATTATTTATTAATTATTGTATTATTTTTTATACAAATAACTGTAAACATATTTTGCCCCACCCTGTATGTATATATAGGGTTTGGAACTACCCATGGATTCAGGTATCCACTGGGGGTCTCAGAACGTATCCCCTGTGGGTAAGGGGGGACTACATTATCTTTCATTTTCTAATTTATTATAAACACTTTTTGAGTCATTACACACTCCTCTACAAGGCAATTTTTAATGATCACAAGTACACCCCATTTTTTTATTATATCAATCTATTTAACGAGACTTTGTTATTATACATATGTTTTTTCCAAATTTTCTCTATTATAAAGGATCATGCAAGAAACATACTTAAAGATAAATATTTGTGCTCATCCATAATTATTAGAATAATTTTTTATAAGTAGTATAATTTATAAAATTTAAATTAAATTTAATTTACAAAAACATTGGTAAGGCTTTGGACATGCGTAGGCTCTCCAGAAAGTCTGTACCAAATCTACTTCCATGAGGTACTCATTTCTGTGCACATTCACCAACATTAGAATTAGTATTAAAATTTGTATAATCATTGTTGGTTCTTAGATTTTGAATTAAATATGGACTCTGTTGATGATTCACTAAACACTTCCTAAGAAGAGCTTGGTGGAAAGCATTCACGCGTTCATTGAGAGTGTCCACCAGAACCCAGCTGGGTGGCTCAGTTGGTTGGATGTCATCCTATGCACCAAAATGTTTTGGGTTCAATTCCCAGTTAGGTTCGATCCCTTGTGGAGACATGTATGGGAGGCAACCGACTGATGTTTCTCTCTCTCCCTTCCTCTCTCTAAAAATATCAATAAGCATATCCTTGGGTGAACATTAAAAAAAAGAAAAAGAACGTTCATGGGGTTCTTGAATACCCAAGGACTCACATGTCACGTAAACATCTGTCCAGGCACTGTTTGGAGAAATAGGAGATACTTGCTCCAAATGTTAGTTCATAATAACTGAAGGCGCTGTGAATTGGGAGCAGTATAACTGCTATTCTACTCCAGTGTTACTATTATTACCACTCCTAGTGGTGGCAGTGCAAGAGATGAGGTCGTAAATATCCTATTTATTCCAATCCGATCCAGTATGAGAGCTGATTGCAAGGTCTGTGAAATGACTGGGCAAGCCTGTGAGGCTGCAAGGAGTCAATCCACAGTCACACGATTTGCAAATCTGCATTGGTTCAGCGCCTGCCGTAAATCAGGGTGTCATTATTTAGACGCTATCTGGTGTTGCTGTGCTGTGCAAGGTAGTGTATTAGGTCCCTCACAATAGCGTTATGTCATGGGCATAACTCTCGTGTCACTGATGAGGTCACTGAGGCCCAGACTCGCTAGCAAGTGAGTGAGCAGACTTGAGACTTGAATCCAATGAGTCTGACCCAGTGCTTGCGTTTTGCCTACTCCTGGTCTGACACATCACTCCACAGGTTGTTGAAGCCCTCCCACCCGACCTGGCTGGCACACTGGCTCCTTCTCTGCTGTTTGCACCGCACTCAGCACCTACCACTGCGACAACAACAAAGCTGCTCAGTGGTCGAGTGTCCGAACGTCAGTTTCCACACTAGTCTGTGCACTTCTCGAGAGTGAGAATGGTGCTTGACTCATCTATGGGTAGTGTCTGGTATTGTAACAGATTTTCATTAAATGATGAAATAGCCCCTCATCAAAAACAAAAAGGAAGTAGGGAACTAGGGAATGAGAAAGGGAGGTAAGAAAGAAGGGAAGGAATGAATGAAGGAACAATGAATGTGGTCCCATAATTTTCCCTGGGGCTCTGAAGACCACTGTGACCTGATGTGGCAACTCTTCTGGGTCATTGCCTGTGAGAAGCAGATGCTGTACTATAGTTCTGAATGAATAGTGTGGCAGAGCCCAGCCGGTGTGGCTCAGTGGATTGAACATTGTCCCAGGCACCAAGAGGTCACTGGTTCGATTCCCCGTCAGGGCACATGCCGGGTTTCAGGCTCGATCCCCAGTAGGAGGTGTGTAGGAGGCAGCCTACTGATGTTTCTCTCTCATCAATGTTTCTACCTCTCTCTCCTTCTCCCTTTCTCTCTCTCTAAAAGATTAATAAAAATATATTTTAAAAAATAGTGTGGCAAGGCGAGTGGAGTGAGTCTCTCGGAGAGACTGGTAACAACTCCATCTCTGCATAGAAGACCACCTTTCCTAGAGTCTGGAGCTTTGTAGTGGATCTCAGAGGCTGCTGGTGACTCTGAGATAGTTTCCAATGACCTTGAACCCTCTGGGGGCACTACTCTGCCTATCATAGAGCCCTCTTCCATGTGAGGTGCTCCCTGGGTGCCTCCTACCTTCACTGCCAGTTGGAATCACTATGGCAGCCATGGCGAGCTTACTTCCATGTCCCTGATGAAAAGCCATTTGGAAAGGGCATTTTCACTTAAATTCTTTTTTGTGCAGAAGCAGATTTTAACCTAATGTTCGAGGTGTCATCCTTTCAAAATATCTCTTTTTAAAAATGAAAGAAAAAGAACATTCTGCACAAGGATGTGCCAGAACATTACAGCTTTGTTGACTTTTTTTTTTTGAGAAATGCTTACACAACAGATTCTGCTAAAGAATGCAGTGAGAGAACATTCTCTTCTCTGATGTGGTTTAGTATAATAGTTATTACTAATCACAGCAATAATGAACCACACTCACCCCGAGTTATAAAAATTAAATAATAGCCATCATTAGATTCTGTAAGGGTGTACTGCTTTTGTAATTCCCAGAGCATGCTCACAAACATGATCTCATTGGATTTCTACAGCAGCCAGATTAGATGGGTAAGCGTCAGGGCGATCGGTCCCATTTTCAGGTGAGATGGGAAGAGGTCAGGTGTCCTGTTCAAGGTCACACAGTCTATATCAGTGGTTGATAGAGAGGAAGAATCTGGGCACCCAGCCTTAATAGCCCCTCATCTTTTCCAGAACACTTGGGACAGACATGACTGCCCCTGTGCCTGGCTATAGAATTCTAAGATTGGTTCTTGAAACTTTTCTCTTGTGCTAATGCCATCAACCCTGGCAAGAGTGTGGCTGCAAAGCACTCTCCCATTACTAACCCTCCAGACTTTATCACAAAACCTTTCAGGCAATGGGCTTCCAGGCCAGTGGGAGGCATGTCTTCATGTAGGAATAAGTTTAACAGATGGCTCCACCTGAGATTTAGTGAGAAACACTATCTCCTCTGTCGGCCATAGGACAGAAGGAAGCTGTTTAATGATGCAGTTAGGGGCTTGGGCTCTGAGGACAGCAAATGTGGCTTTAAATCCAGGCTCTGATTCTGGTGACCTTGAGCAAGGTACCTCTCCCAGCCTGTAAAATGTTCCCCATGTAAAATTTGTTTGTTAGTAGAACACATTGCATAGCTGGTTTTGATAATTAAATGAGATCTAAAGCACTCAGCACATTGCAAGCACTCAATACATCTTAGCCGTTATGATTATTAATATTATTATCACCAGGTGGGATGGAAATTCCTCTGGAGACCCCATTAGTGTCCTTGGCCTCAGTCATGTGGGCCCCAAAGTTGGCAGAAACACTGATACCACCGCAAAGTCATAAAGTCTCCTAAGCATGGAACTGAGTGACATTTCCAGAACTTGGCAGCCCAGTCTTTGGTATTATATTAGTTTCCTGGGGCTGCTGTAACAAATTACCACAAACTCAGTGGCTTAAAACAACAACAATTTATTATCTTACTGTTCTGTGGGTCAGAAATCTGATGTGGGTCTCCCTGGGCTACAATCCAGGTGTCGGCAGAGCTGTATCCCTTGCTGGAGGCTCCAGGGAGAATTGGTTTCCCCGCCTTTCCCAGCTTCCAGACGAAGGCTCCTGCATTCCCTGGCTCCTGGCCACCTTCCTCCATCATCAAAGCCAGCAACAGCGGGTCGAACCCTTTGCACGTCGCGTCCCTCTGTGGCCTTTTTGTCCCCTCCCTCCACTTTTAAGGACTCTTGTGATGACATCGGGTACATCTGGATAATCCAGGATAATTTCCCTATCTTAAGGTCAGCTGATTAGTGATTTTAATTCCATCTCCCCTAATTCCCTCAGTTCTGTGTATCAGGACACGGCTATTTGGGAGGGGCATTACTCTGCCTATCACAGATGCACAAGCCTGGAAGCAGAGCCCAGCACTTGAGAGCCACTGCAAAGAGGAGAAACCGAGGAAGGCTCCTGGGCCAGGCAATAAACCCACAGCCCAGAACTGGGATAGTTGCTGTGTATTGCCCTCTCTCTGCCGGCCACCTTCTATACAGGTTCCCTTTACATGATCATGCAAAGTAGATATTATTCGCCTCTTTTGACACAAGAAGCCTTAGACTCACAGGACCCAAGATCACCCAGAAGAACTAGTGTTAGAACTTAGGCTTGACACCCAAGCCTATTAAGGTGTTTCCCAAAGAATGTTCTGTGCTTCTTCACCAGAATCCACTGGGTCATTTGTTAAAATGTAGGCCCCCGAGTGCTAGTTTAGAATAGACCCAACTGAAAAGGACTGTGCACTTAACAAACTCACTGGGGGAGCAGTGATTTCAACATTCACTAAATCCTGAGAATCACCTGTCTGGGGGCACACTGCCCTGTGGTGAGCACAGCACCAAGAGGCAGACACGTTCCAGAGTTCAGGATAAAGAGACAGGACACAGAATTGGTGTGTGGAGAGGAAATAGGAGGATACCAGGAAGTATCTCCTGGTGGATGGCCTGGGCCAGGCCAGGAATAAACGGTAAGACTGAGACCAAGGCCAAGCCTACTTTCTCAGGTGCAGCCTCCAAGGAATGAGAGGCCTGGCCTGGAGTTCACACAGTACATTTCTGACCAGCTTTTGAGGTGCCTGGAGAAAGGAATGGATTCATATGATGTCACTGAAAAACAGAGTCACATTGAGTGTGGAATACCTGTTCTGTTAGCTGATGTAGATGTCAAGGGGCAGGGTGGTTCCCAGGACCCTGCTTACCACTCAGGAATGTGCAAGATCCTGAGACACAGGGTCCCACCCTGCCCACCGCCTTTCACTCCCGTCAGACCCAGTGCCTCTTCTCCAGAGGTCAGGCAGAGGTGGCGAAGGAGAGATGGGGGCCCAGGCTGAATCATTCTTCCCTTGGAAGAGAGTTGGGATGACTTCACACAGAATTAGTACCTCCCTCGTAGACTTGTTCTCACGGGGGGAGGAGGCGTCCTCATGGGCAGGTTTCTCTGCCGAAGGTGTTCATGGGGTTCTTGCAGCAAGTTGAGCTTCTCATTACCTGAAATGGGTGCTGGTCCCAACTTTCACTTGTCTCCCTGTCAAGTAGTCTCTGCTTTCTCTATTAACCTCCAGAAGTCTCCTTTCATTGGTCCCTAGTCAGCTCTACACACAAGCAGCTGAGAGGTGCAGCAGTGCTGGGATCTGGGGTGTCTAGAACAGGATTTGACCCCTCTGTGGTCTCCATTTAGGAATTCGTGGCACCTCTTTCTCCCCTTGGAAGTCCTGGGCTTCTCACCAGATTAATCTCCCAAAAGGACAGACACAGGTAACAGCATTATCTCCTGATGGCCCTAAAGTTCCCGAGACCCCTGATAATAGTTCACCAGCTGTTTTTCTTATTCCCGGGCTTTTCCCATGACCTAGAAATTTTTACCAGACCATCTTTGATTCCAAGAGGTCAGTCTACATAAGCACATGATACCAAAGAAAGAGGATAAGACTCCCCCCCCCCAATTTTTATTAATTTATTTTTGTTACAGATGTTTCTCCTTTTCCCCCCGTGGACAACCTCCTCCTGATCCCGCCTCCCCCCACCCCCAGCATTGTTGTCTATGTCCATTGGTTATGCATACATGCATATAAGTTCTTTGCCTTTTAACCAGACAACTCTCGTGCAAGTCCCAGCAGAACTGTTTGCTTGCTATGATCTTGGGCAAGTACCTTAACCTCCCTGGGTCTCATTTCACTTGCTTGACTCATGGGGTCATTTTAAAGATTAAATGAGATAATGCATATAAAAACACATTATGAAGAGAAACATATTGTACCCATTCATTAAAGATTTATTGAATCTATTTATTGAGTGTTTATTCTATGCCAGGCCCTGAGCTAGGTACTGGGGGCATAGATGCCTAAGATAGAGTGCACACTCATAATATTCTCATCAGTATGACTAACAATAAGCCAACATCTGAAGGTGAGCAAGCCCTGCAGTGGGGCTGAGGGTGTGGGGCCATATGAGGATCCTGGCCACGGTGGTCACCTGGAAGCTAGTGTATGGACAATAGTTTTTGTTAGTGTCCTGGGGAAATCTTCTCATTTACCTGTGTCCATCCATAGGAGGGGAGTATTCTGGTTAGAGCTTCTATGCTCTGCTCTCTCTCTTGGCATCAACCTCTTGAGATGGCACTGGACTTCCCATCCATTCTGTTTGGAACCTATTAACTTTGGACAGCCAGTGGTATGACTACAGATAACCTCATGTCACCAAATGAGCTATAACAAAGCTTGATTTTCAGAGTTTTTTGGTGTTTTGGAATTATGAATAAAGGACTATGGATCTATAACATCTTAGCCCTTGAACTCAGTAAATGTGTTTCTACTTCTATTCAGCCTAAAAGATTTTACATGGGTAAGTGAATGCATTAGTTAATAGGAGGGGAGGAGAAGGAAACTGTCATTGAGTGCCCACCATATATCAAATTCTGTGCTGGTTGTATAAATCTGTTCATCAATAAAAAGAAATTCCAATTTTACTGAGCCAATGGATAAATTAATTTTTTCTTGTATCAGACATTTATCAAATTTTCTAAATTTAAGATGGGTAAGTCTTTTTTTTTTCCCTAAAGTCATGAGGGACACATGGAAACAAGAGAACCTTGAATGTGGACTTGAAGTGGCTTAGAAATAACACTTTTTTACTTGTTTTGTTTAAGTGGAAGGCTCTAATGGGGTAGATAGTCAAACAGTGGGTTAGCAGGTGCATTGGGAGGTGACTATACACTCTTACAGATGGGGACGAAGGAAAAGTTTGTCTCCTATTTTCTACTTTTTGCAAGAACCCCCCCCCCAAAAAAAAAATCCATCAACACAGGTTTCCTGAGCTAGAAACACAAAGACACATCTTTGTCAGTATGTTCTGAATCTTTCTTCAGTCTTCAAAGTTAAAATCCTTCTTTATTCCCTCCATTAACTTTGGCAGATTGATGTTTTACTTAAAAATAATACATTTTCAGCATTTAAATAAAAACTATACACATATAATGGATTCTAAATACATATGTTATTTAATTTCTTAGCTTAATACTTATATTTTCTCATCAAATAGAAAAGCATTACCTACCATGGAATTATTTTAACTGTGGCTCTTTCATCCTCCAGGATGTTGATTCCTCCTTCATGGCTCATGGTTGTAGCAGAGCGGTTGTTCATCCGTAGTAAGGAAACCACTGTTGGGAAGATGGTGAAGAGGCTGCCCTACAACATTCTCATTCCTTATACACTCCAGCCCCAGCATCTGGCTCTGCCCACACTTCCAGGCTTTGGGAGTTAGCAAGCACAGTGTGTTAAACTAATAATCACTATCCTCCATTTCTTCCTTTCCTGGAGCTTCCTGGTGTTGTCAGCTCCCATGCGCCCTGGGCAAGTCTTGTGATAAATGAGTGATTGCTATGATTATCTAAGGACTTATAACATGCTAATAAATAAACATTTTTTTGTTGTTAGTCCTCACCTGAGGATATATTTCCATCGAGTTTTAGATAGAGTGGAAGGGAGGGAGGGAGAGAAAGAGAGAAACATCGATGTGAGAGAGAATACACTGATTGGTTGCCCCTCACACAACCCCGGCTAGGGCTGGGGATCAAACCTGCAACCCAGGTACATACCCTTGACTGGAATTGAACCCAAGACCCTTCAGTTCCCGGGCTGATGCTCTAACCACTGAGCTGAACCAGCCAGGGCAATAAACAGTTTATTTAACATTTACATAGTGTGCTTTTATACTGTGGTTGCTGTTTATACCAATCACTGACATCTATTAGAAATGAAGTTGGGTTATAATTCTGAAAAGGCATTTCTGAAATTGCATTTTGGTTCCTGTACACATGACGGAGCTATTAAACATTTCATGTCTTTATGGATTAGTGTCTTAACACCAAGAAGGAGTGGCAGCTGGCATAATCTGGGGCAAGGGGGCTGCTAATACTTGCAGATGTGGTGGGTTCCTTGGCGGTTACAGTCCAGAGAAGGGGTGCAAAGAAGAAAGAGAAGTGTCCTAAGAGAACGGAGAAGTTGGAGGAAGAGGGTTGGAGACCACCTCAGTTAGAGAAAATTCAGCTCACCTCAGAGGCAGGCCTTGCTTTAAAGGCTGTTTGTAACTCCATCCCAGGTCCAGATTGTTTCTCCCCTCACAGTCCTCCCACAAAGGCTACTTGACTCTTGCCTGCAGACTCCGCTCTGTTCATGGTCAGTGGGATTTGAGGAACTAGCTAATCAACATGGAGCTTGGCATCAGCAAGGGTGCAGTCCCATCAGCTGATGCCTTGGTTGGTTAAATGGCTTCTGGCCTTGGCACCACTCACTTATCTAGTAAAGAATTATTTAGTACCCACTATTATGCCACTCACTATTCCAGGTCCTAGGGACCCAGCAGAACATCTGTGCATCCTCTCCATAGAGCCTATTGTCCACACAGGTGGTGGCATGAAGTGAGGATCCCACGGTGGCTGTACTTTGTGCAGCATGACAGGAGCCCAGTAAGGCACGGAGTGTGCAGAGCAGGAGGCCTGGGAAGGGTTCCCTAAGGAATTGCATTTCATGCCAAATCTCAATGACAAGTGGGGATTACAAGGCAAAGGGAACGGGAAAGTGCACCAGGAGAAGAAAATGGCAAGCGTGGGAAGACAGAGTGAGTAAGAGTGAGAATAGTGTAAATGAGGCTGGATCTTATGACCCAGCCATTGTCTTCCTAGGAATATATCTCACAAGAAAACATACATTCGTACACCAAAAATGTGAACCTGAACGTTCATAACAGCAGTGTTGGTAATATCCCCAAACTGGAAACTACCTAAATGCCTATCAACAGAAGAATGGATAAAGGAACTGTGATACATTTGCACTGGAAAACTCTTCAGCTATGAGAATGAATGAACCATACATAACTACACACAACGGTATGGTGAAATCTTGCAAACACAAGGTTTGGTGAGATAAATCAAACACAAGCAAATACACTGTGTGATTATGCTTATGGAAGGTAAACAAGCTTTGGAGGGTTAGCCACTAGAAGGCTGTTGTGAGGGGGCTTCTGGGGTGCTGGCCATATTCGGTTTCAAGATCTGGGTGCTGGTTACATGGGTGTGTTCAGTCTGGGAAAATTCATTAAGCTATACAATTATAATTTATGACCTTTAATTTGTGTATATTAAACTTCAATAAAAAGCTCAGAAATGAGTCTAGCAGACAGGCAGGGACCTTATAGCTCTGGTCTAGGTTCTGAGCTGCAACCTGTTTGAGCCCCTGTCCCAGGAACTTGGGCCTTGCTGTTCTGTCCATGCATCTACTTTTTTTTTTTTAATTTTCACCCGAGGACATTTTTGCATTTATCTTCAGATAGAGTGGGACGGAGAGAGGGGGGAAGAGAGAGAGAGAAACATGGACATGAGAGAGACACATCGACTGGTTGCCACCCAGGGGACAAACTGCAACTGAGGTATGTGCCCCTAGTGGGAACCGAACCCGGGACTCTCTGGTCCGCAGGCTGATGCTCTAACCGCTGAGCCAAACTGGCCAGGGCCATGCATCTACTTTTGATTACCTGACAACACACCTCAGTTACCACACTGCAGGCTGGCCCTGTCCCTGCTGCTATGTTCTATGTTCCCTGCTGTCCAGGTCACATGCTTGGACTGCCAGCCAGCAGATTCAGTGCCTGTCCCTCACTCCAATTCTTTGAATCACCCAACTTCCTCTCAATAGTGGCTATTACTCCTTTCCCCTGAGTCTCAGCGGGCAAAATCATTGGGACATGAATGAGAAATATGTGTTTCCTTCTATTTTATTATTTATTTTGTTAATCCTCACCCGAGGATGTTTTCCATTGATTTTTAGATAGAGTGGAAGGTAAGGAGGGAGGGAGAGAGAGAGAAAAACATCGATGTGAGAGAGACACATTGACTAGGTGCTTCCTGCACAACCCTGACCGAGGTTGGCAATCGAACCTGCAACCCTGCAACCCTTCAGTCCACAGGCTCATGCTCTAACCCCTGAGGTGAACCAGCCAGGGCTCCTTCTACTTTGTTTAACTTAATGCTTAAGATGCCACAGCTGATCTCTCACTCTGTCTTATCAGAATGTTTCACAGCTCATTAGCTGACTGGATGTATTTGCCTCTCCCTGTATCAGAATCCTGGCTTGAGACCCTTTGCCAGGTGACAAGACAACAAGCCCCCGTGTGTCAGCTCCTTAGGGTGGCTGCTGGGTCAGCTGCCGGCACTCAGCAGTGCGGTTTGCCCAGAAGCAGCAGCCCCTTTCGGCTCCGTATACAGTGGGCAGTAAAGGGTAGTAAATATCTGGACGGTCCCCAACAGCCCAACAGGGAGCAAAGGACTTGACATCCAACACTCTGTGTAACATAGTATCATACCTTTCTATATTAAAACAAATAAACAAGCAAAAATAAAAAGTAAATAAACAAATGGGTGAATGAAGAGATACAAGTATATTTAGGTAATTGTGGGCAGTTTATCTGGACTCCGAGGGCTTCAGTTTCCTTACACATTAACGTTGAGGGTCACACCAGTTTAGTATTTCAATCATTTGCTTTCTGTCTTCTTGATGTTTGTTGTATAGTCACGTGCCTCGTAACGACGATGTGTCGGCAACGGACGCATATCCAACGGTGGTTCCATAAATTATAATGGAGCTGAACTTCCTGCAAGAAATGGAAGGACATATGTGGCTCAGGAGGAATTTTTTTTCTCTGATAGAAGAATACCTGTGGGGCTCAGCAATAGATTCCGTCTCACACGCAGCACCCCAGTTTTGAGTGCTCGATGACATCCCAGTCCGCCGGCGAGCGACCTGTTTCAGCACGGAGGAGCCCTGCCCTTGAGTGCTGCACGTCGAGAGGGCGCTGCAGCCCTCCCAGCTCCAGCTTGTGGCCTTCAGAGGACACTGCTGTAGATTCTTTGTTGAGGACCTGTGATCATGCACAAGGACACAGGTCCATAGGAACTACCTTAGCCAGTGCCCACTGCCACTTCAGTAAGTGCATGCTGGGATAGAGCGGACCCAGCCTGTCCCTGGACTCTGGGAACATTTTCAGGTTGTAACGATCAAAACACTGAGTCGTCAGCTACACACCCTCTCCATGTTAAACACCGTTCTTCTATTTGTATGAATACCATAACATTCCTTAATCTGACCGCTTCTTCAACATGCAATAGCCAAAGCCACATTGCCATGACAATCCCTGATGTCCCTTTGTCTCTCCATCTCGATCCCTCATTCCTACTGATTCTCAGGCTGCCGTTCACTCCCTCCTAACTGTTACTGTTGTGGTGATCCACATCTTACCTCACTAGTTTCTCCTTGGGATTTCCCATCAATGCAGCCCACACCCCTGTTCGTGGAGTAGCACTCACAGCTTCGATGGTCCATTCCCTCCTCTATTGAAAGAAAGAGGTGCAGGGCTGTGGGACACTATTTACACTCGCAGCGGTTCTCAATGTGTGGGTGGCGACCCCTTTGGGGGTCGAACGACCTTTTCACAGGGGTCACCTAAGACATAACAGTAGCAAAATTATGAAGTAGCAACGAAAATAATTGTATGGTTGGGGGTCACCACAACATGAAGAACTGTATTAAAGGGTCGCGGCATCAGGAAGGTTGAGAACCTTGGGTACAGAGTCTGCAGCCCTGCGCAGTGATGTCCTGGGCCTTCACGCTCACTCACTCCTCACTCCCTGACTCACCCAGAGCAACGTCCGGTCCTCCAAGCTCCATTCACGGTAAGTACCCATAGAGGTGTGCCATTTTAAAAGTCTTTCATGCCAGATTTTTACTGTACCTCTTCTGTGTTTAGATATGTTTAGATATGCAGCTAGTTACCACTGTGTCACAGTTGCCTACAGCATTCAGCACAGGAACATGCTGTACAGGTGGTAGCCAAGGAGCAATAGGCTAGACCAGTGACTTTCAACCTTTTTCATCTCATGGCACAAAAACTAATTACTAAAATTTTACAGCACACCAAAAAATGTATTATATTTTTTTCCAATCTGACAGAAAATAGAAATAATTTTTTGACAGAAGTAAAAAAAAAAATCTCTTTTTACCCTGTATTATATGACCTGTATCTATTTCTTTATTGTTGGCATTATTATAGATATGCCCGATTTTTCCCCTTTTAGCTCCCCTCCATGCAGCACCTGCCCCCTGCTCCCTTTTGTTTGTGTCCTTAGGCTATGCATATATGCATATATGTTCTTTGGCTAAACACTTCCAGTACTCCCTCCCCCCCGCCCATACCCCTCCTCTCTGAAATTTGTCAGTTTGTTCCATGCATCCATGACTCTGGTCCTATGTTGTTCATCAGATTATTTTGTTCACCAGATTCCACATATAAGTGAGATCGTGTGGTACTTGTCTTTCTCTGACTGGCTTATTTTGCTTAGCATAATAATATCCAAGTCCATCCATGCTGTCTCAAAGGATAAAAGATCTTTCTTTTTTACAGCTGCATAGTAGTCCATTGTGTAAATGTACCACAGCTTTTTTATCCACTCATCTACTGATGGACACTTGGGCTGTTTCCAGATCTTAGCTATTGTAAATACTGCTGCTATGAACATAGGGGTGCATATATTCTTTCTGATTGGTGTTTCAGGATTCTTAGGATATACTCCTAGAAGTGTGATCACTGGATCAAATCGTAGCTCCATTTTTTTTTTTTTCTTTGAGGAAACTCCATCGTGTTTTCCACAGTGGCTGCACAAGTCTGCATTCCTACCAGCAGTGTACTAGAGTCCCCTTTTCTCCAAATCCTCACCAACACTTGTTGTTTGATGCTTTGTTGATGGCAGCCATTCTGACAGGTGTGAGGTGATACCTCATTGTAGTTTTAATTTGCATCTCTCTGATGATTAGTAATGTTGAGCATTTTTTCATATGTCTATTGGCCATTTTATGTCTTCTTTGGAGAAGTAACTGTTTAGGTCCTTTGCTCATTTTTAAATTGGATTGCTTGTCTTCTTGGTGTTGAGTTGTATAAGTTCTTTATATATTTTGGAAATTAACACCTTATCAGATGTATCATTGGCGAATGTTCTCCCATGCAGTGGGTTCCCTTTTCATTTTGTTGATAGTTTCTTTTGCCGAGCAGAAGCTTTTTAGTTTGATGTAGTCCCATTGTTTATTTTTTCCTTTGCCCTCGGAGATGTATAGGCAAAAATATTGCTAAGGGAGATGTCCAAGCTTTTACTGCCTATGTTTTCTTCTGGGATTTTTATGGTTTTGTGACTTACATTTAAGTCTTTTATTCATTTTGAGTTTATTCTTATGTATGGTGTAAGTTGGTGGTCTACTTTCATTTTTTTGCATGTACCGGTCCAGTTTTCCCAACACCATTTATTGAAGAGATTGTTTTTATTCCATTGTATGCTCTTGCCACCTTTGTGAAATATTAATTGAGCATAAAAGCATAATTTTGATTCATTCACACCAGGTGGTTATTGTTGTGTTGGCTATTGTCATTTTTTAAGTTTAACAATCTAAGGGAAAAGAGATCAGTGCCCTGACTAAGTAGTCAGGTATTGCATGTTTTAAAATTTCTTGCAGCACACTATTTGAGCATCGCTGGGCTATACCCCAGAGCCTAGGTGTGTAGTAGGTTGTACCATCCAGGTTTGTGTAAGTGCACTCTGATGTTTGCAGTGATAAAATTGCCTACCAGAGCATTTCTCAAAACATGTCCCTGTCATTAAGCAATGCATGACTGTATAAACATGCCACCTGAACTTCACTACGTATTTTGTATCTAAATTGATTCCCTTTTCCAAACTTAAATTTATTTTATAAGAAAATGTTATATCATTACTCTAAATGAAAAATCAGAGATATTTACAACATAGAGAAGGAAAAAAAAGGAAACTGTAAAAATAAATATAATATAAACGAAACAATGTTAAGAGGATCCTGTGGACTGGGAAAGTCAAAAGGGAGATTAGCAAGTGCTAGAGACCTCCTTGATATAATCAGAAGGTTAAAAAGTGTTCAAAGGGGACTCACTCTCTCACTGTGCAAGCCAATGTTATTTCATGCCTTGCCTGAACACCATCTACAATCATCCTGCAAAGGCCGGAAGGAGGTGCTGTCCCACATTTGGGAAGTGCTGATTCAGTGATCCCCTACGACCTACTTAGGAAGAGGTAGAGAAGTAGACAAATGGTAGAGAGAGCTTGTAGCATTCACTTTCTGCAGCAAAGAGGAATATGTGAAACAAGGACTTTGCTTTGCAAGTACAACTAGTCCCTTGACCCAGCGTTCCTATTTCACTTTCCCTCATTGTTGGAATGGAAACAGCAACACAAAAGTGTCCACTTCATGAGGTTAAAGAAAGAGAGGGACTGCGGGCTGGTGCGTCTCACCATGCTGCCTGCCAGCCTTGCCTGGCCTGACTCTGCCCTCACCCCCACTGCTGTCCCCATCAAGACACAGTAAGGGCCCAGCGGTCCTCTCAGCTTCCTGCAGCCTTATCCTGTTCCCAAATCAAAACCAGACCCCTCAGGTCTTTGTATTTTGAGTTTTGGCTAGAGGGTGGGATCTTTTTGGAGTTCTGTGCCCAATCTGTATGGAAGTGAGTTGTGAATGATGAACACTGTAGATCACCTTGTGTGTGAATGGCACCTTAATATGCTGAAAGTAATATGAAGCCATATATCTTTCCACATGAATATATCCAGGTCCTGAAACAGCTTAATGGACTCCCCTGGTCCCTTCAGTTATTGTTGAGGTTCATCACATGGAGTTCACGAAAAGACATTATGGCTTTTGACCAAAACCAAAATTTCCTGTCTCTGATATCCTGTAATTTCAAAGTTATTTCCCTTCTGTCCTGTAACTTGCAAACCCCAATCCCCAAAGTGAAAGAAGCCCTGTATTTTGGCCTCTTCCATTGCCCTATAATAAATAATTAACATCTTACTGTTTTATGCGGTTGCTTTGCCCTCAGCAAGGACTGCAAGGCATTGCACATTCCATGGGCTTCTATGGATGCTCCTTCAGTTCTCAAGGAAGCCAATATTGTCAGTCATTTTAAATTTTAATTAAGATGTTCAGAAAGAATAAAAAGCCTATAAAAGATTCTAGGTAGTTTATGACTAATATTTCCTGGAGCAGGTACTTATTTTACCTCTGTATTAACTGGGACATCTATGAGCTTGCTTCTTTAACCCACGGTAACACTCTTGCTGCCCACTCAGCTTTAAGTACCTTCCAGTTACTAAGTCATCTGAGAAAATCATGTCTGCTTTATTCTTTCAACTTTTATTCTTGCTTCTGTCCCTCTAAAACTTCTAGAATATAAGAGATGATGTCTGCTTCTTTTCTCTTTATTTCAATCATTGTCAAAGTCAGCCTTTTCAAGATGTCTTATAAAGAAGAGTAGTCCTAGGACATTCCAATGTCAAAATCCTTTGCAAAATGACACATACCATATCCTACTCTTGGAGCTTCCCCATGCACATTCACCTTTCAAAGGCCCCGAGAATCACAGGGAGTTAAGAAAACTGTGCAACGTTTTGTAACTAGATTTTGCCAAGCTCACATTACCCCCTGAATGGTAGGTTTGGCACAGGTGTTTAAGTGATTTGTAGGACTGAATTTAGACAAAGGATTTGTGTCTAAAGAGAGTGTGGTAGTTTTAAAATACAGCCTCAAATACTTTGTACTCCTTCCTTCAAAATTGGGGGTCTTTGTCCATTGCCTTTGAATCTGGGTGGGGTTGTGATAGCTTTACTCAATGGAACATAGCAGAAGTGTGCTCTGTGCATAGATCATACATGTCCATGTAGCTTCTATCGTGTCACATTTGGTGTCCTAAGCCACCAGGTAAGATAGCTATACAGAGACTACAGTGATGATGAGCCACAAGCCCAGCCGTCCAGCCATCCCCTCCAAGGGACCAGCGTGTAAGTGAAGTCATCTGGGATCCACCAGACCCAGCTTATGAATCAGCTGAATACCACCAAGGGACCTCAGTTGATGGTATGGAAGTAGAAGGATTGCCAAGCTAAGGTCTGCTTGAATCTTGAATTCCTAACCCACAAAATCATGAGGCATAATAAAATAGTTGTTTAAACCTCCATATTTTGGATTAGTCTGTTACATAGCAGTAGATAACCGGGACAGGGATGGTTGAGTTCCTAGGTGTGGAAGAGAAACCTGAGTGTCTTCTCTGAGATATTTTAAAGCTATAATGGCCAGAGCCCATCAGGGAAATCTTAGAACAGGGGACACCCAAGGATCAGCTCTTTACTTAAGTTTGATAAATATAGCCACTGGTTAGCATTAAGCAAAAGTGTGATCAGAGCAAGAGCAAGTTCGAAACAAGAACATCTTTGGGGTGTCATACCTTACAGGATGTGCTGCTTAGTATATGGCTGTGCTAGAGAGGCAGAACAACCAACTTTACTCATGGACCTAAACCTTCTAATGTAGACATCAAGGAGTCAAGTATACCCTCTTACCACAAGGGTCTTGGTGCCTCTGTCAGAGACATAATCATAGGTTGGATAAAACATAGAGAAGAGTCTGATGTCCTCTTGCCTATGAGGAGAAAAGCAGTGACAGTAGTAGGACATTCATTGCTTAAAGGGTCAAAATAGTTGTGCTTGATAACCGGTCAATTCTCAAATTGTTGTTATTTGGAAAGTCAGGCATATTACTCTATCTTCCCACTAAAGCTCAATTATCAGTGCTAATGGAAAGAGTACAGCATTCTAGTCAAATGAGAGGAGATCATAAAACCTCAGTTGCTTGATTTATTTCCTTTAAGGTTTTGCTCTCAGTGTACTCAAGACCATCCAATGGTATTCTAATGACTCATTGGTTACCTCGTTTCTACCTTTGACTGATCTTCCAGTTTCTCCATTTAGGGTCTTTCCTTTGTACATGTTACACCAAAGAATGTGTTCACCAGGAATAAACTCCTTACTTGGCCAATCTGGGATCTTCCCATTGACTGTCCTCCCAGGCTGCCCTCCAAGTGAGCTCAACACAAATCATTTGATGCTAAACTTTGATGTGAATTAAAAGATGTGAAATAAGCCTGGCCGGTGTGGCTCAGTGGTTGAGCATCGACACATGCACCAAGAGGTTGCCAGTGCGATTCCCAGACAGGGCACATGCCCAGGTTGTGGGCCAAACCCCCAATGGGGGGCATGCAGGTGGTAGCCAATAGATATTCTCTCTCATTGATGGTTCTCTCTCTCCCTCTCCCTTCCTCTCTCTAAAATCAATAAAGGAAAAAAATTTTTTAAAAGATATGAAATAAGAGAGAAAATGTGCCATCCCTTCACAGTCCTCACAGGGTCACATTAAATTGGCTGATGCTGATGTGCAAATACTCTTTTATCCAATTAGTCATTAGAACTTGACGATGCCACCTCTTAAATATATCATTAATCCAATACATTCTTTCAATCACTGCTCTAGCTCAGACACTCAGCATCTTTCTCTTATGTAACATTTGCTTTCTGACTAATCTTCCTTCTTGCAATTTCTCCCCAACAGTTGCCTGAGGGTTTTTTCTAAGGCAGGAATGAAACATATCACTCTTGTGAATAGGACCCTTCTTACTGTGCACAGGATAAAGTCTAAATTCTATAGTACTACCGTATTAGCCATAGTCCAATGAGTTAAAGAGCAACTATTCTAGGTTTTCAAATAGATGAGACTTAATAGAAGAAATTGGTTACACAGCTAATGGAAGAGCTAAGACATCAAACAGAGGGTGACAAGGCAAAGCAAACATTAGCAAGAAGGAGGTAGCCGTGGAAGTGGGAGCTGAGGTTGCTGAAAGGGTTCTCTTGCAGAAGCTCGGGAACTGAAATAATTGAGCTGATGCTGGGAGAGGCCATTGAATGTAGAGCAAGGCAGTGATACCCTGGCTCCTGTCTGTTTCCACTGTCCTATTTACTACCATTGCTTCAACTTCCCAAAAATCCACTCGGCAAATTACTCTGTAGTTCCCTGCAGAGCTGAGAAAGGGTGGAAATATAACTGAAAGCAAAGAGAGAAATAATTAGCACAATAACATGAGATTTTTGTGGTCTAAACCTACTTACATCTTCATCCTCACGTTTCACCATTTCCCAAACTTTTCTTCTTTCTCCAGCAATATTGAACTACTGATTATCATTCTCTTTCATTGTAGATGAATTGACATTTGTTATTTCTTCCACTTATCATTTCCTCCCCTTAATCTGATTAGAGAACTTATATTTATCCTTCAAAACCCACCTCACTATCTTCTATGTTTAAGTTTTCCTCAGAACTCTCTTAAATTATAGTTGATCACTCCTTTATGTGTTTTACGTCTGAATCCTGTCTCTTGATTTAATATTTATCACATTGCATTATAAGTGAAGCAGAAAACTCTTATTGTTGTTTGCCTAACTTTTTCTCTCTTATAATTTGAAGGCCCTTGTTTTGCTTTTAGGAGCCTCCTCTCCTGGTTTGTATGAAGCTACAGAGGCCTTCAATCACGTTGATGTGTCTCCCTGTTTTTGAGATTGATATATGACCCAGGTTGAACAATTGCAGTCTCCAGTGATTGGGCTGAGGTAGGTACGTGAGCAAAGGAGCTATCAGAGTTATTTTTAGAAACTGATATGGATATTAGAAGACAGGTTCTCAATCCTTAACTATCAGCTCAATGCGAGCAAGAGCTTTGTGGTCCTTTTTGCCACCTCTTAGAAAACACCTGCTTGAGAATCAAATCAAAACAGAACAAAGCTGGACCAAGTGATAAAGAGATTCTTGACATTGTGTGGGCCCTTGGATTTAAGTGTATGAGATTTAAGTGTGCTTTAAAAAAAATGCTTCTTGGCTTGCATTGTGTGTGTGTGTGTGTGTGTGTGTGTTTGTATGTCTGTGTACGTTTACACTTGTAGTCTGCTTTTTCATCTTCTTTTTGATATTTCTCTTGCGATTTGAGAAAGCTCATATTTTTTGGTTTTACTCATTACGTTTCAATGAGTATCTTTACACGATGTCTTTAATACTCTCATTATTGGATACTATTAGTTTCTTATTTTGAAGTGTATTGAAATAGAACAGTGATATGTTATTTCCTCTGTCTTCCTACCCTAGCAAATATTGTACTCTCCATTAATATCTAAGACAATTAGCAAGCTTATTTTACTGTTGGTATATTCTCTCTCTCTCTCTCTCTTTTTTTTCATTTCAAAGGTCATTTTAATAGTTTTTCTTACCAATCAGTTTCAAATGTATTAGAGATCAATCACTGCTTTTTTCAACTTTGCAAACTGCAGTCAAATATATGGATCACATATAAGTACAAATATATCCCTGTATCAATCACCTTCGATTGGAAAGTGTCTCTCCTTAAAAACAGAATAAAGATTCACCTTCCAGGTAAGTGATTGCTGCATGTTTTATGGAGGAAAAAAAGAAAAAAACATTTAGAAATATAAATTTGCCTCGAAACAAGAATTACTCTGAATTAGAATTGCCTTCTCTGCACTCTCCGCCTCTTCTCGTTAGGTTTCCTAGAACCAGGTCGCCCAGTGTGTCCTGGAAGGAACATGTGCCTGGGTGCATCTGTGGGCAGGTCTTGTTCTGTAGGAATGTGTGTCCCAGTCACACGATTCTAGGAGCAAACTTTCAGAGAGGCTTCAAAACACCTTCTTATTCCCCACACTTTGTGGGAGGGTGACGGGAACTTACCCTTTTCTGAGTTCCATTTCGGCTGGTTTGGGCAATCCTCAGCCTCAAAGGCAAGTCTAGAGGGCAGGTTTGATTTTGTTTATTGGAAAGTCTGATCTCTTCTTTCCCAGCAAGCCATTAACACATCCTTCCCCTCTCCTCCTCCCCATTTGGGTTGCCTCCAGTGTGAGACAGAGTGAGGTGGGTCGACTCCTCCTTTCTGAGCTGCTCTGCCTTAATACATTTCCCGGTGAACTGAGAGGAGGAGTCTCTTGCCTGGTCCACAGCATCACTGGCCTCACGCTGCAGGATAATACAAGTTTCACACCACCGTGGAGAGTACACATGTTCAGCCTTTAACACCCTCCGAGGTCTCTCCTCAGTGATTGCTCACCATTTAGGCACGACTCCTCCCTCTTGCTTCTCCTTCTGGTCTCTCCTCAGCCTTCCTACCTTCTTCCTGGCTTGTTCATTTCTGTTCCCCCTCTGAAACATCCATGGCCTGGACAAGTAATAAATGACTTTTAGCCAGTCGCCTACCAGCACTTTGCATGCTCTATGTCAAAGGCTTCAAGTTGCTCAGAGTCAAGCTGCAGAGCATTGGAATAGGTGTAAGCCTGGATTTAAGTCCTGGCGTGGTCCCAGAGCAGGTGGGAATTCTTTATAGATGTCGTTTGCTAAGCCTGTTCACAAAGAGTTGCGCTGCAGTCACACCTGTCTGCAACTCCAACCGGATGTGTCTGTAAATTGCAAAATCCTGCACAATTTGACCTAAATATACATCAGATAAAGTCAGTTTGAGAGAAAGAACTCACTTTTCAAGAAAGAAGGGCAGAAGATAGAGCCAGTATCGTTAGCTACTTTTATACAGTCCCTGAAAGGCTGTCAGCAGAAACATCCTCACGAGCCCTTAGCCCTCACGCCTGGCTCTAGCAAGCACCCTCCCACCCCTTGTCCCACAGTGGGAATATTTGGAAAGGCTCTTTTCCTCTCGGACTCATTTTAATTACATTCTGGCAGTAGTTAGATAAATTCTATCTGTCTTCTGAGCCCCAGGCCCCCCTGAGACAGCTACTTATAATTGAAGAAAGAACAGAAACCAAAACTCGACTCAGGCAGTTTGGGTTTGCGTGCTTTGTCAATTTACCTGGTGACTCCCTGGAGAGGCTGGAGGATAAAGTTACCCAGGAGTGAAAAATAAGAAGGAGAGGTCCTTACAATGGGGGCTCTGCTTTACACTAAATAAAAGTGAACAGTCAACTTTTGATGCAGGGCTTTGAGACACAAAGGTCAAATTAAGTAACTTGGAATCATGTCTAGCCTTCAGGTAAACATCCATCCTGGAGCCAGTGGTGCATATGGCTCTGTATGGTGCTTTGTCTGTATGCACAAGTGCACTTAGTTAGACTTGTGTTAATGGTTTCAGGGCTCTGGATGTGATTTCCACACAGGTAGGACTCTGCCATGTCTGCAGCCTTTATGCAAGGATTTGTATTTCCCAAAGCTCCAGGATCGGCCCTTAGTGTTTTCATTTTATACTCTCTCCATCTGAGGGCTCATCTGGCCTCATGACTTTAAATACTGCCTCAGTGTGAACAGCCTTCCAGAGCTCAATTTTCCATCTTTGGCTATCTGCGGAGCACTGACACTGAGGCCCGCGTCAGCTGTCCACTACGTCTCTGCTGTCTGTCGCCAAGCATGTGACTCCCATCACCACCCAAAACCTGTTTCCTCTCAACTCTCTTTTGTAAATGGCGCTTTTAAGGAGAAAAAAACCTCACAGTAAGAAGAATCATGCAATAAGAAGTAGCCATAAATATTCCAATGTGTGTACAGCGAAAGGATTGAGCCCTCTTGCTATAAGTGTCTGAAAGTTGAATGGCTTTTGCAGCGTGGAAGTGGCCCTTATATTATAGCTGTAACTATTTTTTGCCTGTTTTAGCCCAGGTTTTAGACTCTGTGAGCTCCTTCAAGGCAAGGACTGTGTTGCTTATTTTTTGTGTGCCCACTGAACATCAAATAGTGGTTTTGTAGTAGATTCTTAGTAAATACTCAATTAAAGAATAAATAGGAGAATGAAAGGGGTGTGGGGGGAGGTACAAGAGGATAATGGGGGCACAAATGATGACAGAAAGAGACTTGACTTGAGGTGGTGAACACACAATACAATATACAGATGGTGTGTTATAGAATTGTACACCTGAAATTTATATAATTTTATTAACCAATGTCACCCCAATAAATTCAATAAAAAGGAAAACCCAAAGCTAATGGTATTTTGCCAATAGTGCTTCAATTACTTTTTCTTAAATTAAATAATGAACCATCATTAGCAGATAATAAAATGCCAAAAGAGAGAGAGAGGAAAAAGAAAAAACAGGAGAATAAACAAATGGACAGGCAAGACATTCTCTTAAGGGAACCTCCACTTTGCGTTCTACGGCCCTTAGTGAGTACAGTGGGTATTGTGGCATTTCAGGAGCACACCTTCTCGGAAACTCTTTCCTCATATTTTCAGAGTCTAGTATGTAGCGTAAGTGGTACCTAATGCTGTTAGCTACATTTAAAAGGTGAGATGGTTGGCATTTGAGTCTCAGTGGTTTTGAAAATCAAATCTATAAATAATGATGCCTTTTTTCCTCATTAAAAGACAGAAAAAATGTGACAATCTCTTGGAAAATGCACATTCCTGTAGAACTTCTAGGTTGGGGCAGGGTGAAAATGCATTACCATTTTAAAATTTGATGCATGTCATTGAACTTTGAGCACTAACCTTGTGGGAACTGTTCATGAAGTTAATCTGGACAGTGGCGCAATTCCACTAGAAGCATTTCTTCTTGGATATGAAATTCATCTGGGTCTCTAAGAATTCTGAATTCAAAGTTATGGAGTAAATTTTGATAGTTTGTCTTTTCAAGAGGGAATGCATAAAATTGCCTGTGGAATCAAGAAGCCAGTATTCCTCATAGGAAAGGCAGGATAAGAAACCGTACTGATGAGGTGAGACTATGTGAGCTCTACCATCCTTTCCCCCTAAAGAATTTTGAGTAGAGTATGAATCAATGGTCAACAGGTGCTAGGGATTCTGATCATAGAAAGAAACCAACTTCATGTAATTCCCAATGATTATTACATCTAGTCAAGTCACTGAACATCATGTATAATTGATGTAAACCACTCAAGTGAATATCAATGTACTTAGAACAGACCCATACATCTTCCTTTGGACTGTAGAGTCTTACATCACACCCCCACCAGTTTCTCCCATCGTGTCTCCTGCCATTCTCTCCATCATTCTCTGTATTTCATCCACATCAGTTCTCTGTTAATTCTTTGAAAATATCAAGCCTATGCCTCACTTCACTTATGTACTTTTCACTTCTCAGTTTACTATGCCTGGCATATTTTCCCACAGCTTTTCATAGCTGGTTAATTCTCAAGTCTCTTCTCAGCAATTACTGGAAAGCAGCATTTCAAAGTCATGCTCAGTCATTGGACTATGCTTTATTTTCTCCTATAGCTTCTTTCATTGATTGAAGTTCAGCTATATATCACCATGTATCTCCTATTTGTTTAATTTATTTATCTATGTTTATTGTCTGTCTCTCTATTAGACTTTAACTTTATCAAAAGAATAGGCCTTGCCAGTGTTTTCCAGAAGAAAGCCTGGCACAAAGTATGCGCCCACTTTTAAAATGTAGGAAACCAAAATGTGGGAATAATGTCGCTTCCAACCTAGCAGTAAGAAAAAGCTGGATAATCTACAAAATCTATCTTTCCTCGAGCCTATCACAGACTAAGGTCACAAGATAACAAACAAACTAAATTAGAAAATGTGATAAATCTTTTAAAAGGAGGATGAGACATACAAACTGTGTTTGACAGAGCATGAAAGAAAGAGATGGCCTCCATTATTTTAATTAATTCTTAAAGGCCAAGTGTGGGCTAGTGTGACAATTTAGAATCACGGAAAGCCCCAGACACAAGAGGAATCTGTACTAATTTGCAAGCAATGTTTTATGAGCCTCCACTAGGTGCTCCTGGCAAAGACTGGGGGCAGATCAAGACAACAAGAGGAACTCTCTCTATATGGTGCAGGCATGTAGGAGACTATTGATAGCTGTGGGGTCAGTAGACAGGCATAAAACATCATACACTTCCCTGAACCTCTCTCTCATATGAAGCAGGCTTAAGCCACTGAAGGAGAGGTAGAATATTTTTCTGCCCAGGGCTTAGGCAAAATCAATAACTTCTGAAAAAAAAAATGTGGAAGGAAAAGCTGTCTTTCCTGAAGGAGAGGCAGAAAGCATTTGTAGTTCTAGGATCCTGCATGGATACAAGCAGAAATCTACCATCATTGAGGGAGGGACAAGAAATTATCTTTTGTCCAAGAGCCTCCATAGATGAAAGGAACAGCCTGAGTATCAAGGGTGGGGAGGGGCAGCAACACAGAAAATGCCCCACTCCCGAGGCCCAGGTGCACAGAGTATATGTAAGACTGAGCAATGCCCATCTACTCCTACAGGAGAGGCCAGAGCATGGCACAGGTATGCAGAGACTGCTGAAAGGTGAGCGTGCAGCAAGAACATTGAGAAAAATCTTTGCAAAACCTAGACGTCACTCTAAGCACAAATTACCAGCAGCCCAATGAGAGAGAAACTTGAAGTTTATGGTAAGCTTGCAATACCAAAACACAAATCCAGATCACACCACCAACCCACCCGACACTAATGGGCTGAAACAAGAAGAGGCATGGCTATTTCCAGCCAAAAATACTATTTGTCTCTGCCTCTCCTGTCTTTTTACACATGATGTCTGGCACATAATTAAAAAAAACCTATGAGACATACACAGAATCAAGCAAAATAAAAAAAATACTACCACATTGTCAAGAAATAAGGCCATTGACAGAACTATACTCAGAAACTCAGGGATAACATAGATGTTAGAACTATTAAACAGAGACTTTAAAATCACTATGATAATTTATATTGAAAGATCTAGTAAAGAACAATAAACAACATACATAAACAAATGAGGAATTTCAGCAGAGAAATGGAGAGTTATAAAAAAGGAGACAAATAGAAATACTAGGGAAAAAAGAGGATATCAAAAATAAATAATTCTTATGATGCTCTTATAATAAGACAGGATATACATGAGCAAAGAATTAGTAATCTGAAAGATAACTCAATAGAAATGATCCAAACTGAAACATCAGGGGAAAAAAAACCAAATTACAAAAACCAAACAAAACATCCAAGAACTGTGGGACAATATCAAATGGTCAAACATGTGAATCACTGAAAAACCAGAAGAAAAAGAGAGAGAAAACAGAGTCAAATGTATATAATTAATGAGATAATGGATGAGAATTTCACCCAGTGAAAAACAACAAACTGCACATCCAATCAGCTCAGAGGACCCCAAACAGAAAACACACACACACACACACACACACACACACAGGGAGGGAGGGAAAGAGAGAGAGAGAGAGAGAGAGAGAGAGGACCCTCACACTGAGACAGATCAACAGATTATAATAAAACTGCTTTAAATTAAAGATAAAAAGAAAATATTGAAGGTACACAGAGATAAAGGAAACATTACAAACAAGACAACAAAAAATGACAGCAGAGCCCAGCCAATGTGGTTCAGTGGTTTGAGAATCAACCCATGGACTAAGGGGTTGCTGGTTTGATTCCTGGTTAGGACACATGTGTGGGTTGCAGATTCAATCCCCAGTGGGTGGTGTTTAGGAAGCAGCCGATTGATGTGTCTCTTTCATCAATGTTTCTATCTTTCCCTCTCCTTTCCTCTCTCTCTAAAAAATCAATAAAAACATATAAAAAAAATGACAGCAGATGTAGTCAAACTATGCAAGCCAGAAGACAACAGTGTAACATCTTAAAAGAACTGGAAAAAAAAAACACACAGTTAACTTGGAATTTTATACTCAGTAAAAATATCTTTACAAAAATAAAGAGATAAAAGTGTTTTGTTTTGTTTTTTCTCCCATACAAACAAAAGATGAAATCTTTTTTTTGTGGCTAGCTGACCTGAAGTGCGAATTAAAAAACATTAAATGACATCTATGACCATTCCTTCCTGGATGGGCCTGATCTCATCTGATCTTGGAAACTAGGTAGGATTGGGCCTGGTTAGTTCTTGAATAAGAGATATGCTAAATTGAATACTTCAAGCAGAAGAACTATAATACTAGATGAAAATTTGGTTTAACACAAAGAAATAAAATACACTTAAAATGAAGAAAATATAAAATGTATTTTATTTTATTTTTAATTGTTCTAAAGAATCATTGAAAGCACATGAAAAGATGCTTGACATCATTAGTCATTAAGGAAATGCTAAGTAAAACCACAATGAACTGCATTTCACAACCACTAGAATGATTAGTTAAGAAGTTAGATAATAACATATGTTGTGAGGATATAAGGAAATTGGTACCTTTATACACTGATGGTAGAAATGTAAAATGGTGCAGCCACTCTGAAAAATAGTCTAGATGTCCCTCAAGTAATTAAACATAAAATTGACATATGACCCAGCAATTCTACTCACAGGTACATACCCAAGAGAAATAAAAACATGTGTGTACACAAAATCTTCTACATAAATGTCAGCAGAAAATACTCAGATAAAAGCATGGAGGTAAAAAAAAAAAAAGATGAAAAATATGAGAAGGAACATGTGTGTTTAATCAGAATTACAAAAAGAGAAGAGAGCAAAAATTGGGCAGAAGCAATATTGGAAGAGATAATAGCTAAAAAATTTCCAAAGATTCAAGAATCTCTATGAAGCCTAAGCAGAGTAAATACAAAGAAAACCATACCTGGGCACATCACAGTAAGAAAAACTCCTGAAAACTGAAAGCAAAGAAGAAATAAACAAATAAAAAATTTAAAGACCAGAGAAAAAGGACTCATTTCCTACAAAGAAGCAAGAAAATGACTTAAGGCTGGCTTCTAAACAGAATTTGTGGAAGTGACATTGGAATGTCACTTTTAAAGTGTGGAAAGAAAGTATCAGCCAACTTGGAATTCATACCCAGTGAACATATTCAGATTTACAAATAAAACTAATATGGTTTCTGTCATACATAGAGATAACTGCTGTTAATAGTTTTGCATGAAAATTAAACTGAAGATATTTTAGATAAAAATAAAGTGAGGAAGAATAAAGCAATAACGGGAAGTCTTATGTGGCTAAAATAAGTGTAGAACTTAAGTATGTAAATAAAATAGCACAACATATGAGAGAGAAGTAAATGGAGATAACAAATATTTTATTTTGAATAATATCTTTAACATTCTTCACCTTTTTTGATATATAGATGACATTGCACCCCAAATCTACTGAATACATTTTTTTTCAAGTGTAAGATGAGCATTTATCAAATTGACTGCATTACCAATATGGAGCTATTCTAAAAAAATATCAGATGATTAAAATAATATAGTGCTTTCTCGGACCTCATGGATTTAAGCTAGAAATCCATTTTCAAAAACACTGGAAAATACTCAGATTTCTTGAAATTAATAATATACTTCTAAAGAATCCCTGGGTCAAAGAAGTCACTGTAATGAAAAATAGATAATATTTTGAATTGAGTGATAATAAAATATAATATAGATAAATTTGGGGATGCAGCTAAAGCCATTTATAAATAGAAAATTTAAATGCATCTATTAAAAAAGGAGACCAAAATTATTGATTGAAGTATTAATTTCAACAAATTAGAAAAAATATATAAAATTAAACCCAAAGAAAACAGAAGAAAAAAATAATAAAGAGCAGATACTAATGAAATAGAAAAGAAATATATAGTAGAAAAAATTATTACAAACAAATTCTTTGTAAAGATTAATAAAATAGAAACTCCCTAATAATACTGATCAAGATAAGGAGAGAAGTCACACATTACCAATGTCAAGAATTCAAAAGAGGACATCACTACAGATCCTACAGATAATTAAAAGGAAAAACTATGGACTGTATGCCAGTGTATTTGACAACAAAGATAAAATAGACACATTTCTGGAAAAATAGAGCTTGTGAAAACTGACACTAGAAAAAGTGAATCTGAATAATTTTTTGTCCACTAAATTTAATCTATTATTAAAAACCTACTGTGACAAAACTCCATGCCCACATAAATTCACATGAATTTTTCTAAACATTAAAGAAAGAAATAAAACCAATCTCACTGAAAGTATTTCAGAAAATAGAAGAGAATATTCTTCTCAACTAGTAGTATGAAGCCAGGCTAACTTTGATTTTAGAAACTTACCAAGGACATTCTAAGAAAAGAAAATTAAAGTCTAATCTTTTTATAAACATAGATACAAAAATTTTCAACAAAATATTAGCAGATCAAATCCAGAGAAACATAGAAGGATAATATAACATGAACAGATTGTGTTTGTTCCAGGAATGCAATGCTTATTTAACATTAAAGATTCAATCAGCATATTTATCACATAATTGGAATGATGGAGAAAAACTATGTCATCATCTCAATAATTGTAGAAAAATAATTTAATCAAATATAATATCAGTTTGCAAAATTTCTTAGCAAACCAGGAATAGATAAGAATTGCCCTAATCTAATGAATGGATTTCTTATAAAAACCTTTCAGCTAACATAATTAATACTGAAATATTTAGAGTTTTACCACTGAGTAGCAAAGCAAAGATATCTGCTATTACATTTCTATTAACATTATTCTGAAGTCATAACCAAAGCAAGAAAAGAAAGAGAGAGAGAGAGAGAGAGAGAGAGAGAGAGAGAGAGAGAGAGAGAGAGAGAGATGAGGCCATTAGGATGGTGTGTTCATTTTCTCTGCTGTAACAAATTTTTACCCACTTGATGGTTAAAACAACAAAAATGTATTCTCTTGGTTTGTAGAATAGAAGTTCAAAATTTGTCATGATTATGCTCCCTCTGGGGACTCTAGCAATATTTATTCCTGTTTCTTCTAGCTTCTAGTGGTTCACTCAGCATTCCTCGGTGTGTGGCTGCATCACTCCAATTTCTGCCTCCATGTTCATATCAGTTTCCCCTCTGTGTTATCTGCCTTTTCTTCTTTCTTATAAGGACATTCCTGATGACATTTAGGGCACATCCAGATTATATAGGACAATTTCCTTAGCTCAAGATCCTTAATTTAATTATACCTGCAAATAATCTTTACCTAAATAAGGTAGCATTTACAAGCTTCAGGGGTTAAGATTGGACATCTTTGGGTGGCCGTCTATTACAGATGGAAAATGAATAAATAAAAATATCAATATTTACAGAAAATATGATTTTATAAATAATAAAATAACAGATTATATAGATAAACTTTAAGATAAATAAATTTACTAAGGTTGTTAGATACAAAGCATTATTTTACAATTAATTGCATTTAATATATAATCAACAAACAGCAAGAGAGTAAAGTTTTAAAAAGATACCTTAAACAATAGTATATAAACCTACCAAAAACCTAGAAATAAATCAAACAAATCACACACAACATTTGTACAGTAAAAACTACAATAATTTGAGAAGAAATTGAAGAAGACCTCAGTAACTAGAGGGATAGATCATGTTTCATAGATGACAGATTCAATAATGTAAAGAAGTCATATCTCCCTAAGACAAACTGGTATTAAAATGTGTATGGGAATAGAAAATGTGTATGGTCAATAATAATCAAAACAAGCTTGAAGAAGAACATTGAAGATGTAGTTCTTACACTAACAGATATCAGGACTTAATATAAAGCTATAATAATTAAGAAAATGGCATAAGTAATTAAGACATATTAGCATACTCAGGGAAAAAAATTAGCAGCCCAGAAAAAGACCAACACTAATATTACTCTTCCTTTAAATACTTTACCCAGAATGCACTTCTGTTGCCCCAGTCTCCCACACATTCCCTTCCTCTTTCCTGGCTCATTTTCCTGTAGCATAGACATTTAAAAAAAAATTTTTTTATTAGAGAGTTGACTGTACATTGACCAAAACTCTTCTACCATAATCTTCTGGAGAGAAAGGAGGAAATCTAGTATCTCTTTGTATGTAATAAATGCTAGTTGTCTCTGTAATTTCCCTCACAGAAAGGAGACCCTGCAGAGAACTTTCTAGATGATCTGATCCAACTCCCACATCTTCCTGAAGAACAAATCTCAATTCTGAGAGGCGAAGATACTTGCTAGAGTAATGTATGAAGTTAATGGAGGACCCAAACCTACATTCTAGGCAAGAAAACTTCTACATTGACAGTCAGGACATTCTAACATCCCTGACTCCCGGTGAAAAGCGCCATATGAAAAGCATCCCTTGCTCTTCGTGTTTTTCTTATCTTGCGATCTGTTTTATTTTAAAACCTGGAAGGTCTTCTCAGAATAGATTTTCATTTATAGAGTCAATCTTCCAAGAAAGGAGTGGAAGGAGAGGGAGGCAGAGAGGTCCTCTTCAGCATCTCTGAGCCTTTGAGCCCTCCCCCCTCTATTGGGTCTAAACCTTGAGCAGGGCAGACCTCTTGATAAGTGCTCCTGATAGTGCTATTAGGATGAGAGGGTGAAGAATAACAAGGCAGTACCCTGTAGGAGACAGGCTGGAGGAGCAGAATGTGACACCGGCAGTTGGCTGCAAGTTGAATGAAGGTGAAGAAGTTCCATCTTGTGAGCCGTGATCTGAGTTCTGAATTGCTTGTCCCTTTGAGATCCTACAGCTTATAAAGTTTATTTCAGTTCTGCACAGGGTGTCACAGGAAGGGTCATAATGCCGCCCTAGGAGAGTGTTAACAGACAGTGGTCCCTCCTCTTCCCTGACGTCAGTGCTGTGGGACAGGGGTAACCCAGAGGGCTCCAAGAGCATCAAGAATCCTGAGAAACAAAAGCAGCACCTTAATGGCCTGCTGACCCACCCTAGCCAGAAATGCTTTCTTTATTGCACACTTGGATGAATTAAGATTTATTTTATGAAGGTTCTTGTATTTTTACATCTTCAGTCCTGTTCCCTCTGGCATATGAACCATTGCACTCTGGGGTCTCTGACCCCACTTCTGCATATGTCTTGCCATACCTTTCTCTCATCAGAGTGTTGGTCTCTTTAATACATGGAAGATTAGTTCACAAATAGGCAATCCACCATCTCAGAAGGTGATTTCAAAGTGAAGTCAAGAAATTTCTCCCCCCGCCCCCACTCTCTATCTCCCTCCCTCCCCTTAAGCTTCTAACTTGGAGCTCTCTGGCAAACAATAAATTTGCATCTGGTGGCTCTTAAATTAATTGCCAACAATCAGGTGGGAGGGAGAAGAGCTGGGGCAGGTATCTCAGCACCAAGAGGCCCAGGCATGACAGATACTGGGAGTATTTCAACAGGAACAGAGCGAGAATTCCAGAGGTGGGAAACAAGACTCCTACAGCTAGAGAAGCTTAATTTAATCTTAAAATAAAATCCGAATCAACACAGGTTGCCTCAGAGAGTCAGCCAGGCTCCATTCACAGGAAATCTCTGGTGGGATAAGAGTTAACATCTGTTCCCTACAAAATACCATCTGGTTTCTGCTGTGATGAACAGGCCCATGTCAAGACAAGGTAGCCATGCAAAAGAAAATCTTATTTCCCCCTCTCACCCTTCCATAATGCCCTGTTGTATCTGGGAGAAAAGAGTGGGGGTAGAAAGAGTGGTGAGAAAATTTCATCACGTCAAACTGTCTCAATCCCCCTTTTTAATAGTTGTTGTGGAAAATGGAAGAAGTGTTTAAGCCCTTGGCCCATGTGTTTTAAAAATAATTATAAAATAAGAGAAGTATGCATTTCATGCATGAAGCATTTTAAGAAACAGGAGTATGAATTTCACAAAAGCTCATGCTCAGGGTAGAACACTGGCTAGTATTCATCATTTACTGTAAACCTCAACTTTGGTGCCTGGATTCCTGGGGAGTCTGTGTCTGTTTCTGCAGCCCCACCAGCTTTCACAGTTCATAGCCCTCGAGGATCACAATTTTACATTCTGGGAGAATGGGTCATTCAGGCCACACTCCCATAGTCCAAGGTACAACCATGGTGAGAATGGCCAAGGAATATGTTGAAGCTGAACCAGTTTCTTCTGTGAGTTCCTTTCTTTTTTCCTTTTAAGAGAATTTCAGGAAAGATTTAGAAGATTTTTCAGGAATCACAGGATTTGGGGGAAAAGTTCATCACTTATTATTGAAGAAGTGATTCCACAGTAGAACAGAATGATCAAGGGGGCAAGTTCTAGGGCTAACCTACCTGGCTTTTCTTCTCATCTTTATTACTTACCAGCAGTGTGGACTTGGGCAAAAATGTAACCTATCTATGCCTTAAAACCTTCATAGATGATAAAACGGAGATCATAACAGAACTTAGCCTCGTACAACTGTTGTATGTAAAGGAACACATTGCTGGTGAGTACATATTGGCTTGCTACATTAAAAACTTACGTGAGCAACTGCCTTTTGTTCGTCCCTTTAAAAATAGAATTGATCATATCTTTTCCATTATATGTTAAAACGATTTGAAAAGTATACAAATTAGAAAAGAGAAGAAAAAGCATTTTTGTTGCACCACTCAAGGGGAAACAGTAGTTAAATTTTGGTAGTTTCCTTTTAGTCTTTTTCTGACACAGATAAAAGAAAGAAAAGTCATGCACATAGTTGTGAATTTGCCACTGATGCCAGTCCAGAGGAAGGTACCTTGTAAACACAAGTATACTGATTGGCTCAAAATTGGACCTGATCTCATCTTGCCTGACACATTGTCCAGTGGTCGCCATGGTTATACCATGGAGCACCCCTGCTTCTCCAGCCAGAGAACAAGAGCCCCAAGGGGGAGAAGTGATAGGTTATTTATTTTATAACCCTCCTACTTTTACAAACATAGGTCCAGGCATATGATAGATCCTCAAAAAATAGTTGTAGAACAAGATAGAGAAGTCATGAGGTTTATTATTGTTATGGTAGCAATATTGAAAACCTTAGCTAAGGCAGGATCAAAACCTTGTTTGCTGAAATAGCTGATGTTTTTAAGAAATAACAGTTACTCTTAATAAATTCTAAGAAGTATTCTGTCTTCTGGCTTACATTTTGAGGGCAAACTTTGGTTCTACGAGGGATAGCACTGAATCTTCAGAACTGGTTTGAAGATTTTCACAGAGGATAGAGATACTTGAATAGCCCAGACCAAAAGTGGTGCTTGTTAAACTTTGTAAGGGCCCAGCTTGGTGGGATGATGGAGGAAGGACACACCTCCTCAGCTGGCCTCAGCAGGTGGGATGGTTCACATAATCTGATTGATCTCACCCTGGATAGTCTGGCAGAATTGGATCTCACACAGAAGATAGTGTGTTTGTATTGGGGTCCACCTCTTCTTCCTCTCTGGGTGGTACACCTACTCCTAAATACCCAGGCCCATTGAGGCACTTCTGCCCAATCCAGCACTGATTTTAGGAAACCAACCTTTGTCTGTCATTTACATTTTAGCAGGAATGTACCACTGTGCTCCTTCCCCCAGGTGGATTAATTCTTTAAGCTTCATCTGTCACTATGGAAAAGGCATTTCTCTCTCCCATGGCAGCCAATAGGGAAGGGGAGAATTTGAGGAGCATAGATCCACCCCGGGTCCTGGAGTTGTACTATAAAGTTGGTCACTTCATTATGCCTGCCCTTGCTCCTCCTTATCCCAGTTCTTCTAGAGCCCTCCTCCTAATAACCTATACTTCAGCATTTTTTCTTTCTTGGAACCATAAAGCTGCAAATATTTTCTCATTGGATCTTAACAATAACTAGTACAGCTGGTAGAGAAGAGACTTATATTATGTTCGTGATGCAAGAGACTCATTAATTTTCTCATTGGATCTTCACAATATCTAGTAGAGTTGGTTGGGAAGAGACTAATATTATGCCCATTTCGCAGATGAAGAAATTAGGATTTTTATTTTTTTTTAACTTTTTTATTTTTGTGTGTGTGATAATGTAATTGTTATATTTTCCTTTTTTATTGTTGAAAGTATTACAGATGTCCCCCTTTTCCTTTTTTCCCCATTGACCCCCCTCCTTCCTGCTCCCATCACCTCCCGCTTTTCCCAGCCTAATGTCTGTGTCCATTGATTATGCATATATGCATATAAGTTCTTTGGTTTATCTCTTCCCATCCCTCCCACCCCACATCCCTCTGAAGTTTGTTAGTGTGTTCCCTACTTCTATGACTCTGGATCTCTTTTGGTCAACAGCTTATTTTGTTCATTATGTTCCATAAATAAGTGAGATCATGTGGTACTTGTCTTTCTTTGACTGGCTTATTTTGCTCAACAAAATAAGGTCCCTCCATGTCATCTCAAAGGGTAAGAGATCTTTTGTTCTTACAGCTGCATAGTATTCCATTGTGTATATGTACCACAGCTTTTTTCCCCTACTCATCTACTGATGGGCACTTGGACTGTTTCCAGATCTTAGCTATTGTAAATAGCTCGGATATGAACATAGGGGTGCATATATTCTTCCTGATTGGTGTTTCAGCTTCTTAGGATATATTCTAAGAAGTGGGAACACTGGGTCAAATGGCAGATCCACTTTTAATTTTTTGAGGAAACACCATATTGTTTTCCATAGTGGCTGCACCAGTCTGCATTCCCACCAGCAGTATGCTAGAGTGCCCTTTTCTCCACATCCTCACCAGTACTTGTTGTTTGAGGATTTGTTGATGCTAGCCATTCTGGCAGCTGGGAGGTGATATCTCATAGTTGTTTTAATTAGCATCTCTCTGATGATTAGAGATTTTGAGCATTTTTTTTTCATACGTCTCCTGGTCATTTGTATGTCCTGTTTGGAGAAGTGTGTATTCAGGTCATATGCTTATTTTTAAACATTTTTTTTTTAATCCTCACCCGAGGACACTTTTCCATTTTTTGTTCAGATAGAGTGGGAGGGAGAGGGAGGGAGAGAGAGGAAGAGAGAGAGGTAGAGAAACATCGATGTGAAAGGAGCACATCAAGTGGCTGCCTCCCGCACGACCCCAATTGGGACCGGGGACAAACTGCAACCGAGGTACATGCCCTTAGTGAGAACCAAACCTGGGTCTCTCTGGACCGCAGGCTGACGCTCTAACCGCTGAGCCAAACCGGCCAGGGCCATATGCTTATTTTTAAATTGGATTCTTTGTCTTCCTTTTGTTGAGTTGTATGAGTACTCTATATATTTTGGCTATTAACCCCTTATCTGATGTACCATTGGCAATATGTTCTCCCATGCAGTGGGTTCCCTTTCCATTTTGATGCTTGTTTCTTTTGCCATGCAGAAGTTCTTAGTTTGATGTAGTCCAATTTATTAATTTTTTCCTTTGTTTCTCTTGCCCTAGGTGATGTATCAGTGAAAATTCTACTACATATGCTGTCTGAGATTTTTCTGCCTACATTTTCTTCTAGAATTTTTATGGATTCATGAGTCACATTTAAGTCTTTTATCCATTTTGAATTTATTCTTATGTATGGTGTAAGGTGGTGGTCTAGTTTCATTTTTTTTTTTTTTTTTTGCATGTAGCTGTCCAATTTTCCCAACACCATTTATTGAAGAGACTGTCTTTTCTCCATTGTATACTCTTGCCTCCATTGTTGAATATTAATTGTGCATACTGTCTTGGGTCAATATCTGGGTTCTCTGTTCTGTTCCATTGATCTACATGCCTGTTCTTGTGCCAGTACCAGGCTGTTTTGATTACAATGGCTTTGTACCATAACTTGATATCTGGTATTGTGACTCCTCCTACTTTATTCTTCTTTTTCAAGATTTCTGTGGCTATTTGAGGTCTTTATGGTTCCATATAAACTTTTGAAGTATTTGTTCTAGATCTGTGAAATATGCCATTGGTACTTTAATAGGGATTGCATTGAATCTTTAGATTTCTTTGGGTAGTATGGACATTTTAATGATGTATTTTTCCAATCCATGAACATGGTATACGTTTCCACTTTTTTATATTTTCCTCTATTTCTTTTTTCAATGTCCTGTAGTTTTCTGAGAACAGATCTTTTACCTCCTTGATGAAGTTTATTCCTAGGTATTTTATTTTATTTTTGTTGCAATTGTAAGTGGGATTGTTTATTTTGTTTGTTTGTTTTGTTTCCTGTTCTGAGTGTTCATTATGGTGTATAAGAATGCCATCAATTACTGGATGTTAATTTTGTATTCTGCTACTTTGCTAAATTCATTTATTACATCTAGTAGATTTTTGGTGGAGTCTTTAGAGTTTTTTATGTACAATATCATGTCATCTGCAAATAATGACAGTTTCACTTCCTCCTTTCCAATTTGGATCCTTTTTACTTTTTCTTCTTGTCTAATTGCTCTGCTGAAGACTTCCAGTACTATGTTAAATATAAGTGGCAAAAGTGGGCACCCCTGTCTTGTTCCTGTTCTTAAAGGAAATGCTTTGAGTTTTTGCCCATTGAGTATGATGTTGGCTGTAGGTTTTTCATATATGGTCTTTATTATGTTGAGATGTGATCCCTCTATTCTCACTGTGCTCAGTGTTTTTATCAGAAATGGGTGCTGCATTTTGTCAAATGCTTCTTCAGCATCAATTGATATGATCATGTGGCTTTTATCTTTCATTTTGTTTATGTGGTGTATCACATTTGATTTGTGAATATTGTACCAGCCTTGCATTCCTGGAATGAATCCCACTTGGTCATGGTGAATAATTTTTTCAATGTGTTGCTGGATCTGATTTGCTAATATATTTTTTAAAGGATTTTGGCATCTATGTTCATCAGGATATTGGCCTGTAGTTTTCTTTCCTTGTAGTGTCTTTATCTAGTTTTGAAATTAGGATTATGCTGGCCTCATAAAAAGAGTTTGGAAGTCTTCCTTCTTCTTGAATCTTTTGGACTAGTTTGAGGAGAATGGGTATTAGTTCTTCTTTGAATGTTTGGTAAAACTCCCCCATGAAGCCATCCAGACCCAGATTCTTGATTACAGCTTCAATTTCCTTAGTTGTCATTGGTCTGTTCAAGATTTCTATTTCTTCCCGGTTCAGTTTTGGGAACTGTGGAATTCTAGAAATTTATCCACTTCTCCTAGATTGTCCAATTTTTTGGCCTATAATTGTTCATAGTATTTTTTAATGATCCTTTGTATTTCTGTGGTGTCAGTTGTTACTTCTACTCTTTCATTTCTGATTTTGTTTATTTGGGTCCTCTCTCTATGTTTCTTGGTGAGTCTGGCTAAAGGTCCATCAACTTGTTTATCTTTTCAAAGAACCAGCTCTTTGTTTCATTGGTCTTTTGAATTGTTTTTTTTTTTTTAGTTTCTTTGTCATTTATTTCTGCTCTGACCTTTACAATTTCTTTCCTTCTATTTGCTTTGGATTTTTCTTTTTGTTTAGTTTCCAGGTCTTTAAGTTGTAGGGTTAGATAGACTATTAGAAATTTTTCTTGTTTCTTGATGTAGGCCTGTAATGCTATGAACTTCCCTCTCAGGACTGTTTCAGTGTCCCACAGACTTTGTGTTGTTGTGTGTTAATTTTCATTGGTTTCCAGGAAGTTTTTTATTTCTTCCTTGATCTGCTTGGTAACCCATTCATTGTTTAACAACATGCTATGTAGTCTCCCTGTGTTTGAATGTTTTTGAGTGTTTTTATTGTAATTGATTTTTAGTTTCATACCATTGTGATCTGAGAAGATGATTAATATGATTTCAATCTTCTTGAACTTGTAGAGACTTAGTTTGTGTCCTAACTTAGTTTGTGGCCTGTCTTTGAAAATGTCCCATGTGCACTTGGGAAGAATGTGTGTTCTGCAGTTTTGGGGTGTATTTCTCTGTAGGTATCTATTAAATCCATTTTATCTAGTGCATCATTTAGAGTTTATGTTTTCTTGCCAATTTTTTGTCTGGAGGATCTATCCAGTGATGTCAGGGGCTGTTGAAGTCCCCTGCTATGATTGTATTGCTGTTGATTTCTTCTTTGAAGTTCTCCAGAAGTTTTTGAATATATTTGGTGCTCCTATATTAGATGCATATATGTTTACCAAAGTTATATCCTCCTGTTGGATATATCCTTTCAATATTATGTAGTGGCCTGCTTTGTCTCTTGTTTTGGCCTTCATTTTGAAGTCTATTTTATCAGACATAAGTATTGCTACCCTAGCTTTTTTTATATTTCCATTTACTTGGAAAAATTTTTTTCCATCCCTTTACTTTCAACCTGTGTGAATCTTTTGTTGTGAGGTGGGTCTCTTGTAAACAACACATATATAAGTCATGCTTTCTTATCCAATCAGCTACTCTGTGTCTTTTGATGGAAGTGTTTAATCTATTTACATTTAAGGTTATTATTGATATGTACTTATTTATTGTTCTTTTTATTTATATTATGACTATGTTTCTCTCTCTATTTTCTCTGCTTATTATAGCAGTCTTTTTAACATTTCTTACAGTGCTGGTTTGCAGTGCTAATATATTCTGTTAGCCTTTTTTTTTGGTCTGGGAACCTTCTATTTTGAATGATAGCCTTGCTGGATAGAGTACTCTTGGATTCAGATCCTTGTTTTTCATGACCTTGAATACTTCATGCCATTCCCTTTGTGCTGTAGTGTTTCTGTTGAGAAATTAGCTGATAGCCTTATGGGGGTTCCTTTATATGTATCCTGTTGCTTTTCTCTTGCTGCCTTTAAGATTCTCTCTTTGTCTTTTTAATTATGATGTGTTTTGGTGTCAGCTTCTTTTGGTTCTTCTTACTTGGGGTTCTCTGTGCTTCCTGAACTTGTATGCTTTTTTCCTTCACCAAGTTAGGGAAGTTTTCTGTCACTATTTCTTCAAATATGTTCTCTAAACTTTGCTCTTTTTCTTCATCTTCTGGAACTCCTATGATGTGGATGTTGTTACATTTTGTATTGTACCACATAAACTGTCCTCCTGTTTTTTTTTAATCGTTTTTTCTTTTTGGATCTCTGATTGGGTGATTTTTTTCTACCCTGTCTTCCAATTTGCTGATCTGATTCTCAGCTTCCTCTAGTCTGCTAGTTATTCCTTCCAATGTGTTCTTTATTTCTGCTATGTCATTGTTCATTTCTGCTTGTTGGTTTTTTATTTTCTGTTAGTTGATTTTTATTGTTTCTTTATCTTTATTCCTGCTGTTGAGCGTCCTCATAATCATTACTCTGAACTCTACTTCTGATAACTTGCTTAACTCCTTTTCATTTAGCCCTTCTTCTGTACAATTCTCTTGTTCTTTCATTTGGGATTTGTTTCTTTGTTGCACCATTTTGGCTGTCTCAGCAGAGTTTGGAGCCTGCCAAATTTTCCCTGTGAGTGTCAGTGTTCCACTGATTGTGGCTCCCTCTACTAGGTTTGGATGAGTATGGAAGGGAACATGCTAAACAACAGTGTCTAGTCTTACTTTCCTGGGTAGAGTTGCAGGCCAAGCAAAGATTCAATTACCCCAGAGCTTTTGCCTACAGGCTATTAATCTCAGTTACTTAATGAGCCTCAGTTTGTAGCTCTCAGCTGAATGAAAAATCCCACAGGTGGGCAGGGTAAGAGGATTTCCTGTGGGTGGGGCAATTGCTTTCCCCTTGGCTAAAGTTGCTTTGAGAAGAGAATGGTTTCTGCAATGTGGGTTAATGGCTCAGTGCAGGAATCCATGCCTCAGCCTTCACAGCTGAGTCCCAGAGCCACAACATCTAACAGTGAGAGTCAAGTCCAAGGCTCAAAGCCTTCAGAATCTTGTTACTGCCTACTGACTTGCTGGTAGTCTCTGGCTATTAGTGAGCTTCAGGTTGCACTTCTCAGGGCTGGGTGGTGTTAAATTCACGAGGGAGGGGCAGTTGCTTCTCCCCTGGGCTAAAGCGCTCTGGGAAGAAGCTTCTTGAGTAAGATGGCTACTGTCTTGTGGAGCAGTGACTCAGCATAGAGCTCCTGATGGCCTCCTTCCAAGCTCTCTCCCCAGTGCCACGAACCCCTGACCCTCCTAACATAGTTCCAGCCCAGTCCACCCTCCCTCTGCTGGAGTCCAAGGTGAGTGGCTTTAGCTGTAATTTAGTGCACTGGCCCTTCAGGGAAATTCCAGTGTTCCCTGCAACTTTCCCTGCCAGACAAAACCTCTGCTCTTGTGATTTTTCTCAGCCTTTCGCTGTTCCGCCACTCTGTGCTAGGGAGTGAGCTTGGGGATTTAAACCCTGACTTCTCAGAGGGAACTGCTCACAGCTAAGCCAGCCCTCAGCTGCTGCCTATGGGCACCCAGCCTGCCCTTTCACACCTCTACATCTCCTATCACTCTCAATTTGGGGTCCTCTTTACATTCCTGGTTATAAGGGTTCTCTCCAGCTCTCTTCAGTTGGTTTGTCCAGATAACTTGTCTTTATTTTAGTTGTAATTCCAGTTTGGTCCTGGGAGATGGTCTGTGTAGCTTTCATTCACTCCGCCGCCACTTTCTTCTCTTGAAATTAGGATTTTTAAAGAAGGATTGCCAAAGGAAAGGTACTTAGGGTTTAGTGGCAGAGCCAGGAGTAGAATCCAAGTGCCCTGACGGGCCCAGAACATTTTTCTCACTGGCACATCGCTATGGTGAGGTGATGTCCGAAGTTAGGACTAGTAACCCTTTCTTAGGGTTGTGTCTTCCCTGCCTTTTATTCAAATAAGGACCAGGTTTTGGTGGAAGAGGTTTTTTGAGTGCAGTGAAATGGCACTCACCAGCACAGGCCTGCCCACAGGTGAGAACAGAGGTGTTGAATTGGTCAGGTAGCCAGAACTAACTGTATCTGGCCTCTGTCAGATTCCTTCAGTGCCTGAAGGAATCTAGGACTTCTTTCTAGTGCTGGTAGATATTTTTTCCTAACACTTGAGAGAAATGAGCCCTTGCATGTGTAATCTAACTCTCTCCTTAGTAATTCCAAGTCAAAATTGACGTTGTTATAGTCTATATTTACTGTTTGTTCACTTTTTCTTATCTGTGGTCTCCAGGGCATCAGTGCTACTGATATTTGCTAAGAGTGAGGGACTATGGAGAGAATCTATAAGGTGGGCTGTGTTCATATGGGATAGCTGTTATGCATCCTAATCTGTTAACTCCAAAGCTGATGAAGTAACAAGAGCTACTACACTCTGTCTTCATTCAAAATTAGAAAGCCTGACCCTTATAGAAGACTTTCATCACTTTTTGCCATTTAATCAGCATCAGAATTATCCTGAAATATCTACTCATTGAAACCCATTGTGGTTTTTCATGAGGGCCTGGTCACATGAAACAGTTATTCCATTCAATAAAGATAATTGCTATAGATGAGGTTTACTGAGTGTTTTACTATGTGCTTCAATGCTTTGTACATGTATGTATTAGTCAGCATAGGCAGGGACATGCTACTGTAAGAAAATTGCCTTGTATATCAGTTTTTTATTGTATCATAATAAATTACCACAAATTTAGTGGCTTAAAACAATACACCTTTATTATCTTACAGTCTTGTAGTTCAGAAATCTGATATGGTTCTCACCAGACTAAAATTGAGATGTCTGTAGGGCTGTGGTCCTTCGGGGAGGCTCTAGGCAGAATTTCCTTATTTTTTCATATTCTTGGTAAAATCTAGTTCCTTGTGGTTGTAGGCCCCAGGTTCCCTTTCTACAGGCTGCTGCAGTCTTTAGCTCATGCCCCCTCATCTCCATCTTCAAAGTTTCAGTGTCTTGTTGAGTCTTTCTCACAGTGCATCTCTCCAACCTCCCTGAGAAAAGTTCTTTGGTTTAAATGACTCATGTGATTAGACTGGACCCCACCAGGTAACCCAGAATAATCTCCCCATCTCAGACTCCAGATCCTTAATGACATCTATAAAATTCCTTTTGTCATTTAGGAAATATATTCACAGAGCCCAGCAGATCAGGGTGTGATCATTTTTGGCCTGCTTACCATAACCTGAAATATCAGTGATGCAACAAAATAAGAGCTTGTTTCTTGCTCATGCAAAGTCTAATGAGTGTAATGCAGCTTCCCTCTGTCTTGTATTATATCTCTACCACTTAGGGCATATGACATTTAAATCAAATGCTACTGCTAAATCAAGTAAAGTGGAGACTATTGGATTAATAGCATGGCCTTCACGAGGGTAGTGATGGTGGAGAGAAAATGGAAGCCTGCTTCGGATGGAATCAAGAAATAGTAGGAGGAAAGTAAAGAGAAAGCATAGACAACAATTACAAATCAGAAAATTAAGGCTTGTGATTGTTTGTGAAGAGCCTGAAGTGGTCCGCAGAAACACGGAGAAGTTAGTGACGTTTGTCTAGGGGCCACTCAATTGGGATAAGAATTCTAGACTGGCACTCAACATCCCTGGGTCTAGACTCAAGCCAGTCATCTACTTCTCTGAATATTTACTTTGCTACATGCCCTTGGTATCAACCAATAATATATTTAAAGTATAATATTATATACATAAATATATTTATATGTACATGTTTAAAATATGTATCAACTATTTGTGAAATTGACTTGAACTGAATTAATCAAACAAAAATACAGTATTATAGGGCGTTAACAGAGGTTTAAACAAGGACTACTTATACTTGGGAATAAATTAGTCTATGTTAAATTAGTCCTACATTATATGTTATATGTTCAATTAGTTTTCTGCTATAGGAAGATCTGTCCTGTAAATGTGAGGGCAAAGGAGACACCAGCACATGATCATTATGAGGATAGGCCTGGGAACCCGCCACTCTTAGGCTTAAATCTCTACCTTGCCACTTATAGCTATGTGACCATGGTCAACTTAATTCACTTACCCCAGTCTCTACTTTGCCATATGTAAAATGAATATGATAAGATCCCTATCCTGTAAGTGGAGATAAATTCAGAACTCATGTAAAGCACCTGGAACAATGATAAATGATGATTAGTCATTGTTGTAATTATAATTAACTGGATTTGAAGACAATTTAGGGGTAGTTATGAGAGGGTGGAAGATTCAGAGAAGGCAGTATAGGAAAGCCTTTCAGTCAGGTATTTAAAAAATGGTCTAGAGGGCTTCTGGTCAAGATTACAGTATAAATAAATGTACTACTGGCATCCTCCCACAACCACATTAAAATTACAACTAAACTACAGAGCAGCCATCATTCAGAACTGCCTGAAATTTGGCTGAATGGAAGTGCACTGGGACAGCAGCTCAAAATGCACTATGGACATAGGAGGAGGAACTGAAGTGTCTGGCATCAGGGTGAGAGTGGGAGGGGCAGTTTTATCCCACACAGAAGTGCTAGCAGAGGCCATTGTTCCTTTTTTAAGCCTTTCTCCCATAGAACTGGTAGGCAGAGCCATATCTGAGTCTCCATTAACCTGGCTAGCACTGCTTGCCCCACCTTGGTGATTCCCTGAGACCCTAACCCACCCAAGCTGTTTCCACTGTATTTTCCATACCAATGGCATGTCTTGACTTATGCTTCACACTTTTCTAAAATCTCTCAAACAAATAGTATCTGGCCTCTGCAAGCCCTATACATCTCACTAAGTGGCCCCAGGCCAGGCACTAGTGGTAGTTGGCTTTGGTTCATAGCTTGACATCTCTTGGGCATCTCAAAACCCAGCACAAGTAGCATCCATCTGCAGATTGCTTGGTAGCCCATGCTGGGTGGCCCCAGGCAGAACACAGGCAGCAACTGAACTTGGCCTGCACCTCCCAAGAGGCCCCAGAGCCAGCACATCTGGTGGACAGCTTCAGACCAAATAGAAGCACAACTCATCCACCTCCACAAGTGACACACTCAAGAGGCAGACTCTGCAGCCACCAGAGTCCTGCTTCGTGTGGGCCCCTGCACAGCTGATCCTCCACAGTGATCATGGCCACTCTTTGCAGCCAGTCAACCTGAGGGTAAATTCCTCCCACTGATGTGCCAACAGCAATCAAGGCTCAGCTACAAAAGGAGAGTGTACATAGCCCACACAGGGGTTAGGGTGCTGCTTGAGTAAATAGGGAGGCTGTGTCACTGAACTCGACAGGACACCGACTACACTGGCCCATTCTACCAAGCCTAGGAGATGCAGGAGCTCTACATAATGCATAGAAACAAACACAGGGAGGTTGCCAAAATAAGGAGGCAAAGAAACATGTCCCAAATGAACGAACAAAATTAAACTCTGTAAAAAGAACTAAACAAGTCTAGGCTTGGGCTGTAAATGTGCCATCAGGAGGGGAGCATCCAATGGAGACAGATGCAGCTGCTCCCAGTTGACCTGTGAGAAAACTGAGGCCCGTGGTGTTTTAGTTTCTTTTCCAAGCTATGGCATGAGACTATAATAAATGGAAAAGTATCCTCAGGTGAGGATTTAAAAAAAAATAAATGAGGTTGAAAAATGGTGGTAAAATGAATGGGAAGCTACACAGACCATCTCCCAGGACCAAACTGGAATTATAACTAAAATAAAGACAAATCATTAGGAAAAATCAACAGAAAAGCAGCTGGAGAGAACCTCTATAACCAGGGATGGAAAGAAGACATGAAACGGAGTCTGGTAGGAAATGTGGAGGTGCTAGAGGGTGGGCTGGGAGCCCATGGACAGCATCTGAGGGCTGCTTTAGCTGTGAGCAGTTCCCTCGGGGTTAAAACTCCAAGCTGGCTCCACAGTGCAGAGTGCTGTCAGGGAAAGGCACCCGCAAAACACCTGGCTGTGATCACCAGAGCTGAAGCTTTGACTGGCAGGGAGAGGCACAAGGGAAAAAAACAGCAGAGCACTAAATTAACTACAGCCACTCACCTTGGGCTCTGGCAGAGGGGGGGCAGACGGGACTGGAACTGTGTGGAGAGACTTGGGAGTTTGGAGAGCTGGGAGGGCACCAGGAGTTTTACAATGAATCACTCCCTCATAGGACAGTAGCCATCTTATTCAAAGGGCTGTTTCCCAAAGACCCAGGGAGAAGCAAAAGCCCCTCCTTCAGCAATGTGACACCATGGGGCCAGGCCAGATAAATGCAAATTGAGGCTTATAAACAACTAGAGACTGCTGACAAGCATCTGCCCCACCAGCAGGAAATCCTCTTACCCTGAACACCTGAAGGATTTTTTCATTCAGCTGAGGGCTAAAAAACAAGGCTCATCAAGTAACTGAGACTAACAGCAGGCAAAAGCTAGAAGAAAATGGAACATTTGGTTGGCCTAAAAATCTACCATGGAAAGTAAGACTTGACAGTGGTGTTTAACATGGGTCTTCCCACACTCATCCAAACCCAGTAGAGGGAGCCACAATCAGTGGAACACCAACACCCATACAGAAAATTTGGCAGGCTCCAAAACCCACTGAGATAGCCAAAATGGTGAAACAAGGAAATAAATCCTAAAAGAAAGAACAAGAGAATTCTACAGAAGAAGAGGTAAATGAAATACAATTAAGCAAATTATCAGAGGTACAGTTCAGAGTAATAATAATGAGGAAGCTCAACAGCATGAGTAAAGAGCTCAACAGCAGGAGTAAAGCTATAGACACATTGAAGATCAACCAATTGGAAATGAAAAACCACCAAACAGAAATGAATAATGACATAGCAGAAATAAAGAACACATTGGAAGGAATAACCAGCAGAGTAGAGGAAGCCAAGGATTGGATCAGGGAATTAGAAGACAGGGTAGAAAAAATCACCCAATCAGAGAACCAAAAAGAAAAAAACAATTAAAAAACATGAAGACAGCTCAAGAGAACTGTGGGACAACATGAAATGTAACAACATCTGCATCACAGGAGTTCCAAAAGATGAAGAGAATAAGCAAGAGTTAGAGAATATATTTGATGAAATAGTGACAGAAAACTTCTCTAACTTGGTGAAGGAAAAAGGCATACAAATTCAAGAAGCACAGAGAGCCCCAAGTAAGAAGAACCCAAAGAGGCCCACACCAAGATACATAATAATCAAAATTCCAAAAATAAAAGGCAAAGAGAGAATCCTAAAGGCAGCAAGAGATAAGCAACAGAATGCATATAAAGGAGCCCCCATAAGGCTACCAGCTGACTTCTCAACAGAAATACTACAGGCCATAAGGGAATGGCAGGAAATAATCAAGGTAATGAAAAACAAGGATCTGAATCCAAGACTACTTTATCCAGCAAGGCTATGATTCAAAAGAGAAGGTGAAATAAAAAGCTTCCCAGACAACAAAAGGCTAAGGGAATATACTAGCACCAAACCAGCACTGCAAGAAATGTTAGAAGGACTGCTGTAATAAGCAGAAGAAATGGGAAGAAAAACATAACCACACACACACAAAAAAAATAGCAATAAATAAGTACATATCAATAATAACCTTAAATGTAAATGGATTGTACACTCTGATCAAAAGACACAGAGTAGCTGAGTGGATAAGAAACCATGATTCATATATATTTTGTTTACAAGAGACCCATGTCACAACAGAAGACTCACATAGGTTGAAAGTAAAGGGATGGAAAAAATTTTTCCAAGCAAACGGAATGGAAAAAAAGGCTGGGGTAGCAATACTCATATCCGATAAAATTGACTTCAAAATGAAGGCCATAACTAGAGACAAAGAAGGCCACTACATAATATTGAAAGAATCTGTCCAACAAGAGATATAACCTTGGTAAACATATGCACCCAATATAGCAGCACTAAAATACATTTAAAAAACTGGAGGATTTCAAAGGAGTTATCGACAACAATACAATTATAGCAGGGGACTTCAATAACTGCCTGACATCACTGGATAGATCCTCTAGACAAAAAATTAGCAAGGAAAATGAGACTCTAAATGATGCACTAGATAAAATGGATTAAATAGATATCTACAGAGAATTACACCCCAAAACTGCAGAACACACATTCTTCTCAAGTGCACATGGGACATTTTCAAAGACAGGCCACAAACTAAGTTAGGACACAAACTAAGTCTCTACAAGTTTAAGAAGATTGAAATCATATCAACCATCTTCTCAGATCACAATGGCATGGAACAAGAAATTAATTACAATAAAAACATTCAAAAACATTCAAACACATGGAGGCTAAATAGCATGTTATTAAACAATGAATGGGTTACCAAGGAGATTAAGGAAGAAATAAAAAACTTCCTGGAAACCAATCAAAATTAACACACAACACAAAGTCTGTGGGACAGAGTGAAAACAGTCCTGAGAGGGAAGTTCATAGCATTACAGGCCTACATCAAGAAACAAGAAAATTTTCTAATAGCCTATCTAACCCTACAACTTAAAGAACTGGAAATTAAACAAAAAGAAAAATCCAGAGCAAATAGAAGGAAAGAAATTGTAAAGGTCAGAGCAGAAATAAATGACAAAGAAACTAAAAAAAAATTCAAAAGACCAATGAAACAAAGAGCCGGTTCTTTGAAAAGATAAACAAGTTGATGGACCTTTAGCCAGACTCACCAAGAAACAAAGAGAGAGGACTCAAATAAACAAAATCAGAAATGAAAGAGGAGAAGTAACAACTGACACCACAGAAATACAAAGGATCATTAAAAAATACTATGAACAATTATAAGCCCCAAAATTGGACAATATAGGAGAAGTGTATAAATTTCTAGAATTCCACAGTTCCCAAAACTGAACCAGGAAGAGATAGAAATCTTGAACAGACCTATAACAACTAAGGAAATTGAAGCTGTAATCAAGAAACTCCCAGCAAACAAAATCTGTGTCTGGACGGCTTCATGGGGGAGTTTTACCAAACATTCAAAGAAGAACTAACACCCATTCTCCTCAAACTATTCCAAAACATTCAAGAAGAAGGAAGACTTCCAAACTCTTTTTATGAGGCCAGCATAATCCTAATTCCAAAACTAGATAAAGACACTACAAGGAAAGAAAACTACAGGCCAATATCCTGATGAATATAGATGCCAAAATCCTTAACAAAATACTCGCAAATCGGATCCAGCAATACATTAAAAAAGTTTTCACTATGACCAAGTGGGATTCATCTCAGGGATGCAATGCTGGTGCAATATTTGCAAATCAATAAATGTGATACACCACATAAACACAATGAAAGATAAAAACCATATGATCATATCAATAGATGATGAAAAAACATTCAACAAAATCCAGCACTCATTTCTGAAAAAACAAAACAAAAAAAGTTCAGCAAAGTTGGAATAGAGGGATCATATCTCAACATAATAAAGGCCATATATGAAAAACCTACAGCCAACAACATACTCAATGGGCAAAAACTAAAAGCATTTCCCTTAAGAACAGGAACAAGAAAGGGCTGCCCACTTTTGCCACTCTTATTTAACATAGTACTGGAAGTCTTCAGCAGAGCAATTAGACAAGAAGAAAAAATGAAGGGATCCTAATGGGAAAAGAGGAAGTGAAACTGTCATTATTTGTAGATGACATGATATTGTGCATAGAAAACCCTAAAGACTCCATCAAGACTACATTACAAGACTACATGTAATCAATTAATTTGGCAAAGTAGCAGGATATAAAAGTAACATCAAGAAATTGAAGGCATTCTTATACACCACTAATTAACTCAGAGAAAGAGAAATTAAGGAAAAAAATCCCATTTACTGTTGAGGCAAAAAAATTAAGATACCTAGGAATAAACTTAACCAAAAAGTAAAGGACCTATTCTCAGAAAACTACAGGACATTGAAAAAATAAATAGAAGATATAAAAAAATGGAAGCATATATCTTTTTCATAGATTAGAAGAATTAACATTGTTAAAATGTCCATCCTACCAAAGTCACCTATAGGTTCAATGCAATCCTTATTAAAATACCAATGACATATTTTATAACTAGAACAAATACTCCAAAAGCGTATATGGAACCAATAAAGACCCCAAATAGCCACACCAATCTTGAAAAAGAAGAACAAAGAAGGAGGGATCACAATACCGGATATCAGGTTATACTACAAAGCCATTGTAATCAAAACAGCCTCGTACTGGCACAAGAACAGGCATAGAGATTAATAACACAGAACAGAGAAACCAGAAATTAACCCAAGACATTATGCTCAACTAATATTACAAAAGGTGGCAAGAGCATACAATGAAGTAAAGACAGCCTCTTTAATAAATGGTGTTGAGAAGATTGGACAGCTACATGCAAAAAAAAAAAAAAAAAATGAAACTACACCACCAACTTACACCATACACAAGCATAGACTCAAAATGGATAAAAGATTAAATGTGACTCGTGAGTCCATACAAACCCTAGAAGAAAATGTAGGCATCACAATTTCAGACATCACATGCAGCTGAATTTTCACTGATACAATGCCTAAGGGAAGAGAAACAAAGGAAAAAATTAATAAATGGGACTACATTGAACTAAAAAGCTTCTGCACAGCAAAAGAAACAAGCATCAAAATGGAAAGGAAACCCACTATATGGGAGAGCATAATTGCTAATGATACATCAGATAAGGGGTTAATTTCCAAAATATAAATTGTGCTCATACAACTCAAAAAAAGGAAGACAAAGAACCCAATTAAAAAATGGGCAGAGGACCTAAATAGACACTCTCCAAACAGGACATACAAATGGCCAAGAGACATATGAAAAAATGCTCAATGTCACTAATCATCAGAGAGATGTAAATTAAAAGGACCTCACCTGTCAGAATGGCTGCCATGATCAACTTATCAAACAACAAGTGCTGGCGAGGATGTGGAGAAAAGGGGACTCTAGTACACTGCTGGTGGGAATGCAGACTGGTGCAGCCACTATGGAAAACAATATGGTGTTTCCTCAAAAAATTAAAAATTGAATTGCCATTTGACCCAGTGATCCTCCTTCTAGGAATATATCCTAAGAAACTGGAAACACTAATCAGAAAGAATATTATGTACCCCTACATTCATAGCAGCACTATTTATAATTGCTAAGATCTGGAAACTGCCCAAGTGTCCATCAATAGATGAGTGGATAAAAAAGCCATGGTACATATACACAACAGAATACTATGCAGCTGTAAGAAAGAAAGACCTCTTATCCTTTGAGACAACATGGAGGAACCTGGAGATAATTATGCTAAGCAAAATAAGCCAATCAGAGAAAGATAAACACCACATGATCTCACTTATTTGTGGAATATAATGAACAAGATAACTAATGAAAAAAATAGACCCAGAGACATAGAAAAGAGTAGGGCTCAGACTGACAAACCACAGAGGAGGGGGTGGAGGGAAGGGAAGTGATAAACCAAAGAACTTATATGCCTATATGCATAACAAATGGACATAGACAACAATGCTGTGGGTGGGGGGAGGGGGACGCGGGATCAGTAAGAGGGTGTCAATGGGGGAAAAAGGAGAAACACTGTAACAAAAACAAATTAATTTTAAAAGAAGAACTAAAGAAAATGAAGTTGAGCAATCCACTTGATGCAGAGTTCAAAACACTGGTTATAAGGTTGTTCAATAAATTTAGGGGAACAGTAGATGAACTTAGAGAGAACTTCAACAGCATAAAAAGGACATGGAAACCATAATAAAGAACCATTCAGAAATACAGGATACACTAACTGAAATAAAGAATAATGTACAGGGAATCAGCAGTAGAATAGATGAATTCAATAATCAAAACAGCAATGTGGAACATAAGGAAGCAAAAAACACCCAATCAGAACAGCAAAAAAAGAATCCACAAAAATGATTGTGTAGGAAACCTTTGGGACAACTTCAAGCATTCCAACATTCACATGATGTGGGTGCCAAAAAGAGTAGAGACAGAGCAAGAAATTGAAAACCTATTTGAAAAATTAATGATAGAAAACTTCCTTAACTTGATGAAGAAAATAGATGTCCAAGTCCAGGAAGATCAAAGAGTCCCAAACAAGATAAACCCAAAGAGGCCCACACCAAAACACATCATTATTAAGATGCCAAAAGTTAAAGATAAAGAGAGGATCTTAAAAGCAGCAAGAGAAAAGCAGTTAATTACCTACAAGGGAGCTCCCATAAGATTGTCAGCTGATTTCTCAACAGAAACTTTGCAGGACAAAAGACAGTGGCAAGAAATATTCTAAATGATGAAAAGTAAGGATATATAATCAAGATTATTCTACTCAGCAAAGCTATCATTTAGAATTGAAGGACATATAAAGAATTTCTCAGACAAGAAAAATCTAAAGGAGTTCATTACCACCAAATGTTACATGAAATGTTAAAGGGTCTTTAAGAAGAATAAAAAATAAGATTAAAAAATGTGAACAATAAAATGGCAATAAATATATAACTATCAAGAACTGAATCTAAAACACAAAATAAATGAACAAGCAGAACAGAAACAGACTCATAGATACAGAGAACATTTTGATGGTTACCAGATGGGAGGCAGATTGGGGGATAGGTAAAAAAGGTAAAGGAGTTAAGAAGTACAGAACGGTAGTTATAAAATAGTCTTGATGATATAAAGTACAGCATAAGGAATACAGTCAATAATATTGTAATAATTATGTATGGTGCCAGATGGGTACTAGATTTAATCATAAAATCAATTTATATAATGTCTAATCACTGGCATGTACACCTGAAACTAATATAATGTTGCATGTCAACTGTAATTAAAAAAATAATAAATAAATAAATAAATAAATAAATAAATAAATAAATAAATAAAGGATGGTCTGCAGGGATGTGAGTCTGCAGATAGAAGGTCTGTTCTAAGTCTTGATTGTAAGTGATAAAGAGGAGGCGCTGAATTAAGGCAGTGTTCATGGCAGTGGTAGAGATAGGATGGCTTTGAGATTTCTTTAGGAGGTACAATCAAGTCTTGGTGATGGGGAAGGGAAAAATTGAGGCTAGCTTCCAGGGTTCAAGTCTGGGAGACTGGATGGTGTCATCAACTAAGAGATGTTTTGTGAGAGAAAAAGATTAGCTCAGTGTGGCCCTATTTACTTCCAGATGCTGTGGGACCCACAAGTACAGATAACTATAATCCATTGGGTGTGTAAGTCTGGGCTTCTATTCTCTCCTTCCTGTTAAAAAAAAAATAATGATTCTGATAATATCTGTACAGGAGTTAGTAGTGGAAGCCATGTGTGTGAGTGATCTTACCCAGGGATAATATAGAACAGGGTTTTTGGTTTTGATACTATTGAAATTTTGGGTGGAACAATTCTTTTGTTTGTTTGTTTTGAGGGACTTTCCTGTGCATTATTGGATGTTTAGCGGTATTCCTGGCCTCTTCCAGTGCCAGTAGCATCCCCCCTATCCAGTTGTGAGTATCAAAAATGTTTTCAGAAATTACAAAATGTCCCTGAGGGACACAATTGCCCCGGCTGAGAATCACTGGTTAGAGTAAAGGCAAGAAGCCAAAGGACTGACCCCTAAAGTCCACCAATATTTAAAAGGAAGGCAGAGGAAGAGGAATTAGTATAAATAGTTAAGAGAATAGAGTTCTAAGAAGTGTTTGGAAAAGTCAACCTCTCTAGAAAAGTTACATAAAATATGAACAGCAAAAAAAAAAAAAAAAATTGAGATTTTTTAATTTGATTAAAGGGAGGTCCTTGGTGACCTTATTCACAGCACTCGTGGGGGCAAGAGCCTGGAGGTGGGGAATAAATGTAATGCATGGGAGTAGAGTTAGTGAAAGTAAACTCTACTTTTAATAAACTTGAGTAAGAAATAGGAGTGGGGAGAGCAGTGATTAAAGGGGTGAGGTATCAAGGGAGTGTCTTCTAAAGAATGAACCTTCTTATGTAGAGTTAGATGATGAACTCCTTGTAGGCAGTGATGGTATCTTATTTTCTTGAAATGTCAAGCTTGATTTATAGAAAAGGCTCAATAAACATATGTTGTTGGTTGAATCAGGAACTTATTTTGTTACCCTTTCTTGGACTGTGGATATTTTAAAAACAACTCCAGGAAGAAAATGATGTTTAACACAAAGGGATGAATCACAATGGCAGAATTTCAGACATGAGTCAGAGATATTTTGAGTGTAGACTTGCCCCATGTCTTCTAACCATACCACCTACTTACCTCACATTTTCCACATGAACCAATTGTTCCCTTTTTTGCTGCTATTCAGACTTTGTTCCCTAACTCAAGCTATGGGTAATTATTTCACACTTAATTGACAGTGACAAATGGCTCCTAAATTGGGTAGATAAGGAGAACAAATTTGGTGTCCTTGTCTTTCCTGGACTCTTCAGGCTGGGAGAGCTCGGCATGTTCCCCTGGATTGAATTGCACAAAATTGTACCGTCAATCTTAAGGATGTCTGCATGAGCTAATGAGATGCAAAGAGTGACACATCAAGAGAAAAAAAAAAAAGAAAAGGAAAAGAGCCCAACTGGAAAACCTCATAACTTATAATGTTGTCCTAAGGGCGGCAGCAGAGTACATAAAAGGAGGGGGAGAAACACAGTTAACAGCATGACTTTTGAGTGATGAGTTGTTGGTTTATCTACAGTTTATGAACATAATCTCCGCCTAAAACAATAAATGAGAAAAGGTTCTGAGAAAAAACTCTTTTATTTGAAGATGTAGAATTGTAGTTTTATAAAGTCACAGACAAAGGCAACATTTATTTTTATTTGGTTTTGACCATAGCTCATTTCTTCTTCTCACATAAGAATTGGTAAGCAGAAATAGATTATTTTTAAATTTGGCAACCAATGTCATTTACACCAATAATCATTCCCCATCCTAGCCTTTGAGAAGACATGACTTTCTGTGGCCTCACTCATGGCACTTCTTTATGTCACTTTGCCAGAGGCTGGCCACCTAGCAGTTGCTTAGTTAATGTCTATTAGACTAAAACAAAGTGGTTTCTTTCGTTGATGTGATTTAAAATAGGATCTTGAATGTGTAATTTGATTTTAAATAAAAACTCAGAAAGTTCAGGCTAGCATCAGGTGACGCCATTGGCCTTGAAGAGAACAGCTCGAAGGTAAGCCCCAACTTTTGATGTATTGCTAAACAGCCAGCTTAATCAGAATGCCTTTCCTGAAGCCCACATGATGAGCAGTGACATGCTAATTGAAATGTACTTTCCCCAGTGAACCACTTAACAATTTATATAAATATCAAAGCCCTGGGCTTTACTGTCAGTCTTTGTTTTGGAATGAGAAATTTATAAAAAACATATGTTTCCAACTGGCATTGACAGAGTGTTCTGAAAATATGGCCACTGAATCACATCCGACTTCTCTTTCTGCAGACACCGAACTAGTCAGGGTCCATTTCTCTGTTAATAACATCTCCTTTCAGAAGGAATCTACTCCACACTGGGGTTTCATTACTAAATTCTGGGGAGCTGTTGATAGTGGAGGTGGTGTGGAGGGAAAGAATGGTCTGGGAGAAAGAGTTAATATATTTAATATTCTAATTCTGGCAGATGAGAAAAGGGAAGCATTTATGAAACTACTGATCTTGTTGCTGGCTTGGTAACCCTAATGAATAATATTGTCTTCTCCGGTAGCCATTAGTCCCTTTCACAGGCAAAGTTCTGTGATTGTAAGTGAAATCCTTGAATCTGGAGACCTTCCTGTTTGAGTTGGAAGAGGGACAGTCAGACTGAGATCGTAAGTCTGGAGTTGAGCTGAAAGTGTGAAATCCTACAATAACTGTATCATTGTGCCAGACAGAGCCTCTTTTGTCTTCTTAAGCTATCTGACTTTCCCATAGGGTTTCTTTCCCCAAACATGCCTCAAATGGTGTTACTTAATGAAAAATGTCACTCAGGACAAGGTAGCTTTCACCAACCACCGTACATGGTGGACATTCTAGTAATTCTAGTCATATGGGAGAGCAGGACAGGCTTAGACAGCTTGGGAAAATGAGTTCTGAGAGTGGCACCCAGAGAACGGCCGGCTGGTGGGGCAGAGGGAATGGGTCATATGTCAGTCTGTGTCCTCCACCAGCCTCTCCAATCCATCTCAAAAATGCCACAGACCCTGAAACCCATGCAATTGTTTTGCTTCTAGTCTACATATAAATCTTTTAATTGCGTGTCCTAAGCCTTAAGACATTTATGTGGAATTGTTTGGGAAAAAAAAAAGGAAGGAAGGAAGGAAGAAAGAAACTTCTGATGGCAGCCAAGCGATCTGCATTTCATTTCAATTTAGATAGTTTTGCTCTACATTTTTTCCCAAGGTTTCCTGGATTTCAATAATATATCTTTCATCACCAGATCACCAAAAACTGTTTGTGCTGAGCTGTCCCTGGGGCTTTGGAGTGGATATCAGGGATTACTTTATAACTGGGAACTTATGAATTGTATGGGGTTTACAAATGACTTGTTTTTCTCAGTTTAATGGTCAAACCATGAAACTGATAACTTATTCCTGGAAGGATATGTGTATGATAAGTTCATGGGTCTTTGAAAACAGGATTCACACACACACACACACACACACACACACACACACACTCAAGTAGTTTTAAATAAGACATTAGCTGAGTAAATGAGCTCTGACTGCCACAAATTGCAGGCTTTAAAATGTCCATTTTAATGTGCTTTTATGTCTCTCTACCCTTGACCCTCCTATCCCAACTACTCTAAGAGCTTTGGGGCTGAACTTTATTTTAAACCTTTTAGCAGCTGTCATTTGACCCTGCAACCCAACCAGGCATGTGCCACCAGTGGACTTCCAGCAGGACCCAGCAGTGGAGAAGCCCAAGCTCCAGTGTTTGCTCACCTGCATCTTGGAGTCACTGAGCAGCCGTGGGTGCTGGGGAGGCGGGGTGGGGAAGGATGAGTGAGCGTGGTGCCTTTCTGAGCACATCTGTTTTATTTCATATCAGTCTGACGGCTGCTGTAGCAGGGCAGGGGGTAGCAAGCAGGAGGGGGGTCGAGAGGTGTGGGGTTTCTACAAAAGATATGTTTGGATTTCCATTTTATAGGGATGAAAGAACCTGTGTTTGCCAAATTGCAAGCCCATAGAAATATCCTGGGCTGGAAGCGGGGAACTGAGCGATAGCCTTTGGAGTGGAGGTGATTTATGGCTGACCAAAGGAAAAGCCCAGGTCCACAGCGAGGGAGGTGGGAATTGAGGAGGTGGGACGAGAAAATGAAAGAAAGATAGGAATTTTTCTGACTCTGTGAAAGCTTTCTCAGTATAACATTGTGATGAGTTAGGTATAAACGAATCAGAAACATATGGATTAAACTTCCCTTCAAGTGGGGAAAATAGTGGGAAGCAATAGTTGAGAACTATCTCAGCTGACTGGCAGGTAGAGGTCTTCCTGTGACGGGCAGTTAACTGAAAGCTGATAGTCAAACTGCTTTCACTGTTCCCAAGATGACAGATGTTCTGGGACTCACTTCCCACCCCTTCCTGCACCCCTCCACCTCCACAGCCATGTCTTCATTGTAGGTCTTTTTTATGGTCCTTCTAGGACCACCCTTTGGCTGTCATTGTTGTCGCCTTTTTAGTTTCAATGAATTTTCAACACACTGATTTTAATGGTGATTTTTTTTTTCAAAGACATAGATGAAAACTGCGATGTTTAAAGTTACAGCATCTTTTCTTTGGTTTGTCATTTTAGGCTCTGCCACAGGCATCACGCGCATGATGATTTTAGCTAAAGCGAAAACAGAAATTTCACTTGGAGAGTTTTCAGTTCTGTGGACATGTTGCTGGGTCGCTGCAGTGGTTCTTGGGGTGAGATACTCTGAGGGGAGGGTGGAGGAGGAGGGAGAGAAGCTTGCTAAGGAGTCTTCTGAGAGTCATCTCAATATGAGCAGAACATGGCTGCGCGGGTCCACCTCCACAGGTGATAACGGTCACATTTCCGGGGTACTGACACTGTGCTAAGTTCTCAGCTGTGCCCCTCATTTAGCCCCAAGGGTAGCCTTTGCAGGGAGAGTATATGACACCATCTTACAGATGGGAAACCGAAGCCCAGAGATGAATCACCTGTTTATGTTTACAAGGCTAGTAGCACCCAGGAGGACTAGGGTGAGGCAGATGAGATACCCAGCTCCCCAGGTGCAAAGCTTAAGAGGGCAACCTCAAATTATCCATATATATTTAAATATAAATTTTTAAAATATTAAAATTAATGTGAAATACATGGACACAGATAATAGTGTGGTAAAGGGGGAAGAGGCAGGAGTCCCGGGGTGGACGGGTCAAGGGGGAAACAGGGAGGACATCTGTAATACTTTCAACAGTAAAGGTAGATTTTTAAAAAAGTAATGCAAAATAACGTGTGATGATCACATTATCAAAACTTTGAATAAAGACAGAACCAACCCTGCACTTGCAAAGTCCTCCTTCCTACTCACCCCATGGTGCTCACAGCTTTTGGATGTGAGAAATTGTGACCCATAAACCCACTCCCGCCAAGTGCCTCTGCTGCCCACCAGCTCAGGGTCCCTGGTGCACACCTGGGAGAGGCAGTCAGAAGTGAGAAAGGACTGAAGCAGACAAGGGGTGAGACACAACCCATCCAGGAGGACAGGAACACCGTGGAATGGGGGGTGGGGGTGGGGGAAGGTAATCAGGTCGGAGGGACCAGAGCAGGAGCCGAAACCAAAAATCTCCAAGGTTGTGGAATAAACGAAAAAGGTAAAGAATGTGACTGGGAGGCTAGAGAAATTGTTGTATGTTTGCTGTGTGGGTGTTCAGACTTCCCACCTCTCTGAGAGGAAGGGGAAGCAGCCACCAGAAAGGCCACTTACAGGTGAGCCCACGGCGGCTGTGGGTGGGAGGGATGTGGGGCTCCCTGGGCCAGTGGGAGGGGGGTTAAGTTTGGAGAGACGGTGACGAAATGGGGAGTGGGGTGTCAGGAAGGGGAAGACGTGCGGCTGGCACAGAGCGGAGTCCCCCACCCCCACTTCAGAGAAAGTAGTCCCAGAGAATGGCCACACCTGAACAGCTACCCACCTCTCAAAAAGCTGTGATGCGGCGGCTGTCACTGTTACTGTTGTCTTTCTAGAGATGAGGAAGGGAGGCAGTGAGAATCCAGTCACTTGCTCAAACTCACCCACTTACTGCAGGGCAGAGGCAGAATGCGAGCCCCAGCAGTTAGCCCTTGACCGCCACGAGACCAAGATGGGCACGTAAAACCCTAAATCCTGCCTGGGCTGTCCCAGTAAATCTAAGGGCTGCGGAGAATTACCCCCCACCCCCGGGGTCGGGGCTGGGGCTGCACACGGCAGTGGTACCCTACTTTTCCATCAGGTGATAATGAACAGAAAAGCCTCTGGCGGCAGAGAGACCCGGGTGGGGTCCACTTGCACTCTCCGAGCGTCGCCCTTCTGGTCTGTAGAATGGGGATAGTGATATCTCTTCGCACGCAGCAGTTCTGAGGGAGAAACAAAAACATGCAGCAGAAGGAAGACAGGACATTTTCTAATCTGAGTTGCTCCAATACTTGTTACTATCATTCGGAGTGGACTAATCTTCCCTGTGAATATCATCTGCCTTGAGATATTATTCCAGAAATAATAACAGTAATAATAGCGAATGTTTATTGAGTGTTTATCAGGTTGTAGGCACTGTATCCACTCCTTTGATCATTTACATCAGCCTCTGAGGTAGGTACTGTGATATACTCATTTTATTGTTAAATTAGTTTGAGCCCTGGTGTCTTCGGAACTCGTTGACCACAGTGGGTTTGGTTCACCCATGATACATTTTGAGATTTAGGAGACATTTTGTTGTAAAGTTGCCTTAGCAGAACAAACTCAACATCTGCCCACCCTTAGAGCTCAGAGCAGCCCTGTTCCCTCAGTGGAGCCCCCAGTGACCAGCATAGGCTGCCACAATCCCCACTCACTCTGACTGTTGTAACTCAGCTGGCCAGGAACAGGTGCAGTCGTCATTGCTCTAGTATTTTCTTCTGCTTCCTTTCCCTTTGTGGATGATGTGTTGGCCCACAGGTCATCCACAACCTGGAATGGACACTCTGCCTCGTATTTGTCTTCATCACACCACTGATAGATGAATAAAAGAATACGTAGTATATCAGAGAATGTTTCATGACTTACTAGATCTGTTCATAGATCATTTCATTGAACTTAAATGAAATGTTTGTGATGTCCATTCTCAAGTGCCATCTCTGCTAGGAGAGCTCAGGGTTCTGTTCTATTTTATCAGTGGATTCATGTCCCTCTGCCAGAAAAATTATTAACACCCTCTAGAATCCTTGTGTGCTTGCCTGGGTAACATGCATTTGAGTGTTTGTCTTTCTAATCTTTATTCCATGAAAGACCTTAGAACTTATGCAGGGGGGACAACAGGGAGGATGTCAGAGAGTTCAGTTCCCATCTCTTTGGCCCAGTGATAGGATGTGAAAATAGCTCCTTGAGTCTTGGAGATGTCAGCATGCTGAGTGCTTGACAGGTAACGAAAGAGGATTGTTCCTACACATTATTTTTATGGGCTCATTGGCTCACATTGTGGATTAATAGAAATAAAAATCCTGTTTGAAAAGATGGCATCATACTTCCTTGCACCCTGAGAATAGTCAGTGCAAGCTGTGCCTGCGGGGGTGGAGGGTGAGCATGAGGTGGGAGCTATTGACTTTTATATCTCCTTGGGTAGCAGAAGTCTGTGAGGGATGAAACATAAGTGGCAGGCATGCCCCCGTTTCCCATTCTCTTATCTGTGACAGACATCACTAATCAATTATATTCATGTTTCCCACTTTGCCTGGTTCATCTCAGAATTCTCAATACAGTGCTCCAGGCAGTCACTTCCAATCTGATGGGGCTGGAGTGAAGAATGAAATTTATTTGCCAACTCTGTTCTTTTTATAGACAGGAGGATCATGTTGAGTTCAGTATTGTTTGATAGATAAAATGAGTCAACTTTTAAATGATGAAAAGCTCCATCTATACACTATATTACTGACTTCAGGAACATTAACTAATTTTTTGAGTTTTGTCTTACTCATCTCTGAAGTGGAGAAATGACAGATCTTACTGAACTATTGGAGTGATTAATGAGATTATATATTTAAAGTGCCTAGTAGAGTACTGGGGACATTCAGTAAATTGTCGCTCCTACTGTGACTTGTTTAGAGCCTTAATGAGCTTGAGAATCCATTTGGTTTATAACTCTGCATCTAGACAGGATCAAGCTTAAATCTGTCTCTTTTGGGGTATGACTCTTAAATGGTGAGGAAACTTCACCTGCGTCCTTCCTCGGTCTCCTTGTAAGTTTCACAAACACTTATATAATAATATGAACTGGCAGATTCTCCCATCATGGTTTTCCTTCAAATGGTCATTACTGTTGGTATTGACACAGAGATTTGAGTTTAATGGAGTGACACCAATCATCTGAATAAAATAGAAGAATCTACTCCAGTAACTAGAATGCTATTGCCTGCCACTGTCACCATGTTAATGGCCTTGAAATCGGTCACCTACTCCTATCCCATTTCAATTCACTCTCCCCACAATTCCCACATTTTTTAACATGCAGATCTGACAATGCCATTCTCCTCCATGGAGATTTTTAATGGCTGCTGTACCAGTCAGCATTCTGGTAAAAAAAAAATGACGGCTCATGGAAATGGTAAACAGGGAGTTCAATACATGGGTTATTTACAAAAGTGGGGATGGGGTAAAGGAAATCAGCAAGGGATGTTGGTTTATCCCCCAGGATAGCAACAGGAGAGCCATCACCACCCCTAGGCTGAAGGGCCAATTTGAGGGAGCAGCTGTAACTCAGGCATTGTCAATAGGGGTGACATCATTCCCAAGGGGGAAAATTGGTGGGGTATGAAAAAAAATTCTCTTTTTATATCGAGAGCACAGATATGCATAGAGTACATCAATATATACATGCCGTATGTAAACAGATTTCACTGGCAAATGATTAGGAAAAGAAAATGTTTAAAAATATTTCTTAGTCATGGTGATAATGAACAAAAGATTGAGAAGCACTGTTGTGGTTGAAGGATTGTGCCACCTAACATAATCTATGGCTTTATGTGAAAGAATATGGTGGTCACAACCTGCACAGAGGGAGCAGGGAGCAGATACCCCGACCTCACTCCTTGCCTGTCCTCTGAACATCTGCATGTATTTTCCATGGGCTGAGCCCATCTGGAAGCCAGAGCGTACTGAATCATATTGGCATAGACCATCCAGTGCAGCCTTTGGGGCCTGTGGCAGGTGAGGAAGGTAGAGAGTGGATTTAGAGGGACAGATCGAGAATAACCAAGAGCACTATCGGGAACTCTTAGGATAAAGGGCTGAAGATTGATTTTGGCTCATGAAGGTCTACACAATTGGATGCCTGCCCTGCTCTCTTCTCTTCCCCCTTTCACCTGACCCCACCATCTCATCCTTTTAGTTTTCCAAATGTTGAGTTAGTCCTGACTCAGGGCCTTTGCCCTGAACATGCTGTCATTGATGTAACATATATTTCTTTCCTTCCTTTTTATCCTTCAACTCTCAGCTTACATGTCCCTTTCTCAGGGAGCCCTCCTTGACCCCGTGGCAGAGATTCATTCTCTCCATTATAGTTTCTCCAAGGAGCACTCAGAGCTCCTTCTTTATAGCACTAATTATCATTGTAATTCAAATACTTATTTGTGTAATCGTTTGCTTAATTTGTATCTCTCCTGCCAGACAAAACACTTTATGAGGTGAGTGCCTAGCGCATAGAAAGAACTCAATAACGATTTGATAATTAGATACATACCAGAAGGAAATAAATACACCAAAGGCAAGAAACTTCTTTGAGCCACTGTCTGTTAGAAACATAGCTTTACCACTTACTAGCCGTGTTATCTGAAGCAAGTTGCTTAACCTATCAGAGCCCCAAACTTTACTCATTTCTGAAATGAGGATAATAATAGTAGCTATTTCATAGGGCTGGGGAGAGGACAAATAAGTTAGTACATGTAAAGTGCTTAGAAGAGTACATGGTAATTGCTCAATAAATTACATCATCGTCATCATCATCATCATCATCATCATCATCATTAAATCTTGATTGTGTAATTCTTCTATTGTTGACTGGCTGTTTGGGTGGCATTTACACTAGTCAAAGAAAAAAAAAGGTTCTGTTAATCTAAGCACTTATTCTAACCATATCATTTTTAGAACTAAGAACCCAAATTTCTTGATACGAAGTCCTAAAAACAATTTTGTTTTTTTCTTGTCGCATGCAGTGTCCCCCCAAAATGTACACAGGTTGTCTGTAGATTCTATCACATTTTGAAAATGAAATGTATTTTAATAAACACTGGCTTTATAATCATTCAAATTTATATATATATTTTTTGGGGGACACCCTATAGTTAGACTAGTCTAAGAAAAGTTAAGAACAAAATGAGTTTATCTTTTAAAAAGCAGAAATGGATTTTTTGCTGTCAAGATGGAATGTGAAGGCTTAGGTTGCTTGGCAAGTCCTTGTTTTGTTGATTTGCTCCCAAGGCATTGCTCCGAACTTGGCACCAGGTGAATTGGGGACAAAGTGGAAGACATGGTAGAAAATGGCGTCAGGATCCCTCTGGGCTCCAAGAAGCAAAGTCTTGGGGCAGTCAGAGTTGCCTTCAGAGAGGTTACTGGGAGATGCAGAGAGACCAGTTGAGGAGTTGCTAATCACACTGAGAGTGGGGACTGAGGAGGAAGGACTAGGAGGAGCCAGCAAAGTGACCGGACTAGTACCATGAGAGAGGAGCATTGACATAACCTGCACGAAGCACCCGATCATTCTTCTGGATGGTGCGTCTCCCGTCCAGTAACAATGTAACCAGACTGGGCATATACACACTGGCTTTTGCATGGAAGAATTTCAAAGCATGTTTTTCTGACGCTAGGTACAAGGTGAATCATGGAGTCTTGCAGTAGTCAGAATCTTCCCACTCTCTTTTAACAGTGGAGAAAAGTAAAGTCTAAAGAGGTCAAGTGACTGACCTCGAGCCATGCATTTATGATAGAATCAGAAGGTGATCTCGTGTCTCCCTGACTCCAGGTCTGTGTTATTACCTTCCCTGACTTTCCTTTGTATCCCACCCTTACTTCCTCTAATTGCCCTCTATTACAATTCTGACTAGAAATTAAAATTAATTCCCATAAAGTCACACAAGCAAACCAACCACGTTCCTCGAGCCACACCACTGAATGGGCATCCCAGACATATGACCTGCTCTCCCAGATCCATTTCTGGAGCCTGAGCAATGTCAGCACCATGTAGCCTTGATTTTTCTGAGTGACTCAAGCATTGGACTTGGGTGGGGCATGCATGGCCAAGCAAGCACTGTAATGGAGGGAAGAATTCATGTTTGCATCTGTGTCTAACCTCTTTGCACATCTGGCCTTGGTAGGCCTTTGGGAATTTGTTGGGGGAAGGGAAAGGGGAGCAGTGAGAAGTGCTCTTCGTGCTGCTGGAGTCAGGAGGAATAAGAATGAGAATGCCACTCTTCCAGAACTTGAAGAAAAGCAGTGGGTTTTGACTGCTTAGTGGAATGATGTCCTTGGTCTGAATAATTCTATTGTTAGATATTAAGGGCCTTAGAAGCGTCTTATAAGGCTAAACAACCAGGTTCACTGAGTCAGGACTTTTTCCCCAAGGAGGGCCACCAAGAGAAAGAGTGTATCCCATGCATCTTTAAAGACAAGGCTCGAAGAGCTCTAGTCTCCCTTATTAACCAGGAGTGGATTTATCACTCACGGACTCTTCCAGACCCTTTTAAAGTAGTGCATTTCTGTATCATCTGCAGGTGAGATTCTGTTTCTTTGGCCCATGTTGATAAAGTAGGTCTTCATTTCCCCTGTGACACTGGTGGGAAGTACTGTGACTTCAGAACTCAGGGAGTGAGTGGCTCAGCCCTTCTGGATTTTACTAATGTCCATTTCGTCTCTCACTGGCCTTTATTCTGAGAGTTAAAAGGTCTGTGTACTTTAATCAGACTTCATTTGCCTGTGTCTCAATCCTATTGATTATCAAATTCCTCTCACTTTTATCCCACCTCTTCTAAATGCCGAGGACAGAACAATGTGCGATATTGCCAGGTTAGTATACCTTGGGCTAGGAGGAAGAAAGGGGAAGTTCTCCTCTCTCGATTATTTGGCCTTCATGCAATGCTGCACAATTGGAAAATGTGGTTGTTGTTAGGATGTGCACCCTCTCTGTGCTATTAGAGCACAGAGCACTGATGCCATTGAGGAGGAAATTATGTACAATAATGCGTATTTCCTAAGTGCAGGTGGATTCCAAGTTTATCACCTTCCAAACAGTATTCCTTCTACACTGACATCAGTCAGACACCTGCCCCTCACTTTCCCAGTGCTGTGGGGCCACACTCTGGTGAACACATGGCCTTCTCTGATCAGCCCTCATCAGGGGATGAGACCATGATGGGGATGGCCATGGGTCTGCACAGGAAGACAGGTTTGCTGGCAGGCACCATTCTTTCTATAAGCAAATACTCACAGTGGCATCTTATAGTAATGTTTTCTAAACTTTTTTTTGGTCTTCAATGCTCAGAAATAAATATATTTTACATTACAAATCAATACATACACACACATCTTAAAGCAAAATTTCACAAAATAATACTCTTGCTAAGTGTGATAAAATGTAAAAAATAACCAAAATATGAATGAAAAACTATCCCCAAACAAACAATATTTTAAAAAGATGCTAGTTGTAGCACACTAAATTGATTATGACACAAAATACTGATACTGGCAGTTTGAAAACATTAAGCTATAGTACTTTTAGGTGAAGGACACAAACTTTCTCTTTTCATTCTTTAAAAAAAATTTTTAGCTGGCCGGTGTGGCTCAGTGGTTGAGCATTGACCCACGCACCAAGAGGTTACCAGTTCAATTCCTGGTCAGGGCACATGCCCAGGTTGTGGGCCAAATCCCCAGTTGGGGGCATGCAGGAGACAGCCAATTGATGTTCTCTCTCATCGATGTTTCTATCTCTCTCTCCCTCTCTCATCCTCTCTCCATAAAATCAATTAAAAAAAAGAAAGAAAAAATAAATTTAAAAAATTTATTTATTTTAGAGAGAGAGGAAAAGAGAGATAGGGATAGATAGATAGATAGATAGATAGATAGATAGATAGATAATATATATTTGTTGTTCCACTTATTTATATTTATGCATTCATTGGTTGATTCTTTTTCTTTTTTTTAATCCTCACCTGAGGATATTTTTCTATTTATCTTTGGACAGAGTGAGAGGGAGAGAAAGGGAGAGAGAGAGAAACATCAACATGAGAGGGATACATTGACTGACTGCCTCCTACACGACCCCGGCCAGGGCCGGGACGAACCACAACTGAGGTATGTGCCCTTGGCCAGAATCGAACCCTTGACTCATTGGTCCACCAGCTGACACTCTAGCGCTGAGCCAAACTGGCCAGGGCCGTTGGTTGATTCTTGCCCTGATGAGGGATCAAACCTGCAACCTTGGATGATGCTTTAACCAAATGAACTACCAGGCCAGGGCTCTTTTTTCATTCTTTTCCTTTTAAAATTCTCTCCCTCCTCCCTTCCTATCTGTCTTTCTTTCTTCCTTTCTTTTTATCTATGTTTGAGAAATGATTTTGGAAAGAGATTAAAGTATGAAGTTAGCAACATGCCAATTCACACTATTTCCCAGTCTGTGACTCATATCCTTGGTCCCAGGCTGTGAGTGCCTCCAGCTTTACTTGATGTTGCCAAATTACTCCCAAACACTTATACTACTTTACCATCCCAGCAGCAGTGTAGGCAAGTTCCCAGTCCCCATGTGCTTGCTTGGTAACACTGGTATTGTGAAACACAATGTTTGCTAATCTGGTGTGAAATTGTTCAAACAACTACTTTCATAATTATTAATAAAACAGAACATTAATGTGACATATATTGATCTATCAGACTTACTTATACATGAAATGACTTTTCATATTTTTGGTCTATTTTTCTATCAAGTATTTTATTATTAATTTATATTATTTTTGTATATTCTGTATACCAAGCATATGTATATTAAGCATTTGTTAGTTATATAAATAGTGAATATTTTTTCCCAGTATGTGAAGAGGTAGGAATTGCAATAACTTTTGCCCAATTGTTCCCAAATCACATATTAAACGGTCCCCCCTTTTCCCTCATATTTGCTGTACCATTTCTATCATTTTATGAAGTTTTAATCAATGCCTAGGTCTCTTTCTAAGATTTTTCTCAACTATTGTCCTATTTATCTTTGTAGCAATACCATACTGTTTTAATTACTATAGTTTTAAAATGGATTTTAATATACAGAAGGGCCAATTTTCCATCTTTTTGTTCAAATTTACTTAGCTACTCTTGCCCCTTAATTCCTTGAAATGGATTTTAGCATATTTTTTAAAACTCCATAGAACATTGTTGTTGTTGGTATTTGAATGAAATTATGTTGAATTTATTGACTAATCTGGGTAGGATTATCATCTTTTGGAACTTTCCAAATAACTTAATAAGGTCTCTATCTCTATTCAGATTATCTTTGATTTCTTTAATATTTTATAATTTTCTCCATTAAATGTATCGAAATGATCTTGTTAGACTTATTCCTAAATAATTCATAGTTTTTAAAAACAGAATATTATCTTCTTTTAATACTATTTTCTAGTTATTTTTGGTGCACAGAAATGCCACTGATTTTTGTATGTCAATCTAGAAAACTTTAGAAGCTCTCCTACTGCTTCAAAACTTTGCTTGGATTTTCTAACTAGATACACATATAAAGACTACATCATTGCTCTCAAATTCGTGCAGTGTTCTGCTGTTGCAAATGAAACCTGTGATTATTCATGTACAAACATTTGGTTTGACAAACTGACAATGGCCAGATGGAGGCAGGTTGGGGGGATGGGTGAAAAGGTGAAAGGATGAAGAAGTACACATTGGCAGCTACAAACTAGAGGGATGTACAGTACAGCACAGGATGTGCAGTACAGTGTATGCTGTGCACTTGAAACTAATATAATATTGAATGTCAACTATAATTGAAAAAAATTTTAAAAATAATGACAAATATCTGGTTTGACAAAAGTTTCCATTTCTCTTAAGTAAAGAGAGGGATGACTGGTCATATGGTAAGTATACATATGTTGCACTTTTTAAGAAACTGCCAATCTGTTTTTCAAATGGTTGCATGATTTCCTACTTGTTTTTACCTCTAGTAGTGTAGAAACATTCCACTGTTTGATGTTCTTGCCAACATTTGATGTTCAACCTTTTAAAATTTTAGACATTCTAGCCAGTGTATAGTATTTTATTGTAATTTAACTGGTATTTCTCTAATGCCTTATGAGGTTGTGTACCTTTTCACGCACTTATTTCTCATCTGAATGTTTGATTTGATGAAGTGTGTGTTCACATCTTTTGCCCAGTTTTTAAACTAAAATTTGGTTGTTTTCTTCTTATAATTACTTGTAGAAGTTCTTTATATATATAAGATAAAAGTCCTTTGTGCCCTGGCCAGTGTGGTTCAGTTGGTTGGACATCACCTCATGCACCAGAAGGTTTGCTGGTTCGATTCTGGGTCAGAGCACAAGTCTGGGTTGGGGGCTCCATCCTGAGCATTTCGGAGGCAGCAGGAGGCAGCAGATCGATGTTCTGCTCTCACATCTCTGTTTCTCTTTCTCTCTCCCTCTCCCTTTGTCTCTCTCTAAAAATTAATGAAAATATTTTTAAAAATGCCTTTGTTAGATGGATGTTTAGTAACTATTTTCTCTAAGTCTGTGGCTTTTTATTTTTCATTTTCTTAGTATCTTTTGAAGAGAAGAAAATTTTTACTTTGATAAAGCCCTGTGCGTTGATATTTTTCTTGTATAGTTCATATTTTCTGTTCTATTTAAGAAATCTTTGCCTGGCTCAGTGGTTGAGCATCGACCCATGCACCAAGAGGTCGCCAGTTCAATTCTCGGTCAGGGCACATGCCCAGGTTGTGGGCCTGATCCCCAGTGCGGGGCATGCAGGAGGCGGCCAATCAATGTTCTCTCTCATCGATGTTTCTATCTCTCTCTCTTGCTCTCTCCCTTCCTCCCTCTCTAAAGTCAATACAGAAAAAAAAATTTAAAAAAAAAAGAAATCTTTGCAAACCCAAGGTTATCAAGATTATTCTCTTGTTTTCTTTTTGAAGCTTTATTTTATCATGTCAGCTCTTATATTTAGGCCTAAGATTCATTCTGAGTTAATTTTTGCCATCAAACAAGAAGTTTTTTGTTTGTTTGTTTGTTTTTTCATGTTTCTATTCAATTCTTCCAGCACCATTTACTAAAAAGATTATGTTTTCCTCATCAGGTTGCCTGGGTACTTTCGTTGAAAATTTGACCATAAATATGAGACCTATTTCTGAACTCACAATCCTGTTCTATTGGTCTATATGCTTTTCTTTTTACTAAAGCTGCATTGGCTTGATTGCTATAGTTTTATAATTAATTTTGAAATCAGTTAAGTCCTCCAACTTTTCTCTTTTAAAATGTTGTTTTGACTATTTTAGGTAATTTGCATTTCCATATAAATTTTAGAATCAGCTTGTCTATTTATGTAAAGAATAAGCTTGCTGAAATTTGGAATAGGATTATATTTAATCTATAGATCATAGCAGGCTTTGCTGTAATAGGCCAAAACTGGATACAACCCAAATGTCTGTCAAAAGGTAGTGAACAAACAAATTGGGATACATCCATATGATGGAATGCTACTCAACCATAAAAAGGAATGAACTTCTGATACATATAAAAACGTGAATGAATATCAAAAACCATTATGCTGACTGAAAGAATTTAGACAAAAAAAGAGTGTGTGCTGTATGATTCCATTTATATAAAATTCTAGAAACTGCAACATAATCTACAGTGGCAGAAATCAAATCAGTGGTTACATGGGCTGGGTGCTGGGTCTGGGAGGAGAAAGGGAGGGATTGCAAAGGGTTATGAGGGAACTTTGGGGAGTGATGGATACATTCATTGTTTTTATTGTGGTGATGGTTTCCTGAGTGTCAGCATATGTCAAAACTTAGCAAATTGTACAATTTAAATATGTGCAGTTTGTTATATGTCACTTATACTTCAACAAATCTGTAAAGAATCTTATAGCAATAATCTATTTTTATTATTTTCCCATCAATAGTGTGATGTAGAGGATGATAGGAGGTGTCTTGTGTTGTTCCCGATTTTTAACAAAATGCTGCTACTGTTTCATAGTGACATCCTTTTTACTTTTGCTCCCTCTCCCCTCTCCTCCCTCCTTTTTCTCCTCCCCTCCCCTCTCCTCTCACCTCTCTCCTCTCTCCTCCCCTCTCCTCGCTCCTCTGGCCTCTATCTCCTCTCCTCTCCTCCTTCCTCTCTCCTCTCTCCCCTCCTCCACTGCCTGGCCCTGGATGAACATGGGAATATCTCAGGAATTCTATGCACACTTTATGGATACTGGTTCTGGTATAATAGGAGGTATCTTCCAAAGTTTCTTAAAAGGCAGAAATGGGACAGTTCTGAGTTAACTGCTCCCGAATGCAAACAATGTCCCAGAAATAGAATAAAAACAAGCTTAAAAGAAAACAGAGCCCTGGCCGGTTTGGCTCGGCGGTTGGAGCGTCGGCCTGCGGTCCAGAGAGACCCAGGTTCGGTTCCCGCTAAGGGCATGTACCTCGGTTGCAGTTTGTCCCCGGCCCTGGTTGGTCGTGTGTGTGGCAGCCACTCGATGTGTCCCTTTCACGTCGATGTTTCTCTCTCTCTCTCTCTTCCTCTCTCTCCCTCCCATTCTGTCTGAACAAAAAATGAAAAAATGTCCTCGAGTGAGGATAAAAAAAAAAGAAAACAGACACATGGATAAATAGAACAAAATTGAGAGCCCCAAAATAAACCCACATGTATGTGGGCAAATAATTTTTGACAAAGAAGCCAAAAACATACAATGGAGAAAAGAAAGTCTCTTCAATAAATGGTGATGGGAAAATTGGAAAGCTACATGCAAAAGAATGAAACTAGATTAATGTTTGTCCCCATACACAAAAATTAACTCAAAATGGATCAAAGACCTGAAACAATAAATTACACGGAAGAAAACATAGGTACTAAACTTATGGACCTTGGTCTTAGAGAGGATTTTATGAATTTGACCTCAAAAGGAAAGGATGCAAAGGCAAAAACAAATGAATGGGACTATATCAAGTTAAAACGCTTCTGCACAACAAAAGAAATTGCCAACAAAAGAAAGAGGCAACCAACTGAATGAGAAAAGATATTTGCAAACAAGAGGTTAATATCTAAAATATATATAAAGAACTCATACAACTCAACACCAAACAAACAAACAATCCAATTTAAAAATGGATAGAGGACCTGAACAGACACTTCTCCTAAGAAGACATACAAATGGCCAACAGATACATGAAAAGATGCTCAACTTCACTAGCTATTAGGGAAATGCAAATCAAAACTACAGTGAGATACCACCTCACACCTGTTAGAATGTCTGTTATCAACAAGACAAGTAATAACAAGTGTTGGAGAGGTTGTGGAGAAAAAGGAACCCTCATTCACCACTTTTGGGAATGTAGTCTGGTACAGCCACTATGGGAAACAATATGGAAGCTCCTCAAAAAATTAAGAATAAAGTTACCATATGACCCAGCAATCCCTCTTCTGGGTATCTACTTGAAAATTTGAAAACATTTATTTGCAAAGATATATGCACCTCTGTGTTCACTGTAGCATTATTTGTGGTGGCCTAAGACATGGAAACAAAAAATGTGTCTTTTCATAGATGATTGAATAAAGAGAAAATGTAGTACATATATACAATGGAATACTACTCTGCCTTAAGAAAATATGAAATACTGCCATTTGCGACAACGTAGATGGATCTTGAGAATATCATACTAAGTGAAATAAGTTTGACAGAAAAAGTAAAAAAAACATATGATTTTACTCATTTATGGGACCTAAAACTGAAAGCAACAAATGAACAAACAAAAACCCACAGGCACAGACGACACCATGTTGGTTACCAGAGGGAAGTGTGGTGGAGAGGAAGTAAAGGGTAAAGGGGGTCAATTATATGTGATGGAAGAAGATTTGACTTTGGGTGGTGGGCAAACAATGCAATATACAGATGATGTATCATAGAATTGTAAAAAAAAAAAAAAAAGTAAAATATTCTTTATTGATTTATTCATTTGTTCATTGTTTTCATTTAGTTTTAAAATATTTATTGAGAACTTTCTATAGTGCTAGACACTATGCTGGGTGCTGGAAATACAGATGAACAAGATACAGTCCGTGTTCTCAAGGGGCTCTCAGCCCATTGGAGAAGACGAACAAGTAAACAAGGAAGCATCAACAAGAGTTGAAGGAGCCCATAATGTCCCTCACAAGATGCAGGGATTAATGACTATATCCAGGAATGCTGAAGGGCTGAATTCTCACCCAGACACCAGAGCATGCTGCTTCTTTTATGTTTTCCCTGAAGAGAGATGAAGAATAGCAGCCTTTCTTTCACAATGTGAGAAGGAAATGTGGAGCTGTGAGGAGAATCCTCATCTCGCTTGCAAGTAGCATTGGGAAGCTCAGAGGTTTTGCTTTTCTTTGGAAAATCAATCTCCCTGCCTCCTATGCTCTTACCCTCACCCCCCCACCAAGGTGGATGAACATGTATGGGGCATGTAGAACCTGAGCAAACTGGAACTTGGCTATCGATAACCTTTATCCAGACATGCAATGGCTTGATTAGGCCCTCTAGGAACTCAAATTAGGCTGTTCTCACCAATTTAAAGGATCCAGAAGGAATGAGTACTAAAAATAACCCTCCATTATCATAAAGAATGTGGCATATTGTGTCCCATGATTAAAAAAACAACCACCAGAAAAAAAAAAAGTAAATATTCTAATGTTTTCATTTATGCAACATGAAATATCCTGACATTGGGCATCATGTAGCATGGTATTTGATGCCATTTCTTGAGCTATTACTATTTGGCAGGTACTGTTTTAAGTGCTTTATAGACATAATCTCATTTGATCTCATCTTTTCTTTTTTATTTTATTAATTTTTTTGATATTTGGAATCCCTTTTCAAACATGCATAGAAATTCTATCATACTGTTATTATTGTCCAGCATAATGACTCTTAATAGATGAATTTTCAGATGTGTACTCTTCTTTTTTAAATTTAATGTAATTTTAATTACTTTAATGTAAATATGCAGTTTCATGTGGCTAGTGGCTACCATAACAAACAGTGAGCTCTACAGAACAGAAATATACTTCTCCTTAAATAAATCTCTATAATAATAATAGTAACCAGTAGTAGTAATAATAATAAATACATAACACTTGTTAAGCACCTAGGGCTTTACCTGTTTATTCCTCTCAGCATCAATTTCCACCATTATCCATGCCTAGTGCTGGCAGAATCACTCTTTTTTTCTTAAATCATTTTTTATTCCTCAATTACAGTTGACATACAGTATTATATTAGTTTCAGGTGTACACCCTGGTGATTAGACCTTATATAACTTTCTAAGTGATCATCCCAATAAATCTCATACCCATCTGACACCATCCATAGTTATTAGAATATTATTGACTATATTCTCCATGCTGTACTTTACATCACCATAACTATTCTGTAACTTCTTTATTTATTTTTATTTTTATTTTTTTCCTTATCCAAGGATATTTTTCCATTGCTTCTTAGATAGAATGGAAGGGAAGGAGGGAGGAAGAAAGAGAGAGAGAGAGAGAGAGAGAGAGAGAGAGAGAAAGAGAGAGAGAGAGAGAGAGAGAGAGAGAGAGAGAGAGAGAGAGAGAAACATCGATGTGAGAGAGACACATCGATTGGTTGCCTCCTGTACAACCCCAACCAGGGCTGGGGATCAAACCTGCAACCCAGGTACGTGCCCTTGACCAGGAATTGAACCTGTGACTGCAGGCCATCACGTTAATCGCTGAGCCAAACTGGCCAGGGCCATTAATTTGTACTTCTTAATCCTTTTACCTTCTTCATCCATCCTCCAACTCCCCTCCCATCTGGCAACCATCAGAATGTTCTTTGTATCTATGAATCTGCTTCTGTTCAGCTTGTGTGGGGGTCTCATAAAAAGAACAATAGCCTCTACCACACTTTTGTCTGGCTGAAAGCTGTCCCCGCAGCTCTTGCCCTGATGCCACACAATTCAGGTTCTTTGTGCATGTTCCTGGTTTTTTTCAAGCTGCTGCCCCAGTGCTGTAGCTAAGAAGGAGTGAGTCCAAGGAAGTCCATGCTCAGGCCCTTTAAGAGGAACTGCCTGGGACTCTAATAGCCCTCTGTCTACCTCAGCCTCAATACACACTGATTTTTATAGCCATAGCTATGGGGACTTCTCCTCCTAGCCCTGGAACCTAGGCTGGTGGGCCTTATGTGGGGGCTGGGACCCCTTGCTCTTTAGGGGGAATCTCTGAAGGTGAGATATTCCTCCTGATTTTTATCTGCCACATGAGGGTGTGGGACTAGTCCATTCCATGCCTCTGTCCCTCCTACCAGTCTCAATGTGGCTTTTTCTTTACATACCTAGTTGTAGGATTCACATTCAGCTAGATGCCAAGCGGTTCTGAATGATGATTGTTCTGTAGTTTAGTTGTAATTTTGATGTGATTGTGGGAGGATGTGAGTACAGTGTTTACCTACGCCACCATCTTGACCGAAGTCCCTAATTATCTTTCAATATAAATTTTGCAACACAAAATTTTATTATTATCCCTATTTTGTATATTAGGAAATTGAGGTTCAATGAATTTTCTTCACTTGCCTAAAGTCACACATTTTGTGAGCCAAAGAGCCTATATTCAAACCTGGTTTGGTTTTCTTGCCAATACATTGTACTTTAAAAAAATATATCTAGGTAATTCACTGTATATTTTCTTGTCCACTGTAACTGTGTTTATGCAGTATCTTGTAAGTTGTTAAAAATAGATTACCTTAATTTTAATCTTAGTTGTTTCCATGTTGAAGTACACCCTACTGGACTGTAGATTACAATGTGCTCAACGTCATGGGTGCCTCTTCTCTGTCTTTACATGTTACACTGAGAACACTACTCTAAAACTCACAATTGGTCAAAGAAACATGGAGTAAAATGTCTACCATTTCAGACTGGTTCAGTCAGTTTAGATTTATGCCCCATTCACTGAACATTTTCCTTTCTTTGTCTTTGGGGAAAGCTTGGGCTGTTATTTATTGGATTTAAAAAATTTATTATTTATTGAGGCCCTACTGTGCCAGGGGTATGACACAGATAGGGCATGCTACTTGCTTTCAAAATAAACAGACATCTAAGCAATTGCAGTGCAAAGTACATGCTGAAGGCTGGATTGTGGGCACAGCCAGTCTTCTGTCGGAGTGTAGAGGCACATGTTACTACATCTGGAGGGAGTCAGAGACTTCTCTCTGAAGGGATGGTCACTGTTGAGGCAATAATGTCTGAGAAAGACCCACAAGAAGAGCCAAAAGCATGCTTGAGGATCAAGAGGTGGAACATGGTGCCTCCTGGGAAGTGAGAGTGGTTCACTGTGAGTCGAGTGTGCTCAGCAAGGTGGATCATGTTTAGGGATGCAACTAAGAGGTGGGGAGGAGACATATTCTAAAGGACTATGGAAACGTGATTTTTTTCTGACTAAAAAAGAGCAAATGAGATTAAGGAATTATCACGTCCAAATGTCTCCAGCCAACAGGAAGCTTTGGCATCTTTACTTCTTTCCCATCTCCAAGGTTCCCAAATTTTTTCTTGCTTGGGAAATCCTCTCCAATGACAGGTCTCCATCCATCTTCTGGCTAAATGCACCCTCTCCTCTTGCTGACTGGCCCATGAGCATGTGGGAAGGGGCCACATGGAGCTGCAGCCCCACGTCTCCCAGGGTGGAGCTCATGAGGGGAGGGCAGCCACCAGCACTGGCCTCCAGCAGGCTCGCCCAGCAAATGGTTTTCTTTGGGTCTAATTAAGGATGACTTGATGTCTACACGGCTACACTTAAGTCTTTGTTGGCCTGTGATTGTTTTCACTGAGCGTGACAAGTCCTAGAAGCTTTATTCTGGGTGTCTCAGCCAAGTGCCAAAGGGGAAAGAAATAAAAAAAAAAAATCACTACTTTCATACACTAAACATGCCCATTTACTTGTTTTTCTATTTTATTGCATTAGTCATTGCTATAAACCAGCGTGGTCTGCTTTTTTCTCTCTCTCTTTTATTCTAGTAACATTCCAATGCCAGGTAAGCACTCAATCCATGAGAGACCTAGAACAGGTACCCAGAGATATTGGTTAAAATGCCCATGGACAGCCCCTCTATCCTCATCTCCGAGGCTCCCAGGCCTGGGAAACCTTTGTCACATCCCTATGCAGAGCACTTCTAAGAGATGTGTGATTGTGATGTCAGTCGCTGTCATTTTGGTGTATGGTATTGACCACAGTCTTTCTTTCTTTATTCCAAAAACTAGAGTTGCCAGATTTAACAAAAAGAAAGTATAAGATGCCAAGTTAAATCTGAATTCAGATAAACAACAAGTAATTGTTTAGTATCAGTGTGCCCCATACAGTATTTGGAGCAGCGTATACTAAAATATTATTTAACCTGGCAAATCTACCACCTACTCCACTCTGTAAGCAAATACTGAGTGCTATCTCAGTGCTCAGCATTGCCTGCATGGTGTGGAAGAGTCAGCATGAATCAGACAGCTTTTCCCCTTAAGGGGTTCAAAGATTAGTGAAGGTGGAGATAAGTAAGCAAGTAATAAAAATAAACCTGGGTACTGACAAGACAACTCATACATACTCACCCAAATATTCATACATGCACGAACACAAACTGTACATGAATCTCATTTTATGAATTTGAATACATATATAGAAATGTAAATCAATAAAATGTTAACACATAGAAAAGTATTCAGGACTACAAAAAGAGTAATATCCTTCAACTAATTAAGATTCAACCCTGAAATGCGAGAGGGAATTCAAAAGGCAAATATCTACTAATGTGATACATCAGAAAATTTTTATAAGACATCAAAAAAATTGATAATCTCAACATGCATTGACAAGGAATTTGATCAAGTAAATATTTTTTTTCTGAAATAAAAAAACAACAACAGTAAAAGCAGGAATATATGATTCTTTAATATGATAAAATACATAAGTAACATGTATTCCTAATTATGAGAACAAAAATAAAGTCTTAGAAAAACAGGATTAGATAAATCCTTGTGTGTTTGTCCCAAACCAAAAGTCAGAATCATGCATAGTGGTGACTAATAGAAATATTTTCTTTAAAACCAGGAATGAAACCAGGCTGATTATTATTTCATATTTCACTACAAGTATTAACCATTACAATTGAAAAAGAAAAAAAAAGAAATCCGAGATATAAATACTTAAAAGAAGATGACAAATTTGTTTTTTCCAGACGGTGTAATTATGAACTGAGAAAATCTAAGATAATTTAAAACTCTTAGAAAAAAATTAAAAACAGAAAATAATTTAATAGAGTGTTGGTTAACAAATGAATGTGCAAAAATCATTATAAAGTAAAATAAAAGTTCCACTAATAATGTCAACCAAAGATATCATAGATATCAGTAGACCTAATTTAACACATGTGGAGGTCTTCAATGAAGAAAACTTGAAAACATAGAGTCACAAGAAGAGTGAGTACATGCCAATAAAAGATGCACTAAGTTCTTACGTAGAAATTTCAACTTTATAAAGCTATCAATTTTTTAAAAAATTAACCTCTAATCCTCAATCTTAATTAAAATATCAAGATTTTAAAATAACTTGACAACTATTATGTAAAATTCATCCAGAAAAATAAACATCAAACTTTCTAAAAAAGAAGAAGAACGAGACGAAACTAGTTTCACCAGACATTAAAATGCATTATGCAGTTACAATAAATAACATGCTTTGGACCTGAAGATAATAATTTCAGGGGGAAAAAAGTCAGTGGAATAGGATGGAGAAAACAAATATATGTGGGTATTAAATGAAGATAAAATGACATTTACAGTCAGTTGGAAAAAGAGAGATTTTTGTTTTAAATGGTTTTGGGAGAATTGGTTGGAAAATAATAATCTGGATAAATCCTTTTAACAAAAGATGTTACAGTTGGACCAAAGATCTAAACATGTAAAAACACAGTTACATAACTTCAAGAAACAAGAAGTACGAGAAGCTTTTATAAAGCAGATACATAATTCAGAAACCATAAAAGAATATAATGGCAATGTTGACGATTTAAAAATTTTTGGAGCAAAATTATATAAATGTCTGTAGGCAAAAGAAAGAGAAAAAGACAAAAACACTGAGGAAAAATATTTGTTACACATTTCACAAAGAGCTAATTTTTAAAGTTAACAAACATCTCATAAAAATCAATCAGATAAAAGAGTAACAAGCCAATCCAAAAATGTATGAGGTTTGTGAATAGGCAACCAGTAGAAAAAGAATGAACAACTTTTCTTATAATTTAATAAAATTAATGGTAACTTTTATAACTTGTAAATCAAATGACGAAACAAAAAATTAAGGATCTGGCAATGTCTGGAGCTGCCGACTGCATGGGGAAATCAGCTTTACACGCCATTGGTGGGCAGTTAGCTCGGGATAACCTTTCTAGAAGACAACCCGGTAATATTTGCCGCGACTGGACGTGTGTGCTTGAGTCCTTTGACTACTAAGGTCACTTACGGGAATTCATCTTTGGAATATCTGTATATTTTTGTAAATATCTGCCAAAATAGATGTACAAGGTTATTTATACAGTATTGTTTATAATTTGGGGGGGTGTCCATCAAAAGGGGACTAGTTAAAACATTCATGATCTGTCCGTATGATGAACAAATATGCAGCCTGTGGGAAAACTGAGCTGTCTGCTGATGGGAGAGACTTCAAGGGAACATTATTGGAGTGAAAACATCAAGTGGAGATGAGTGCTGTCTTGTAAAAATGCATGTTTATATACATGTAATACATAAATATAATATGTGAAATTACTAAATAATTATGCAAACATTATATATAGAGAGAGCGACCACTGAGAACTGAGACTCAGATTACTTGCCGTTTTCTGCCTTTCTCTGTGCTTTGAATTTCCTAAGCAGGCACATGTATTATTTTCATTTTTCCCTTATGCCAACTGGAGTTATTTGGGGCTGTGGGATGAAAGGTTTTTTTATTTGTTTCCAAAACATGATTTCTATTTTCAAAAGGGAGGCACATTTTATTTAAGACCCAGTGTGACGACAGCAGTCAATGCAATCTTGTGTGGTTGTCCAGGTCCCGGGATACCCGATGCGACTGAGCTAATGACCTCTCCCTTGCCCCAATGCCCCTCCCGGCAGGACAGGGCAGGGCAGGGCAGGGTCTCATTTTTTTGTTTTTCCTCACTTTTGAACCACCCCCTCACCTCCCTAGCCTATAGATCAGGTCCCAGCACAAATGGGGAATTGCCGTGGCTGGATCAACTGGACCATCGCAGCTTCAATCTCTTGCATCTGCCAGGCTCCAGGGCGCCCTTTCTCTAGCCACCAGCATGCTGTGGACTCTCCTGAGCCCGAGCCACACTGGCCTCCTCCAGCCTTGTCCTTCCTGAGTGAGCTCCGCCACCTGTCTCCCCAGGGAGGCGCACAGCACGGTAGCACCTGACTTGGAATTCGGTTTAAATGTGGGTGCTGCCTCCGGCTGGCTGATGACCCTGCTTCACTTCTTCAAGTTCAGTACCTTCAACAAGGAAATGGGAATGACACCTCCCCCTAGCCCTGCCGCAGGCATTGAGATAAGGTATGTCTTTGCTCTTTATTCCCCTTCACCTTTGCTTTTCCTTTCCTTATGGTTGGTGGGGAGAGGGGCAGGATGGCAAGTACTGTGTCACCCCTCAATGTGACAATCAGACCTATGACATGATGACAGCCTTCAAAGGGCTACATCCCCCAGATCGAGTGGAAGTATTTGTTAATCTGTCTCTCCATGACGAGGTGCCTGACCTGGGGAGTGTCACTGTCCCAGTGGCTGAGGGATTTCTGGAAGCTGTCCTCTGGGAGCCTGGTGTTTGCCAGTCCTTCTTTCTTCATCGTTTGATTTACAGGACACACGACCTGGAGGTCTCTGGGGCGGGCCTCCCGAGAGAAGAGAGCCACTGAAGTTCAATCAGACCTGATGGGTACCGGTCCAAGTCTGCAGGGAGCCAGGGGCCGGGACACTTCCCCCTCTGCTCAGGCGCCGCCAGCCCAGCCTCGGCGAGTGCAGGCAGACTGCAGCCCTGATCCAGGTTCTCCTCCACACTGAGGGCGAGGGCTCATTGTCGTTATCGATGTCAGAGGGAATTTAGCTTTCATTTTTTCCCTTTGGAATTTTACAGTTCTCCTTTAAGATGATTCAAGTACATCCTGAATTTTAAACTCTGGGCGATTTTAAAAGACATGAAGAAAATGAAGCCTCTGGAGCCCACACAACCTGGCTGCACACCCAGGTCCGCCTCTGAGAAGCAGAGGCAGGATCTGGATCTTTCTAGCCTTAGTGTCCTCATCTGGAAACTGGGATAACAGCATTCTGTATTTTAGAATTAAATGAGGCAACAAATATAAAGCACGTGGTAAGGGCCAGGCAAACAGTAAGCCCACAAGTGATGTTCGCTATTACTGTTATGGGTTGGCATCATAGGTAGTGATTTAAGTGCAAACTCTAGAGGCAGAATGCCTGGGGTTCAAATTCAGATTCTGCCATTTGCTGATTGCGTGACTTTGTCAAGTTAATTTGTCAAGTTTACTCATCTTGGAAGTAGGAGTAACAATGGTATTTACAGCATATAGTTGTGACAATTAAATTAGTCAATATGTGCAAATTGCTATTTAAAACCTGGCACATAGTCAGTACTATACAAACACTGTGTTTTTTTGTTTTGTTTTGTTTTTTTCAAGTATCGTTAATGGCAAAAAACCTAATTGAAGGAATCCAAAATAACAACAAAAAAACCCCACATGCACACAACCACCCTTAATGAAAGAAGATAGATGACAATGAAATAAAGTCAGAAAACAAATTTAAAAAACATAAAAATAGAATTGACAAACAAATTGAAATAAAATAAACACACATACACACAAACATTAAAAATGCAAGCCTCTGGTAAGCAAAGAAGAGATATAAGACATCAATAAAATAAGCCACAATGAACATGGGGTCCCCAACACTGAGGCTGGAAATGCCTGCAGCCTGGAGCCGGAGTCCCTGCTGGCAGAAGGCCCACTCCGGAGACATGCAGTCTGCCTCTGGTAGGGCTGTTTCCACCTCTCCTTGCCTGGGTGTCAGCCACCTGGTGCCAGCTGTGCTGCCCGGGCGGGAGCCTGCTTTGTCATCACCTGTCTCTTTGTGGCTCTCTGAGAAGAACACTCATGTTGGCACCATCTTCCCCGGGAGCTCTGACTAGGTCCTCCTCCTGCCTTTTCCAACGGGGCCAGGAAAATCCAGCTTCCCACTGCCAGCCCACCCAGAGACCGTTTTAAGACTTGAGACCTGCCTTGAGAAATGATGAAAGTGATGTTGCATCTTCCTCATGCAGCGCACCCTGCGGGTTCTCTACACCGAAGGCCTTGGGAAATGATGTGAATCAATAAGCATGGATGTGTGCCTGTGGCCTGTGTCACATTGGGCTGGAGTGGTAGTTTGCTGTGGGATATAAGAGAAATAATTGACTTTTTACTGTTTTCTAAGGGTACAAAGAAGTTGAAGGTAGAAAAGATCCAGGTAATAGGTGCAACCAAAAATAAGCCAATAGAGCAAAAAGTAGAGTGTTGGCAAAATCTAAGAGCTTGCCCCCGGCAGCGAGTGCCATGAGCAGGCCAGGAAGGCAAGAGATGGCCCTACATAAGATGTGATGGATGGAGAGACAGGTGACAGTGTGCACAGGAAGAGTCATTATACTCACGAGCACTTCCTCTTGGCCACACAATCATTCCGTCTTCACAGCATCCCTATGAGGAAAGGGCCACTATCAAGACCATTGCATAGATAAGAAGACTGGGGCGCAAGGAAGTAATGGCCCTGTGGTCTCACAGTTACCCAGCAGAAAGATGGGACAGACCTGTGCTCTTAGCTCCCCTGCTGTGCGGCCCCTTAGGAGGATGTTTGTTCCCAGAGCTGGCCACTTACTAGCAGCCTCAGTTTCTTTATCCTTAAAATAGAGGTAATAGTACTGACCTCACAGGGGTGTGCGGGCCACAGCGAGATAGGCAGGTAAAGTCTCTGGTTTACAGTAGGTGCTCAAATGTTGCTATCTGCCCCTCTCCAGTCTTCCAAAACCTACCTTTGAGTATTACCCACGGATGCATTTGTCCATACCACGTGTGGTCACCGTTTCTGAAAGACCCATCGTATTTCTGACCCCAGACCTTTGCCCATAAGGTTTCTTCGACCTTAAATGCCCTTTTCTTCTATTTCCAGGTTTCCGAAGTCTTGGACATCTCCAAGTCCAGGTAGCATTTACCCTGGGAATTTTCTCCAACTGTAAGTTGCTTTCTTCCCTCTGTTCCCGGCACCTTGTTTTCCTGACTGTTTCTGAGTGCCCTGGGTCTCGGCTTTGCAATCTGGAAAATAAGCTGTGTAAGTTATATTACACTTCGACAGACCACGAGAAGCACCTAATTAGTGGCTTCTGTTATGCTATTATTATTGCCTGACAAACTCTCATATTATAGTTACCATTGAACCTGGTTTATTTTCCCTCTTAGATGAGGGACTAGGGCAAGGATGCTATTAAATAATGCTTTGCTTTTCCCATCTTGCCCAGCACAGTACCTGGAATGTGGTAGGTGCTCAGGAGATGTGGAAGGGAACAAGTAGTAAGTTAGAGAGCACACGACGGAGGAGGCTGCCCCGTATTAAAGGGAGTGGGGCTCTGTTCACACCTGCTGTGCTCTAAGTGCTCCCAGTTTGCAAAGCCCCATGCTAAACACTGTGGAGAGTGTTGGAGTAAATGTACTGGAATGCCCTCTGACCCCAGGGACCAGCAGTCTGATTGGATCTAAGCGAGAGGGTACAGTGCCAGCTTGATCAACAGAGTACAGAAATTCCAGAAGCACAGAGACCACCCTCAGGACAGTTGTGAAAGGGGTCTAACAGAATGCAAGTACCACGGCTATAGAAACTTAGATTAAAAAAAAAATTAATCTACTTTTAGATGTTTCGTGCCTGGCTAAATGTGATGGGGACTGCCCCCAAACAGCATGGGTTAAATGAATGAAATGTGGAAATCATTCTGAGAAGGATGAGAGAAATGGTGTGAATTACTGGGGAGGGAGGAGAACTTGTTTTAGGTAGACAGAGACAGAAACAGAGACTAAAAAACCACAAGCAGAAGACAGGTAGCAAAAGCTTTGTTGGAAAAACATTGGGAACAAACTACAGATCCAACAGTAAGAAAATGGTTACATAAATTATAATACTCCATCATAGGTACATAAATTAGGTTTACAAAGATCTCAGAAGAAGATAGAATTCTTTTATTTTTAGTGAAAAACACAATCATAGAACTTTTATACAGCCTAAGATTATAACAAATAAAACTATATGTCAAGACTAGGACCGAACACACCATGCTGTTGGAAGTAGTAGTACTCTTAAACCCTAGATTTATGAATGATTTTTTCCCTCTTCTCTTTGTTCTAGTTTTCTGGATTTCTCAAAATTTCTATAACCATAAAAAAATCTTTGTCATGGAAAAATTAATAAAACTGTAGATTTAAATTGTACAATATATCTACATTAATGTAAGTGCTTTCTGGAAATAAGCAATGACTCCTGGAGCTTATATCTATGACCTCTACTGCAATATGCATAAGTATCCCTTCTCTCTCCTAATTTTGATAACTGAGCAGATATAGAACATATTTTGTATACATAAAATTGTGGGGTTTGTGTGTGAATCTCCCTCTATATTATTTAACTTGAGTATTGTTTGTCACATATGTGTATATCCTTATGATACACACACACACACACACACACACACACACACAGAGGATCAGAATGTAGGTGGGGTGGGGGCAGATGGCCAGATGGCCAGACTGGTGGGTGATAGAATAGGATACACCCCTAGTGTGTGCTGGCAAGTTTAAAGGTGTGTTAGACACTGAGGGAGGCAGGACATTCCATCAAAAACACATCCTCTCTCTGAAATGGATGCAGAGAAAGAAACAGGACAACAGAGACTGTTTGTGGGTTCCTTCTTTGCCACTTCCTCTCTCTCTCTCTCTCTCTCTCTCTCTCTCTCTCTCTCTCTCTCTCTCACACACACACACACACACACACACACACACACACACACACTTTTCCTCTCCTGTCTCTTCCTCTCTGACGGATGTATGAGTCGTCCAGCCCTGGGGGCTGTTGCCACTAAGAAACACCATCCCTGGGCAGTATGCCAGCTGGAAAGAGGCAATCAAGGCTTTGGAGAAATCTTTCTGACAATGACAAAAGCCAAAACTAGTCAAAATAGGTCGATTTTTGAGAGGAAAGATCTATTTTTAGACCAGGTTGGGCAGGGCTATGTTTTGAAAATAGGTATTTAAGTTGTGTGTAATTCATTTAATGTGAAAGGAAGATACTAATTTTGCAGAGAAATAAAGATCCTCAGAACCCAGATTTTCCTGACTCTACCTCAGCCTTAGCCTGGGGTGATTACTACCTCCTTTGGTGAGAAGATAATTTTATTTTAATTCTCATGCAATAGCTGAATAACTTCCATACAAATGCCAGCTATCAATCTTTATGAGTAAATTATTATCCTCATATTAGGGTGTGGTACAGAGGCGGATGACATACTTTAGGGGCTATAAAGCTTCTTGGATATAATTTTCTTCCTAGGTCATTATAAACATAACAGCCTTATTTTTTTAATAGCTTAAGTGAACAACATGCTGAAAGAGTAGAAATAGAAGACTCAACAACAATGCAGATACCTCTTGATAAAGAAGGATTCGATATGTATTTGTTTGTTCCACCTTAGAAAGAAAAATGACTTCCCCACACTTTGAAATGTGAATGCGTTAATCTGACTCTGAAAGTCTCTTGACACTCCTGAGGTGACTGGGGCCACACGTGGTCAAATTCAATTTGGCAAACAGAACTTTGCAAGCTTTTTTTTTGCCTGTTCTCCTAGTAAACTAGTGTGCAAGGCCCCTCCAGTTCATTGGAATAACACTTCTCCAACAGGTGAGACAACGAGCCTGAACTCCAAGCTGACTTCACTGAAAAAGCAGAAAACACACACGACTTTTTCAAGGCTCTTGGCCTTTGGGTTCTAGGACAGCAGGGACTAAACAGACTTCCAAGGTCCAGTAGAAATCATGCCTCCTGTCTTTTGTTTACCTGATGAGCAAATTAAAGTTAAAGGGCTCAAGTAATTTGCCAGTGTCACCCATTGTTGGTGACAAAGCTGGGGCTAGAACCCAGGGCTCTGCACTAGCCCCCAGCCTGGGGGTGTAAGCCCCTCTGGTCCTCTGATGTGCCCGAAGAAAGCCACAGCCAGCTCCCAGTGCGCTCCGCAGAGCACCTACCTCGAGGGTCCTGCGAAGACTGAGTGAAGCCAAACACACGGAGTGTCCGGAACGGTGCCTGGACCCAGAGCGGGTTCCTTCTTCTACTGCCCGTTTAGCCAGAGGAATGTCACTGGTCACAGAATGTGGCCCTGGAAGAGTTTCAGCGCTGACCAGCAGGACAAAGATGTGGGTGGCAGAATAACTGTGGCTCGTGTGTTGAAATCTGTAACAGGAATTCAAGGCACCCACAGTTTTTAGATTTCCAATAGTCGTAAGGTCAAGCTTTTGAAAGCGAGGCATTGCCATTAGAGTTGTTTGCCTGGAAAGTACTTAGGTTTTGTACTGTCTCTCTCTGGACAAGAAAAGGAAACTGGGCCGACCCAAGGAGGGTTGGTGCCATGGTCGCAGTGTTGTGAGAGAGCAGTTACCTCCTGCATTAAAACTAAGTTTAATTTACAGAAGAATCTTTAATTTTTTCCCGTTGAGAAACTGGATATTGGATGCACATAACTGACAGCCCTCGGCACCCTGTGTGAAGCCGCACCTGCATGTGTTGTGTTTTATTACAAGGATGCAAGGATCTCTCTTCATCTCCTATTGTATGGTTTTATATAATTTGTTGTTTTAAAAGAAGAAAATTGCTTCATGAAAATGAGAATGGGTTTGTGTCTACCCTCCCAGATTCCACTTCTAACATACACACATTATGAGCGCACCTGGAGCTCTTCCCCTCCTCCCCTTCCCCAAAGCCCCGTAATCAGCTCCATCGTCCTCCCCACTCTGTGCTCCCTGTGCCACGAAGATGCCATTGCCCTGCTGCAGGCAAGGACGACCTTTCTGGACGGCCAGGAAGCTGCAGGGACTCCACGTGGAGGGCCACGTCAGCGGGCATCTGTGGGGGCTGGAGGGTGGCTGAGGCCTGTGCACGTGGCTGACCTCTGTGGACGTGGCCTGACTCTCCCCTACACGAACATGCTGTTGCTTAGAGGCTTTTGCTGGATCAGTACAGCTGATTCTAGAAAATCAGCCAGACCAACATGCTTGGCTTGCTGGGCTAATTGTGCTTGACACTGCGTCAGGTGCTCTCCACACACTGTCCCTTTCGGTCTCCCACAGCAACCCTACAGAGAGATCCTCAGCCCAGGTTCCCAGGCGGGCACCCCAAGATGAAGAACCGGGCCCCAGTTTGCGCAGCCAGCAAGGGGCACAGCTGGTTCCTGAGCCTGAGTGCTCCCTCCCGCCCGCACATGACTCAGGGCAACACAGCTGCCCTCTCCTTCCTCCTGGTTCCTTCCTTTATGAGAGAGAGAAGTTGCATGTGGGCTTCAGCCCTAGAAAGCGAGCTGCTCTAACGCCTCAGCTCTGTCAGCATCGCCCCGCCTGGCTTTGCACAGACCGTGTGGTTCCTCTGCTCATTGTGGGATTAGACGTGATCTTATTTCCTTGAATTCTGCCTATTCTGTCTAGTATAGTCTTTGCATTATGACAACCTCAAACTATGAGCATAAAGCTCTTTGGTCTGAGACATTGTTTTCTGCTCTTGCTTTCCCACAGTTTGCCTCAAACTGGAAATTTAATAGGATGAAGCCATTTTCTCTCCAGATCGCTTTGATTGTATTTAGGCAAAATAAAAAGAGAAAAACTCTCCCTTTAGTCTTGCCCTCGTTTTAACATCAGACTCCAGGTCTGGAGATGAGGAAAGGTGTGAAGGTTGCTGATTCGGAAGAAGTGAGCCCTCCGTCTCAGCCCCGTGCACCTGAGTCCTGTCTGCTCCTGTCCCACAGGCCACCAGGACGTGCCGGCTGGGTTTGCCAGACGTGTCCTGAGATCTCCCACGACTTCTGTCCCATAAATACACTGGACTCAACTTCCTTTTCGGTGCCTCATTCTCTCCAAGACTTAGTTTGGGGGGCCACAACTTAGAAATTGTTTTTTCTTCCATAAATCACTGTGTCTTGGCTTTTGACCCTGTACCCATTTATCATAACCGGTTCCTTTTCTCAGCTTCTTCAATTCAGTTCACTCCCGAACTAGCTCCCTTGTGAGTGGAATTTCCAGTTTAAAGGTTGCTTTTATTTTGACTTTGAGTTTTTAAAGACCTCCACCCCTCTTTCTTTCCCTCATTGGAGCAATGCCGTAGTAGGGCTGATGGATGTTGTGAGCTACGTTGGGGAAGCATTTTAGCATCAAGTTCGACTATACTGAATGATCGTCTCAGGAGGCACAGTTTGACCCTTGGAGAACCAGGTCAGTGTCAGAATAGTGTGGTTTGGGGGGATTTTGCTGTACTGGGGCCCCTGAAGTACCACGCGGGCTCAGGCCCCGTCCTCACGGAGTGCACCTGAATCTCAGGTTTGATCTATTTTTCCATCCTCCCTCTCATTTTCCAGATGCAGTTAGGTTATTCGTTTTGACTTAATGAAGAACAGAGTTGGGGAACAAGCCAGGTTCTGAAGCACCAAGAAAGGAGTTGAGGGCTCTGAAGGGAAAAAAAAAGTGGCAGAGAATCGAATATATGCAACTGAGCACTTTTCACATTTTGCATTAAACAGGTTGATACCATTTTTTAAAAGAAGGAAAGAAATATTTTAGATATTCTAAGCATAATGCTTAAACCACAAATTCTGTAAAAAATGAACAGCATAGGCTATTAACAGCTGTACGCGTCATAAACACCTTAGGCGAGACAATCAGATACCAACGCCAGCAGCGCCTCAGAGCCATCCGTCTGCGCCCGCTCGGCTTCTGCAATTTCATAAGATAAATGCCTCTGCTGTTTTAAGATGATGAAACTACAGCTGAGACGAATCTCCGTATTTTTCACCAGTGATTTAATAAAGGCCAGCTCAGAATAAATATGGAACGGCTACTCTGAAAGCTTTTGTAGCTCTGTGCTGAAACGTGTTGGAACTTTCTTCCATAAATTGATTGTATCCAAAATTCCAATTTGTCCACGCATGGAAGAAAGATGTTTACTAAGTCGTGGACTTGAAACATTCCATGTAACACGCTCTGGCTTAACGGGGAATTTAGGGAAAGATGCTTCCTTGGGCACAGCGGGGGGCTGGGGATTAGAAAGTTGACTCGTTTTTTGGCCCGAAATGTCTACCAAGAGAGGCAGAGGAAAAAGGAGTCTGGATCCTCATCTTGGGCCTCTTGTTAAAAGTGTTTATGTCCATATGATGTCCCCCTTGCCTTCGGATGTATCTTTGTGTCTTAAGATGTGTTAAGACCCATCCAGTCCCTATGCAGTGAGACAGGTCATGGAGGGACAGTCATCGGGGCCAGGAGCTAAATAAACACACTTCGATATCTTACAGGCAATTACTTCCCAAAGTATTAAAATCCTAGGGGACAAGGCTGAGCATACTTTTAGAGAATCTATTTAAAACTATATTCATGATAAGAAAAGTTTTTTTCTCTTTCGTTTTCGATGAGGGAGAGAGAGCAAGCAAGAGAACAAATGAGGAAGGTTGATGCATTCGCATTTGTTGGGCCCCGTTCTTGGCAGCTGACTATTTAGTATGTCAACTCACCCCTTACAGAGTTACCTCTGGGCTGGGGGCTGTGCGTGTGTGTGTGATTGCCATTGGTCTGCCAGCCCACTTTTCAGGATGACAAGAGCCTGTCTGGGAAAGCAGTGGTCACTCCCGGGCTTTGGCAGGGGGCCAGCATGGTTGACTTCTCAGAGGCTGAGGAAGCCCCGCCTTCACCCCCTGCACGGCGGGGGGGGGGGGGCTGTGTCTGTTCACAGCCTCCCCCTGCACTGGACCCTTCGGACTTTAATTACGGCCTCCTTGGCTGAATTCACAGGTGGCTTCCCTGGGAGGAGGCGGCACCTCTCCCGAGCCGGCACCTCTCCCGAGCCGGCTGCTCATTTCCTCAGTGGATTAGCAGGGCCTCCATGAAACAGAAGCCGGTGCCTTCTCCATTCTTTACACAACCTGGTGTTAGAGGTTGACCTTTCACCCCTGGAGATTCAGAGGATTAAGGCCGCTTTCAAGTCCCGCTCTGGTTACTAATCCACCACTTTCACTTGATGTTATGTAAGCACTTCCTGACTTACCCTTTAAATCCTGTAAACATAATAAAACAGAGTTTAACCTTTACCTTTGGATTTCCCCACTATCTTTTGCGCTATCTACTCAACTGTAGAAGGAGCCAGGAACAGAAAGCTAATAAGTGATAGCCTGACTTTTTTTTTTTGTCCTGGGACATGTAACAAAACATTACAATATTTAATATATTCAGGTCAAATAGATGTTGGGGAGCACCAGAAGCTTCAGACTGGGCAAATAATGTTTCGCACAAAACAATGAAGCAGATGGTATGGGGTGTTTCCTTCCCTGCTCCCTTTCAACAAATCACAGCCAATGAGGGCCAATGAAAGCTGGGAAAACGCAGGAGACCTGCAGTCTCATCTCCAGGTCTGCAGCCCCCTGTCTCCAGGTCTACCGCCCCCCTGTCTCCAGGTCTGCAACCCCCCCCCATCTCCAGGTCTGCAGCCCCCCCGTCTCCAGGTCTGCAGCCCCCCTGTCTCCAGGTCTGCAGCCCCCCCATCTCCAGGTCTGCAGCCCCCCTGTCTCCAGGTCTGCAGCCCCCCTGTCTCCAGGTCTGCAGCCCCCTTGTCTCCAGGTCTGCAGCCCCCCCATCTCCAGGTCTGCAGCCCCCTTGTCTCCAGGTCTGCAGCCCCCTTGTCTCCAGGTCTGCAGCCTCCCCATCTCCAGGTCTGCAGCCCCCTTGTCTCCAGGTCTGCAGCCCCCTTGTCTCCAGGTCTGCAGCCTCCCCATCTCCAGGTCTGCAGCCCCCTTGTCTCCAGGTCTGCAGCCTCCCCATCTCCAGGTCTGCAGCCTCCCCATCTCCAGGTCTGCAGCCCCCCTGTCTCCAGGTCTGCAGCCCCCCCGTCTCCAGGTCTGCAGCCCCCCTGTCTCCAGGTCTGCAGCCCCCCTGTCTCCAGGTCTGCAGCCTCCCCATCTCCAGGTCTGCAGCCCCCCTGTCTCCAGGTCTGTATCCTCCTCCTGCCACTGCCGGCCCTTGGAGACTCTGCTCTCTTAAATACAAATATCATTAGCCAGTCCTGGTTTTTAGACCCAGAGAGCAAATCCAAAATTGTTTTAAACAAATATCAAATTCATTCATCCTCCCTGTTTTCTGTCACCCCAACTGGTCGTTGTCTTTCCCAAATGTTCTTTCCTAAGGACTGAGGTACAAGACTGCTGTACGCAGTGTCTAAGCCCGCCCCCCGCCCCCACCTTTGGTGGTGACTGTAACCAGGTGTCAGTGAGCAAGGACCGAGCCTGGGACACACTGCTGATCTCATCGTGAAGTTTGTTTCACCACTAGGGTTCCTGAGCTGTCCACCTTTGTGACACTCCTTGCAGGTAAAAGAGAAGACTTTGGAACAGATTAATTCTTGTTGGTTTTTGGTTTTGTTTTTGCAACTAAGAGAATCTATCACACTGATCTAGGCAGCAGCTGGTGGTGAACGGGCCGCAGGTGAGTGGAGCATCTAGCGTCTAGACAATAGGCCGGGAAGTGGCAGCTGGGGAGCAGCCTGCCTGTGTCCTCGTTTCACTGACCATCTTCAGCCCTCAGTGTTTCATCCTCAGATGGTGACAGTATCAGTAACTCATTCCTCTGGGTTACAGAAGAAAAAATTGAGTATAGTGCTTTTGTATTTAAGTTAATACATGATTGGATAGTCATAGAAAAAATTTTGATTGTTCGGGTAAGGGATTATAAAGAAATAAATACCTTTTATCATTAAAACTATAATAATCTAATTAAATAATGGAAATGACTGCCCTTGTACATGTCTAATGTGCTATACAGATGTACCTTATCTTTAATCCACATGGTCTGTGGATAAAACCAAGGACCTGAAATCAGCTGTACATCATCCCCCTGAGCTTTACCGGCCTGAGCACCTCCTGTGCGCCAGCCCTGTGCGCGGCGGCGATGCATGCCCGTTCACTCCACGCGCCAGCCTGTCCTGGGTGTGCGCAGTGTCCTCACCCATTTTCAGGGGAGAAAGCGTAGATTCAGGGAGGTTCTGCCTGGGCCTGGCCCGCAGCCGCTCTGGTGGGGGTGCAGCGCCCCGCACCCCCTTCCACTCCGGCCTCAGCTTTGTCGGTCCCCGGCCTCCCAGCGACTGGCAGAGTGGCTCCCATTTGAGAGTTGAGATCACGAGGAGCCATAAAAATAAAATATGACTTATTTTAGTGTATAGATATTTTGGAACATGCCTTGGAGAAATGTGAGGTGGCCTGGGGAGGGTGGGAAGCAGGGATCAAGGGCTGTTGGCCTAAGCTAGTGAGGAGTCCCGGGACAGTTTCCAGCTTCTCCACTGCTCTCCGCCCCAGAGACATCCTGAAGGCGGCACTCTGCCCTCCTTCTCTACCAGGGACAGTCCTCGTCAGTGTCCTCAGGGCAGAGGTTATGGGAGCAGGAGGCCAAGGAGTGGCCGCCCCGACAGCATGCTGCTCCATGCCCTCACGACACACCTTCCGCTGCTGGGAATTCGGTGGACACCGACCTGCTTCGGGACGAGAAACACGTAATTTGTCTTGCAGTAAATGCTTTCTCAGTGAGTCTCTGCAGAGATGTAATGTCCTGTTTGTGACGAACATGTCCTTTCTTGTAGGTAGATGTGTCACTGCTCTGGTCTCATGTGAAGCCCTCACATGTGGGGACAGACACTCCCAGTCGGGTCCCCCCACATGCCAGAGTTGGCGCTGAGGGAGGAAGGGCCCCTCCAGGCCCGGCGGCTCGTTGCTCAGCCTTCGCTACATGTTCCCACGGTAATGAGAAGCCGGAGAGAAGACAATATGGAAGCAAGATGGAGATGATTCAAAACAGGTTGAATCCCCAGTCTGGCTCACGTCAGGGACTTCAGGCTTTGCAGCCGTGCAGTCACTCAGGTGTGCACACCTGTATACACCTGTAAACACTCCCTCACACATTCAGTCCTTTGTCTTTTCTCCCCTGACAAAGTTCACTAAGTCTAGTCCTTTCTGGATCCTGCCAGAGAGAGAAGGGAGAATCCGTGTGAATCTCTTCATTTCTGAAGTAGGAAAATCAATACCTGTCCTGATTGGTTCTCAGAGTTTTTCTGAAGGTCACATGTGATGATAGGTGTGATCAAATTTTTTAACTGCAGTCCAAATAGAGAACTCTGAGAGAATATAAGCTCCGTGAAGACAGGGACTTTGTTTTATAATCTGATAGGCCTAAAAAAGTACCTGGTACTGAGTAGGTGTTTAATTAATATTTGATAAATAAATGAATCAATAATTGTTTACTACCAGTAGTACATTAATATACCTTATCACAAAATCAGGGAGCGCCATTACAACGTTGCGTATGTTTGCAATGGGAAACTATAAATAAGCTCATCAAGTAACAAAGCCTTCTGTTTTTTTTGGAAAGCAACATTTCTTTAAAAGGTATTAGGTAGCATCTCAAGTTTTGACAAGATATAAGAAGGTTCTTGTAGTTATAATGGCAGCAGTCATGGTAATTATAATAAAATATCTTTAACTCAAACTCACTTGCCCTACAACCAGTGATCTGAAATGCAGCTGAGGACCCCAGAGAAAACCAAAAGTCTTGAGTGGCCAATGTAGATAAGCTAGTGCTCATACATTAGAACTCGGTTGTTCTGACGTGGAATCTAGTCACTCTTACTTTGTACCTATAACATGCATGGCAAGTTTTCTTCCCAAACCAGACGTGAGAGTTCACAGAGAGAGAGAGAAGGCAGAGAAGCTACTGAAAATAAAAAGGCACACACACTAAATATATCTAATTTAGGATTATCCGACATGGAGATAAACTTCCTCACAAATTCTTAGAGTCTGTAAGTATTCACTTTAAAATTATTAAACAATTTGAAATTTTAAAAATTATTTTGCATTTAGTGTAACTATACATCACTTTGTTCACTTTTTAGAAAAGTGAACAAAATAGTATAGTGTTCTTCCCTTATGGTGAAGAAGGTGCCACATAGCAACTAAGGTACTATTACACAGTAGGTCCAACCCAACACAGCCCCTTCCCCCCCACCGTGTTGGAACAGTTGAGCATCAGTGGCTTGGAGTCGGAAGTCCATTTCTATGAAGACACACAGTCTAACATTAGAGTCCTCCCCTACCTCTAGAGAAGCTGGTACTGTGAGAGGTGGAGCTGATCTGACAGGGTGGAGACGACAGCAGGTTATTGTTGGTTGTCTCACACATGTGCTCATTAATTCGAAAAGCTGACAAACTGCCACCATGAGTCTAATTCACTCTTTTCTCTTTCTTGAACCCACACAGTTGATCTTATATAATTTAAACACATACACGAAGTGCCTCCACATTGTCATTGTGTGTTATTATTGCTGTATAGCTGCAAGGCATTGTTGACACAAAGGCTCTGGGGTCAAAAAGACCAGGTTCATTTCTCAACTCTGTCTCCTATGCATAATTTACCTTGAACTTCTGTAAACCTTTATTGACTCAGCCATAAAGTTGATAAAATGATGTCCACTTTGCAGGATCTTGTGCAGATCTGACATACCCAAAGCCCTTAACCCATAGGTGGTGTAGATAGACACTTAGTGAACAGAAATATTTGTATTATTATGGCAACTTGGAATTCTTAATGATAGCTCAGTGTTACCAAGAAAAGCTGAAATATGTTCTAAATCTGCTTTTAAAAGAAAAAGATGTAGATTTCTAACCAAAGGGACTTCTACCGCATAGGATAGCTAGTATGGTAGGGTGACAAACAACATGGACCTTGGAGTCGGACAAAGCCACGTCCAAATTCAGTCCCTTCACTCCCAACCGTGAGCCCCTAGACATGTGCCCAAACGTGGTGGGGCCTCGGTTTCTTCACCTCTTAAAGAATGTGGTGATTGTGAGGATTAAGTTAAATGGTACTATGTAAATAAGGTGTACCTGAAAAATTTAATTATGTTGCATGTTGAGGGCCCAATCTTAACATCACCACAAAAAGACATTAATAATCAGAATGATAGCAACAATTAATAATCATATCAGTTACCATCTAGGAGATGGTCATAAAAGAATCTTAACAACAACAACAAAAAAATCAACCCTCAGTGTTAAGAGAATATTTTTTTCTGGAAATTTTATGTCAAATATTTCTAGCAGCAGATGCATTTGCTAAATTTCATGCCATAAATAACCATAACCACTTAGAATTGTAGTTACATGGTTTCCTTATAGCTCACACTTATCAATCAGTAGGGGTTGCTAAGTCCAAACAATTCCCAAGTAAAATGGCAATGAAGGAAAGAATCAGGGTAGATGTGTTTCATGGCATAAGACACTTTTCAAATTGAAGTGTGAAAAGAATCAATTCAGCCAGGTGCCTAACTGTCCCAAGAGTCCAGGTAGAGCAATTACTGAAATAACAAAAATGGATGTAAAAGAGAAAATGTAAAAAAGAGCCGTCCTACCAAGGTAATTCTGGAAAGACAGTTTAGCACCTTGTAAACCTTCTGTTTCCATAGCTCCCCCACAAACAATGGCTTTTGAGTCATGGAAAACTGCGTGATTTACAGTCAAAACACTTAGTATGAAGGTGACTTTTCAGGAAGGAAATGTGACTGATTGAGGTTTTGAGTTTCTAGATCATTTTCTTTGTGTAAAACACATTTACTATTTTGTGGGTAAGAAATGGCCTTCTTTCAACATCCACCTTGTCTTCTATATATCAAGGGAGTTGGATTAGTGTTTGTTCTTTTTAATGAGGACTCCTTGATTCAGTGTATAAAACAGATAAACAGAAGTTACTCTAGTTGGTGCATGAGCTCATTCACTCACTGCCCTCTCCTGCACCTGGGGACCCTAAGGAAACTCAAAGGAATTCTTAGAACTCAATAGAGACCACCGAAAAAATTACTTTCTCTCTGCACTCAGGTTTAATAGTCGACAGATATTCTACTCTTACACTCAAGAACAATCCTCCCTCATCAGAAATTTCCCAAGTTTGAAGATACATTTAGAGGGCCAGGAATGCTAGAGAATATTTTGAAGTTAAAATAAGGGAAAGCCGGTTCCCAAAATGCTAATGATGGCAGAATGAATGACATTTCTGATACAGAGAGCACATCATAACCAAATGGCTCCTGGGAAATCCAGAGTGGTGAGGGCTGGTCCACAGTTGGTGCTATAATCGATGTCCATCTATAATGCTTGCCCTTCAGGCTCGTGTAATGCCCAGGGGTAAGAAACCCCTAACTCTGTCCCTCTTCAGGGTCAGAGCCACAACTCATTAGTTCTGGAGTACTCAGTAAGTAACAGAAGAGCTAGGTTGGGGAAAACCTTGAGAAGTCAAAGGTCCACCCCCTCTGTCTCAGAAGTTCTGTGTCATTGCTTTACATATCCAGGGAAGAGCTTCTGTGACCCCCTTTGGTCACTGTTATGAGGCCTTGTCACCTCTAGGACTGAGAAGCCCATTTTGATAGCTAACATAAACCTTTCATGTGGTGATCAGTACCCATTTTTTTTCTTTACAGAGCAATGAAGAATTGCTGATGACTATTCTCAACACCTTTGAGCTTTCTCAAGTCCCACATCTTCAGTTTATTTCTTCCTTGGTGTGGAAATTGCAAATGACTTCAGCTACAAACATTATGAATTAATTTCCTATGCCTGCCCCTGGGATTCTGGGAGGAAATGGGTGCACCTGCCCCAAATCAGATGAATAATTCATACTGCATCTGGGTCTAAAAGGTGATAGGCAGCATAGAAATGCAGAAACAGTTGGAAACAAGACTAGGGATGTCCCCAAAAACACCAAGTCAGGAAGGCAAACTTGTTTAGGTGAATAACCCAGTGCTCACTCTGATCCTTGTCAGCATGGGGTTCTGTCATGGGTATTCCTCTGAAAGCTTTGGCCAGGATCTCAGGGACAAGAAAGTCAAAAGAAAACAAGGCTCAGGGAATGGCTACCTTCTCCATATTATAGGTAGGTCACTCAGCTCGAGCCTGGAGCACATGCCTCTGGGTACTCAAACATCAACAGACAGGTGTGTCTTCCTCCAGTGGAGAAGCTGGTGGTGGTGTTGGTGCAGCCATATCTAGAAAAGGACCCCAATCTGCCATTTGACAATTATGTCACTGCGAGAGGTGGTTTTTGCAAAGAGGTCCAATATGTACTTCATCCCATGAGCTCCTCTTGAATGTGAAATTGACATTAATCTTCCAGAAGTGGGTCTATGTTTCCCTCCCTTGAACCTGGATAGACATTGGTAATTGCATCAGTGAACAGCATGTGGCATGTGGTGTTGCGTGGCCTCTGAGGTAAAATCATAAAAGTCACAGCTTCTACCTGGGGCTTTCTCTCTCTGGACACTTGCTCTTGGAATCCAGCTACCACCTTGGAAGGAAGCCCAGGACACATGGAGAAGGCACACATAAGTGTACTAAGAGCCCCAGCAGCCAGAATCTACCTGCAGACGTGTGAGTGAGCTGGCCTGCAGATGAATCCAGTCCCCAGACTTGGGGTCTTCCAGCTGAGGCACCAGATAACGTAGAGTGGGATAAGCTGCCTCGGCCCTGCCCTAAGTGAGTGATGGCCCACAGACAGAGAGCCATAAAAGTGATCGTTGTGCTTTAAGGCACTGAGTTTTGAGGTAATCTGTTGCACAGCAATTGATAACTACTAATTCAGTCACCTTAGGCCCTTTTTTGCCACAGTTTCCTACTTCTCTACAGAGTCTGCTCTTAAGAGTTTTCAGGTGAAAGAAACCAGATAACCGATTTAAAGGGCCTTCTGCATAGTACGTGGTATCTAAAAGGAAGCCAATGTAACATTAGGGGGCGGGGGGCACTGAGACAAGTCAGGGTCACTCTCTGTAGGTTGATCCCCTTTGGTCATTTTTGCATATCGCCTGGGGCCGTGTACACTTACAGCTGCACCTTGCACACAGCGCCTGTTATCTGCAGCGCCCTTGTTTTCTCATTGTCTGCACTGCTCAGGTCTCAGACCCTGAGGTAGAAGGTGAGCTCCTTGTGAACCGAACCTCAACACTCTGGGCACATAGGAGGCATGCACACAGCAAATACCAGCAGTCTTGTTTGTTTTTTAACTCAAAGATGTTGCCAATCCAAGAGAATAGTGTGTGTTGGAAGAGTAGGAGAGGTGGGGTTCCCATCCTCCCTTCTATGTGTGATGATTCTCTTGTCTTTCCAGACTCACTTGTGGGTCCCATTGCTTTAGTTCCTGTATGGCTTCTAGGGCAACTTGTGTTCCCTTCTACTCACATCTTCACACTGTTTCCATTACCTCCTGCTCCCTACTAGACAGGAAGGCATGTCTTATACCCATATCACCAATAATTTGCCTAGTCCTTGTCACAGAGCAAATGCTCAAAAAATGTGGGGAGTGAATAACATATGAATAAATGAACAAATGAATGCATGAAGCCAGATCTGGTTCATTTGCCACTTGCTGGCACAGTGAACTTGGGTAAGTCTATTTATTATTCTTGGGGCTATTTTACTTATTTTCACATGTGGAAAGTGTTAACACCTCTACTAAGAACCAAACGAGATCATGTATATAAAAGCACTAGTAAACTGTAAAGTGTTGTTTAAATACAGGATCGTGCCTGGCTGGTGTGGCTCAGGGGTTAAGCATCGACCCATTCACCAAGAGGTCACTGGTTCAATTTCCAGCCAGGGCACATGCCCAGGTTGTGGGCCAAATCCCCAGTAGGAGGCATGCCTGAGGCAGCCAATCGATGTTCTCTCTCATTGATGCTTCTATCTCTCTCTCTCCCTTCCTTTCTCTCTAAAATCAATAAAGGAAAAAAATAAAAAATAAATAGAGGATCATTATTTGTTTATTATGCATAGAAGGGAAGAAGGGTTGGAAGGAAAAGGATGGGAAGATGGAGGTAGGAAAGCAAGAAAGCAAATGCATCACCAACCACAGCACAAACAATCACAGTAATCATAATAGCAGCTTACACTTAGCACTAATTATTAACCAGGCCCTATATTAAATAGATGAGCCTTTTGTCACCACTGTACAGCTGAGGAAATGGAGGCACACAGTAGCTTTGCCAAGGCTGTGGAGCTGGTAAGTCACAGAGCTGAGATTGAACCCAGACCAGCTGGCCTTAGAGTCCGTGCTTTTGACCATAACCCTAAACTGTCTCCTAAAATTCACCTACACAGGAAGGAGTCCTCTGAGACCTCCACCCCACCTGCCAGGAGGTTCAGATACCTCCAGACCCTTCAGACTTGGATCAAATATGTCAGCAAACAGATATCTTGAGGAAGCTCTATGACAGGCTAGAAAGGATTTATGGAAAACATCCCTCTTACTGGACATCCACTTGGCTGGGATGGCCACAATTAGAGCTTTGACCTCTTTGGACTGCCCTTCAGAAGACCCGGTAAATGTTCCCAGGGATGTTGAAACAACTCACTGATGATTTAGCAAGAATTAGTTCTCAGAATTTCCAGCTTCATCTATCTATGCCTCCTCACCTCTCAAGTTACCTGGGCTTCGTCCCCTCTGTCATCTTTCACACAAGCCCTTTCTTGCCCCTATGTTTTTGTCAACTGCTCACTCTGTCAGGGATGCATTTTCCTGATATTTGTTACTAAAGTTTCCCCTAGCAAGAACTAACTTCTCTAAGAAGTTTCCTCATATCTTACAATAGAAACCTCATTCCTTTCGCACATAAGGTTGTCAGAAGAACTACATTTCTTAGTAAATAGTAAATTACACCTTGAAGTGGAAGACTTACCCTTCCTTAGAAATAGATTACGGAAGAGTAAAAGAACAAAAGTAGAGTTGACATAGTGGAAAGAGTTCAGGATGAGAAGTTCTGGGATTTCGTGCTGATTTGGCCCTAGTGAGGAGATTCGGCAAGGTGCCTCCCACCTGTGATGAGAGGTTTCAACTAAATGACCTGAAGGACTCCTCCGAACTCTGAGTCCAGACTATCAGGAGAAGGGCACATGGCAGGAGGGGAGGAGAACATGGAGGCTGAAGCCCTGGTTAGTTTGGGGAGGGAGTGCTGAAGAAGTTGTCCCTGCTTTCTAATTCTGCTTCAGCCTGGGGCGGCTAGGCTGGGTGGGTGGTCGTTTAGCTCAGAATGATCACTCAGTGGGCTGGGGGCCCTTTAGCATCAGTGTGGGGACTAAGTCCCTTTGCTTCAGCACGGTTCATGTGTTCATGTGTTCATGCTATGGTGATTTTTTTTTTTTTTGCAGCTAAGTTTTTAATTTTTTTCTCCTTTTTATTAGTTATTTTGTTGAAAGTATTACAGATGTCCCCTTTTTTTCCCCATTGACTCCCTCCTTCCCACTCCCACCCCCCTCCTGCCTTCCCCAGCCTAATGTACATGTCGATTGATGGTGCACACATGTATATAAGTTCTTTGGTTCATCTCTTCCCACCCCTCCCACACACACCCCATCCTCCTATCCCTCTGAGGTTTGTCAGTCTGTTTGCTACTTCCATGATTCTGGATCTCTTTTGATTGACAGCTTATTTTGTTCATTATATTCCACAAATAAGTGAGATCATGTGGTACTTGTCTTTCTCTGACTGGCTTATTTCACTTAGCATAATGCTCTCCAGGTCCCTCCATGTCACCTCAAAGGGTAAGAGATCTTTCTTTCTTACAGCTAGATAGTATTCCATTGTGTAAATGTACCACAGCTTTTTTATCCACTTATCTACTGATGGGTACTTGGACTGTTTCCAGATCTTAGCAACTGTAAATAGTGCTGCTATGAACATAGGGGTGCGTATATTCTTCCTGGTTGATGTTTCAGGTATGGTGATCTTTTTATTCCCCCAAGCAGCCCCACCACCCAGGCTTCTGTGGCTCTCAGGCAATGCTTGCAAGGTCCACAAGGCCCAGGTCCCAGGGCCCACCAGCAATCATGCCCATCTTCTGGACGTGTGTATCCGGGATGCGTAGGTGAGGAAACAGAGCAGGGAAAATCATCTTCCATGGGATGTGCAACAGAAAAGCTCCAAAGGACAGATTAGAAGACCTAAGCTGAGAGCCATCCCATGTCTCCTCTTTTCCCCACATGAACATTATTAGCACTGTCATTGTTATTAATGACTTGAAAGCAACCCATGTATTAGCATCAAAGTAGTTGCTGCTTTGACTTCATGGGGGCTTTGTTATCAGCTGGGGAATTCTTATGAATGTGAATTCAGAGGGACCAGGTGTTTCTCTGAGTTCTAGAGAGAGGTCATGGACTTTGGGGCCTTCACAGAACAGCAGTGACGCTTCCAGCAGATCAGGCCCAGTGGGTAAGACCCTCCCATTTTGCTCCAGCTGTATTTAGAGTAAAGGAAAGCAAAGTGGTTGAAGATAGATTTAAATTTGTTTCCTCTGGCTCTGTCTAAACTCAACCCATCCCGCAAGGCCATGGTGAAACCTGTGTCCTCCCAGGGGTCTTTTCCAGGTAACATTTGTCCCCTTTTATCTCTCCTTTGTCTGAACAACTTGTGTTCTGTGACAAAACTAAAAAAGGTTATGGTGCTGCACATAAATCATTCAAGAAAATAATAGCTCATAAAAGAAGGGTAAAACTATCCAATACAGTTCTGATTTTCCCCATAATTCTTTGCAGACTTTGAAAAATCAAATTCTACTTTTCATGGCATTTTCCTCATTCCCTTGGCGCTCTGGTTTGCTGATCTTTGAGCATGCGCAATATTGTGTGCTGGGGAATCCAGTGCTTCTGCTGGTACTCAGGCAAAGGGGCGATGGGAGGAAGAAAAGAGAGGACAGGCTCAGAATAGGGTGGTTGCCTGCTCTGCACAGCCCTCTGCCTTGGTCCTGAGAACAGCTAAAGAAGGATGAATGAGAGAGATGAGGTGTGAGCTGCTCTCTCAGGGAACAGCAAGAAAACCGAGGAAGAGAGAGACAGTGCTAGTAGACTCTCATCTCCAGCTGCTCTTCATTCACAAACCCTCGGCAGCTGTTTGGAAAAACATGCAGAGGTAGAGCATGTTGAGTGACGAGTCATACAAGTTATAACACTCAGGTCCCAATTACTAATGACCAGTGCTGCTGCTGCTGAACGAAGCAGTCATTTTTCCCCAAGACAGAGGTGCCTGCATTCCTGCATTCTTGGGTATAAAGCAACTTTTATAAGATTTTCTTGGCTTAGGTATTCTTTATGACTTCTCCACTCACTCTTAAAATACTAATCAACATTTAAAATATGTGACAGAGAAGGCCTGTAAATGTGCAGGACTGCCGTAGGGGGGAGGGAGAAAGACTCCAGAATGCAGATCCTGTAATTCCATGGGCCTCGCACTGCTTTCAGCGCTAGGCAGGAGATCCTTACTAGGGCAAGATCTAGGAAAGCATTTCTTATCTGCTAAAGATTTTATCATGGTGCTAATAAATGCTTTGGAAAAGAGAGGTTCTGCTGCTAATCTAGGAAAGCAGGGGGTAAAACAAATGTGTTTCTTTTTATTTTGCAGTATACTTTTATTTTTGTGTTTTTAATATTTAATATGCCCTTTACTCATTTCTCCCCCCACCCCCAATCTGGAAACCACCAATCTGCTCTCTGTAGCTATTAACTTGTGTGCTTGTTTGTGCGTGTTTTTTTAAAGATTTCACACGTAATAGAGATCATACAGTATTTGTTTTTTCCTGACTGACTTATTTCACTTAGCATAATACTCTTGAGATCCATCCGTGTTGTTGCAAATGGCCAATTTTTATTCTTTTTATAGCTGAATAATGTTCTATTATGTGTGTGTGTGTGTGTGTGTGTGTGTGTGTGTGTCACACAGCAGTGAACGTGGGGGTGCATCAATCTTTTTACATTAGTGTTTTTGTTTTCTTTGGATAAATACCCAGAAGTAAAATTGCTGGATCACGTGGTAGTTCTAGTCTTAATTGTTTGAGGAATCTCCGTACTGCGTTTCATAGTGGCTATACCAACTTACATTCCCAGCAACAATGCACAAGGGTTTGCTTTTTTCCATATCCTCACCAACACTTGCTATTTCTTGTTTTTTTTTTTTTTTTTTTTTTTTTTTTTTTTTTTAATAATAGCCATTTTAACATGTGAGGTGATATCTCATTGTGGTTTTGATTTCTATTTCCCTGATGATTAATGACATTAAGCATCATTTCACGTACCTGTAGGCCATCTGTATGTGTCCTTTAGAAAAATGTCTGTTCAGATCTTCTGCCCATTTTTTAATAGAATTGTCTGGGATTTTTTTTTTTTTTTGCTGGTTATTGAGTTGTATGAGTTCCTTATATATTTTATATATTAACCCCATACAAGATATATGATTTGCAAAAATTTTTCCCATTCAGCAGGTTGCTTTTTTATTTTGTTGATACTTTCCTTCACTGTGCAGAAGCTTTCTTGTTTGATGAAGTCCCATTTGTTTATTTTTGCTTTTGTTGTCTTTGCTTTTGGTGTCCGATCCAAAAAAAAAAATAAAAATCACTGCCAAGATCAATGTCAATGAGCTTACCACCTATGTATTCTTCCAGTAGTTGTATGGTTTAAGGCCTTATGTTTGAGTCTTTAATCCATTTTGAGTTAGTTTTGGGGTATGGTGGTTAATTTTTGTGTAAGATAGTGGTTCAGTTTCATTCTTTTGCATGTGGCCGTCCATTTATCCTAATACCATTTATTGAAGAAACTGTTCTTTCCCCGTTGTATATTCTTAGCTCCTTGGTTGTAAATGAGTTGACCATATATGTATGGTAATATTTTTCCTAGGTGTTCTCATTTAAAGTGCAGATACTCCTGATTAGACCCAAGAGTTGGAAGAGAATGAAGGTTTGATTGAGAAAAGGATTCTGAACTTGGACTATTTTAGATGAACCTGGTTAGAGAGAGTCTGTAGAACAGAGAGATGGGGAAGGATGTGGCAGAGACAATGCCAATCAAGTAGAGAAAAATAAAAAAGAGGAGGCAGGTGGGCTCCACTTTAGAATTACCTTGTAATCTTCCAAAATTACCAGTGATGACCAATTAGATGCAATGAATCACCTCAGACCAATGATATCAAAATCGAAGGTGGGATGGAGGTAACAGTTATTTTTAAAAGCTCTCTGGGGTGATTCTGTTGTGCAGCTGACATTGAGAACTATCCTTTAGGGTTTGTTTACAATATGCTTGCAATTCAGGTAGCTTCCACATGGTGCTGGGTGATTTTAGTTTCATAAGCATATGATCAGCTGCACTTCAGGCAACTGAGACAGCAAGATTGAAAACTACACAAATACGTGCTTCCCATTAAAATATATTTCTTCATAAAAATGAAGGTATAAATATTAATTAAACTATAATTCCTACTTTGAAATAACAAACTTAATAATTTAGAGGATTTTAAATAACTGCCAACAGCTAAATTTAAGTTGAATACTCACCAAATTTTTAATTATAATTATTCATTGCTTATCTTTTCTCTGGTTTCCTGGGAAGACTACTTTTGCTCACCTGAATACTGAGACTAATGGTGGACCTATCGCTCTCAATCTGAGCCTTAAAGATTTTCTAGACTTTGTACCTAAGGGTGAGATACTGGAGGAAGCAGTAGCACAGATTCACCTAGACTCAATCTCTAGTGAAACAAGGTAAAACTTCTTTGTTAAGACCCTCCAAAAGCTCACCAAAAGCAACCAAACAGTGAGAGGCGATCTTCCTTGTGACATAAACTTGACAAGGTTTACATGGTGGCCAAGGCAAGAAAAAGAAGATTGTCCATGACAAGCAGTGAGTGTCATGTCAGAGCTCTCCGGACCTCCTAGCCAGGGCTGTACTTCACTGCCACTGAGCTCTGTCTTTCTCCATCTCTACATTATTGAGCCACAAAGAAGTAATGGATAAGCAATACTCTGTGCTCCAAATGCAGCTCTGAGGGAAGACAGAGAAGGTAAGAAGGGCTCTCAAAGAATTAGCCCAAAGTACATACAATAAACAAGATTTATACAAACATGTCTAGGTCAACCATGAGAAAGATAAAAAGAAATGGCACAACTACTTAAACATACTACACCAGAAACATAGCTACTACTGCCACTACTCTTCGATAATGAAACACAAAAGGACCAGCAACTGCAAAGAAGCAGATGAAGAACCCAGTCTGGAAGAAGATACAACTGAAGGAACAGTGGCAGATTTCCTACAGGTGCTTTGTGCTGTGAAACAGCTTAAAAAGAATACTAAGTTTTAATAAGAGAACAAAGGCAAAATCATAAAAGTCTTTACATTTTGTATTGTTGCTAGTAGTAATGACCCCAAAATATAATCTAATATCTGCTTACATTTTGCCTATCCTACAGATCCAAAAATTCGGTGCTATTTTTTCCAGGAGAGAATATTCCTTCATGTGGCTGTCCCTCTTCAAATTCAAACATACTCTCTTAGAATAAATAATAGTTTACAGAATGACTCCCAGAGTATATGTCAAACCTCACTAATAACCTTTTGAAAATTAGGAGTTGGCTTCTGTACCTCGCCCTCATTTATTTTAATCAAATATTATATAAGCTCTTTATTAAACTATGATGGTTTCTGAAATTATTTTGGCATAGAGTTCAGACATCTGCTCTCATAAAAAGACTTGTTTTTGTCTTTTCTCTCTAAATTTTTCAAAACACATAATAGAGACATAATAATTATTAAACATTATGCCTCAAGGTTTAAATAAAGTGCAGGTTGGACCACTGTGGAAATTCTGCTGGACTACGTTTTCAGTCTAAAATACAACTGACCTAACAAGAGATAGAGAAAGATAACACTTTGTCAATAAAGAGAAAATTTCTGTTCTCTATTTCTGGATTTGGAGGCCTTTGTAGGAAGGACAATTTTTCAATCTAGGAAATATCACAGTCAACTCTTGCTCATCAGCACAATGGAGGAAAGAAGACAGTCCAAAAATAATTTCCTTATGCTTTGAGCTACACATCATGATCTGGTGGCCACAACCAATCAGTCAACAGACATTTATTTAGTACTTGTGGTGTGAGAGCCAAGCCAAACACTGGGAGCCAGTTTAACATTGTAGTCTTCTCAGACAACAGTTTTAGGAGTCTGTCCATGTGCCATCCAGGCCACGGGGGGAAAGACCCAGGAGGGCATGGAACAGTGGGAAAAAAAACAGGCTGGAATTAAAATTCGGCCAATGTAATCCATAAACAGGAAAATCCTCTCCTGCAGAATTGAGAGTTGACTAAATAGATGCAGACCAGGCCAAGCTAGTCAAGACCTGCCCTGCACTGTGGGGAGCTCGGGTTGTGAGCACAGCTTAGCTCCTCAGCTCTGCAGCTCACGGGTAGCACCACACCCTACTGCACAGGCATAAACAGCTGGGCTGAGGGGCTGTCATAGGTTTTCTCATTCATTTCTTTCCCTCTCTGGGCTGGGCAGATAATGGCCATTCTGAATGAAATGTTCCCAAGTTTTGCAGCTGGCCCAAAGGACAAATCCACACTGCCCATTCCTCGGGGAGGCACAGGAAGACTAGCTGAGCCTCCCCAGGAGCAGCCGCACGGAGCTTTCCTGGCTCTGTAAGTGCTGTTACTGTTCTTACAACACTGCCTGTTAATGTGCCTGCACTTGGGGGGAGCACCCCTGGAGCTCAGGCTAATGCCTGGAGGGGCCCAAACAGCTGGCCTTCATTCTCTGCCTAAATTTGTGGTTTCAATTCTGGCGACGTATTCAAATATGCTGGGGAGATTTTAAAATATACCGGTGCCTGAGCCCACTCCAGAGCAAAGGAATCTGGATCTCTGGGGGTGCAGATGGACATTACTCTGTTTAGAAGCTCCCTGAGCAATTCTAACATGCAGCCAGGGTTGAGAACTGATTAGTAAGGGTATTCTTTAAATGAATTAATCTCTTTCAAGTCTGTCTTTTAAAAGTGTCCCCCAAACTCCTGTTGAAATTCCTGTTGGAGGCCCACCCCCTTGTCAGGAGCCCAGTGGTCACAGACCCTACTGCCAGGTGGGCTCACTGTCCAGGACCTAACGTTAGTGGCGTCCCCAGCCTGTCACTGTACTGGTCAATCAGCATTAGCACTGGTGCTTGTCATGGTCCCGTGAAGAGTTACCCCACTGGACATGTAAGAAAACAGAGGCCCAGAGAGAAGGAACTTGGAAATTGCCTTCTCCTATCTTTCACCTCGGTGCCCTGAGCCTGGGGGTCCCGAATGTTTTCTCAGCCGTTTCTTGCACCCCCAGAGCTCCTCACAGGTCTTGCTCACCACGACTCAGAGAGTCCCACCCCTTTTCAGCCTTCCGCCACGTCCCACTCTGTCTCTCACACCCAGACACACAGACCGATCAGCATCACTGACCTGCTGGCTGAGAAGTCACTGTCCCATGGTGACTCCTGTGGTCTACGATGTCTACGATGCAGCAGGCACCGGGGGCCCGGTCTTCTCCTGTTCAGAGAGAATGACACTCACCTCAGGGGATTAGCCATGTCCTGTGATAAAGAGATACACCCACGGCTGCTCCAAAGCCCAGCAGGTTCTCAGTCAGCTCCCCACCAGGCAGCAGCCCTTCTGAGGGTTCGTGCTTCCCATTTCAGACCTGGAATGAAACCCTGAGGAGTCACAGGGATTGTGGCACTCATTTCATGGACAAAGGAAATCATGGGGAACTTTTCTAGAATCCAGAGCTACCACTTTCTTACTTTTTGGCCCTGATACGTAACAACCAGAGCCCCAGTTTCCTCCTCTGTCAAATGGGGGTCAGAATGGCATTTTGCTCGTTGAGATTCCCTGAGGATTAATGAGGTAATAGCAGTGAAGTATTCTGTGCAGTGCCCGGCATGCAGTGGGCACATCACAAATGTCGCTGCTCTTCTCTTCACCTGTACCTTGCACCTGTAATCCTTCCCCGCCTGCTCTTCACCTTCACCAAGCCAACAACATAGCTGTGATTTAAAACCAAACGCAAAAGCTTCTCGTCCTCTCAGAAGGCATGCTCGGACCAGTTGTGGAGTTAGTTATGCCTCTGTACCCACCATGTGCCCACGTTTCCCTGCCTTACCTCGGACCTCAGGGCCCCTGCCTGGATTCTGCCGTTGCTTCTCTCTCCACAGACTCTCAGCCACCATCTCTTCCACACTCCAGACTGCTGCAGGGACAGTCCTGCAATGCTGATATAATCTGTGACTTCCCTACTGAAAATCCTTCAATGGCATCTGCCTCCTCAGTGCCTTTGGCATGAAGTCCAAGCTGCCAGCCCACCAGGTTAGTCTCCAGGGAACTTGTTCCTCACTGACCTGTCCAGTTCTTTCCATCCCCCAGTGGATGACAAGCTTCTCATCCTTTAAGGACAGCTCTCCCTCTTCTCTGAATAGTATTCACTTGTCCCCTGTTACCAGCACCCACCCCCCCATGGCGGACCTTCACAGCATAGCAGCATATTCCTTCTGTGAGTCATCTCCAAAGGTCTCCTCCTTTTGAAAGTCTTCCCTTACCCATCACACCCCAGGCAAACTGACCACATTCTACCTTGTGCCTTTCAATAGACTTTGAACTCTGTGTCTGAATAATTAACTCTGTTACTTACTCATCCCCACAAGAGAAACATCTGAATAATAATAATAATAATAATAATAATAACAGCTTAGATTTATTGAGTGTTTGCCCATTCAAGGCACTTCAACACTTATTATTAAATTACTTAGTCCTCACTATCCAGTGAAGGAGGTTCTATTGTTCTAGCCCATTGTACAGATAAGGAAGCCAAGCACAAAGACTTTAAATAATGGTCCCAACATCAAGCAATTAGTAAATAGTGCATTTTCAGAGTTTAACACAGTGCTGGTATACAGTAAGTAGGTGCTCGGTAAATTTTGTGGGACTGATATATTTTGTTTGTAGTTGAACTACCTCAGATTCAGTTGTTTATGGGCCAAGCTCTCCTGCATGGTTAAATCTCTTCACCTGAGGGTTATTAGCTTGTATTTAAAGCTGAGGCCACTCGGTGTGGGACTCAAGTGAGTGCCCGGCTGGCACACATTCCCCTCCAGGTTTTCAGTTAGTTGTTCTATGAATTCATAGCACACAAATATTTTATGACTGCATTTATTCTTCATAACAATATGAATGAGCAACTGAATAAAAGCCAAATCCCTTGTGAAGCCAGAGGAAGAGTGATTAAATTATAATCATCCTGGATTAATTAATCTATAATATTTGCTCTTTATATGAAAAAAGAAAATCAGCCTTCAACATAAAGGTTATGTACTCCTGAGGTCTGTGTCTTAATAAAGAAAAGGCTTGGGGAAAAAACTTGACAAGCCCCCAAGATACGACATGTTGTAAATGTAGACAGAAGGTTATTACTGATATAAAATATATTCAATGTAATTATCAGCCACAACAAATAATCAGAGCAATGATAATGAATAATTAACATTTTTATACTCCTATAGTAATGTGTCTAATAGATAAGTGCACAATATTGAATTAATTTATTGTGCTGTAGTGTTTTTAGTAATGAAAATAGCCTAATCAAAACATCTCTCCCACGGTATTGCCAGATATTGGCAGAAATCACCGATAAGGTGTGTTTGTTGGTTTCTGATGTAATTGTAGTAGAGATTCTGTGACATAGAAAAAGCTAAGTAGAGAAATTGTGGGAAGAATAAATTCAAGGCAGGCTGTTGATTTCAGTTCAGGAAGAAATAAATTTGAAAACATCACTTTTGGTCCCTGAAATTAAGGGTTACTAAAGATGTTGAGCAATCGTGCGGACCTGAGAAGAAGGGTTGTACACAGAGGAGAGGGGATCCTGTGAGTCACATTCACAAAGGTCTTTCATGGGCGTCTTCTTATTCCAATGGCTGCTTCCTCAGATCTAACTTTCCACCAAGCAGGGAAGAGAAAGTTGGCCTTTGTCAGCAATGCCGCTGCCGCCTCTTTGCCCCCCCCATCACTTTGTCCACATGTTGGACATAATGATCTGTTTCTTACACCTGCCTCTCCTGTCAAGCATAGCAAGGGCCATCTTCTGTTTGTGTTTATATCTTCAGGGCATCTCCCAATGCCTGGATATTCAGTGAAATCATTGATGAATAAATGAACTGCAAGTCTATCTACTTCTACTACCACTGGGAGATATAAATGGTAATGGATCGAACACGGTCATAATCTCATCTCTTAGAATCTATTATCTAAAGCAAGCTTGGTGGCCAAAGCTATCGAGGAGCAGGGATATGTGAACAATGACTGATTCCACTTCGTTAAGGATTCCCGTGAAACATAGGTCGAGGTATACAGGAAACCCTCTTCTGAGTGTGGAGGGAAGTGCTACCAAGCAGGGCATGACATCCGTTAAGGCTTATGTCAGACCTCTTCTTCTTGCTGTTGTTTTTAAAGGGTTCTCTATAGCAGCCTCTTTTCAAACTCGAATGTGCACACAAATCACCTGCAGAGCTTGTTAAAATGCAGATTCTAATTCAGTAGTCCCAGGTGGGATTCGGCATTGTCGACAAACTCCCAGGTGATGCCAATTCTGCTGATGTGCGAGTCACACTTTATGTAGCAAAGATCTGTAGGAGCTCTTTATGCTTCACTGTCTGTTAAGCTGCTTTTAGATCCATTTATAAATACAAATTATGATAGAGGCATAATTGATCTCCATTTGACATGCTTATCTCAGTTTACCATGGATACCATTGTCTCTCTAAAGAAGCTCTAAAGGTCTCTACATTGTTCACCTGGTATCAGAAGAGTCCAACTGTTTGTGTGGTGCCCAAGGAGCAACACATAGCTTCCGAAGTGCTGAGCATATATGCCAAATTCATATCCATGCTGTGACTGTCTCGTTTTTCAAATGTAACAGAGTTGCATGATGTGTGGTCTGTGACAACCGCACCATGCTGGCCTAGGTAGGTCACACATCACCGTCATATCAGTTTCTCTGCATTATTTTCACACCAATAACTGGAATTTTGTTCAAAGAGTAAAGGAGATAAAAAGACTGAAAAGAGAAAAAAAAATAGCCAGCTTTAGCAATACAATAGCCACCACTTAGTCAACAACTGCCCAAAGCCTGGCTCTGTGCTGAGCTCTTTATACGGCAACATCAGCAGCTGCGGCCAGGGGACTTACGGATCGGGTCCTGCAGTTTAAACGACTAGGTACTGGGCCAGACCAGTGCCCAGGTCACACCTGATCTAAGGCACCATAAGACCAGAGTATAGGACAGATGTGCAGCCTATAAGGGCTCACACTCTGATAAATGAGATAAAACACACTCATGACAAGAGAAATCTCCGTGGCTCTGTGGAGTCACCCCAAAAGAGGAGAGGGCTCAACATGAAACAGACCAGAGAAGGAAGACTCATTGCAAACCAGGGTTGCCACCCAGGGCGTTGTGAAGACTTTAGGACCAGATTTGGTCCTAGGTACAGAAGAGATAGCTGGATTTAAGTAAGGATGGACAAGAGGAGGGCCTAGCAATGGTGGGCGAGAACAGGCCTTCAGGGAGCAGAGACTGGCGTGGTGGGGCCAGACCAGAAGATTCTGTGTCGCCTAGAAGTGTGGTTCCTGGATGTGGCCTGCATCAGACTTACCTGCAGGTTGGCGTCCAAGCCCAAAGCCAGGCTCCCCTTCCGCAGCCCGACAGCATCAGCGTCTCCCCACAAACCTGCTGATGTGACTCCCAAGCAGCTGCTTGAGTGGGTCTGGATGGACTTCTGGGAGCACTCCGCCAGCCCGGACCCTGTGAGGGCGGGACACGATCCCTCCTCTCGGGGTTCCCAGCCTTAGTGAAGTGGCCGCACCCACCAGGGGCTCAGGGCTGGCGGCAGAAAGGGAAGTGGCCCCCACGGAGGCGAGAGGGACAAGGAGGCTCCCTTACAGAGTCATCAGGAAAGGTTAAAGCGCTGGAGTCTTTGCTCATTGGGAGGAAATTTGGAAACAGCTTTCCACAGAATAGATCCCATCACAAGTGTGTGGGTCTTTTGACCAGGAGCGGAAATGCCTGGACCGAGACCTCCCTCCTGCCGTGCCCGGGCCTGGGCGGGCCTGCGCGGGCCTGCAGGTGGCACGCAGAGGGCCTGCAGGTGGCACGCAGGGCAGCTCCCGAGGAACACGCTCTTCTCGGCTCCCGGCCCAAGGCGCCAGCCCCCTCACCCTCCGCGAGGACTCCTCAGGGATCTCTAATTCTTGTTGTCAAATTTCTTGAGGGGTCCAAAGAAATATGAAAAGAGGAACCTCTGTGTTTAGCCACTATTGATTTATTTTGGTTTCGGTTGGCAGATTTTGATATAAAAACAAAGAACAAAGGAACTCTCCGGGGCTGGCCTGAGCTGATTACAGTAGATCCTGTTCCACCTTGTGGAATGGGCCTGACTTCCACGGCGCAGCCTGAGACGGAGAAAGATGCAGCCGTATCAACAGAGGGGGGAAACTTAAAGCAAATACCTAAATATTTGGGAAGTAAAATTCTGTCAGTTGCAAGGGTGAGGCAAGCAAAGGACTTTCACTGCTTTCAGCCGGAATGTCAAATCGCTTGACCTGCTCTGATTAATGAATTATTCATTGATCCTCTGGATTTTACTAGTGTAGACAGGCAGCTCCAGTCATGTCATTTAGGACCTGTGCCTGGCTATAAGTGACCAGAATCTGAAAAGCAATAGCTTAATAAAACAATGTAAGCACAAATGAGGCATCTGGAGGTGAGACAACCAAGGATGCTAAAAAAGCTCTATGATGTCATTGGGGACCCAAAATCCTTCTGTCGCCTGCTCTGCCATCGATCCCCATGTGCTTGTTGCCTCATGGTGATAAGATGGCTGCCTACTTTCACCACTGCATCCAATATCCAAGCAGAAATTTTAAAAAAGGGTAAGAAGCAAAGGTATGCGTTCTGGCTGAGCCTACTTTCTTTTTAAGGAGATTGCCTTGGAAGGTTCACGCAACAACTTCAGCTTATATTTCACTGACCTGAACTGTTCCCAACATCATAATCAATACACAAACTATTTCCACAAACCCCCAAATTTTTCCCTATGCCCATTCCAGTCAATCTCCACTATTAGCCCTACTTCAGGAAACCCCTCATCCCTGCAATTTTTGAAGGGGTCAACTCATCACTCAGTTTTGAGAAAACCCAAGTCAGACTACAGAAGTAGAGGACAGTGACTCTGGAAACCACAGTGAAAGGCACATATGGTCCAGGGGACCATGAGTGTTTGTTGCTGGCAGGTTGAGGTTATAAGACCTGATTTGATAAGACACAAGAAAAGGGGAGAAAGGAGCAAAGAGAATAAGGGCCTTAGAGGCAGGAGAAGGAAAGAGAAAGAAGGACATGCTAATCTGTTTGATGAGATGAAGGGATTCTGACAAAGCTACACTGCTATACGAGATTCTTTACAACTGCAATAGCAGTTTCCAGATGCATGGGAGAGAAAGGGCTTTTCCAGGAAAAGGAACTAAAGTACAAGTTCATGGAAGCTTGTAAGAGTATGAATTCTGCAGGAATTGAATAAGAAAGGCAGGCTGAGGCCAAATGAGTAAGAATCTGACACACTGTCTAAGCACTATAGGGGGCTGCGGGGGGTGAGGGGTCATTTAAATATTTTAAGGATGGGGAAATCAAATGATCAGGTTAGCATTTAGAAAGGAGATCCTGGCTGAAAGATGTAAGGGAAGCAAGATGAAGGCAGTTGGAAACTGGTGCAATGATCCAGGTGAGACGTCACGTGGGTTGATAGAAGCGAGAGTGGGCAGGGGAAGAAAAACACTGCAGTACAGGTAGTAAGGAGTGGAATAGGTTTTACAAATTAATGAAGGTCATATAGCAAAGAAGAGATAGAGTGGAAACTGAAGCCTGTGGCCTTGAGCAAGTTATATAATCTTGGGCCTCAATCTCTTGTATAAAATAAGGCTAATAATAGTACCTGTTGTCGGGAGATAGTTCTCTGTGGGTCTCTTGAGTTTCTGCACATCTTATGAGACAGGCACTAGCTACTCTTTGTTTCTGACTATCTTTTCAAAGATATTTATATAGCCTTGGATGACAGAGACCATGTCTTCCTCCAGAGCGAAGGGTAGGCATATTTACTGTCCATTATAAAATATTCCGGTGCCCTAAGTTCAGAGTTCATCTCCTGGAATTCAGCTCATGGTGTGTACAGGTGTCATCTGGTCTTCTGTGTACTGCTCTGTGAGAACTGGAACAAAAATGCTGATACTGTGGCTACTTCTATCGCTGTGAGTAATGCATTGTTCTTTGTCTCTAAGTCAGGAATCTAGCATCTTCTACCAGCATGAAAAAAAAAAGGTGGTAGGTTAACTTGTCAGCTTGCAGGGAGGGTTAAATCTCAGGCCCTTCCTTGTTCTTAACACCTATATCACAATGGTTGTAGTGAGATTACCTGGGTTAATACTTATAAAGCCCTTGACCAGTGACTTATGATAAGTACTCAGTAAATAAACCTCTCTTGACTGAGGCAGCAAGTATAGTGTGACTTCTGAAGCCTAGTAGCTTGGGTTCAAATCTGGCTCTGCCGCTTACTAACATAAGAACCTGGGACACCTTTTTTACCTCTCTGTCTGTTTCCTTATCTTTAAGCCATGGTTGAATCCTGATAACGACCTCACAGAGTTGTAATGAGATTTTAATGAGATAAACACAAACAATGCTTAGAACAATGTCTGGCACATGGTGAGCTTTGACTAAAGCGTAGCCATTGTTATTAATTATTGAAGAAGAAAAAGCATGATCCATAAAAACAGAACCACAAATTGACCACATTTCAAGAACTTGCTTATGGATATAAGTTTTAATTTAACCTTAGGATGATGATGACAATGACGGTGATGGTAACAGTGAGGGTGATAATGATGATAACTAGGATGATACTGGGAATTTTTATGTGCTTAGCCCTATGCTATTACCTTTATTTGCTTTATTTCAATCTTTAATGCAATTCTATATGTTGTTATTATTGTTGTTATTGATGTTATTATTATTTTTCTAACTAGAAAACTTGCCTAAAAAAAATGGAGTAAATTAAAGCCAAGTATATCTGATTCTGAAATCCTATGAGGAGACAAAATATGTCAAATTACAACTGAACCCATGCGACCATGTGGTGACCTGTCTCCTCATATAAATGGTATTCTAATTTCACCTGAAAAAACTCACACGTTGACTTCTAGGTTGGTCCCGTGTGAACCACTTTACCTTTCACATCACCAACCTCCTTAACTTCCCAACAGCTCCTGGCCAGGAGCAGGGATTTCTTAGGAGCCTAAAAGGGAAGTGAACCATCTCCTCCGTTCATGTAGGAGAGGGCGAACGAGATTCCGCTGCACGTAGCTGAAAATTCTAACTCAGGCAGCTCAAACAGAAAGAATGTGTATTATCCCATAAGACTAGTTGATTAAGCAACATAGTGATAGCTTCATGGATCTACGTTTTTTACATCTCTCTGTTCTGTCATCTTTACTGTGTTTACTCCATTATGATGAGAAGAAACCCCAGTAGATATCGCCCCATAACCCGCTGGCCTGAGTTATCTCTCTTGTTCATGTTCAAACCATTCAGTGGCAAATAATATGATGTTCTACAACTGGCTGAGGCCAACCAAAATTCATATTCGGAGGATAGCATCTCCCTCCTCTGATCCACATGGCCACATAGACAAACGCAGATAAAACAGGACAGTATTTGGAAGAAATGGATGTCGGTTAAACAGCCAATAAGGTTTGCTATAGCTAACTGGGAAAGTGTGCCGGTTCATTAAATTTCTCCAGCTCACATGACAGTACTCATCTCTCTGCTCAACATTTGACTGGCACAGCTACCACTTTTCCAGATAAAGGGAGCCTATGAGGAAGGAAGAGAAAGAAATGTACCCCCTGTGCTGTCTGCCAAGCTGCCCTCCAGAGGTCTGTCTGCAGAAGGCTACTGCATGCACAATCTCCCCCTTCAACTAGGGGATCCTTCCAGACACATCCTAACTATTTGGCTCCTAGAGTGAGGATGGATTAGGCTTAAGCAAGGAACACTGCTACCTACACACTCACGGGGAAACTGAGGCTTGAGTACATATTCTGTATCTTGCACAAGGATAAAAAGTGGTGAACATGAGATTCAAACCTCAGTACTGGACTGTGCAGCCCCAGCTCAGCCACTGCTTGGGGAGAGAATAAAGACGCAGGAGCAGATCTGGAAAGAGCTCAGCATTTTGTTTTTCAGCATTGGCTTAATGAGATGGTGTAAGTAAAGTGCCTGGTGCATAGCAGGCAAACAGAAAAAGAAAGTAAAGCCTAGAAGGTTCACTGAGAAGTGCAAAGGCTCACAGTAGGCAACGCTGGGATGAGAGCTCTCCTGGATAGGAGGTCACGAGAGAAGATGATGAATCTTTTCTGCTAAGCAACACTGCACTGTAAACAATTTTTTCCTTCGTTAAAATTATCTGCTTATATATCTAAAAGGGAAAGGTTTAGAAAAACACTCTAAATAATATTTTTACTTATTTTTATTTATTTATTTTTTTAATCCTTACCACAGGATATTTTTCCATTGATTTTTAGATAGATTAGAAGGGAGAGAGGGAGAGAGAGAGAAACATCAATGTGAGAGAGACACATTGATTGGTTGCCTGCTGCATGACCCCCACTGGAGCTGGGGATCAAACCTGCAACCCAGGTACATGGCCCTGACTGGTAATCGAACCTGCAACCCTTCAGTCCACAGGCTGACTCTCTAACCGCTGAGCCAAACCAGCCAGGGCCTTTTACTTATTTTTGTTGAATTTATTGAGGTGACATTGGTTAATAAAATTATATAGGTTTCAGGAGTACAATTCTATAATACATCATCTGTATATTGTATTGTGTGTTTGCCATCCCAAGTCAAGTTTTCTTCCATCACCATTTATCCCACCTTTAAATAATATTTTTTTTAAATAAAGAGCATTTAGAACTCTGCCTACAGCAATTAAATATTCCCTGTACCCAAGTTTATCTCCTGTTTACTTTATGGAGTAGGTGGAGACCCAGGTTACCAAGTCTTCACCTTCTTATTAAGCCATCTCAGCAGCAGCTGCCTAAGGTGATTTCAGCAAAGTGGTTTGGTATCTCTCTCTTCTCCGTCAGATTTTCCCCATTTCTCCATGCTGATATCTATCTGGAAGCATCCCCCAAAGCTGGGAAAAGGAGAAAAGCAAATAATGGACAAAATATTAGACCACTAGGGATTTATGATTTGTTCCAAATGGTTTACATTTTATAAAGTTAATAATAGTTTCATAATCCATTACAAATTCAAAACCACCATTCTCTTGTTGATCAAGATACACAGTAGCTTGACCTAAGGTTTTGATTCTGTGTCTCCGTACAAAATGCCTGCATTTGATTCCCATCTTTGAGTGAAATCTGAAGTTATACAGATGGGCTATTAAAGATTTCACTTTTGTCTGAGACAATAGCATTCATTATCATAAAAAGGACTTTTATTACCTTTACATTTGGGAAGCACTGTTTATGTTCATCCACTAGGAAGAGTTCAGTGACCACTGACATAAATATTACACATTGTGTGCCTGATGGCAGGACTTCAAATAACTGGGATATCAGTTACTGACCTCGGTCCCTGCAGTGGGAGCAGATGTATACATAGTTAGTAAGTTCTCTTTCAATGTCAAATGAATGACATTTGAATTTCCTGAATAGCTTAAGTTGAATGGTGAAGATGAGCCCTCCTCAGGAAGTAGAGTGGATACTAGGAAATCATTCAGGCCAAAGAGAAGACTCAATAACGCGTAGGTTAGAAATGGAGCAAGGAGGGGTGAGGAGGGCAAAGGAAGAGCCCTTCTCTAAGCCACGCCATGGGGTGAGATGCAGCTGGGTGGAAGGTTCTTTCCCTCACTCAGTCCACCATCCTCCATTCTGGTGTGAGGTTGGACTGAGGCTCGGAGCTGCGAAAGGACTTTCCCCGAGCTAGTTGGGCTGAGCCATACTTCCTGAACCCCAGATAGTTGTTCTCAGCTCTCATCTTTCTCTTAACCAAAGTCTCCTAATAACTCCCTCTGCTCAGGAAGTCCACACAGACACTGTGGGTTTTGATAAAGATATATCATGGAACAGAGAATTTCCAAGTTGTAAGAAACCTCAGTGATCATCCAGCTTCTTCATTTAAACATGGAAGTGGAGGGCTATAAAAGATATATGAATTGTTCAACATCACCTCTTTTCCAGCTTTCTCCCTGTAAAATTGATACAGAAGGAAAAGAAAGAAGAGAGAGCATGAGAGAGGGAGGGATGCGAGGAGGGAGTGCGGGAGGGAGGGAGATGGCATCTTCACCCCAGTTGTCATCTCCGCTTCCTTCTCAAAGGTGCCTCATCTCCTCACTCAGCTCCGTATCTCCTCTTAGGATGAAAATGAAAATAAGTGCAGAAACCTGGGAGCCTTCCACTCCTTCTCCATGCCTCACACTCTGTCCAACCCAGATGCCAAGTGCTGAATATCTCCTTAAGCTCCTCAGCCAGCACCTCTCCTCCACCCCACTCCGTCTTCCACATTCCTTACTTCTCACCTGTGTTTCTATAACAACCTCCTCACCATCAACAAGCTTGCCCATCTCCAATCCATTTACCACAGTTTTAGAGGGCACATCTGACAACAGTACTTGCCAAATAAAATTCTTAATGGCTTAGTTACCTTTAGCATAAAATCCAGACTTGCTGTGTGGTTATCCAAGATCCTTCCTGACCTGATTTGTGCCTTCCCCAGAGTCACCTCCATCACCCATTCATTCACTCAACACATATTTATGGAGAGTGTAGTACATGACAGGCCCTGAGTGTGTATGCACCAATCACTCATGCACTGCCCTTCATGCCTCTGCCCCAGACATGCTAAATGCCTTCACGTTCCCCAGCGTGCCATGTCCTCTCAAACTCTGCCTATCTGCTGCGACTTTCATCTTATTTCTCCCTTCTCACTCCTGCTTATACTTCTTTTGATTTGTTTTATATTTGTAAACTCAGCTTAGATACAGTCTCTCCCAAGACTCATTCTCTGACCGCCTATGCTGGAAGAGTGACTGACATTTTTTTATAGTTCCCAGAGCTTATCATACATTATAGAAATTGCTGGCTTGTTTGCATCCCCCACTGTGCTGTAAGCTTGTAGAGAGCAAGGGTTATATCTTTATCTCTGTACCTCCTTACCTAGCTTGTGACCTGGCGCATAATAGCATAATAGGCACTCAGTAAATATTTGTTTAAGGGATGAATATATGAATGAAGGCTTATCCTCCCAAGCACATGGTTGCTAGTCCTTCTCAGTCTTGTCCAGGGAATTCAACTACTTGACTATACATTTGCCTTTACAATTTTATCTCTGAGATGGTACTATAGTCTCTATATCCAGCAAAAGAAAAAGGCTACAGATTTTACTCCAAACCTAAAGAAGATTGAAATAATCAGGGCAATTCTTATGCCATTATTTTCTAAGTAACCTTGGGCAATCACCTCCTCTCGTTGGTTCTTCTTCATCTGGACATGGTGGTAAGGAGAACTGAGATTTACTCTAAAGTCCTACATATTATTTGATAATACAGTTAAGAAGTAATTAGTACGAACTTCTGGAATTTAACCTTCCTGGTAGCATAGGTCTGACAAAAACCCCAGTGTGTGTGTGTGTACAAGCCTAGGAATTAGAGTTGTACAAAGAAAGGTGGTGAATCTTCATCTCTCACATGCCCCACAGAAAAAAAAGGGATATTTGCCTTGACCTTGTGATATTATGAAAATTACCTAAATTTTCTAAAGATTAGTTTCTTCATCTGTAAATTAAAAAAATATTCACTTAGAAAACTTGAGGAATATCAAGAACGTGAACAGAACAATTGTACCATATATAGGAATTGTGGTTTTTAAAATTTAATTTGTTCTAAATCTCGCAACAAAAAGACCAAAGCCAAGTTCAGCAAGGTTGACGACACAAAGATCAATACACAAAGACTACCTATACTTTTATATAATAGCACTTAGTAAGCAAAATTAAATTAAGAAAATTCCAAATATAATAACATTAAAAGGAAGAAAATACTTAGAAATAAATTTAACAAAAGAAGTGTAACACACACTCTGAACATTATAAAACATGGGTGAAAGAGATTAAGGAAGACCTAAGTAAATGGAAAGCTATCCCATGATCATGGATCAGAAGACTCAATATGGTTAAGGTGGCAATACTCCCCAAAGTGATGTATAGATTCAAGACAATCTCTGTCAAAATTCCAGCTGACTCCTAAACATATATTGGCAAACTGAACCTAAAATTCATATGGAAATCCAAGGGACCCAGAAGAGCCAAACAGTTTTGAAAAGGATATGCATATGCACGTATAAGTCACATAGACATAACACACACACACTTATTCACTTTCACAGATTCACACAATTATGCAAACACATGCGCACATACATACTGTCACACAGACTCACACACATATACACTCTCACAGACACACAGACACCTACCAGCTCTGTGCCCACAGCAACTATGCTGTTTTCCAGTTGAGGCTATAGCTAGAGACGAATATAAATCAGTACCAAAACCATTGTTTTCATTTCTTTTACCTAGAGCAGGAAGTGGGCAGTGGAGAAGGGAAGAATGCAAGGTATAACTTTGAACTTCCTACTCCCTGCGCATGTGGAATTCTGATCTCACTTCACAGCCTCCAAGCACAGGTCCCAGGAGTTAAAGAAATAATGAAATCTAGTCAGACCAGCTGATGCTGCCTTTCTGTGTCTATGAAAAGCAATTGCCTCAATGGTGTGATTTCAGGAGAGCAGACAGGGCTATGCCCACAAATCTACCCTGCATCCTAACTACCTATTGCCAGGCATGAGGCTCATACCAGGGCCTCACTGACTGGGCTCAGATAGCTTCCAGGCTGCTGGGATTCTGATGCTTGACTTCCCAGCATCTGTTCCATCACTACGAGCCCTGCCTCAGGAGACAGACCTGCTTATATAAGTACAGTCCCAGCTCCTTGTTTTAGGAAGACCACCACCCTAAATATGATCTTTGATATGCAGGAAGAAGTTTATCATTGAGTTTTGGAAAATTCTTCCTGACTCTTCTTAAGAAAGTATAGGAAATCCTCTTGCTTTCTCTTCTTGAATATGAGCTAGGAAATGTGTAGCCCCGATTGCTTCTGGGAGCCATACTGTACCCACAAGGCTCAGAGTGAAGATGATTCTGCAAATGGCAGAGGGGGTGACAGGATAAAGTTCAGTCCTTGATGAAAGCCTGGATCAACCAGCCCTGGAGCTCTCTCTATTTCTGGACTTCCCATTATGTGCAGCAATAAATCTGCGGTTGAGGCAGTTGGATTGAGAATTTTGATCTTGAGGTTGAAAGCATCCTGTTGCAGAGACTTCCAGCTTGGTGTGTGCATGAAGAGCTTGGAGAGGGCATTCTCTCACTTGCCTATGTATCTATGAGTGGACATTAGTTTGTGTATATGGTTGAGTATGAGGACATACCTGGACAGCTGAGTTTACTAACTCATTCACGTATTCATGAAACAAGCCTGAATTAAGCCCTCACTATACTGAACAAATCTAATGTGAGGGAAAGAGTGTAAGTATATGAGTATGTGTGTAATCTCTGAGAACACGTGTGCTAATATGTACACATGCCTGTGTTTTTGCCAGAGGATTATAGGATTTGTCTGCAATCTGCTCTCTTGGCTGAAGTCAGCATCTCCATAAAGAGGAGTCCTTATCTCCACACCCTCTCCATGTCTCATCATTAATTCTGCACTGGACAAAGATGACTGGAGGAGAAAGGTCAGTGCCAAGTGGAGTACAAATGACAGGCTCTGGCATTCATGATCTTTGCAGCAGGAAGCAAGGCCTTGGACCTCAGAGGGGATGATGGCATGAAACACATCCAAACAAGGTTCATTTCCTATAATTGATTTCTTCTGGCAGGTTTGACCTCCTAATGCTGCCTGGCCTAGGCTGGCATTATTATAATTAGTCTCTGGTCCCCAAGACACCAACCACGTGCCGGCTTATAGACTGGTTGCCTGCATTTAGAAATTTTTTGTAGGTAATTCACAAAGCAAATAATTTACTTTAAAAAACAGTGCTGTGTTTTGATTCCTCCTTTTACAATTATAATTTCTAGGTCATTTAATGTTCAGATATATAATATTGCATGGTGCTAATATGTTAAATAAGAAAAATGATATGATATGATCTTTTCTATTGATGCAAAAAAAAAGCACTTGATTAAGTTCTGCTTCCATTTCTACTTTTTAAATGTCCCAATAAACTAGAGAAAGATATATATATTTCTGCAAAATGTTAAATAAAAGTTGTTCACATCAACTGCCAATGTTATATTTAATGATTAATCACTGAGACATTTCTACCAAAATTAGGGAAAGATGAAAGTAACTTCTATTAAACACTATTGTTCAACATTATTCTGAAAATTCTAACCAATGAAATAAAATAAGAAAGAATCAAAACAAGAGACACAAGAAATAAAAGAAAAGCCAAATTGTCATCTTACAGAATCTTGGCACATTTCATTTTGACAGTCATTTCAATGATTAGATCTGACTTCTGAATAAACTAGATATTTACCAACAAATCTAAAAAGATAAATATTTTTCTCTACAATGATCAATTGATCTTGTGTGTTGCTTCAAGGATGACTTCAACCACATAACGCTGTCCAGTGGTAATGGTTGCTTATTTCAAAACTCAAAGCATCATATTCAGCAAATGTTCTCCAACACTAAATTATTTATAACCAAAAATTCAATATATACCTGAGTGTACAAATTTGCAGATACTATATTTTGTTTGACTTTAAGATGCAATTTTAAAAAATATAAATATTTGAAAAATTGTGTCATGTTTACAGTCAGTGTATATGTTTTATGTGTTAGTATATGCTTTTACCTGACTGGCTATTATTATTTTATAGTCTTAGAATGGAGTCAAGCCCTGGCCAGTGTGGCTCAGTGGATAGAGCGTCAGCCCCCACACCAAGGGGTCACAAGTTCGATTCCCGGTCAAGGCATGTACCTGGGTTGCAGGTTCAATCCCTGGCCCTGGTTGGGGTCCTGTGGGAGGCAACCAATTGATGTGTCTCTCTCACATCAGTTTCTGTCTGTCTGTCTCTCTCTCTCTCTCTCTCCCCCTCCCTCCCTTCCACTCTTTTTAAAATTCAAAGGAAAAAATACCCTTGGGTGAGTATTAAAAAAAAAAAAAATGGAGTCAATATTGCTCAAAACTGGATGTATGCTAAGTATTTTGTTGTGGTTTTCATGGGGCCAGGGTGGGTGGGTGGCAACTTCCACAGTACACATTTTCCAGTTGAAACTTATTGTGGTCCCCTGAAGTAGGAGTATGGGAGCCTTGTCCAAGTGTGAGTCTGGGGTGTTGTAGTCAGCAGCAAAGAATCTTGGAGGACTGTGCTGACCTGGCCCATAGATTCTCCTTCATCTCCAAGGCAGGGAGAGGGTCTGTCCTTTTGAAGGCAGTTATGAGTTAAGCTTTACGGTTTTCATAAGAGAGCTTTAATCCAATCTGCCTCGTTGATTGTCAAGGCATGTTTTCCTCTCACTTCATCTGGAACAGGTTCATTCCAGGTTTTGCCTGGGGAGAACAACCTTGAACTTTCTTTCATCCAAAACTCATTGAGAGGTTGGTGATGAAAAATAACACCTGTAGAGAACTGTCTGGAGGGCACACAGACTCCGGTCCTCTATCAGCTATATTTAAATATATTCTAACAGTGAAAATATTTGTTCAAGCTTAAAAGAGATGATACAGAGCTTTTCAGATTGAAGTGGATGAAGGAGTAAAGACTTCATCTTCACCCTTATTTTCACTCCCCACCCTATACCTCAGCTCCCAGGAAAGTCTGAGGAGCCAGAGAGCAGACCTTGAAATAGATCCCTCTGGATGTCTTTCATTTGTACTTGGGTCATTCAAAATCACCACAGAGATGATTCTCTGGATAATTGTTTTTATATCTGGGGCTTTGGGTGTAAGCCATGCATTTAAATAAAGAGATATTACCAAAACGTATGCATTGCACACACCTATACACACTCATGCATACACACAAACGAGCTGCTTAAAAACTTGCAATGATATATATTATTGGGATGTTGTTGAGGACATTGTTCCACCCTCTGGTGCTCAGAAGGCTAAAGCACTCATCAGACCCAGAGGGGCCCACAGTGGCTCCCAGGAGCGATGGGGGAGAAGGAGGCTGGCAGAGCAGAGCCGCAGGCACAGAGCAGGAGTCAGGCCAAGCAGATATTGCGGCCAGTGAGGAGAACATGATAGCAGCAAGAGCCTGAATCCATGCATCAGTGACATCATTGTGGGATCTGGCAGCTGACCCTGGAACTTAGGAGCAAAATCCCCAGGTTTACCCCAGGAGGGTAAACCAAAGAGGAACTACATTTTTCTTACCGAAGTGAGCACCTTGTCTTGTCCTGTTTTTATCAAAGCATATGAATTGTCCCTAGATCTGGGAAAGAACATACCTCCAATGTTTTCTGGGGACTACAACAACCTTTGAACAAGATCTGAGGCAGGAACTCAGACACAGCAGCTGTGACGTGCATAAGTGAAATGAACCATCTGAGAAGGTAAGTGGACTTGGCTAAGCAGGGGGTGAGGTTCTTGGGAGAGGGGCAAAGAGACGGGTCATATTTTTCCTAGAAGTGGGAAAGCTCACCAGAGGATAGAAGGCTGGTGCTTTGGCCAGTCACATGGTCCTTGTAGCCCTGAATGCTGTCTTGGGAGGTTCCTAGAAGCTCAGGGCTACTGTCACAGTGGGATGATGTCCTGTGCTAGCCAACTGCTGTCTGTATAGGGAGGACTATAGGCAGGGTTCAGGAGTGGCTATGCCCCCCGGAGAATGCCTTGATCCCATTTCCCACATCCTGGACCTGTCCTACTGTCTTCTTTCTTTATGTCATTCTGAGTGCAAATGCAAGAGTTAGTTTAGCAGCTCCTACCCCAGCTGAGGGGCCCCTCAGAGGCCCTGGGTCTTGATCAGCTACTTGAACTTCATTTTGCCAGGATGTGAGCATATGAGCCAGGGACCCAGATGCTAGGCCTGAGGCCAATGTTCTGCTTTCAAACAAGGGGAACAGAGCAAGAGCCCCATTACTGAATACATGAGACTGGGCAAAAATCAGAAGGGCAGATCAGTCAAAGAGGTAATAAACCATGAAACTGAGATGTTTGAGACCTTTCTATTTTCCCAGAGCAGTAATTCTCTCTCTACTCAGAGGACATTACAATTTCTGGGGATGTTTGTTTTTTAAAATACTACATGCCAGAGCCCATTCCCAAAGGGTCTAATTTATCAGTCTGGAGTGGGCTCTTTTTAAGCACCCTACATGATTCTAATATACTACTGCGACCGAGAAACACTGTACTGAGTCTATTTTGTGTTGTACCTGTGGTGGGGGTTAGGAAGTCCTGAATGGACTGAAAGAGAACTTTAGGGTTTATCTTAAATGGGCACAGAACATCATGCCCCTCTCCTTTCTCCTATGTATCCCAGTTGCATTTTTATATTTCTGGAATTATTTGGCTAGTGTCTTTCTCTTCAACTGGACCATGTGCTCCATAAGGTGGGAACATAATCTGCTTTTTTTTATGGTCAAATCTCCCCTAAACCTGGGCACTCAATCAATAGTTATTAAATGAATAGGTGAATGATCAAAGAATATTTAGAAAGTTGTATTATACAAAGTGGGAGCCCCATAAAATTGATTACTTTGTAACACTTAAACTCTCCTCAATCTCTGGTTTACAAGAATTTTATGAAGAAGAACGAGATCAACCCAAGGAAAGAATGATATTTATTGATTTTTCTCCAGAGATAATGGGCATGAGGTTTAAATTTCTCGATTCTGTGAGTTAATCTGGGAGCTGCTGTGAACCTGAGGTGAGCTAAGAGGTGAGCTGAGGTGACTTCAGAGGGTCACAGTAAGTCAGGGATGTGGGGCAGCCACAGGCTGGATGTTCTCTTGGTTCTCCAACTGCAGTGTAGCTGTAGATAGAATCTAGATTACATTCAAGAGGGAAAAGAGACACAGGTAGAACCTAAAATCATGAGCCCTCAGACTAAAGGAATGAGGTGAGGACATTCAAAGGAATTGTTACAATGAGGCATGGGATAAAAACTAGATGGATGACAGATTGTGATGTTGAGTCCAGGATGAGAGAAACCAAACCTGAGAATAATGGGAGGGTGGCAAAGGCCCAGATTTTATACCAAGCTGCAGCAGCTAGGCAACGTAATGGTGGGGGGCTAGGTCTGAATTATTGGACAGTAAATATGGGTAACCAATAGCTAATCATAAGAAGCTCATCGGTTCTCCTGAGGACACACACAGTCAGGGGTTAAACCAATTTCCAGCAAAATGATGATGAAACCAGAGAGTGATTTTCACCCTGTACAGACCCAAAATATGTGGGCTACCTCAGGATCTGTGTGTATATTATTTTCTGAATTCCCTTGCCTTGTCTCAATAGCTCTTTCTCCTAACCAGGAAATCCCTGCTGTCTCCTTGCCAATTACATGCCTGATATGGCCATTGTCTTACTCTCCTTCAGTTTTCCAATAAAGGACCACATACCATGTTAAAAATTGCATTAGTCAGACTTGCTTCCAATCATGCTGGAGTAGCTAGTACCAGATTAATTCTCTTGCTAAAATCAATTATAAAAACAATATAATTTGAAAAACTGCCTAAAGACATGGGAGAGCAATAGGGAAGCCAGGACTTGAGGGACAAAGGTACAGAAGGAAATGGAAGTGCTTTGAGCATAGTGTTATGGGTTGAATTATACCCATAATTCATATGTTGCAGTCCTAACCCCCAAAATGTCAGAATGTGACCTTATTTGGAAATAGGGTCTTTGATGATGTAATTAGCTGAGCTCATACTGGAATAGATTATGTCTCTAATGCAATATGACTGTGTACTTATAAAAAGGGGGAAATTTAATTATAAGGAGAACACCATGTAAAAATTGGAATGTGTTCCCACAAACCCAAATCCTATCAGAAGCTGGGAGAGAAGTCTGGAACATATCCTTCCCCAGCACCTTCAGAGGGTACATGGCCCCACCAGTACCTTAATCTCAGACTTCTAGTCTCCAGAGCAGTGAGATAATAAATGTCTGTTGGTTAAGCAACTCAGCTTGTGAAACTTTGTTATAGCGGCCTGAGCAAACTAATACGTGAGCTTGACATTTTGTTTACAATTTCCTCTCAAGTCATTTGTCAACTTATAAGTTACATGTTGATAAGCCAAGCAGGTACTGAAAAGCTAAAAACTTAACAGAAATTTTCATAAAGTTGTAGTGCTAGGGAGACAAAACTCAGAACCAACTTAAGGGGAGGGGCCTTATTAAACAAACTAGAGTTTCAATTAAGATTCAGGAGTTAGGAGAAAATAGAAATACACTAACATTGACTGGATCAAGGTAATTAGCCGATAGTCTAACTGCATGCCAGGAGAAAATGAAATGTTCACTGGAGGAAGACAACTTGTCAAGAATCTGTATGGTTTATTTTATACAAGCCAACCCAGACACAGACCCACAGGTGCTTTACATAATGTAGATATTACACAAAGATTTAACAATATCTAAGGTTAACATCTTCAAGAAAATAGATGAGGATATGGTAAATTTCATCACAGAATTGGAATCTATCTATAAAAAATCAAATGAAAAGTAAAATAACTGAAAAAAAGGATTCAATAGATAGAGTTAACATGTGAGAGCATGCAAGAGACAAAATCAATAAACTGAAAGACAGAACAGGTCAAGGGGAAATATCCAGATCGAAGCCCATAGAGATAAAAGAACAGAAAATGCATACATTTCCATTAAAGACATACAGAACATGATAAAGAAATCTACCATATATGCAACTTCTGTGAGGGACAGAAATAATAACTGAAGAGATACTGAGCAAACAATTTCCAAAACCATTGAAAGACATTAAGCCACACATTTAGGTAGTTTTAAGAACACCAGACAGGCCACACGAATAGAAAACCACAATAGGCACATGATGTCAAACTGCCGAAAACCAAAGAAAAAGAGAAAAACTGGAAGGTATCCAGATGAAGAAATCAGCATGATGATACCATATAAACGGGTATACATGCATGGGTTAGTATGAACAAATATATTTTCTTACTCTGTCAACTGAAAAAATCTAGAAGCAAAGATACAAAGATACCCTACCAGCAATAAAAACAACTAGCACCCCAAAACTTGTTTTCTAATAAAATTCTCCAATAAAAGGGGCCAGATATCATTTGATAAATGGCTGATTCTAGGTGCTGGGACAGGGAATATACAACATGAGCCTGGAGCAACTTGGAGGCCAGAAACTAAGAAACTGCTAAAAAAACAAAAACAACAAAAAACAACAACAACTATTCATTAGAATATGGCAAAGAAACATAACAGGAACACAAGAGACAGCTAAAATAGCAAAAAGAGTCACCAATGGCCAAAGCTGGAACAATTTAAGCAAAACAAACAACTACAACAACAAAACAAACCCAAAAACCAAAAACAAACAAACAACAAAATAATAAGTATTGGATTATAACCGAAAGTATAAAATATCCACGAGTTTAATATAAATAAATGATTGAATAAATAAATAAGGAAGAAGAGACAAATCTGTGCACAGGAATTTCAGATCATTTATGTAGATGCTCCAAGCTCAAACTGGTGGAGCATCACACTCGCTCCTTGAGGGCTGCCATTAACCCCTTTCATCCAAAGAACACGATGTAGAAAAGGAGTCACTTCACAGTGGAGAAATCTGACAAACACGAGCTCAGCAAGGTGAACAACGATTTCATGTTGTTAACATGTTCCCTTGGTATGATGTCATAACAATGGCACTTTACCTCTGTGGCTTTCCTTTCAAGAAACCATAACTCAAGTCTAATTAAGAGAAATAGGTAAGACAAATACCAACTGAGAGTCATTCTACAAAATACCTGACCAGTCCTCCTCAGAACCGAAGGTCATCAAAAACAAGGAACGTCTGAGAAACTGCCACAGCCAAGAGACATGATGAGCTAAAGGTAAAGTGGCATCCTGAATGAGGTCCTTGGACAGCAAAAGGACATTAGGTAAAAAGTGAGATCCGAATAACATATGGGCTATAGTTAATATTGATTGTAATGCACCATGTTAATGTAAAACGTTAGCAATAGGGGGAACGAGGCCTGGGCTATTGATGACACTCTGCTATCAGTGTAACTTTTCTGCATACCTAAAAATATTTAAAATTAAAAGTTTATTTTTTAATGAAAGGGGTATTCAGATGGAAAGGACACATTACTTTCAAAGAAATAGTAACACAACTTAGAAGTGACTTTTTGGTATGAAAGATGAAAGACGGCAGGCGGTGGAATCACATTTTTAAAGTGCTGAAAGAAAATATGTCCAGTAAAAAATGTCTTTCAAAAATTAGAAAAAGAGATGTTTTAGACAGAGAAAATGCATCACCATTAAAATAAATACTAAAGAAAAGTATTTAGGCAGAAGAAAAATTATCCCAAATAAAAAGCATATGAACTCAGAAAAGAAAAATGAGCCCAGGAAAGGATAAATATGTAGGTAAACCTAAGTTAATATTAACTTTTTAAAACACTTAATAATAATAAATCATGGGATTAAAATGCACACCACTGATAGCACACTTGAAGGGAGAAGGATGAATGAAGTATTTTAAGGTTCTTGTATTCCACAAGAAGATTAGAGACCGAATTTAAGGTAGATTCTAAAGTCAAGGATGAATGTTTTAAAATGTAGAGTAACTTAAATATATATATATATATATATATATATACATATATATGTATATATATGTTATATATAATATAATATATATATATTTAGTAGCTAGATACATATATCCAACTTCTAAAATAGAGGGGTGGGCAAAAGTAGGTTTACAGCTATAATACAAATAAATAATATAATAATTAATTAGTAATTATACAAGAATAAATTGTTTTGTGTAGTCGCTACTATAAACCTTTTGCCCACCCCTGTATATGTAAGTTTTAAAATATATATTAATGTATATATGTATAAAATAAGAGAAAATAATTAATAAAATATTAAGATATGTCATTAATTTTGAGAAGGCAAGAAGTAAGGAATATGGAAATCCCAAGAAAAGAAAATCTAGATTAAAATAAACAAACAAACAACAACAAAACTGTACCAGAAGTGAAGAATGCCTCTGACGGGCTTGCTGGTAGACTAGACATGGGTGAGGCAAGAATCTCTGAGCTTGAGGATAGATATATCAATAGAAGCTTCAAAAACTGAAAAGCAAAAAGAACAAAGGCTGGAAAAAACAAAACAGAAGATCTAAAGACTGTGGGACAAATATAAAAGGTATGATATACACATAACGAGAATAACAGAAAGAGAATAAAGAAAGAAAAGAACAGAAGAAATTTTTTAAACAATAATAAGTAAGAATTTCCCCAAATTCATGTCAGACACCAAAACACAGACCCAGGAAGCTCAGACAACACCAAGTCGTACAAATGACCATATGTAGAACACTGCACTTACCACTGAGGAATAAATATACTTTTTAAGTATATGTGAAATATTTATCAAAATTGACTATATGTTGGGCCATAAAGAAAACAGCAACAAATATTAAAGGATTGAAATTACATAGAGTATGTTTTCTGACAATGAATCTAAACAATAAATCAGAGACAAAGGATAACTCAAAAATCCTCCAGATGTTCTTAAATGAAGTAATATGCTTCTAAACAATCCATGGATCGATGAAGAAATCACAATAACTATTAGAAAATATTTTGAAGTGAGTTTTAATCAAAATAAGACATATCTATATTGTGGGATAAAGCTGAAGCAGTGTTCAGAGAGAAATGTGTAGCCCTAAATGCATATATTAACAAAACAATGATCTAAAAATCCATACTCTTAATAAACTGTTATTTAACTTTGGTTTAAGTTAATAAATAAAGCAACTGAATACATAGGGAATAAATGATGAGGAGAAATCAACAAAGCCAAATCAAAAAGATTAATTTATAAACCCCTAACAAGATGACCAAAATAAACAAACATCAGAAATAAAAAAGAGGAATATCATCAGAGTCTACAAATATTAAAAATAAGAGACTATTATAAACAACTTTATGCCAATAAATTTGAAAATTTAGAGGATAACATGGACAAATTTCCTGGTAACAATTTTTAAATGGGCACAAGAATGAACAGAATAACCTAAATAACCCTATACCTATTAAACAAATTGAATTTGTAATATAAAACTTTAGCTAAAAAAATTCTAGGCTGAGATAACTATACTACTGAATTACTCCAAGTATAAAAGGAAGAAATAATACCAACTTTACACTTCTCTAGACTCATTTTAAAAATCCCACTTAACTCTAATACTAAACCTGCAAAGGACATAGCATAAAAAGAAATTTACAAACCAGTATCCCTCATGAAAATACATGTAAAAATCCCAAACAAAATGTTAGCCAATTATGCCCTGGCCAGTTTGGCTCAGCGGTTAGAGCATAGGCCCGAGGACCAAAGAGTCACAGGTTTGATTCTGGTCAAAGGCACATATTACCTCGGTTGGGGTTGGGTCTCCAGCCCCAGTCAGGGTCATGCACGAGGCAACCAGTCAATGTGTCTCTCTCACATCAATGCCCCCTCCCACCCCGCCCAACTTTATCTGAAGATAAATGGAAAAATATCCTCGGGTGAGGATTAAAAAAAAAATTAGCTAATTAAATCTAGCAGTATGCCAAAGGAGTATTCATCAAGAATGTAGACTTGATTTAAAATTTAAAAAATCAGTGTAATTCACTTTATTACAGAAAAAAAAAAAAAAAAAGAGGGAGAGAGAGAGACAGACAGACAGACAGAAAAAGAGAAGTGGCCTGTGTGACTCAGTTTTCCCATACACCAAAAGGTCGCAGGTTTGATTCCCAGTCAGGGCACATACTTAGGTTGCAGATTTGGTCCCCAGGTTGGGGCGTGAATGAGTGGCAGCCAACTGATGTTTCTCTCTCACATTGATGTTTCTCTTTCTCTCTCCCTTCCTCTCTAAAAAATCAGTAAATATAAATCCTCAGGTGAGGATTAAAAAAATAAACAAAAGCCTTGGCCGGTTTGGCTCAGCAGTTAGAACATCAGCCCGCAGACCAGAGAGTTTCAGGTTCGATTCCCGCTAGGGGCACGTACCTCAGTTGTGGTTTGTTCCCAGCCCTTGTTGGGGTCATGTGGGTGGCAACCAATCGATGTGTCTCTCTGGCATCAATGTTTCTCTCTCTCTCTCTTCCTCCCTATCTCCCTCCCGCTCTATCTGAAGATAAATGCAAAAATGTCCTCGGGTGAGGATAAAAAAAATAAATAAATAAACAAGGGATGAAATATAAAAGAAATAAAACTGACCATATTTTCAGATGATATATTTTGGGCATAGAAAACCCAAAAACATCTACAAATAAATTATCAGAATTCATAAGTGAATTCAGGAATGTTTTTGGATACAGAGTCAATAAAAATAAATTATATTCCTCTATACTAGCCAATATAATTAGAAAATGAAATTTTAAAAAGAAAACTATTTATCATAACATGAAAACCATCAAATACCTAAGAATAAATTAAACAAAATTGTATAAGACCTCTATGCAAAACTTATGTGACAATACTGAGAGAAATTAAAGAAAACCTCAATAAACGGAGGAATGTACCATGCTCATGGACTGAAAGACTACTCTTGATTCAAGGAAATCTGAATAAAATTTCCAGCAAGTTTTTTGTGGACATTGACAACCATTTTTGAAATGTATAAGGAAAATCAAATGACCGAGAATAGCCAGACAGAGTAAAAGAAAACACAACAGAGTTGAAGGACTTACACCACCAAATATCAAGAGCAGCAATTAAAACACTATACAACTGATACAAATATTGACAAATAAACTAATGGAAAAGAATAGAAAATCCAATGTCAAATTTACGCATATAGTATCATACATGTCACTGAAATGCTGTAGGGGAAAAAATAGCCTTTTTGATGTATGACACCTGATAAATTGGTTATCACTATGGGAAAAATTGAACTTCATCTCTACAACATACCACCCACACAAATCAGTCCCAGATGGATTGTAGATCTAAATGTGAAAAGCAAAACAATAACATTTCCAGAAGATAATATAGAAGACTATCTTTATAACTTTGTTTGGAATAGGCAAAAATATCCTAAACTATACATATAAAGGAAAACACTTAAGGAAAATAGTGATAAATTGGACTTCGTTAAAATTAAAAACTTTGTTTATCAAAAGATACTATTATGACAGTGAAAGGGAAGCTATAAAGAAGAAATTTGCAAAACACATATCTGATAAAGAACTAATAACAAGAATAAACACAGAACTCTTATGAATCAATTACAGAATACTGACAACCCAATTAAAAGTGGGTAGAACACTTGAACAGGCACTCTTTCACAATAACTACTATACGTGAAATTTGCATACCCTTGAACCTAGCAATTTTACTTTCTTGACTAAACCTATCTGCCAAAATGTTGTCTTGGGTCACAAAGAAAAATGTTATTAGCTAGTTCCTAATAAGACTTGACACATCAAGTTTATAATTGGAAGTGACACAGAAGCTATGTTAGAATTCATTAAATCAGTATCAAAATGCTTATGAAAGAAAAAATATAAGTATTTGTCATATAAAACAGGAAAATATCCAAAGTAAAAATAATTTTGAGATAACGTTTGATCCCAAAACTGAAATGATGTCATGCATGATGTCATGAATACTCAGACACTCTCTCTTATCTCTCATCACCATATTGGTTTTATTCTCAGGCTCCATGCAGTGGCAAATTGTGCCAATAGCTCTAGCCCTATTTCTTTCCAGGTGCAAATCCAGTTAAAAATTGAGCATTTTCTCCTAGTTGCTACATCATAAGCTGCAAGATGCACTCTAATTAGAATAATGTGAATCAGATGTTCAAAACTGAAATAATAACTGTGATCAAGGCAATAGAATTACACTGATTGGTTAGACCTGGTCACGTGCTCATCCCTGAACCAATCCTTGTGGCTAGAAGAACTGCAAAGTGCTGACTGCCCAGCATAGGTTATGCTCTCCCTACCTGGAGTCAGGATCCTCACCAGATCTACATGGACTGAGCTAGTAATGGACAAAGGAATTTTGAGGTGTTTTTCTCAGAAGAAAAGGGTACTGGATGTTGAACAGATTAAAACCACAAACATATCCCCCAGAGGGCTGTGAGACTGAGTTTCAGAGAGTAAGGCAAAGACCCAAGGTCAACAGAGTGAATGTCAGAAGCTGGACTTAAGAACAGAAAGCTTTCCCTAAAAAGCTCAAGAACATGGCATTCTCCTGAAGGCTGTGAAGGTGCAGACAGACTTTTAGACCTTAATTCTGTCAGGCATTCTTTCCTCTGGTTCTGGTTGGCTCCGAGGCAAAGAATGAGAGTCAACTCATGCTGGGAGAACAGGTTGCCAGACGGTCTCCTAAGGTATCTGGATGCAATCCCACATGGCCTTCATGGGGGAAGGCCAGGGTCTTGACTAGAAGCCAGGAGTCTGGTGGCCTGGCCGGGCCTAGGCATCCAGGACTGGCGGGAGGTGCCTTCCGCACACTGTCTCTCCACAGCACCATCTGCAGCTGCCTCCTGCATTTGGCCCAAAGACAACATTGCAAATCACCTCAGGGGATTGCTGGGCCTTCTGTAAGCAAGACTTGGGAAAGGCTAAATTTGACACTTGGCTGCTCTCCTTGAAGTTAAAAGACCCAACTTTGGTCAAGAAACATAACAACAGCAACTACAGAAAAGCATACATAATGTGTGAGAGATATAGCCATGTAAGACAGTGGACCACAAAGCACACACCAAGAAAATGGATGAAGGAGGCCCAGAAAGGATCTGCAGCCTTGGGGTGACTAAAAGATGCTAGCAAACTTGAAGATTTCATTTTTTAGACTACATGAAGCTCAGAGTAAGGGCAAGAGAGAAAAGAAACAGTGGGTTCATTCTTCCACCTTCTTTTTCCAAAAAATCAAAGGCATAAGTAAACAAGTCAGTCAGTCAGTCAATGGGTCACTAGTGGATTACGGTTGGGCTGAACAGTGTCTGATCTTTCTCTGTTGTCAGGTAGAGGCCACTGGAATGGGGGGGTTAGTGAGGGAGGGTCTAAGAGACAAGGGCATTAGACATCATCATATGGATCAAGACAAGAAGCTATAACTTAGAAGAATATTAGAGAGAACCCTAGGAGAGCAGGAAGGCAGAGACCCATGTTGGCAAATCGAAGGGTCCAATCCATTTAGTTATTAATCTTGCCCTACCCCATGCCCTGGCTGGTCCAGGCACCTAACTGAAAGGATGCCCCCTTCACCCCCTGTCTGTGGAGGAATCCATGCATAAGCCCTCACACTGGCACAATGCATTCATCAGACCACCAACCTGTATCTCCTTTTCTGAGGTTCTCATTCCTGCAAGGCTTCTACCTTTCCTGGAGACTGTTATGATCTCTTGATCATGGCCTTGCTTCTTGGTGTAGCTCCCACAACCTTTATGCCCCAGATTAATGTATCCTTTGAATAATGCTCTTGATACCTTTCTCAATTTGACCTTCTGGCTAGCTCCAGTGTGAACCCAGACACAGACAATCCAATATCCAAGATTGTAGAGTATCAACCAGCTTTGGTGGTGGGAGAGGCAAATAGGCAAATTGAAAATTGAATGCCAGGTGAATGTATTGTCAAACTTGTAAAAGCTGGTCAGATTTTCGGGCTGGCTGGATATCAGCCAGAGTCAGGACTCACTCTCTCTGCCCCCACCTGTTTGAAAAGCCAAGGAAGCTCAAAAGGAGGATTTTTCCCCCCACACCTACTTCCCAAAAGCAGGGGGTATAAAATGGTAGTCCCCATCTAAGTGTGACAAAGGCACTATTTAGGGAAGCCCCAGGCACCAGGGCCATTCTATGCTAGAGATGATCATCAAACAATGATTCACTGAAGTCTGAAATGAGACAATTAACAAGTAAATGGTGCAGTTTTATTTTTTCCTGTATTAAAAAAGCAAATATTCTTAGAACTTTCAGGAATACTGTAAAAACAGATTCCCATGTCTAATAGGATGCTGGATACAATGACGTCAAAGGTACTCAATCAGCTCTAAATCTGTGCCTTGGATTGTTCATTTGCTGGGTGATCAGATACTACTCACATCATCTCTCAGCCTCAGCTTTTTCATCTGTGAACTGGTGATAATTTTACTGGTTCTATCAGCCTGAAAAAGTTATTGTGAAGAACAACTAAAATGATAGATTTAAAAGACATTCATAAAGAGCTAAACCCTAAATAGGGTTGGAAACACTATGTAAATAGATTGTTAAAAGCTTTTGACAAAATTCCTTTGGGGGGGGGAATTTGGTCAAGAACAGACAAAGAAAGCAAAAGAACATCAGAAACTAGCATGCGTGATGAAATGAAAGCATTTGCAGATGCCTGGGCAGCCTAAGAGACAGGCAGTAAGGGTCCCTGGAATTAAGGAAGAAAAGGAAGAAGTCAAGAGGTGTAGGTAGGAAGAAGACAAGGACAGAGAAGACCTGCCCCTATGGGAAAAGCCTGGGACATGAGATAAAAAAAACTGCGGGAAGCAGGTTCCCCAGGTAGGAAAGTCTGACTTTGGCTTTACCATTAAAGCCAAAGATTCTGTTTTGAGTTGTGCAATAATCTCTCTCTGTCCCCTTAAGCCTGTTGCACGCAACTCTCTTATGCAGAGAATTTTGGGGGAAACAAAGAAGGGAGCTGTGTTCCACATTTGGCTTGTCTCAGGGTAGAGCCAAAAAGGAAAAAGAGCCACAGAAGGCAAGATGATTGACAGTTCAGGAGAACAAGGAAGGCAGAGCAACAGGTGAAAACAAAAAATTACAATAATTTGCACAATAATTTGGGGAGGACATTGACTCTAACAAGAAATGTGATCGAGTCTTGAAGCACTTTTATTTGACTATTAATGATTATCATTATGGTGGCTCTTCAAGACAGGAGTGGTTGGTACTCATATATGTCTTAGCTTAAGGGCTCTAAAAATATATTTGGTTGTCTGAAACATGGACCCAAAAGCAGCCTCCATTTCATGAACTGAATCGCCAGAACAGTTGAGGCGTGCTGCAGAGGCAGGTGGTGGAGGCAGGCTTAGGGAGAGTGGGATAGGAGCGGAGACCTAATCATGTAAGAGCTGCTCTCCCACTCTGGAAGGGTCCACCTTTCAAGATACACCTTTCAGCATGGCTCCAGGAAATAATTATGGGAGGAGATCCCCAGCATCCTTGAAGAGCTAGTTCTGTGGTTGCTCTTCTCTGTAACACAGAAGCACAATGAGAATTGTTACCAGCGAATTGGGATGCTTAAATGCAGTGAAGATTATTGAATCCCAGAGTTGGCAGGGGCCAAATGGGAACACTTAATTATCAAAGGCAAGATGGGTGTGGTTACTGTAATGGACAAGAGTCAAAGTAGTAATCAGATTAGTCTTACTTGCAGAGACCTGTGGTATTGGTCTTAGTATCCCTAGAAAGTAAATAGTCTATAAAATTTTTACTTGATCAGTATAAGCAGAAGAATTCTAGGTAAACAGTTTAACTTGAATCATCAAAATAAAGATTCACAGCACCTCAATCTAAGTCAGTTTACAGACCCAGAACCCCTTGAATGAAGGGGAAGTGTGGTCCCCTTGAGGAAGAACCTAAGTATACTACCAAAAATGTATAATGTGAACCTTTCTCCAAGCCCACCCCAAAGGGACCTAAGGCCACATGCTAGGATGGATGTACACTGGGGGAAGGAAAATAATCGGACCTTTAGAGACTGAAGGACACTGGCTCTGATTGACACTAATTCCTGGAGACTCAAATGTCACTGTGGTCCACCAATCAGAATTGGGCCTTATGAAGGTCAAGCAATAAATAGAAGTTTATTTCAGGTCCATCTAAGAATGGGTCCAGTAGGCCCTTGAATCCATCCTGTGACAATTTCCCCAGACTTGGAGTGCCTATCAAAAATAGATATGTTTGGAATCTCAGAACTAACTGGCAGAATCTGCAGATTGGTTCCCCGGCCTGTGACTTTTATGGTATAAAAAAAAACACAAGTAAAAGATACTAGAACTGCTTCTACCTACAAAACGTAGTAAAGCAATACTGCGTTCCTGGGGGAATTGCAGAGATTACCATCACCATCATGACTTAAAAGACGCAGCGGTGGTGATTTATACCACATCCCCATCACCACTCTTATTTGGCCTGCGCAAAACCTATGGATTTTGGAGAATCACAGTGGATTATCACATACTTAATCTGACAGTGACTGCAATTACAGCTGCCATTCCAGATGTGCTTTATCTCTTCAACAGATTACCCCATCCCATGGTACTTTGCATGCAGCTATTTATCTGGCAAGTAGTTTTTTTATTTTTATTGAATTCTGTTAGCAAAAACTACCAAAAATAATTTGCTTTCAGCTGGCAAGGCCAGAAACACATACTCACTATCTCACCTCAACTGTATATCAACTTTTCAGTCCTGTGCCATGATTTAGTCCAGAGGGACAAGATCTCAAAGGAGAAGACAAAGCATTAACCAAGGATTTTGAATGCTCTTCTTGGGAAAGGGTTAGCATGCTTCTGGTTGTATGCAGAAGAGTTGCATTATTTTAGGTATAAGTATGACTTTATTACTGCCTGTATTTTGGAGTATAAGTAAGGAGATCTGTATGGATGCCAGTTTGGTGGACTGTGATGATCAGTTTTATGTGTCAATTTGTCTGGGCTATAGTTACTAGTTATTCAATCAAACACTAATCTAAGTATTGCTGTGAAGATATTTTATAGATGTAATTAAAGTTCATTATCAGTTGACTTTAAGTGAGGGGGATTGTCCCAGATAGTTTGGGTGCAGCATGATTCAATCAGTTGAAAGACCTTAAGAGCTGGATTGAGGATTTCCTGAGGAAGAAGAAATCCCACCTGTGGATAGTAACTTCAGCTCATGCCTGAGAGGTCCAGCTTGTCCTTCCTGATGGCCTGCCCTGTGAATTTCAGACTTGTCTTATAAGCCCTCTCAACTATGTAAGCCAATTCACTGCAATGACTCTCTTACAAATCTCCTACTGGCTCTGTTTCTCTGAACTCTGACTGATACAGTTGCTTATATAACTATCACAAGCATAATGATATGTAAGGAACTATAAATAATATTCAGCTTGGCCCTGATTGTATTATCCACCTTTTCTCTAATAATCTAGACCATCAAGTTACCCAGACCTGAAACTGAATCCCACTTCCATTACTTTCTAACCAGGTGATTTGGAACAAGTTAGATAACCTCTCAGAGCCTCTCTGTGATATTTGTTTGACAACACTGACTTTGTGGGTTGTTAGAGGGTTAAACAGATCATACAGCACAATGTCTGGAGTATCACTGCAATGATTATCATCACCATTATAGCAATTGATGAGCCCCCTATTCAAATGTAATTGGAAGATTGTCTTGGGGCATATTATAATCTTCTTTCGTCAAGCTCCTCTATCTATTTTCTCCTCCTCTGTATTATTCTTTTTCCATGGAGTCCAGGCTGAAATCGGTTGCTTTCTTGAATCAAATAACAGATAATTAAATAAAAATGCTATTCAGAGTTTTTAACAAAAGTAGCAACTGCTAATTTTAAGGAAGCTTTTTTTTTTTTTCTCCCAATAGTTTCTGGAACACTTGCCTCTAATAATTTAAGGTAAGGGGAGGTCTTCTACATTTATAGTCCTCTCTAAGTGTCCTCTGCCTGGTGTTTTTTATGTTCTTATAATAATAGCTTACACTCTTAAATATAGTAGTTTATTTAATTCTCACAACAACCCTATGGGGTATATACATGTAGTAATCCCCATTTTGTGAATGAAGAAATATACACAGAGAGTTTAAGTAACGTATTCACTGCCACATGGCTAGACAATGGCAGGGCCAGGCTTTGAACCCCAGCAATGCGGCTTCATAGTCTGTGCCCTTAACCATTATACCGTACAGGCTTTGATTACTTAGCTTGCTCCATCTGCCAAGAAGAATAATTAGGTTGAAAGAACAATGGTTCTGTGACCAGACAGAAACCTGGGTGACAGGATGGGTTTTGCAGGCACCCCAGCAGATGGTGTTAAAAGACGGTGACTTTCTTACATGACCCTGGACGGGGAGAAAATCATCTACTCCCTGCTGCTGCTTGACTTCTTTCTGTCAAGGTGCGAGATGAGCTCAAATCAGAAAGCCTCCTTGTGCTTTCCTGAGAGAATGATGAAATTTGCTAAACACTCTCTTGTTTTTGCAAACATGGTAAGTCACCTGCAGAAGTTACCACAGCCCTTAATTATTGAAACGCGAGCCACCCAAGTTTCTGAATGTCTGAAGTCCACCAGAGGACTATCCTTACAAGGGCCTACACACCAGGAGGTAAAGGGCTCCATGAGAAAGGATGTGTGCTCTGTCCATGGTATCTGTGGCGGTGTTGTAACTTAGGGGATAAAAGAGGGAGGGAATGAGAGCAGTCCCACATCCTGACACGCTGGCCCATAGCCTGCAGAGAGCCTTGGATCTTTGCATTTCATGGAGGCTCTTCACAACCTCTACACAACCATTTCTCCCTGTAGCAAGCTAGCGGCCTAAGCTTGCTTCACATTTTTATGAAAGGTGATCTCCCAAAAAGTCCATAGGGCACCCACCATAACTAACCTCCCTCCCTCTCACAGGTTCACGTGCAGCCTAGTTCTGGCACCGGGGTACAATAGGCGGTGGCCCCGAATGACAGCACTGAAAAAACCCAGGAGCACATTGAGGGCAATTTGTGTGGCAGAAAATCCTTCCCAGTGTCCTCCCTTGCTCCACACTTATCTGACCAAGTCATAACCAAGCCATCGTTCTCAACTTTGGCTGTCATAAAATCACCGCGGCCTTAGAAACGTCCCAATGCCCAGGCTGCACCCCAGGTACTTACATTGGAATCTTAGGGGTAGGACCAAGGCCTCTGTATTTTTCAAACTTCCCAGGTGATTCCCATGTGCAGCTAAGGTTGAAATCACTGGGCCAAGCCCTCTTGGGCATTGTGTCTTCTGTGGAATTTGTGTCTTCTGCCTCTGGGAGTCCTTGTCACTCAGGAAAGTTCCAGGCATCATGACCTGTCCCTGTGGACTGACAGACCCTCTCTCCGCTGTGAGATGACTGGCCTTTAGGGAGGAACAGGGTTGTTTTGAGCAGAACCAGAGAAGGACGTGTAGGAATGTGTACACGTGTGCGTGCATGCTCCTGAGGGATGAGGACACAGGGTTCCGTGTCAGGGAGGTTTTGGAATAATGAGGGACAGGTAAGCTCTGAGAAATACTTGGCCTCGAAAAGATTGGTTTCACAGGGCTTCCAGGAGAGCTGAGGGCTTGCAGTGAACGTGACAGAGATTGCCCCTGGCCAGAGGAGACACACTGCACATCCCTTTCTCTCTCTGCTTCTCAACATCCTCATGTCTGAGCGCTCCATGTCACCAGCAGAGCTGTGGAGCCAGGTCACGAGGGTCACTATGAGAACAAGATGAGATCGGGAGGCTCTGGCCCGATGGGGACACATTGAGATCCTGTGATAGGCTGATATTTTATGGGACCAACACCCCCGCCACCAGGTACAGGCATCGTGACTGGAGTGTGCAGCAGTGTTTAAGACGGGCAGTCGCACAGTGCAGACACCTGCTGAGGACAGGAAGAGCCGGGGACTTCCCGGTCTCCAGCACGCCCTGCAGCCACGCTCCGCTTCCCAGGAACAGCAGCCTCGAGGAAGCAACTACAGGGGCAATTTTTAAAACTCTTGATAGGTAGGAGAAGGAACGAATTAGCCTCTTTGTTAGAAACTCCACGTGCATTAAATTATTTAATCATCAAAATAGCCCTAGACATAAGATTGGTATTCTTACGTCAGTTACAAATGATAAAACTGGAGATGTTAGAAGTTAAGTGAATTTTCCAAAGGGGAGGAAATTTCAGAATCCCTGTTCAGCCGTCTTCTTTCTGGCTCCAGAGTCTGGGCTTTCCTCACACCAGGCTGCACCAGGTCCATGCTGAAGCTTCTAGTGTAACCAGTGCTAGTGTTCGTGTGATTAACTCCCATTTCTCAAGTGCTCTTTGTGTGGGGGTATTTTGCCTGAATTATCTCAGTTCTCACCACAACCCTGGGGAGTGAGGAGTATTCTGCCCATTTCACAGATGGGAAATAGGCTCAGAGAAGTCAGGCGACTGCCTGAGGACACACAGCCAGCAAATTCAGAGTCAGATTCACCGCCAGGTCTGTACTTCTCCATTCTCCCTCAGGAAACTTTAACACCCAAAAGGATAAGGGGCTCGTGGTAGAATTTCAGACTTCAGTAGGGTGTCAAAGGAGATGCCTTAGGGTGTAAAGACAGGGACACCCCCACCGACCTCAGACCAAAGCACAATGTGGGTGGTTTCTCACTCCATCCCTGACGGAGGGCTGCTGGAAATTCAACAGTGACTTCAGACCCCAGAGCCTGTTTAGACCAGGCAATGGGCAGTTAAAATGTGAGCAGTATGACCACAGCGTGTACTTTGAAACATGTTTATAACATTGCAGCAGAGTCACTTTGCTCTTTTCTCGTACCCAAATTTATGTCTAATTCATTGTGCTCATCAGGCAAACACAGCCAATCAATACCTTCCTTCTCTGATAATGACCACAGAGAAGCATCTTCTAAAAGGCATTCAAAGATAACAAGCACACAGGTAGCCAGGATGCCGAGATCTGCGGGCAAATTATGAACAATATCTATTATTTTTATATTTTCACAAGTTTCTAAATAAAAAAAACTCTATTCCTTTAAGGCTCAGACACTTCCACGTTCAGTGGCCCTCCCTTTTTGTCCTTTCTATTTTGGCATTTCATTTGCAAGAAGTCTCCATCTCCCTTATTTACATGTGAAAAAACGTGGAGCATCATGTGGTGAGGGTTTGGGCAGACACTGAATTCCATTCAATTCTCATTTCCTCTCTGACAGTCACCATTGAATCAATCATGTTCTCCCTGCCCTCTCTCTGACCACCTCGGAGATCCCAAATCGCTTTTCATCTCATGTGTCAATCACCCTCAGACCATGTCCACTTTTCATTACTAACACGCCATCACATGACCTGCTAATCTGTCACTTTCTGACAGCGGTTAGTGTGCCAATTGATTTAATTAGCAATCAATTAGCTTGTTACTATTGGAAGTAATTACCTTTTATAGAGAAAAGAGTGCAGCTGGTGAGGGCAATAAAATTGTACTCATAAAACTGCACCACTTCCCTCTGTACAGCAGAATCACTGCACTCAGGGGCTGGCCAAATTATGGCTGACACACCTCTCGTGACTAGTCCCTGGGGAGGTATGCCCCCTCCTTATTGTGTGTCATTGATATTACCCGGAATTGGTATTTTCAGGGAAAGACTGGGTTAAAGGTTTGTGTTCTTGCTCTTATAGCATGCATGTTTCAAGAGGCTTATGTTTGGAGCAGGAAGAGAACTTGGAAATACACCTGGAACCTCCTGTTTCCAAAAATGGGTTTAGTAAGGTCCTGAGAGGCCAAGTGACTTGCCCAAGGTCACACAGCTAGCCCGTGACGTGTAGCCCCTGTGCCCAGGGAAGGGGCCTGTTCCGCCGTTCCTGTACCTCCGGAAGTCTGTCTCTCTCTGCGTGGAGGACCAGCCACATCTGCAGTGGGGAGGGGGAGAGAAGAATGGACATATTCAAGAGGAAGACCCTCAGGGTTGTGAAGATAAAAGACACTGGTTTTAGAGAGTCACATTTTGAAAACGTGTGGAGAGAAAACGCTGCCATCCAACGAGATGGAGACACAGTGCAGCACGGGGTGGGGGGCAGAAGCGTCGCAATTTTCAGCACGATTGCCTCTCCTTGTACACACAGACTTCAAATGTACCCTCGGCCACTCGTGACCCAGGGCTACAGTACATTTCCCACACTTTCACTATTAGATTCAGCCTCTAAACTGCTCCCCAGGCGCGCGGTGACTCGCTACATTAGCTCCTAGTGAAGGAGAGGCAGTAATGAGATGACTAAGGAGACCCGGATTCCATTCATCATCCTGTTTGCTCCAATATAAGTGTTCTTTTATCAGCACTATTGGTACTGATGTCATTGCAGGAGGCATAAATCACCTCGCCAGTGACAGGGTCCTATTAAGGGTCATGGCCTAAAATCATTATTGACAAATTAAGGATCACACTTGGCCATTTTGTCGGCGTGTCCTCGATTGGGGGTACAGCCCGTTCCTGTATCTGGTCGGAAATTAAATAGTCATTGAGAGTCCCGAACACCCGTGCGGGTTAATTCAAAGGGCAGCCACCTCCGCCTCTCCCTCAAATTTGAGAAACTCACAGTCGACTTCAGCGAAAGCAAGGAACCCCTCGGCGGAGGCCTGCGTCCTCATCATAAATTGTCCTCATTCCAGCGGCTGCGGGGACACGTTACATGACATTACAGAATGCATAACGGTACACCCTGGTCTCGGATCCAAGGCAGGCAGCGGAGGCCTGTCAGAGAATTACTGAGGGCTCTCATTTGGAATGCTGTCACCTCTGTCCTTCTCCATGCCGCCTAAGGTGACTGCCGAGGACCTTTTCGGAGGGCGGATGACATGTAGATGAGACGGGAAAGGGGGAAGAGGTAATGCCATCATTTTTTCTATAACTTGATACCCCTAATTAAAAGACAAGAAAAGTGGCTTTTCCTGCAATATTTGGCAAGATCAGCGCTCTTATATTTTTTTTGGATGAACAACAAAATTGGTTTCCTACTTAGGTACTTCCAACTTCTGAACTTCCAGTACGCATTTGAAGAAAGTTATCTGGGCATGTAAGTACATCTCCTTGTCCTGGTCCATGGATCACTGGCAGGTTCTTCACGCTCCACGAGTCATTTTAAATAATGTGGTCCGAAACGGTGCTGGGAAATGCTTTGAAAGCACATGTGTACCCCGGCTGGTGTGGCTCAGTGGTTGAGCATCGACCCATGCACCAAGAGGTCGCTGGTTCAATTCCTGGTCAGGGCACATGCCCAGGTTGTGGGCTGATCCCCAGAGGGGGGCGTGCAGGAGGTGGCCAGTCGATGTCTTCTCTCATTAATGTCTCTATCTCTCTCCCTTCCTCTCTCTCTAAAATCGATAAAGAAAATTTTAAAAGATATATATTAAAGCACATGTATAAACACCTTATCAGGTTGCCGGTCAGAAAGAGTCGATATTAAGATGGTGGTTTACTCCAAATTTATCTACGAATTCAGCGCAGTTCCGCAGTTTGGATGGCACGTGTCTGTGTGTGTATGTGAGCTTCACGGAACAGTTCTGTGGTTCAGATGGAAGAATAAACAAGTAAGACTAGGCAGGAAAATTCTGTAACATAAGCATTAGTAGAGGATGCCGTATTCCAGCAGATTCTAAAACGTGCTACAGACCTCTAGTAACCCGAGAGTGTGGGAGGAGCACCAGAACAGGCGAGCAAAGCCGTGGGCAGGAAGGTGCCGGCGCCGGCAAAGATACAAGAATTTAGTCCGTAAGACGGTATTTCAAGTAATAGGAAAGAGATTAATTATTTGGTAATTAATATTATTAAAAATGACTAATATTATAGAGAAATGATTAAATTCCTAATGCATACCTTATAAAAACTTAACTTCCTGAGAAATATGAATGTAAAATATGAAGTCACAAAAGTGGTGAAGAAACTTGCAGGTAAAAATTTGTATAGCTTTGGGAGAGGAAAAGCCTTCCTAACTATGACACCAAAAAATGAGACTAGAAAGCAATACAAGTGAAAGATTTAATGATGTACTGTCCTGGTCGGTGTGGCTCAGTGTTCGGAGCATTGAAACGTGCACTGAAGGGTCTTGGGTTTGATTCCCAGTCAAGGATGAGAACCTGGGTTGCAGGTTCGATCCCCAGCCCTGGTCTGGGTACATGTGGAAGGCAACCAATCAAAGTGTCTCTCCCACATCAATGTTTCTCTCTCTCTCTCTCTCTCTCCTCTACCTTCCTCTCTTCCACTCTCTCTAAAAATCAATGGAAAAAATATCCTTAGGTCACAATTAACAACAAAAAAACAGAAAGAAAGGTTTAATTACGTACCAATTATGTAAATATGGCAACAAATTTAAAATTAAAAACACACCACAAACTAAAAACACATACAGGTAGGGCAAAAGAATGTTTATAGTTGTAAGTATATGAAACACAGAATTTTGTATTATTATGTATTAATCATTGTATTATTTTTATAAGAGCAACTGTAAACCTACTTTTGTCCACCCTGGACAGAAGGGAAAGGATAAAGAGTGGCTATCGCAATAGGAAAACAAAAACCAAAATATAAAAAAAGAATAACCAATAAATGCAGGAACCACTTGTATTTATTGGATCTACTTATTGGAAAGATGCTTACAGTATCTTTCTGAACAAAAAGCAGGTTATAAAGCATGAAAATATACAAATATGCATAAGAAAAAAATCTATATATACACAGAATTAAAAACTGTGGTAGACTTTGAGCTGAATATCCAATTTAATTTACCTCAATTTGAATATGGTTATGAGTTTGAGTATCTTATATTAAATTTTTTTCTTTCTTGAAAAGCAGTGCAAATGATAATTTTGCTTGTGTAGACAGACTGCACATGGAAAGAAAATATTAACTAACAATGTAATAAAGAAATGATTTCTTTTGGGACCTTAAGCTCCAGTTTGTAGTGTTTCCATGTGGAATCATTTGATCAGATTGAAATAAAAATCAAAAGATTTAACGGAGCCTGGTCAGCCTGCCCTGCTGTCCCAGATAATCACTGGAACTTCTGATCTTCAAAAGCATAAAGCGATGCTTATGACTGAAACCTTGCGTGGAATTCATCCCTTCCTCCAGCTAATATTAACTGAGCACCTTGCTTGCTCTAGTCAACTTCCTGCCAGGGTAGGTTTTTTTTTTTTTAATAACAAGTGCTCTAAACAGAACAGATGGAAATAGTAGAGATAAAACCTGCTACTAGGTGCCAGGAGGTGGGGGTGGGGGGGTGTCAGAACTCAAGCTTACAGCAAGAATGAGCCCAAGGCAAGGCCCAAGTGAAAATGCAAGAACGCTGACCATGGTATCAGCAACTGCTGAATTTTGGGGATAGATTTTTCTCACATTCATCCAAGAATATTTTGATAACATTTCTGAGGGAGGCAACTGAGCCCCTATGATCTGTAATTGGAGAACCCTCGCTCTGCCGGTCAGAGGGGTCTGCCATTCTCATTGGGAAGCTGGCTCCAGCAAAAGTCACTTTTCTTTTCAGAGTGGCGATCTGCCTTGCTGAAGAGACTGGAGGGGTGGGGGACATGGGGGCATTCTATGGGGCTGAATCTGGTGGTGTAGAGGTCTCTTTCCACCAGCCTTATCCATAGCTGACTCTGGGGCCCCGAATAAGGAAGTTCCTCTTGAAAAGGGTAGATGGGATTGGTGAACCAGAGACCACCCAAGCAGGGCAAGGACCCAACACAAATATTGATGGCTGGGGGATGAAGTTAGGAAAATCGAAAGCAGGGGAGAGGGAATGGAGGCCAAGATAAAATGGGTACCTGGGGGGCTGTGGGCAGGGATTATTGCCTTTGGCTAGTTCCCACCCTCCCTGTGTTGGGTTTCCCAAATTCCAGACTCATTCAAACCCCACCTGAAATAATCTTTACCTAAATCAACTTCCATTTTTACCCTATGTAAATTCATTTAAAATAAAAGTTTTAAACGATGCATGTTGCTATTAAATGGAAACCAGTCTCGTTTACCATAAAGAGATGGTAACTGTAAAAGTTTATACAATAAAAACCAAACATTACTGTCACATGTTTCCTGCTGAGGGCTCCGAGCTCACTCTTTGTTGAAAAGGAACTTGGGCTTGAGGTAGGAAAGGGAAGCAGCCCAGCACAGAGACTTCATCCTGGAGCTCACCAGAAGGACCACAAGGGCATTCCAAACAGAAGCATTTTTTTTTTTAAATTGATTAATTTACTTTTTAAATATATTTTTTAATTGCGGTATCATTGGCATATAACATTATATTAGTTTCAGGTGTGCAATACAATGATTTGATATTTATATATTGCAAAATAATCACCACGGTAAGTCAGTTAACATCTGTCAGCATACATAGTTAAAAATTTTTTCTTATGATAAGAACTTTTAAGATCTACGCTCTTAGCAACTTTCAAATACGCAATATTGTATTATTAACTGCAGTCAACGTGCTATGCATTACATCCCCAGAACTTAGCTATTTTATAACTAGAAGTTTGTACTTTTTGACCCCTTCACCCATTTCACCCATTTCCCAACCCCTCAGCTCCGATAACCACAGATCTGTTCTCTGTATCTATAAACTAGGGTTTTTTTGTTTGGTTGTGTGTGTGTTTTTTAAGATTTGACATATAAGTGAGATCAAATGGTATTTGTCTTTCTCTGTCTAACTTATTGCAGTTAGAATAATATCCTCTAGGTCCATCCAAGATATCGCAAATGCAAAGTTTTATTCTTTTTTATGAATGAATAATATTCCAGCGTGTGATACATACAAAATGTCCATTCATCTGTTGATGGACACTTAAGTTGTTTCAAAGGGAGCTGCTCTGGTTCTCTGTGGGTTTCAATGGCTTTAGCCCCTTTTTTTATTCAACACCTGAAAATCATAAGCCACCCTGACCTGACCAAAATTACCCTGTGAACCTCCCACTGAGTGTCCTTCTTTCTCAGGACATGCTGCCTGCAGGTACAGGGACTGGCAGGATTCAAAGGCTGGGAGCAAGGGGTCCTGAAACAGAGGGACACATGGCACCAGGAGTCCACTCTCGGTCTCTGAGCTCGATGGCTGCAGGAACCACGGCTTGCCTGTTTACCCAGGGAGCAAAGGCTTTCAAGAGAGGACTCCAAAGCCAGGCTGTGAGCAAACATGACCCTGTTACCCTGTGCAAAGACTCGGCTGAGCCCACGGGACACGAGATGAGCTACCCCCCAGCAAAGGCTTTGAGAAAGAGAGACCAGAAGCGTCTGTCCACGGGGAAGATTCAGGAGAGCATAGATGGATGGGCTCAGGGCAGTCAAGTTAGCCCCTGGTATGGCGAGCTTTCACTGAGAGCCCTGGCTCAGCGGGCGGGCAGAGGTGTGGGAGAGCTGTGCGGGGGGACCCCACCTCACCGCCTCCTCCCCACACTCGGCCTCACCCTGTCAGGTTCATGGATTGGCGAGCAGGGGCTTGGGATCATCCAGTGCAAGTCCCTCATCTTACAAACCTGAAGGCTGAAGCCCAGGGCGGGCTGAGACTGATTCAACTACGAAGCTGGTTGGCACTTCCCACCTGGGCCTCCCTGGGGACGAGGTCTTGTCTACCAGCTGCTGGCCCAGCACCTCCTCCGTGCTGCACCCTCTGACTGCCCCTGGGAGCAGTTCTGCCTGGCGACCTCCAGGAGAGAAGGCACAGACGGCCACATGACACTGCAGCCAGCCACAGCCCTGGTTTGAGGGAGCTCTCCTGACAACCTAAAACTGCAGAGAATATTTTCTTTTTTTTTTTTAAATTATGTATATTTTTTCTTTATTGATTTTAGAGAGAGAATAAGGGAAAAGGAGAGAGAGAGAGAGAAATATCGATGAGAGAGAACACTGATTGGCCACTTTCTGCATGCCACCCACTGGGGATCGGGCCCACAACCTGGGCATGTGCCCTGACCGGGAATTGAACTGGCGACATCCTGGTACATGGGTCAACGCTCAACCAGTGAGCCACACTGGCTGGGCTATTTTCTTTCATTAAAAAAGGAAATAAAACCTGTTCGTAGAGATACTGAAGACTCACAGTGCCCTTCTGAACCTCCTCTTTTTTTGTCAGTTACATAGTTGCAGTCTCAAACCCTCAGAACGTTCTTCTAGAACAACTGGCCACCCTGTTGCTGCCTCCTGGGCTTGGCCCACACAGTCACAGTCCCCCACTCACCCTGCTCTGAGTGCAGGCAGAGAGTGTGACACATCCCCCTCATCCCAGCTGTGCTCAGGTCCCTGTCCCCGCCTCCTGTCCTGGATGAACTGTGAGGGCTTGACAAGGTCATGACCACATTCTGCCTCCATTGCCACCTCTGTGAATGGAGACTTAGACTATTGGACTCCCAAGCCAGGCTCCTTTCAGCTCTCGGTCCTGAAAACAGCTGGAGAGAGAGAGAGAGAGACAGAGAGACACAGAGAGAGGAGGAGAAAGAGGAGGAAGACGAGGAGGAGGAGGAGGAGGAGGAGGAGGAGGAGGAGGAGGAGGAGGAGGAGGAGGAGAAGTATGTTTCTGGGAATAGAGTGAGAGAGCTCAAGTATGAATGCCCTGTGGGGACAGTGAGATCTGGGCAAACACGAAGTGGGGATATGGCATGATGCCCACCTCCCCACACGTGCTGCCATCCAGCAGCTTCCTCGTCCGGCTGCCTAGCCCTGTGTTAGCAGGTGCTAGAGGACAAAGAAACAGAAAGGAGCCTCGCCTTGGACGATGTCACAGTGCCACCGGTGTACCCAATTTCCGCCTTGTCCTGGGCTCTCACTGTGTGCTGCACCGTCTTCTGCTTGGCTCTGAGACGTGGGAGCACATGCAGGTATTTACATGACTGTCATCTCCATGATGCCCCCCTCGAGGGCATGGGTCCACCTTTCCTTCTCTGTATGACCCTCACTGAGCACCATGCCTGGGTCATCACAGGCTGAGCCAATAATGAGTGAACGGATAAAGGAATGAATGGGGTGCATGGCGTGAATGTGTTTAGGAAACGGAGAGCTGTCTGGGAGCCTGGGTAGCTTCAGAGGTGCATGGGTTGGTTGCACTCACAGGATGAGGGATTCTGCTAGCACCACACTGGTTTTCAGCCCAGAGTCACAAGCGTCCTTCGTTACTTGGTTGAATTCTGACCGTTTGGTCCTTTGGTGAGGCAGCCAGCTCTGAGGCACAGGGCCTCTCATTCTCCATCAGATTTCCCTAACAGCACAGGAGTATGAGCCCTGTGGAAAAGCTCAAGGGAATGACTTTTTAGATATTAAATTTTATTATTAAAAGTTAACTCTAGCCCTAGCCAGTGGTTAGAGCATTGGCACATGCACCAAAAGGTCATGGGTTTGATTCCCTGTCAAGAGAACGTACTTGGGTTGTAGGTTTGATCCACAGCCCCAGTCGGGGTGGGTGCAGAGGCAACCAATCAATGTGTCTCTCTCACATCAATGTTTCTCTCTCTCCTCCTCCCTCCTTTCCACTCTATCTAAAAGTCAATGGAAAAAATATCATTGGGTGAGGATAAAAATAAAAGTTTACTCTAATTTTGCCATAAAAATATACTAAGAAAACAAACAGGAAAGAATAATCTCTCATAATTCCACACCTTTTTAAGTTATTTGCTTTAAGAAATAAAATTCTGTTTTAGCCCTCATCCCACTGCTTAAAGATAACTGATGGCATTTGAGATAGATTGAGATATCTTTCTCAAGTGTTTCCTCTGCTTCTGCAGGTGTCACATACTTCTTTTTCTCTAAAACATGGGATGGTGCCATACACATCACTCTAGAAATTGCTTTCAAATTTAACTACATATCATAGGTTTGTTCTGTATTTTTCTTGTTCACGGCTGTGTTTTCTATTGAATCAATACTATACAATTATTTATTTATTCCCCTATTAATAAGCATTTACAATGTGTCCAACTTTGTATATTTCTTCATTACTTCAAACAATGCTGTAGGAAACACCCTTTGTGTATATAGCCTCATTATTTTATTGTCATTTCTGTAAAATGGGTTTTATATAAAATATTGCTGGCTTATAAGGCATGCATCTTTAAAATTGCAATAGAGCACATTTATATGCAAAAAGGGTTCTAATTTATACTTTTACCAGTAAAATATAAGAGTGCTCATTTCCCTACACTCTCACCAGTATTATGTTCTGAATGAAAAATGCAATTTTGACCATTCAGTACATACAAAATGCACCATCAATATTGCCTTAAATTGCATTAAACATATTTTTTAGAATTAATTAATTTTCCTATGCATATTGTATGTTACTATATCTTTTCTTAATTTCTTGGTCATTTTCACTTCTTCTACTGATTTTTTTCTTATAGATCATTATCTATTAGAAAATTAACCTTTGTATATTAAATATGTTGCAAATATTTGACATCTACCACTCAGAAACTTATCCTTTCCTCTGGTCAAATGATCACTTCTTTCCCTTTCATGACTTTTGGGGTGGTGTCTTACTTATAAAGGCCTTACTCACCCCAAAACTACAGAATATAGTCAACTCTATGGTCATCTAGATCAACTAATCATAAATTTTCATATTTTTATGTTTATATCTATAACCCCCAATTGATTTTTATTTGAATAAAGTCACAATTAATTTTCATTGTTTCCCAAAAGAAGAGCCAGCTGTCCTTGACATCGTTTATTAAATAATCTATTCCTTTCCTACATAGTTGAAATGCTTTTTCAAATGAGATTTTCTTTAAATATATGAGAAAGTTAAGTCAAGGACAGTGGTTCTCAAAGAGTAGTCTAGGGAGTTCTGGGGATCCCCAAGACTCACTCAGGTCAAAACTATTTTCATAAAAATATTCATATGCTGTCATAGCAATACACTCCAACTCTATCACGAATGTACACTTGAGTTTTCAGGGGCTACATGACATGTCATGATCTCACTGCCGTGCTCCATACTGGAATGTGGGCTTATATGTTCCTGCGTTTCAATTTCCCTGTTTTAATCTCTAATAGGGTAAACGTTGATAGCTGTAACAAAAGCTACACAAAAGCTCTTTGGAATCCTCAATAAATTTTTTAAGCCATTTAAAGGGGTTCTAAGACCAAAAAGCATGAGAACTCTTGGTCTAGGCAGATTTGGCATGTTTTGTTCTCTGCCTTTGCCTATTTCCTGGCACATTTGCCAACCCCAGAGCGCACGTGCCCCAGACTGAGAAAGAGAGAGTAGTGCAAGTGGAGAGAAAAAGCACAGCTCTCAGAGGTTATGCCCTGTCATTTGTCACCTCCCCTTATTAGTCCTGTCAAGTAGAACACGGAGTCAAGCCCCAGACAGCCCCTAGAATGTATTTTACGAGTGTTCTCCTCTTTGTTTACCATTCATCTTTTTTTAATCCTCACCTGAGGATACTTTTCCATTCATTTATTTAAGATAGAATGGAAGAGAGGGAGGGAGGGGGAGAGAGAGAGAGAGAGACATTGATGTGAGAGATGTCACATCAACTAGTTGTCTCCCATATGACCCCAATCAGGGCCAGGGATTGAACCCGCAACTCATGCATGTGTCCTTGATGGGGAATCGAACCTGCGACCCTTTGTTCTGTGAGCCATTGCTCTAACTGCTGAGCCAAACCAGCCAGGGCATATTTACCATTGATCTTTTTCAAACTGAGGTGCATTCTTTTTTTTTTTTTTTTATCCTCACCCGAGGACATTTTTTCATTTTTTGTTCAGATAGAGTGGGAGGGAGAGAGAGGAAGAGAGAGAGAGAGAGAAACATTGATGTGAAAGTCACACATCGAGTGGCTGCCACCCACACGACCAACCAGGGCCGGGGACAAACTTCAACCGAGGTACGTGCCCTTAGCGGGAACCGAACCTGGGTCTCTCTGGACTGCAGGCCGACGCTCTAACCACTGAGCCAAACCGGCCAGGGCAATTTTTTATTCCTGAGATTTCTGGTTTGCAAATGGAATGTACCTGTTGTCCATTTTATGGTCCTTACTCATACCAATGCTCTTTAAGAAAGAAGACCAGTTTGTGTTTTACTGGTCAAGAGATGGAGTAGAATTCCCAGCCTCAGAGTATTTGGTCATTTACTTCCTGGCAGATGTCACATCCTACACCATGGGATGGAGGGGCTGGGAGCAGCAGGGATCTGGCCCCTTGAAACTAAGCCTGGTGTCCTGGAATCATTGCAACGTGCAAGCCTGCCATTGGCAGTCAGCCCTGCCAGCATATGGGGATATAATAAGATGGGAAAAGACAAGACCTATTAGAATCTCAAGTTCAGAAGGCATTTCAAATATTATCTAGTAGTGTGTCTAATGCTTATCATGTGGATAAACTGCCTCTTAAAATCCACAACAGTTGTAGAATGAACACACTAAACACTTGCTTGTCGGAAAGCTCACTTCATGAAATAACCCTCATTGCTGAACAACTCATATTATTATCCCTAGCGAGATAACCCCGCTCCCCTCCCACCCCACACAGATACGCACTAGCCTTGCACAGCAGTTGCTTCTTCACTCGGGTGTCAGCTCTTTCAGAAGTCCTTCCCTGGCTCTTTCCCCCTAATCTCTGTCCAGAGGGTTAGAGACCCCATCCTGTGCCCCAGGGGCACTTTTGCTCACCCTGAGTTTGCATTTATGTGTATTATTTTCCTAGGGCTGTAGTAACAAATCACCACAAACCAGGTGGCTGGCTGGCTTACAAGAGAAATCTATTCTCCCACAGTTCTGGAGGCCAGAAGTCCGAAATCATGGTGTTGCCAGGCTGCACTCCCTGGAAAGTCTCTAAGGGGGATCCTTCCTCGCCTCTTCCAGCTTCTGTGACTGTCTGTGTTTCTCATCTCCCTTGGCTGCGTCACGCCCATCTCTGCCCCTGACTTCATGTGGCCTTTCCTCTACAGTCTCTTCTAAAGACACTGGTCATTGGACTTAGGGCCCACGAGGGTAATCCGCGGTGATCTCATTTGAGATCCTTAACTTATTTACATCTGCAAAGACTCTCTAAATAAAGTAACTTTCCCAGGTGCTAAGTGTCAAGCCATTCACACCCTTGTATTAACCACCCTTGGGTCTAATCCAGCCTTTTTCTGCACAATGTTTCATGCATTTGGACTATTCACCTAAATATCTGGATTTGCAGCTTCTTTGGAAAAATTCAGAAAATCTAGACCACTGGGACTGCCTTCCCAATGGCATGATCAGGGCAGCGAGGTGGGCTGTGCCCTGCAGGATGTCTGTTCTCCAGTTCACCCAGTCCTCAGCGCTTCCTTGTGCTTCACTCGCTTGGACCTGACTGGACTTCTCAAGTCCCCATAGGCAACTGACTTTGTGACCCTTAATTTAGACTCTGCTGATCTTGTCCCACCAGACTTTAAGTTGTCTTATTTGCCTGATACAGAGTAGTTGCTCGAAAATATTTGTTGAATTAAACAGTGTAGAATTTAAAGACAAAAAATGAAAGACTCCCCAGATTTGTTGGAAGAGACCTTATCAGGCAACTAACCACAAATGGACATCTACCCCCGTCTGCGAACATTAAAGATTGCTTGAGGATGAGAAGCCGCTGACATCAAAGTTAGATGGCTATCCGAAGATACTGATAAGGCCTGTATACAAGTGGACTGATACTGAAATTATAATCCATTTGTTTTATTATTTTTACCTATCTGTTAATGATATTAGTCATAATAATAGCTGTATTTGTTCTTTGGGCTTTTCTATATAGCCCAACTGTTTATGATTGCTAAACATGTATAAAATAACTGTTAATACTCTTTCATGGCTTATGCAAATGTTATCCTAGATGCCAAATACAGAAAAGTGAGACAAACGGTACACTCAGGTCATGATAGTTCATAAGGTAAAAATGATCCAGAGTGGTTTTTCACAATAAAGTCCATAAGACTTGATTGCTTTCTATTTTCCTGCCCTTTCTCTCTTGGGAAGAATTTGGCCTCAACTCAGATCTCATGGTTACACTGTTGCCCATCCCCACTGAAACTTTCTAGAAGAGCTTTCTAGTACTGTGAGACCACACTATCTGATCAAAAGGTTGATCATCAAAATACCTTTTGAATTGATTTATTACTGAAAGGGACAAGAGAAAGTTTATATGGAAAGTAGCCTTATAGGGTGATCTGATCATAAATTCCTAATTGAGCAGGTCATGGTGGGTAGCCATGCCCCAGCCTCATAACTTCTTTAGTGAAAGATGTTAATCCAGCCTGGTCCATTTTTCTTGTGCACCTAGGTTAATACCTTTGAAATACCGGAAGTAATACCCCTCAAAAGAGGTATTAACCCTCGAGAGAGCAGAATCCTGTGAACTATCCCATAATCCAATACTCACCTTGCTTTTTCCCACTTTCATATAATCTTCCTTAAATTTCATCCTTAACTTCAAATGCATAAAATAAGATGCAAAACTGTTTATTTTCTGGAGCATTTGAGATCTTGCACATTTCATCAGTTTGGCTCAAATACACTTTTATAAAAATTCAAAAAAGAAAGAAGAAGAGAAAGAAAGAACAAGAGAACTTTCATTGAACAGAACTATATTTCCCTCTAACTCCTACTTAAAAACTCCTTCTTGCATTCAGAGTCATACAGAATAAGGGTTGTCCTTCTTCCTTATGAAAACCTTTTACATTAAAAATATAAAACATAGGAGAATACATTTACACTAGCATTAATACTGATAGATCTGTACTACCAAAGAAGGCTGTTTCAGTTAAGGTTTGATTTGTGAGTAAGAAGGGCTAGAAAAAATAGTGGCTAAGACACAAAGGGGATTGTTTCCTGAGTATGAAAAGGAAACCCGGAGCCATGCAGGCCAGAAGCAGTGTGATGGGATCACAGTGTCATCGAAGACTCTGGAAGTCTCTCATCTTTTTCTGCTACCTTCAGTGTGTTGCTTCCACTCTTGGACATTATCTTTTCAGACTTCTCTTCTGTTCAATTTTCTCTGCTCTTTCTGTGACAGAAATTATGTGTATGTTAGACAAAGTTTCATCATTCCCCAATGTGTTTCTAATGTTCTTTTCTGTACTTTCCTGACTATTTTTCCTCAGTAACATCAGTCTGAATATTTCCTCTTGACCTATATTCTGGTTCACCACTTGTCTTACAGTTATGTGTAATCTACTGTTAAAACCTTTTACTGAGTTCTTAACTTCAGTTATTTTATTTTTCAGTTTCAGAATTTCCATTTAAAACTTCTTTATATTTGCCAGTTCTTCACTGAAATTCTCCATCTTATTATCTAATTCTTTTAGCATATTGATCACATTTACTTAAAAAAAAATTGTCTAACTCAAATATCAGTTTCATTTGTGGGTCCATTTCTATTGACTATATTTTCTCTTCATGTTTAGTCATATGGCCCTTGTCTTCTAGTGTGCCTAGTAAATTTTTTTTGAGTATCATATTATAGATGAAAATTATAGAGCTAAGTTTAGGTCCAGAAATGATGATATCTTCCTCCAAAGAGGATTTGTTTTTATTTTTGGCAGGCAGTAGTGTAGGGGCAGTTCATTTTATCTCAATAAGGAGTGAGCTCATTTGAAAGTGTACTTCCATTTTTTTAAAGACTAAACTATTTTACCACCTCTTCTAGGGTAGGGCACTATGGGGGTCCCAAGTGAAGCCTGGAGTGTTTACCATGGCTCCTCCTGCTTGATAAGCTTGAACTCCAATGTTTGGCTATGTTTCTCTGCCTTGGAAGACCACTAGAAGCCCTCTTTAGCTCTCAGTATGTCAGCCAATGTGTTCTGCTGTTTTTCAGCCTCTAACCAACCACGTTGGAATTGACAAATGCCTAGTGAGGAAAAAGGCAGTGAATTGGGGGGCTCACTTGACTTCCCTTCTCTAAGAATCTTGTGATTGTGGGCTTGCCTGGATACATGGGTGAGCCTTGCAGAAAGCAGGAGAGAGGATTCCTCAATGAGTGTTATGGTCTCTGTGTTGAAGGTGGTAATTACTGAGCACATCCCTGGCTCCCATAACGTTTCTCAGTGCAACCAGATCATTGCTTAAGGATGGCACCTACGTGCTTCCCACCCTTGACCTATAGAAGAATCCAGCAGCAAGACTGGAGATATCTAGGGATAGCAGAGACTCTGAAAGGATTTAGAACCCAGTATCTTTGTCCTTAGACCAAACTGATGGAGGAAGGCACAGCATCCTTCCCACTCCTGTTCTTTGGCCTCTTAAATCTTTACCATCTTAATAACTCTAAGACCTTTACATAGATTTAAACAAAACAAAACACCTCAGCTTCTCTGGTTGTTCGCGGTAAGAAGACTGGTCTGCTACAATTAGGTACCAGTACCAAAGGTGGAAGCAATTTAAATAGTCAAATCACCTCATAATCTTAAATGGCTGCAAGTACTCCAACCAACAGGTGCTCCTGTTGGTCCCTCCCAGTAGGAAGAGGGGTCAAATAAAGACCTCCCCTTCCTCTAGGAGACATTAAAAAAAAAATGCCACACAATACTGGTTATATCTGATTGGCCAAACTTAGTAATGTGGCTACATTGAGATGCCAGAATGACTGAGAGATGTAGGCATTGAGATCTGAAACCCTTATAATACACGTGGTCATCTTTCCTTCCCCAGCCCTTAAATATATTTTTGTGTTTTATGTTAATCAGACATTATTTATATCACTCTTTAACAATTTAAAGAGTGTACATTTTTTCACAGCAGCTTGCCCCCACCCCCTCCTAAAACTCATTCTTGTAAGTAACTCTTATGCTACTTCTCAACATAGATAAAAAACTTCTTACAAAAGATATTTTTGGAACATCCCTGTGGGCAGTGAGTGCTAGTTGCTCACCCTCAGTATACATTTTCTCCTTTTTCCTTAGTCATAAAATCCTGATTTTTAATTGGACAGCTATGTACTAAGTCAAAATTCTACATCTCTCAGTCTTTCTGGCATCTCAAGCAGGAGGAGCTATGGAAAACACTCCAGCTTATTGGTGCATGGTGGCAAATGCCACGTTCTTCGTGGTAGTAACTAAGTGGATCTAAGTAGGGACTTCAATGGGCAGTTTGCCACACTGTCTAATGTTTCAGATCCTTGAGGCTGGATCTTGGCTTGGTAATGGACATGACTAATAAGGGGCAGAGCCAAGCTTGAATATTGGCATGATTTCTTGAAGAGTTGTCTTTGGAGCAAAAGGGAGAGCATCTCGATCCTAGTCCTGCCATTTACCTCCTGACACCCAACTTGCCATTTGACCCCTTTGCACCAGAAGGGCGGAAATGATTATCATAGTAAAAACCTCAGAGGATTGCTGTGAGCATTCCATTAGAGCGCCGAGCCCTCCGTGGTGCAGCAGGTAGTCAGGAAATAGGTCCTCCCAAGGTTCCTTTTGTGGATCGACAATATGGCAGACAGACCTCACTGACATCTGCATCTGAGGGCATTCATTGTTTGGCCAAGTGACAGTCACCTGTCAGGTGTTGTCAATCATACGCATCCAGGCACAAGCTTAGGGATACAAACCTTGTGGTCTGGGACCTGATAAGTCTTCTTTGTCTTGTCCTCCTGCTTATGATACTTCTTGGCTGGTTCCCAAATCTTCAGTATTAGATTGGCTAATCCCACTTTTAATAATGCTCGGGATATTTGCTTCCCTCGGGGGACCACAAGCACGGCAGTGGAGAGTATTAAAGTGGAGCTGAATGCCACGCAGAGCACTTGCCCTTTAGGCTCCGCGCATGTGGGCACAGCGTTTTGCATGTGTGCACACAAGGGATGCGTGTGTTTATGTGGGTGTACACATGTGCGTTCTTCTGGCCTTCTGAGATTTTTTTTCTAAACAAAATATTACATGGAACACCAGTTTATTTGCAGTGTGAAAGCAAAACACTGCAGAATCAGTTCAAAACTCTGGTTTCTAAATCAATAAGATTATTAACTTCCAAATTCTATGTGTTTATTTCTCCTAAATAATATTAGCTCAGCATTATCATTAAGGGCATAGTAACACCTCATGAGACCCCAGCAACACTAAGTTAATACATAGTTAAATTTATTCAAACTTATTTGAATTGTGCTTAGTATTTTAAATATATTGTAAACTGAATGGTAATCAGGGACACAATTTGCTCCTATTTATAATAACACTTTTGGAGGGCCATGTTTCCCCCCCCTCAACCTGACTATCCCAGTAATCAAGAGGCCACACTAAAAAAATAATTGGTGGAGAACGGAGAAAAGAAATATACAGAGTTACTAATATACACCAGGGTTTAAGCTGACACGAAATTTTATCTTAATTATCGGACAAATTTGTACTCCCACTATCTAATTCAATTTGCATGCATCGGTAGACACTTATTAAAGGTAATATTACATCTGTCATTTTAAGACTGGTGAGAATTTTATCATATGAACTGCATGAAACAGCCACTCCATTATGTACAGAACTCCTTTGTATGGCTTAAAATAACCAGCATTGCATCCTAATCAAGTACTTTCCGTAATTGTCTTTGGGGCCGTCATGGTCTTGTCCATTTTGTGTCCGTCTTGTTATTTGGACACAGAATTGAAGTTGCAGGAACGTACTTCTCCTGCCCTCTGTTTCCTCATTCTGGGTAAAAAAATGAGAGCTTTACTAATAAAATGTAAACTGGAATCAAATGTTCAAATAAGGTTTTATGAGAAGCACACAATGCATAAACCCGTCTCAGAATTCACCGCTGGAGTTAGAATTCTGCTGTATACAAATATATTAGGCTGTCGAGGCATTCACAGCTGAATACATTAAGGTTACATTTGAGATGAGTTTATTAGATTTCTACTTTGTATAAAATGAGTTGGTGGAATGCTAATAGAGCATCATCAGTTCAGGATAACAATGGCAGTTTCTGAGCATAAAGCCCTAAAGTGCTATGAGATGTTGATATGATACTGTCCAAACAGACAAAATAAGCCCACAGATTTCTGCTTTGAGCTTCGGGACTAGGTGAGGTTTCCGATTGAAATCCAGGTTCACAAGGCACTCAGGGAACTGGCCAGCTGCCCCTGCTACAGCCATCTTGGTTCCCGGGCTCTGTTCCTCCCACCAAAGGGAATGAAAGGAATGAATGAAGGAATGAAAATAACAGTCGGCCCACAAAGAGAACAGAGAGAGGAACATCCAGTAGGGCAAGTATGCCCAGACGGGAATCCTCGATGGGGGCCCTTTAAAGGGCTGGGAAGTGGGGAGTGAGACACCACTGGGTGGCAGGTCCCTCACTCCCTGTCTGCCTTGGGGACCCAGGTGCTCCTGGAAATGGAAGAATCAAGCATTGCGGCTTTTGACTTGCTCGTTCCTGGGCCCACAGACTCCTTTCCTGCTTGGTAACAAGATTCTGTTTCTCTTGTCCTATCTTAAAAAAAGGCAACCTTTTTGTCTATGACTGGGTGAGAACTCCTACAGAGATTAAACCAGGTGTCACCCACTCGAGAAACTGTTGGCGCATTCGGGTGTCACAGTGCTGCCTTCTTAAACAGAAACTTGTTACAAAATTTAACCAAGACATTTTATCAAAGAATTTTATTGTATTGTGTGATTTACTGAGACAAAATCCCAATCTTCAGCTGCTTACTAAGGGTGACCAATTTAACTTGGGTTAAAGCAGTGAAGTTTTTCCCGTCACTGTTTTAAAAATATGTTTTTTATTTATTTTTTTATTTTTATTTTTATTGTTTTGGAGAGAGAGAGGAAGGGAGAGAGATAGAAACATCGATGTGAGAGAGATACATCCATCGGTTGCCTCCTGCACGCCCCCTACTGGGGATCGAGCCTGCAACCCAGGCATGTGCCCTGGCGGGGAATCCAACTGGGACCTCTCAGTCCATGGGACGACGCTCAGTCCGCTGAGCCACACTAGCCGGGCCGTCACTGTTTTATAGTCACTTGAGTCTGTGACAGGATGCACTTGGTCTTGAGAATGGTGCTCCTGTTATAAACTATCTCAGGATCCAAATATTCTCTTCTCTCTTCAGCACTCGGTTTTCTCCAGCAGCGACCTCCTTGCTGTCTTAACTCCAAGGATGTGGAGCCTCTGTGTCCCCCGGGGCGCGGAGGGGCCAGTTGCGGCGGTCCTCCACCCCCTTCCCACCAGCAGCAGCAGATGCATAATTCATGGTGTCACAGGGAGGTCTTCTCTGAGACTTCTCGGGAGCACATCGGAGCGGCGAAGGCCGGGGACTCACAAACAGTCACAGTGTGCTGTGTCACAAAACAGTCAATCAATCTCCACAGAAATGTGAAGAGAACAGGTTTTTCATGCCTGTGCGTTGGGCGGGAGCCAAATGTGTGTTGCCATTTGATGCTAGAATCAGTGTACACCTGTTCCGACCAGCTGTCAACATAACCTGTGTCAGAGGCACGCGCCGCGCCCGCCACATCCGCACAGCGGGCCGCGTCTGCGTGACAGTCAGGACAGACAGCCCCGGCAACTTGGGGACCGGGAGAGGAGGCGCTTGCCGAGCCACCGCGGGGACACAGATGTGTGAGGACTGTGATGAAAGAAGGAAACATCTGAGGGATGAGCTCAAACAAAGCAGAAATGTCGTTTGCATTATATAATCATGGCCGACCACGGAGTCCTTTGTCCCAAACTCTGTAGGCCAGTGTTAACCTACAGTGAGTGATAAAAAGGCCTCAGCTTAAAAAAAGGTCAGCGTGAATTAGCATATATTTGCTGATCAGTTCAAAGTGCGCCTCCGTAAATGTTATGTCCAGGGCCCCAGCCTGGTCTGAGACAGCCTCCTGTGACGTTCAGATGCGCGGCCTTGACACAGGCCAGCTTCAAGCTGGCACGGTCTGGGGGATGCTGTATCCGCAGCCAGGGGCACCCTCGCGAGGGGCAAGGCATAGGGATGCCTGGACTCGTGGATGCACGGGTTCTGAAGAACTGGGGGCACATCGGCTCCAGACTGAAGAGACCCCTGTGCTGGCTCTCCGACACACACATCAAACAAGACATGTCGCGTGGACAGCACTCGCCACCTGCCTGGGTCGCCGGGCTGCAGCAGGAATGATGGAAACCTCTTCACCCACACCTCCCTAACAGCTGCTCATCGCAACACTAGTCTGTTATGAGGCTTTTCGTTGACGTTCAAAGGAAAAGGCAACAGTGTGGGGGAAAGGTTGAGTCTGCATGTAAGGAAAACATTTAGCCTGGGAGAGCGTTGGCCTAAAACTGACATTAGAAGTACACATCTGCTGTTAGGTGAAACTCACAGTGATGAGATCTACTATGGGCAAATTGTTTGTCGGCTGTAATTCTCAGTTATTCCACGAGATAACAGCGATCACCTCCACACAATTCCTCTCGGGTGGCACAGTTATCAAATGGTGTGATTGGTGTGTGACCACAGGCTTGACGGCCCCCAAAGCTCTTAGTTCCCAGCTCCCTTCACTCACTGCCTTGGCAGTCGCTCCCCTATGTGCTAAATTCCTTTCTGGATGCTCCGGACTGAGGCCCATATGTAGAGCCCAAGACACTTAGCAGGTTTCAAACACTTACCTGGTTTATTCCAACCCAACCCTTTCCCCAGCAAGCAGGAGCGGCAGCAGCAGCCCCACCCGCCCAGACTGCTCCAACTCAAGGGTCTTTTCTCCCGCCTCTAAACCCAGGTTTCCTCTCTGCTTCTCCACATGGCTTTTCTTTACACACAGGGTGGAGGCCTTACCCTAGGACTCTGGCTGAGCGTCTCTTAAAAAGCAGTGATCTGTCGGTTTGGCCGAACTGCGGAGCCCTCTCCACAGGGGAGAGGTTTGCTGAAGCGTCTGGAGACGCTGGCTCATGTAGGAAAGGACCAGGCCTGCCCTGGAAACCAGTTAGATTACGGCTCGTGATTTTCGATGTTAAACGAGGCGATTTCTGTCTGCTGCATATTTTATTCAGATCAGGAGTGGGAGTCCCGGTGGAGTTACCAGGCGGGCTCCCGGAGGGGCTTGTGATGGAAGGACAGCCTGGAAGTCAGCAGGGCTGCCCCAGCGGCCAGGCTCCGCGCTCTCCTGTTAGTACCGATGCCTTGTATCGGGACGTCTTTCGTGGTTCACAAAGTGCTCACATATGACTCTGCAACGATAAACAAAATCCGGGAAGGTGAAATGACTTGTTCAAAGCAAGAGGGGGAGGTCGACACTGACAGGGGTGTGCTGGGGCTGGTCCACTCTGAAATGGTGTTTCAACCAGTCTCTCAAGCCAGTCGACGCCCCACCCCACCCCATCCTTTCAAGGGCAGCACACGCCTCTGCTCCCAACCCTCCCCCCACGTGGCTTCCCTGTCAGCAGCACAGTCCCGTGCTGCCTGCCCTTCACCCCATGGCTCCAAGGATGCAGCCGAAGGTCTGAACGCTTTCCGGGCACCTGCCCGGCCCCACACCTCTGCAGCCGCGTGCTCAGCACTGGCCTTTGCGTCCACGCGTGAGCTGCGTTCATCTGCACCCAGGTCCTCGATCTGAAAAGCATCGGCATCCAGAGCCCGGAACATTTCCTTCGGCCTTCTCTCCCTAGACCCTCCCTGGCTATCCTTCTCCTTTCTCATCTGAGCACTAATGTCGCTTCCTTAGAACAGACTTCTCTAACCCCAGGGCTGGGTACGGTGCCCGGTTCATAGTCTCAGATCCCTGTGGTTCCCCCTGTAGCTCTCACCAGAAGTTTAATGCATTATCTGTGAGAGTATTTGATCAATCTCCATGTTCCCCAGACTGATGTCCTCCAGCCTGGCCAGGTGTACCCTCAGGAGGCAGCAGAGCGGCAGCACCTCAGTGCTCAGTGGACGCTTGGGCTGCGTGGCTGGGCCCGGGAGTGACGGGAGGGATCCGAGCTGTCCCCTGAACAGCACCTGTGCCTTCAGGCCTGTTTGCTGCCATGGCCAGCATGGGGCTGGACGCCCACTAGGAGCTCACAAGTGCCTCTTTGGGAAGTGAAGGAAGTCACCTGGTCAGGTGACAGATGAATTTGAGCTGTGTCACAAGGTTCCGCAAAGTTGCTGCCAAGCCTGCCCGAGGGAAGCGCTGCCGGGTGCAGGCCCAGGCCCGCAGGCTGAGGCCCCGCACTGCACCCCGCTCTCCCCCTACGCGCCATGGCCTGCTGGAGGTGGAAACCCAATTCCAGGCGGAAAATCAGTGCAGTGCGTCGAAAAGCCAGTCAATGGCCAAACAGTTTTAGCATTTAAATTTTGCTTTTTAAGCTGTCAAGACTTTTCTAGAACCCCACCTGAGCAGCAGATCATAGGTTTCTACAAGATGGGCCATAAAACATAGCACGATCTGTTCCCATTTGTCAGCCTACTCTAGATGACCGACCACCTGGTTTGCCCCAGACTGAGGGTCACCCAGATGTGGGGTTTCAGGTCTGGAGCTGGGACAGCCCCAGGCAGACCTGTGATGGAAGCAGTGAGACCCCCTAAGACACAACAGGATCGACTGCATGCTCACCCTCATTTCAGCGCGGATTCCCCCCAAAGCAAACCCCAACGAAGGATTTGGGGCAGAGAGTTTATTTGAGGGGCGACCTTAGGAAACACCAGTGAGGATCTGTGGAGTGTAAGACAAGAAAAGGAGGAAAAGCAGAAAGCCGGTTTCCACGCTGGGCCGCAGGAGCTCCGCTGGCTGAGGGCTCTCTGAGAACCGTGCGGTCTCAGGGACGTCCCGCAGAGGATGGAGCAAGGGGTGGGGTGTATGGGCCCACTGACTTCAACCTCACCGGTCAGGTGCTTCCTCACGGAGTTAGCTCCCTCATCCTGGGGGCCACTGCTGAGCTCAGCGGCCCCCATGCTGGGGACTCCCTAGGGCAGCTGCCAGTGACTTCAGGGGGGCCAGGCAGGGATGGAATGGGACATCAACAGCACGTGCGACACCTGGGGACACCAGACATAGATGGGCCAAAGGGCGAACTTGAGTTATGGTCAAAGAAGAGGGCTGAGGGTCAGAAGGGGAAATCCAGTATAGACTCAAAGGGACAGAATAAAGCCAGGTGGTTTGGGACACAGATCTCGACCAAAAGGAAAGCAGGTCATGTGTACCTGTCAGGATTTATGCAGAAAACAGAAATCTCTCCAAGTATTTTGGCTAGAAAAGATTTAATACATGAAATAGTTGTTTGCAAAATACTTGTAAGGCCTGGGGACATAGATGTCAGGAACCACCACAAAACTACTGATTCCAAGGTCACAGCATGCTGACTGTGGTCCAGGGGCCAGGAAGCTGGTGCTCTTGCTGCCACTGCCTCCGACCCGACTGCCTCCCACCCTCACTGCCTCCCACCCTCACCGCCTCCCACCCTCACCGCCTCCCACCCTCACCGCCTCCCACTCTACTGCCTCCCACTCTCACTGCCTCCCACTCTCACTGCCTCCCACCCTCACTGCCTCCCACCCTCACTGCCTCCCACTCTACTGCCTCCCACCCTCACTGCCTCCCACCCTCACTGCCTCCCACCCTCACTGCCTCCAACCCTCACTGCCTCCCACCCTCACTGCCTCCCACTCTCACTGCCCTGGTACTGCTGTGACCACAGCTAGTTCCCACCTCCACCTGCCTTCCCAGCCAGAGCCAATATGGCCCACTGCCTGTGTATTCAAACTTCCCCTAAAGGCATTAGATGAACAAAATCTATTCTGAACCTGGAATCCTAGCATCCAGGGCTTTTGGACAAAGAAGATTGTAATTTTCCAACTAAAATGGAGGATGAAATGGAAGCTGAGAGAGCTGACCCCAGCATCTACTAGACCACATGCATCTTGGGTGTGTGCTGCTGTCTTGAAGTAGCTGTGCTTATGTGGAGCCGACAGAGATTCCCACGTGAAACAGAATAAGACCAAGTCTGTGTTCATCTTCCTCCTCTGTCCTGTGTTCTCTTACCATCTATACTGACCCATTGAGATGAATGCTGCTTGGGGACTGAGAGGGTCGGTCACATTTCAGAAAGAACTAAACCCTGGCTGTCTGCAAGCTGAGACCGACGCTTCTAGCTGCTTGTAAGAACACAACGGCGGCCCTCCTCTGTGCTTCCACACAGCTCCGAGCTCACTCCATTCACAGCTGGTTTCTGTTCTGGTGGTGCCCATCAGATGGCAAACTCCTTAAAGTCAGGGACTATTCCCACATTGTCTTTGAATGCCCCGCACGAGCACTGGGTGCCTGGAAGAGGCCAGAGGTGCGAAAGTTGGTGAGGGATAAATGCACTTTCTGCCTCACCAGGTGTGTGGAAGTCCCACCATTCCCTCGGTTCATCAGTCCTGGGCCACAGGGTCTGACGCCTAGGTAAGAGGCTGGGCCTCGGCTGGGCTGTGAAGCAGAGCTACGGCCCTGTGAGCTAACGTGACCACGTAGATGTGAATCTGTGGCCCCCTTAGCACGCTCTTTTCCGCTGAGTTCACTACCTGCAGGTCTCTGACCAGGCGGGTTTCCAAGGAAGCTTGCTATAAAGCGTCTGTCTCAGCCAGGAGTACTCTGATACTCAGCATAGCAACGTGGCTTTTCCTGGTACAAATCCATTGCATTTGGGAGTCAGAATTATCTATCTATCATCTCTGGGGAAACACACTCAAATCTAACCAGTTTCTCCTCTCCCTATCCCAACCCACTGTGACGCTGCCCACAGGACCCTGGAAGGATCTCTTCGCCAACCGCACCCCTCATTCCCGTCTTCAGGAAACGGACATTACTAGGAAGGCAGAACCAGGCCACACACCCACCCAGTGTTGTCTAATTTCATTCCAAATTGCTGATACAGTTTTTTCCCCCATCAGGTATATTCAAAGTCTATAGAGCTACTAGTTATAAAAATATAAAAAATAAAACTTTCCACCTGATTCCAAGCCACCATGTCCACTAACATGGGCAAAACCTCTTTCAGCTTCAGTTTTTTTCTTCTGCTTCTTTTTTCTCAGAAAGAAAGGAAGAAGAGGAGGAGAGTGGTGAGAAAGAGGAGTGTCAGGCGATGTCCACACTGTGCAGAAAGGAAGTGGGACTGACGGCGGCAGATCATATGTCGTCATGCAGGCCCTCGTTGCTCATTTTGGCTTAGTTGGGTCTTAATTGTTTGTGTAAAGAGCCTCTTTACTCTCTTATTCTCTGCAGAAGCCAAAAGCCCATATAAAGTTCTAACCAGACCACTCACGGCCCAACCCCCAGTGATTTTCATGTCCAGCCCGACTCCTCGGTCTGGCTTCTGCCATTTTCAGAATAACACCCAAAAAGTGAGGGTTGGCCCTTTGCTCTCCAGAACCCAGGAGAAAGGAACTTTACCTATGCCACTGACCCATCCCAAGCAGCCACAGAAGATCAATCAGTAAAGCATCAGAAATCCTTTATTGCCTTTTGGGGTGCCTGGAATTATACATTTAAAATTTATTCCTCTACATCTCAAAATTTTCTTGTTCTTTAAGGGACCTTTATTATAATAGGATTTCAAAGTCCCCTGAAAAGAGACCCCTTTGAATCCTTCTTAGTTACTGATTGAAGAATGAGTTCTAACACAGGTAAGCAGGCTGGGAGAGGAAGGAACAGAAAGGCAAAGATGGAAACCTATAGAGATGCATTTTGCCCACAGTATATCTTTGCTGAGAATCAGCTCTACCAAAGATGTGTCTGCTGTGTATGATTATTCAGGTGGCTGGCCAACTGGCCAAGGGGACAAGTAGCACTGGAATCCAACGCAGTGGAAGGCTGCAGAGGCACAGAGGAAGAGAGCCTTTTTCTAATTTATAGGGTTGTCATATAGCCAATGGTCACTATGCACCAAGCCCTTAGGTTGGTCTGCAACATCTGTCCTTGCTAAATGGCACCTGCGGAGCTGGGAGTGAGGACGTGCAGACAGTCACCACAAACAGGTTCAAATATGTTTTTGCATAAGCTTGTATGAAAGAGAAAATGTATTTTGCTTTGTGTTGTGGATGATGAATTATGGAATAAATATGAAGCCAGGTTTCTGCAAGAGGCAGGAGATGAAGATGATGAAGAAGGGAAAGTTGGTGAAGAGTAGACAGGACACCTATCTGTTGGTACAAAGGGATGGACAGCATGAGCTCTGAGTGCCTTTCAGACATGGGCACTGGTGTCCCCTGGGTGGTCTCCATCTAGTTAGCTCTCAAAGCTAGATGTGAACTTTGCATCTTCTAAAATGCACTGGGAAACCTACCAAGGATGCAAACTCAACTGTGTAAGAAACCAAGTTCAGACACACGCGTGGTTTTCCTTAGAAGCAGCAGAAGTTTTTTAAAAAATGAGGAGGAACACAGTTTTTCTGATGAAATGGCTTCTTTAGCCTGAATGAGGCAGAGATCCAGACAATAAAATAATGATTTAATAGCCTTGAAGTCAATCAGCCGAATACAATAACATTAATTAGCCTTTTATGCCCAACTCACAACTAATTCTGTTGTCTACTTATTTTTGTTCCAAAAGGATTACTAATGAAATACTTAATATTTCACCAGGTTCCAGATCCATTTTCACTCTGGCTGGTAATTTTCTCTTACAACGCTGGAAATTGTGCTCTCGATAATTTCAGCCCACAGTGTATCTACATCGCGGGATCACAGACTGCGGGGGGAAAGCCTCCTCCGCCTTTGACAATCAGGTAATAGCTTCACTTTCAGCCAGTAGAGGAAGTCAAGAGCAAGAGAGTACAGATAATGTGAGTGTAATTCATTATTCAAATCTGCAAGTGAAGCACTGAAAACAAAGAGAGAAGAGGAATAATGGTGTCATTATTTTTATTACTCTTGTTGGGCAAGCCTAGCGTGAAACATTAAAGGAGACCGGGGAGCTTTCTGACTGGACAGTGACAAATTGACTTTCGGAGCAATATTGATACAGGGGAAGTAAAGCTGACAGATTTTCTCTACAAGGTTTGCTTTCTTATTAGTGGTCCCATTAACTATTTTCTTGTTGCTGGATGCTTCTTAAAATTCCCATCATTTCTTTGGAGTTTGTCCCAGGGACTGGGAGGAAATGGAATGCTCCTGTGAGTCCCTCTGCCTGGAGCACGAGTCACCAAGGCCAGGTGAGCAGGTTGGGGGCATTTCTCTTCAGAGGCAAAGGGACTTCAGGTCATAGAGGGTACCCGCATGAGAACAAGGCCTTTTGCAGACTCTGCTGGAAACGGGGGTGTCATGGATTTGTTTTATCTCAGGCCTTCAAAGTTCCCTCACTTTTAACCATGTTAATGAATATTCTCTTTAATCATTTCTTTTCGTGGGTTCCTTGTCACACATCCAGAAACACATCCATCAACACTCCAGCAAGGGCAGTCTCCTCGCTATGTAAGAAAGCTGGGATCATCTTAGGGGGAAGGATGATGGAACCAGGCGGGCGGGGAAGGTGCAGGCCCTCGGGTGGGCTGCTGTTGGCAGGACTGGGCTTTTGTAAATGGAGTGGAGGGTGCCTGACTGCTGTACCAGTCGCCATGCACACACCTACTAGGTCTCTTCCCCTCCAGGAACAGCTCATATTCCAAGGGGCATGGCTCCTGAAATTCAGTTATTATAGACTTATTCCTTGTGTTTTTCTCTATAGTGAATACTTTGAAAAAGCTAATGGCTCTGAGAGAAGTATTAGTGTGCTAACCTATTGCTCATTAAAGAATTAGTGGTCAGTCAAAACAGATTTTTCCCACGTGGAGAGGCAGAGCCAGAGAGCGGCTGCATGGAAGAGGTGTTCCAGAGAGCTGGGAGGGATGACACGCAGGAGAGGAGAAGGGAGGATGGAGAGATGAGAGTGTGAAAGGCCGTGTTCTTATTACCTTGACAGCCGTTCTGTGGTTCACCCAACCCCTCCACACTTGACTCTCCAGATGATAAAGGGAAATAATAGTAGCAGAAGCACAAATTAGCCTGTTCAAAATCTGATGAGCTCACTAACTACCCCAGGAGATGACCCAATTCATTGTAGAAAAGCCGGCATCATTAAACCATTGAGCAAGCCAGTAGATTCTTATTAGGGGACCTGGGTTTAACATGGCTCAGCAGTTTATGTGAGCTTAGAAAACTACTTTATCTGTCTGAATGTGACAATGTTTTTGAAAGGACTTTTTGAAAGTAGTTAGGCACTGTGAAATGTAAAATATTATAATGTTGAGGAACCAGAAATCTTCTATCTTTACATTTTAGTTTGTGTTCTGGGACAACACAGAGCAAGTGTCAGCCTCCCGGACAGAATTCTTCTCTTCGGGTATTTGAAGACACCTCTCTTATCAGCTCTAGCCTTTGCCTCTTTATACTGAACGTCCCTGGGTTTCTTTAGCTGCTCTTCCGATGGCTAGCTTTGTAGATCCAACCATTTCTGGTCGCACTTACCATGTCCCTTTAAGGGGTCCAGGGCCCCAGGACAGTCTGACGGAGAATGTGCTGTGCCTGCATGGAAGGCAGGCCCCAGAGCATACTCAACACGCTCATTTAGCAGCCAGTGTTTTTCCTCAGCACCAGCGGCCATGTACACACAGAACATTCAGATCAATTTCCAGGGGCATCAAGTTTGAAAATGAGACTCCAAGCATCACTGTGAGCAGAGAGAAAGAGAGCTGGCCCATCAGTGTGGCATGCATAATCCAGTGGCCTCCATAATTTAATAGAGAAATAATAATTCTTATTCTCATCACCCGAAAACAATCAGCATATGAATGCACTTTAGGTATTAACACTTATTCCTTGATGCAAAAACAATCTCATTTAAAAATTCTCACTCCCAAAGATGCTTATCTTTTGCCGGTGGGGGGAGACACATGGGTTGGAGGAGAAGGCCAGGTAAGCATGATACACCACTTACAGCTGAATCCCCAGCCAAACTCACAGCCTTAAGAATAAACAAAAAAACAAACACACACAAAAAAACAGTTAATGAATATCATCATAGTCAGAGCCCCAAATAGTGAGATACAGAATTCCATTCACTCTATCATGGCCATGACTGACATTTAATTATTCTCTATTTTTTGGTGCTTATAATTCCAGTCTTATCATTCATTGTAAATCCTTTGGAACCCCTAGAAAAAGCGAGATCGAGTGACAAAACAGAGATAATGAAATCAGAGGCAATAGAATAAAATTATATCTTGTAGGTAAAGCAATGATTCAGTAGAGCAAGTTATTTCATAAGGTTGCAGAAGCTGGGGGAGGGAATCGGAATTAATGAAGCAGGCTCTCAGGAGGGTTGAGAGAGAATCCATGGGTGGGGGGCACATGATGGATAGCAGAGTAGCTTGTTGTGGAAAGAACATTCGACTAAGCATCAACTCAGCTGTGTTTCCATCTAGTCTATTTGTGTGACCTTAGGCATATCACTTGACCTTCTCTGGGTGTTTCACTTTCTCACCTATAGAATGCCATCACCATCTCATACTTCTTAGCATTACTGTAAAACCCAAAATGATGCACAATGACTTACAAATGTAAGGACTGAAATTGTTCCCTGATATTAGAGGTACAACTGGAAGACTGTGGGCAACATCAAAAGATGGAGAGTATAGTCAACTTAAGCCAGGAGGCATAGGATTATGGATTCCCCTACTATCACCCAGTGTGGCCTGCGGGATCCATGTGCCCTGGCCAGCACGCTGTCCTCCCTCTCCCGGACTTGCCAGTTACACGGGGGAGTGAAGGTCAATGGCCTGGCTTGGCCAGTGGGCCTTACTGAAAAATATTGGAAGAGAAACGATTCTCACACACAGCTGTGAGAGCCACTGAGCCCAAGGAAGCATGCCAAGTTGAAAACCCACTGGTGTGGAGGTGCCAAGGTTGCTAAACCCAGGAAAGGAATGTGAATGTGTTGCCAACCAAGAGGGAGGGCCCCAGGCAACTGTGGGGAGTTAATGTATGAATGAAATCAGCGGATCAAAGATCCAGGAGTCAAGAGTAGGAAGTGCTTGGTGCAGTGGCTTGTGAAAGGCTACCCTGGCTTTGCAAGTGGCTGGTTTTCAATGTTTTAGTCAGAGGAATACATGGGTAGGCTTATCCACTTAGTCTAAACATGGGAAGCCAATTGCACTGGATACCCAGTAAGAGAGTTTATCTTTCTTCCTTTTTGCTAATCTTTCCTCCCTCTTCCCTATGTCTCTGCTCATTGAGACAGATTGTATCACTAGTCTTTCTGTTAGATAAGAGGAGATGATTCGGCCTTACCCTTCCAGAAGGGAATCCTGCCTTGCCCCTCTGCTCCTCTCATAGCTCTGACTTCAGAAGCACAATTAACCCACAGCCTAGCTGCCACACTCTGAAATCCATCGTCGTGTTCTTGCGGAGACCACTCTTCCCGCGGCTTCCCCTAGCCAATAACTGAGTGTGGCAGGGATACTGACGTAGGCCCCTCCTGGGTGACAGGGGGCTCCTCTGATGGGAGGCTGTGGCTTGGCACTCCCTGAAAGTCTTGTCAAACTTTTCTTAGAACCAGACTGTGTCTGAAATGCTTCCACCCAGCCTTCCTTCCTTCCCTCTCTCCATTACTGGAGGGCAGGTCAACATCACAGCATGACAGATCTTCCGGCCTCTCCTTCCCCATTTCCTCTCGCAGCCGCTCCCCCTAATACATCTCTCACATGTCTAATCCCATCTCAATGTCTGCTTGTCAAATTTCCCAAAAAAAAGAGTTCTAAGAATAGGTTTGGGCCCCACTCACAGCTTCAGAGACCGGCCCTCACCTACGGTTTGCTCAAGTCCAGAACCGAACATCATGCCTCTCTCCTTTTTCAGGAAAGCGTGTCTAGGTCCCTTGAACCAGAAACGTCTCAGAATAGTGGATTATCAAGTTCAACGCTAAGAAAGAAAGAAGACTCATTTTACTCAAAGTTTACTAAACTATTAAAATTCCAGTTGGTCTTTTCCTCTTCCTCTTCCTCTTCCTCCTTTCTTTTCCCTTCCCTTCTGGGCATTTTTGTCCTAAAGCTTTTATTTGGGGCAGAACAAGGACGTGTCTGTGCTGGGGTCCAGGGTGGGGAGAGCCACGGTGACTGAGTGGGAGCCAGGGCCTGGCAGGACGAGGGCATCCATGAGGGGGTGTGGGCCTGCGTGAGGAGTCACAGCCCAAGGGAGCTGGGGCGGGCCCAGCAGCCATGGCTGACCTGAGTGAGCTGGGGAGGGATTTCATCACAGCGGGGGAGGGAGAGGAGGCAGCCCCATGTGGGTGGCTGAGCACAAGGATTCAAAGCCTGAATGGGTTTGGAAGACATCTGTGTGAGGGAAGGGTGGTGGTCAAGACGGGAGATTGGTTATATACAAGAAACTTGGACAAATAAATAAATATATTTAGGATAAAAGAATCTAAGGTTCTTATTGTTAGAAAGGAGAGTTAAAACTATGGAAAGAGAAAAAATCAAACTGACTCTTGTCTATATCTACATTGGAATTGGAAGGTCTATTGTGAATTCATCATTTTCAATAAGTATAGATATATAAATAAACATAAATGGAAATGTGCGTGTGCGTGTGTGCATGTGTGTGTGTGTGTGTGTGTGTGTGTGTGTGTGTGTGAATGTCATTCTCCAGGGCTCCTTGGAAAAGCAGCGAAATCCAGACTGAAGCGGGAAAAGTACAAGATGAGGTGGGAGTGTCTCATGGTGCAGAGACCAAGGAAGCTCAGAGAGGCGGATACATCCAGAACACAGGCCAGTGTAAAATGTTCCCACGGGCGAAATCAGAGCAATCCGAGCACTAAAATTACTAATGATGGTCATGGAATACAACTTATTGAGCAAAATAGAAAAACATGCTAAGGACAATCAGTGAGTATGTTGAAAGTCTGATGAGGAACAGAGTATTTATAGTTTCAAATTTCCTCCTGACAAAATACCAATTAACTATGTAGAGAAAAAGGTTCACTTTAAAGTGAAGGAGCCAAGCAGCCATCATCTTAGTTGCATCATCAAAATGAACGTCAGCATGCCCTGGCCGGTGTGGCTCAGTTGGTTGGGCATCATTCTGTGCAGCGCGAGGTTGCGGGTTCGATTCCCAGCGAAGGGCACGTGCCTGGTTTGCAGGATCGATCTCCAGTGGGGGGCGTACAGAGGCAGCCGATCACTGTTTCTCTCTTTCCCTCTCCCTTCGTCTCTTTGAAAAAAAAAATCAGTAAATTAAGAAAGAGAAGTATCACACGATTTCACTTATTTGTGGAATATAATGAACAAAATAAGGTGATGAACAAAATAGACTCAGAGACACAGAAGTAGGGTCCAGACTGACAAACTTCAGAGGAGGGGACGTGGGACAGGAGGAGGGAAGAGATAAACCAAAGAAATTATGCATATAAGCATAACCAATGGACATCGATAACAATGTTGGGGGGGATGGGAGGAGGGTGTCAATGGGGGAAAAGGAGAAACATCTGTAACAAAAATAAATTAATTAAATTTTTTAAAGTATATTTTATTGCATTTTTTTCTTTATTGATCTTTAGAGAGAGAAGAAGGGAGAAGGAGAGAAAGACAGAAACATCGATGAGCGAGAACATTGATTGGGTGCCTATGGCATGCCCCCCCACTGGGGATTTGGCTCACAACCCAGAACCAGACCGGCAACCTCTTGGTGCATGAGTCAATGCGCAACCAGTGAGCCACACTGGCCAGGCTAAATTTATTAAATAAAAAAAAAATCAATAAACTACTTTTAAAAAGGTGAACATCAGCAGGAACTGGTGTGCCACCTGCCAGGATGCAATGAAAGAACCAGCATCATTCGTGTGCTATTCCTGCCGAAGATACATAATCTGAATCTTATCACAAGGACACACCAGAGAAACCCAGACTGGGGAAGATTCCGTGAAATAACTGGTCTGCAATCCTCAGTCAAGAGAGAACTGAAGGACTCTTCCAAACAGGAGATGAGAGACGTGACACTAGAAGCAACAGTTGATTCCAGACTGAATCTGTCCGCTACGAACATTACTGGGACAATCTATGAGAGACGAAAAGCCTGGGGCTAGATAGTAGTGACGTATCAGTGTCAGTCACCTGATTTTGAAGGTTCGCATGTGGTTACGTGGGCACATGAGCTTGCTTCTAAGAAATGAACACCAAGGCTTTCAGTGGCTCTGGGGTATTGGGTCTGTAACTTATTCTCAAATGGTTCAAGGAAAAGGGGATGGGGGAAGGTGGAAGAGGGGATAGAGGGGATAAATGGTGATGGAAAAAAATAAAATTAAAAAAATGTTCTGTGTACAATAATGTACTTGCAACTTTCCTGTAATTGGGTGATTATTTCAAAGTGAATAAGATGTTTTTTAAAATGCTAGTTGGTATATTGTAGGTGGCAGTGAAAATTGACAGTCTTTTGGGAAGAGAGTTGGGCCTTAATCATCTAAATTTAAAATGCATATTCCCTTGGACCATGAATTCTGCTGAAATACTCACACTTGAGAACAAAGACATACACAGAGATACTCTCTGCAGTATGATTTGTAGTAGCAAAGACATCAGAAACAATCAAATGTCCATTAATGGAGGTCTAGTTAGATAAATTATGGTGCACGCAAATAATGGAATACTATGTGGCCTTGGAAAATAATGATTGGAGTGAGCTAAACTCCAAACAAATTGTTAAGTGACGTGTATGTGTGTGTGTGTATATATATATATATATATATATATATATATATATATATATATATACAGAAAAATATCTGGAAGGACACCCCAGAAACTATTGAGAGTAATTGTCAGGAGAGAAGGGGTGATACCCTTTGTGTACTGTTCACATTTTTTTAACATATTCATTTTTATCTTTTCAAAAGTTACATTTGTCTATGTAACAACAATGCAACCTTCAAAATCAGGTAGTTAGGTTTTAACAAAGGCTACAGAAGTATGTCTATAAACTTTGCAAAGAGAAAAATGCATCTGCTATTAAGTGTTTGCCAAACTTCTGATCACCCTGATCTGCTCAGTGTCCACCCCCTGCCCCCTCTGCCCTGAGACATCAGTATCCATGCATACCACCACTGCCCCCTCCCTCACCTGTGACAGGCATTGCTAATTGATCCCAGCACTCATTACCACTGAGCCTGGACACTGACAGAGCATCCTTGTCAGTGCAGACAGCCCAGCAGCTAGTACATACTCATTGGTTTGATGAGGAAGGAGAAAGCTTTTACATCCCTGTTCTTCATAGAATGCCATCTATTCCAAAGGCCTACCGGGGGCTCTAGCCTCCAGTAAGCAAAGCATCAAAGCGCTGGGCCTGGCCTGACCGTTCAGTCTAGCCCAACCCTGCTCACCCATCCCTATGTGTGTGCTCCGCCTGGGGTGGTGCCAGTCCATTCCTGGAACTTCAGGGGAACCTGGTTACCACTCAGCTCATGGGCAAGAGTGTGGATGCAGCAGAACTTCAACCAGCAGAGCCAGGTAGTCCTCCCACATTGATATGCCCTCAAATCTCTGGGACTCCTGCTGAAATGCAGGCTCGGGTTTGGGGGTCCAGGATGGGGCCTGAGGTTCTGCATTTCTTACAAGCTCCGTGGTGATGCCTGGCTGCTGGTTCTGGGACCACACTGAGGAGTAAGGCCTTCGATCAGTGGTACTGAAACTTCAGCTGCGATCAGAACGGCCTGGGAGGGTCATTAAAACACAAATGGCAGAACTTATGGGGTTTCTGAGTCTGTAGGTCTGGGATGAGTCCCAAGAATCTGCATCTCCAGCAAGTTCTCAGGCGCCAGGTGGCTGCTGGTCCAGGCTGGGTTTTGTTCTCAAACATCTTGGGGAGAAACCCTCCAGCAGTACTCACCCTCTCCTCCAGGAGGCCTGTAAAACAAAAGAAGCACATAATTTGGAAGCATTGGGCACATCTGATTTGAACCCTATTACTTCCTGAAAGCTGCTTAACCGTTCCGAGACTCAGTTCCACAGTCTGTGAAATGGGTGCAGCAATGCCTTGCCTCGGAACGCCGTCATCAAGATGTGGAACAAATGCAGGCAAAGGGCTTAGCACAGCACTTGGCACATTTTCGTTTCCTTCCCCTTTGCCATGGGGCAGACATCCTGCCCTCCCAAGGGTCTGGAGGAACATGGGATGAGGTCCCCACATGAATGCAAAGCCGCCGGCAGACCTAGGATTTAGAGCTTGTTCACGTTTGATGTTTACAGGCGCCCTGGGTGCTAATGTGGCAACGTCAGTGGAACTGTTCCTGTAACAGTTTTTCCATGCGCCCTGGCTGGGTAGCTCAGCTGGTCAGAGCGTCGTTCAGATACGCCACAGTTGCGGGTTGGATCCCTAGTCGGGGCATATACAAGAATCAACCAATGAATGCATACATAAGTGGGACAACAACAGAAAACTGATGTCTCTCTCTCTCTCTCTCTCTCTCTCTCTCTCTCTCTCTCTCTCTCTCTCTCTCTCTCTCTCTCTTAAAAGCTAGTCTTTCCATGGCACACACTGCATTGCACGCAGACACAGTGCCCCATCTGTGAAGAGGTCCCTGGCCTTCCTCCTTGACAAGGTCTGGATGCCTTTCTGCTTTTGCGGATGTTGGGATGAGAAAAGTGTAGCCATAGGGAAGAGGAATTCAACCTGAGGTTTCCTTGACCTTTCACGAAGGCTCCCAGGGTCCTGCCCACCTCCACCAACGCATCAACCCCCTGGTCACCAAATCCAGATCTTTGCTGCAGATCGCTGGCTGTGGTGGTGAGAGGGTGGGAGGGGAGCAAGGAGGTGCTCTGGCACAGGCAGCAGGGACTTCAGTAACGCCTTCTCTCCGTGGACCTCCCCAAGGTGGCACCTAGCAGAGAGTCAGTGCACCGGCTGCGCTGGTCTCTCTCGCAGATGTCTGGCCACTTGGGCACAGCGCCCATCTGTGCTCACTGGGAACACCCCACCTCCAGAGACCCCTGGGGCTGGAGTCCCAGGAGGGCAGCCACGGGAGGGCTTGACATTTGGGGGAACTCAGAGAAGAAGACTTCCGGATAAATGAGACTTAACCCTTTGAGAACCGAAGCTTGATTCCCCAAACTCCCTTCCCTCAAATTCACTCTGTTTATTAAAAAGCTTCCCAGGTAAATGGTGCACTCCCATCTTCCCTCCGCAGAGGCTACACATCGTAATACATTTTTATCACAGTGACTCGGGGTCATTACTTGAACATCAGTGATCGTGTCTGATGGAACCACTTGAACAGTCTGAGTATCGCACGCTTGGCTCTGCGGGTGCTTTCGCCTCACGCTTCTCTCACGTCAGTGTGCCCTCAGACCACACATTCCGACAGGCGGCTGCCGTCCGTGTCTCCCTCGCTCTGCTCCTTTGCTAAGTGTCTACTCTGACTTGGGAGCCAAGTTCTTAATCGTCTGGGGTTCCTCTGGATTTCACATGAGCTTAGCTCCTGCTGCAGAGGGAGGTGGACAGAACCGGATTGTGTAAAAATATTTGCCCCTGTGGTCAACTCTCCCTGTTTTCAAGGGCTTTTGAACTCTTGGTCCAGCTCCTTGATGCCCCTCACTGTCTGCATTTCTGGTAGCTTGGTGTGGGCTTCAGTCGTGTTGCTCCGTACGTCCCTGTGTCTAGCTGTCCCCGTCCCGCTGCAGGGTTTTTTGCTGCAGGCTATCACAAGCATGTTAAAACTGTGCATAAACTAAGAATTGATAAGCTGTGAGTGAGGGCTTAGGTGGCTGTCTTAGAAGCAAAGGGCATGCGTTTGGTTTTGGTTCATGCTTGTCTTGATGGTCGCAAGGCCCGACTCCCTGTATCGCAGTCTGCACAGCGATGTGAGACAGGGCCTTGCTATCCCAGTGTTAGAGCATTGTCACAATGCATTTTATTTATATTCCTGGAGTCTCCATGTAATGGAGAAATATAGCCTCATCACTGAAAGGGACACAGATCATCTATTCAAAACCACGCCTGTGACAGATGAAGAAGCAGAGGCTCGAGGTGAGGATAAATGGCTTGCTGAAGATCTCACAACTCTCTTGGGTGGCTCCTGGAATCTCTTTTATATCTCCTGATTTCTGATGGAATTTCTTTATGCATCACCAGTGGCTTAAATAGTCATTAATTCATTCATTACATGTTTGCAGCAGATGCCCAATGTGTATTGATACAATCGATAAAGGCATCTGTTCAGAATGGGCTTATCTGTGGGGAGTCCCTGAAGCATCTCCAAAGGAGTTAGGGCCCAGTCTGAAAATGAATGTACTCTGTAGACTGCAGGGTATAATCCCACCCAGCCTTAGGTGAACCAACTATTCTGTTCTCCACGTTTGGGAGATGGTGAAAGTGAATCGAAGAGGTTTGTCTGAAGTCGAACAGAAGTTTCAGGCCAGCACAGAGCCTGGAATCTGAGATCCTGACTCCTTCCTATCTGCTTTCCATATAGTCTATGCTTTTCTCTCCCAGGCATCAACTGCTTCGGGGAGAGAATTCTGCATCCTCGAGAGGATGAGGAAGTGGAGGTGCTGTTCTGGAAATGACAGGACCCCTGAGAGCTGCTGGAAAGGAACCAGAACGACGCCTCACCTTCCACATCCCAGCTGCCCCTGGACACCTGCTCAGCTCTAGAGAGGGGCTCGAAGTACCCGACACAGGGAGCCCAGGGCCTCACACAGGTCCACTGATGGCATTAGAGACTGGTCTTCCCCAAGAACAGAGGCAAACATGTATGAAGTCAAACAGTCTCCAAGGTCCGGAGCCTCAGAGGCGATTATTACAACAGCCTCCTGTCCTGGTTCTCGGCCTCCTCTCTCTTCTCTAACTTACCCTCCACACTGCCACAGACAAATAAACTTTCCAAATCATGCTAAAAAATCACCAATAATTCTGTATTGCATACAGAAAAAAATGTCCAAACGCTTTATCAGGTGTTAAACGACAGGCCTTTCCAAGTTCATGTCCCAGTGCTCCCGAGAGGGTAGTTATCTCAACCCCGAGGTCTCCGCAATGCCCTCCATGCTTTGTGGCCAAAGCCTCTGAACAGCCATTTCCTCTGCTACAAGTTCCTTTTCCTTTAGGGCCCGAGGCCCAAACCGGACTGGTGCCCCCAGATTCAATATGAGAACCCACACTACCCAGAAGCAATCACTTCCCTTTCCAATTCCTTCATAGTTTATGGGTACCTCTCTCCAGGCATTTATCACACTCTATTTTGTATCACTGTTATTTATAGATATGTCAGATCTCAACTTTCAGACCATTTTTTTAAAACTAGGATCCTCTTCTGGTTTATTTTTACATCCTTTGCAGGATTTAGCGGTGCCCTGATCACAGTCGATTTATTGTGGCAGAGTAAGAACTGCATGAAATTTTCTGTCTCAGAGGTGTGGATTCAAATTCCGACTGCCACCCACTAGTTGCACAATCTTCACCAAAATGTTTCACCATCCTGGGCCTCAGTTTCCTTATCTGACAGAAGGAATATTAATGTCTCCTTTGCAGGGCTGTTAGGACAGTTAGTGATCAGGTAAGATGTCTGGCATAGTTAGGGGCATAAGTAATTGGATAATAAATGGGAACATTAATAAGTATTTTTGAAAAAAATAAATAATTTGGAGAAAATGTGTGAGACAAAGATCCAGCTGAACTGGAATTGACAAGTGGGAGACCTCTTCTGATGAAATTCATAAAGCCTGAGGAATGGTCCTCCTCCCTCCCTCTCTCCCTCCACCCGAATAAGACAGCACCCCAGACAGGAAATCACTGGCCTCCCTGCCGCTCCTTCCCACGGCTGATCCTTCACGTCTGCCAGTTTGGGGCAGCGCCTTCCAGTTCCCCCAGGATCCTCTTCCCAAACCCCAGCTTGCAGGGTGTTTAAATATGGCCCCCAGATGGTGCTGAGAATGAGGGGACAGCCGCCTCCTTCCCCCTCAACCCCATCCTGCCGGCCTCACCCACAGGCCCAATGAGAAACAGGTGATTGCAGAGGATACTGGGAGAGGCTTTGATCTGCCGGCTGCACAGAAGCCAGCTGAGCCGAGAAGAGCAGTGTCAGATTTATTGCGGCCCTGAGAAGTACAGATATTAGGTTGGCTGTAGCTCACTGACCTCTTCAGGCTTTCCATTTTGGTCTGAGATTTATTACCTCCTTGGCTTTTTTAATTCCCAGGGATCTGTGCCTTTAACATTTCTGCTCAAGCCCCCCAAGTCACAAGGACTTCCTGTTTGCCGAGACCACAGATAAAGAAGACACAAACCACAGAACACCAACACTATGTAATTTTTTTGTTCCTGACTCCTTAATTTCTCAGCCATCCTAGGTGTTCTGTCAAGATGCAGTCTGAAAGTCTAGACCGAGAGATATCTATGATAGAAAATGTACATCAGTATTTCAAGTCTTCTGAATTTATTCTAGCCATTTGACAGTTGCTTGGAGATACAATCTCAATTTTTGCAATGGCCCCTTCAGGAAGATATTTATGGCAGATACAACTGTAATTATTTACCTGTAACAAAGTCCAGGTCTGTCTGCTTCAGGTGATCCAGGCAGCAGAGGGACAGGGAGAGGAGATTCATCTTCCTCTTGTCCAAAAGTTGACCTTTTGCCCTCGGGTCCCTTCCCCACTCATTATAAAGCGTTGATGTGCTGGGCATGGGCCATTTCCTGTGCCGCCTCTGGATACCGACATTGAAATAGGTGGACGAAAACGTAACTATGTGCAAGAGGAAACGGCAACACAGCCTTGGTGCCCTCCTCGAAGGCAGGCGCGCTCTGTGCCTCCTCTTCCCCGTTCCCGCTTCGAACTTACAGGGGGGTAAACTCACCATCCGTACTTAAAGGTTTAATTTTTTCCTGTAAACATATTCAAAATAAAGCAGAATAATGAGTGTTGGCCCCAAAACGGTGCCCCGCGGAGACGGCGGCCCCTCAGGAGATCTGGTGCCCAGTTGGCAGCGTCCTCCGAAATCGGTCGGGTTTTCAGTCTCTGGTCTTTCCATTCACATTTCACTTTTACTCAAAAATGTTTCCCAAAGTCATTGCCCAGTTTTAGGACAGACAGAGTTTTCAAGCAGCTTTTGGAAAATCATAATCCGCTGGAAAAGGCAAAGCGCTGGCAACACCGACGGTCCACGAGCCGCGCTGCGGGTCCCAGGACAATCCCAGGGAGGAGACGCCGATTTCGGCACCGTCACGCAACGTGGGAGGAAACGCGTCCCTCGTCCGAGGGGCTTCTCTACAGGATCAGCATCTACTGGAAAGAATATTTTTAAAAATCTATATGTGTGTAAGAAAGCAAATGAAGTCATGTTGATGTATTTTCTTAACGTGTGTGCTTTTTTTGTTGTTCTGGTGATTGTTCCTTGTGCTTTCAGTGGAGATGCCAAGAACGAAAGGCATTTGGTGCCACTCGGGCTTCGCGGTGGTGGCGAGATCTCTGCCACTGGCTCTCTCCTGCGCTGGCGGTTCAGGACTCTGTGCCACGAAGCTGACACAATCAAGCTTCGGGACAGTCCAGACTTGCAGATACGGCACTCCAGTTTGCTTGTCTCAATACGAGGGCAAGACAATTCTGCTTTAAAAAAATGTGTTTTTCCATCTTAAAATACTACCTGCACCCTGTAGAACACTTGAATGTACATCCAAGTAGAAAGCCAACCAGGAAGATGGAGGCGGGCAGGACCGGAGGGAGGGTGAGTGCTGAGAGAGTGAGCTGGTGTGTGAGAGAGTGTGCGTGGACGTGGAGGGGGACGACCAAACTCCAGCAGTGCAGAGACGCGGAGCAGCAGGTTCCTGTGCTGTGGACGGGAGCAGCCAGCTACTGCGGTGAGCGGCTCTTCAGGGCGCTTCTGCCTGCATCGTGGGGAGGTCCCACTATTTTGGAAGATCCTGGGTCTTTCCTCGGAGGAGGCAGTGGGAGCAGCTAGGGCCCAGCAACCTGAGCCCACCAGTGCACGTGGTGCCATCGGACCAGTGGACACCCTGTGTCAACACAGACCAGTGCATAGTAGCGGAACTGCCAAGGTGCCGTTTGCAGTTTCCCCAACAACATCCCCCACAGTAGCTGCCCGAGATATACCCCCAGCAACAGAAGCTGGGGAGCAGACATCCAGCCCCAGGCAACAGAAGCACAGATCAGCAGCTGAGACCCATCCCCAAAAACTACAGCAAAGGCTGAGCAGGAGCTGGCAGCTACCAGCGGTGGGACCTGGGGTTCCACAGAGGCCTGTGTGACCCAGGGGCCCACAAGATAGGCATGGAGCCGGGTCTCCAAAGGGACTGTGCGATCCATCTGCCTGCGGGACCTGTGGGGTGCTGGGGCACCAGAGAGGCCTGTGTGACCCAGCAGCCCAGCTGCCCACGGGATCTGCGGGAAGCAGGGGCTCCAACGGGGCCTGTACAACCCAGCTGCCCACAAGATCGGCGGGGAGACAGGGCTCCAGTGAGGCCTGTGAAACACAGCTGCCCACAGTTCAGGTAGGGAACAAAGCTCCAACAGGGCCTGAGCTATACAGCTACAGGTGGCACCAGCGACCAGCTGGGAACACAGCTCCAGAGGGGCCCACGTGATCCAGAAGCAGCACATACCAGGACACACCGATACCAGCCCCCAGTAGTCAGTCCTCCAAGATCCACAGAAGGCAAGAGGCGACATGCAACAAAATAGTCTGGGAGGCACAGTAGCCTTATTTGATATACAGTGAGCTGCCTACACATCCAAACATCCCTCACCGGGTGTAGAGCTACCAGACGGCTAAATTGGAGAGACAAAGAAATAACACCCAAAGGAAAGAAAAAGAGGAATCACCAGAAAAGGAACTATAAGAAATGGAAGACAACAATTTGTCAGATAAAGAATTCAAAGGAATGATTTTAAGGGTGCTCAAGCAATTTGGTGAGAACTACAAGCAACTTAATAAGAATTATGAAGAGCTCACAGGGAACTACTTCAGCTTAAAAAAAGAGGTAGAAGCTATGCATAAAAATCAAGAGAAAATAAAGAATGATATAGCTGTTATGAAAAATACCTTAGAAGGGTTCAATGGTAGATTACAAGAAGCTGAAGACCATATCAGTGACTTAGAATACAAGGTAGAGAAAAACACTCAAATAGAGCAGTAAATGGAATAAAAATTTAAAAAGCAGGAGGAAAGTTTAAGGGAGCTGTGGGACAATACAAAACATAAAAATATTCGCATTATAGGGGTACTGGAAGGAGAAGAATCAGAGAAAGGAATAGAAAACTTGTTTGAAGAAATAATGACAGAACACTTCCTTAAACTGGTGAAGGAAAAAGTCACACAAGTCCAGGAAACACAGAGAGTCCCAAGCAAGATGAACCCCCAAAGACCCACAGCTAGACACATCATAATAAAAATGGCAAACATTAAAGACAAAGAAAGAATCTTACAAGAAGCAAGAGAGAGACAGAAAGTTACCTACAAGGGAGCTCCTATTAGATTGTCAGCTGATTTCTCAACAGAAACGATGCAGGCCAGAAGGGAGTGGCATGAAGTGTACAAAGTAATGCAAGGCAGGGGTCTGAAACCAAGACTACTCTATCCAGCAAAGCTATCATTCAAAACTGAAGGAGAATTAAGGAGCTTCATGGATTAAAAAAAGCTAAAGGAATTTACCACCACCAAACCAGCACTGTAAGAAATGCTGAAGGGACTGTTGTAAGAAGAAGAAGAAAGAGAGAGAGAGAGAGAGAGAGAGAGAGAGAGAGAGAGAGAGAGAGAGAGAGAGAGAGAGGAACACAGACATAAAATTAAAATGGCACTAATAACTATCTATCAATAATTACCTTAAATGTAAATGGCTTAAATGCTCCAATCAAAAGATATAGGGTAGCTGATTGGATAAGAAAACAGAACCCATGTATATGCTGTCTACAAGAGACCCACCTTACAACAAAAGACTCACACAGAATGAAAGTGAAGGGATGGAAAACAGTTTTCCAAGCAAATGGAAATGGAAAAAAAGCTGGTGTAGCAATACTCATATCTGACAAGATAGACTTCAAAACAAGGGTCATAATAAGAGACAGAGAAGGTCACTACATAATATTAAAAGGATCAATCCAACAAGAGGATATAACCCTGGTAAATATATACACACCAAACACGGGAGCACCAAAATGTATTTAAAAACTTCTGGAGGACTTCAAGGGAGAGATCAATAGCAACATGATCATAGTGGGTGACTTTAACACACCACTGACACCACTGGATAGATCTTCTAGACAAAAAATTAACAAGGACATAAAGTTCTTACAAGACAAACTAGATCAGTTGGACTTCATTGATATTTACAGAATATTTCACCCCAAAGCTGCAGAATATACATTCTTCTCAAGTGCACATGGGTCATTCTCAAAGATAGACCACATGTTAGGACACAAAGCAAGTCTCTACAAATACAAAAAATTGAAATCATATCAAGCATCTTCTCAGATCACAGTGGCATGAAACTAGAACTCAGTTACAATAAAAACACACAAAAACATTCGAACACTTGGAGCCTAAATAGCTTGTTATTAAACAACGAATGGGTTACTAACGAGATCAAGAAAGAAATTAAAAACTTCCTGGAAACCAATGAAAACGAACACACAACAACACAAAATCTATGGGACACAGCGAAAGCAGTCCTGAGAGGGAAATTCACATCACTACAGGCCCACCTCAAGAAACAAGAAAAATTCCTAATTAACTTTCTAACCCTACGACTTAAAGAACTAGAAAGTAAACAAAAAGAAAAACCCAGAGCTAGTAGGAGGAAGAAAATAGTAAAAGTCAGAGCAGAAATAAACGACATAGAGACTAAAAAAACAATTCAAAAGATCAATGAAACAAAAAGCTTGTTCTTTGAAACGATAAACAAGATCAATGGACCTTTAGCCAGATTCACCAAGAAACAAAAAGAGAGAAACCAAATAAACAAAATCAGAAATGAAAGAGGAGAGTAACAACTGACACCACAGAAATACAAAGGATCATCGAAACATACTATGAATAATTATATGCCAACAAATTGGACAACCTAGGAGAAATGGACAAATTTCTAGAAACACACAGCCTCCCAAAACTGAACCAGGAAGAGATAGAAAACTTGAACAGACCAATAACAACAAAGGAAATTGAAGATGTAATTAAGAAACTCCCAGCAAACAAAAGCCCAGGCCCAGATGGCTTCATGGGGGAGTTTTACCGAACATTCAAAGAAAATCTAGTACCCGTTCTCCTCAAACTATTCCAAAAAATCCAATAAGACGGAACACTTCCAAACTCATTTTATGAGGCCAGCATAATTCTAATTCCAAAACTGGATAAAGACACTACAAAGAAAGAAAACTACAGGCCAATATCCCTGATGAACACAGATGCCAAAATCCTTAACAAAATATTAGCAAATCGGATCCAGCAATACATCAAAAAAATTATTCATCATGACCAAGTGGGTTTCATCCTAGGCATGCAAGGATGGTACAATATTTGCAAATCAATAAATGTGATACACCACATAAACAAAACGAAAGATAAAAACCATATGATCATATCAATAGATGCTGAAAAAGCATTCGACAAAATCCAGCACCCATTTCTGATAAAAACGCTCAGCAATGTGGGAATAGAGGGATCGTATCTTAACATAATAAAGGCAATGTATGAAAAACCTACAGCCAACTTCATACTCAATGGGCAAAAACTAAAAGCATTCCCCTTAAGAATGGGAACAAGACAGGGATGCCCACTTTTGCCACTCTTATTTAACATATTACTGAAAGTCTTAGCCACAGCAATTAGACATGAAGAAAAAATAAAGGGGATCCAAATTGGAAAGGAAGAAGTGAAACTGTCATTATTTGCAGATGACATGATATTGTACATAGAAAACCCTAAAGACTCCTTCAAAAATCTGCTAGATTTAATAAATGAATTTGGTAAAGTAGCAGGATACAAAATTAACGTCAAGAAATCGATGGCATTCTTATACATCAATGATGAAATCACAGAAAGAGAAACTAAAAAAACAATCCCATTTACCATCGCAGCAAAAAAATTAAGATACTTAGGAATAAACTTAATCAAAGAAGTAAAGGACCTCTATAGGTCATTGAAAAAAGAAATAGAAGAAGATATAAAAATGTGGAAGCATATACCTTGTTCATGGATTGGAAGAATTAACATCATTAAAATGTCCATATTACCCAAAGCAATCTATAGATTCAGTGCAATCCCCATCAAAATACCAACCACATATTTCACAGAACTAGAACAAAATCTCCAAAAGTTTATATGAAACCAAAAAAGACCCCGAATAGCCACAGCAATCTTGAAAAAGAAGAACAGAGTAGGAGGGATCACAATACGAGATATCAGGTTATACTACAAAGCCACTGTAATCAAAACAGCCTGGTACTGGCACAAGAATAGGCAGATAGATCAATGGAACAGAATAGAGAACCCAGAAATTGACCCAAGACAATATGCTCAATTAATATTCAACAAAGGTGGCAAGAGCATACAGGGGAGTCAAGACAGTCTCTTCAATAAATAGTGTTGGGAAAATTGGACAGCTACATGCAAAAAAATGAAGCTAGACCACCAACTTACACCATACATGAGAATAAACTCAAAATGGATAAAAGACTTAAATGTAACTCATGAATCTATAAAAATTCTAGAAGAAAATGCAGGCAACAAAATTTCAGACATTATATGCAGCAGAATTTTCACTGATACAACACCTAAGGCAAGAGAAACAAAGGAAAAAATGAACACATGGGACTACATCAAACTAAAAAGCTTCTACACAGCAAAAGAAACAACCATCAAAACGAAAAGGGAACCCACTATATGGGAGACCATAATCGCCAATGATGTATCAGATAAGTGGTTAATTTCCAAAATATATAGAGTGCTCATACAACTCAACAAAAGGAATACAAAGAACCCAATTAAAAAATGGGCAGAGGAACTAAATAGACACCTCTCCAAACAGGACATACAAATGGCCAAGAGACATATGAAAAAATGCTCAATGTCGCTAATCATCAGAGAGATGCAAATTAAAACAACTATGAGGTATCACCTCACACCTGTCAGAATGGCCGCCATCAACAAATCATCAAACAACAAGTGTTGGTGAGGGTGTGGAGAAAAGGGGACTCTAGTACACTGCTCGTGGGAATGCAGACTGGTGCAGCCACTGTGGAAAACACTATGGTGTTACCTCAAAAAGTCAAAAATTGAACTGCCATTTGACCCAGTGATCCCAGTTTTAGGAATATACCCTAAGAAGCCTGAAACACCAATCAGAAAGAATATATGTACCCCTATGTTCATAGCAGCACTATTCACAATAGCTAAGATCTGGAAACAACCCAAGTGTCCATCAGTAGATGAGTGGATAAAAAAGCTGTGGTACATATACACAATGGAATACTATGCAACTGTAAGAAAGAAAGATCTCTTATCCTTTGAGATGGCATGGAAGGACCTAGAGAATATTATGCTAAGCGAAACAAGCCAAGCAGAGGAAGACAAATATCACATGATCTCACTTATTTGTGGAATATAATGAACTAAACAAACTGATGAACAAAACTGACCCAGAGACATAGAGGTAGGGTACAGACTGACAACCCTCAGAGGAGGGGGTTTGAGGGGGAAGAGATAAACCACAGAACTTATATGCATGTATGCATGACCAATGGACATAGCCAACAAAGCTGGGGATGGGGTGGGGGAGATGGGGAGGAGGCTGTCAATGGGGGAAAAAAGAGAAACATCTGTAACAAAAACAAATTAATAAAAATAAAAAAGAAAGCCAACTGGGACCACCTAGAGCGAAGTGATATTTCTTTCTGGGATTGATTTTTCTAAGCCTATAGTTTGCTTATTTGCAATCAGGGGCACTTATGTTTTTATTTGACATTATAAGACTCAGAGCTTTAGATCTTATGGAAAACTCCGCACAACACTTTTAACAGCTGCAACATGTCCCATTAAGTGAACGTGCACCTGCACCGCTCTGCTGTTGCCAGTTACGATATTGCTGTTTCTTCTGTTTGGTGCTGTGTCTTCTTCAGGGTCCCTGATGTAGGAGCAGCCCAGAGAACACAGAAGGAAGTGACAGTGTCCATGTCCAATGAGACAGCCACGGTTCCCCTTATCTGTTCTAAATAAAGCCCTGGTCTGGGGCCAGGCACATGACTCGTCATGCCAGCTGCTCCTCGGGGACCGCTGGGCTTCTAGCTTGAGAGGATCTGCCAGGCATCTGCAGTGCTAGGTCAGAGGGTGTCCCCAAGCACCCCGAGACAAAAGCTTCTCCTGAGCCCCACTTAGGGGCTCTGGGCTGATGCTTTCAGCCATAGGCTCTCTGAGTCCTGCTCAGTCTTATCTCAAAACAGTGGTTTGCTCCTTGGTCCTGAGTGGTTTGCCCCCTGGTCCGAGTGGGTGTATCCCAGCCCACTGGCCCCTGCTCTGGGCCCCAGGGACTGCTCCTGCCTTGCTAGAGGAAGTCACAGCAGATCTCAGTGTCCTGTTATGAGGTCGGGCTGGGGTCTCATGCTTAAGAGGCTCTTGGCCCTTTCTGAGGGCAACACTGACCACACGCTCAGCACGACCGTAAGAGTTTTGTTACTTGTCGCACACTGCCCTGAAGCTGTCCTAATGGCCTGCTGTTGAAGAAGGCTGTGGGTGGGCAGAAACATGCTGTGCCGAGCTCGGTAAAGGGTATGAGCACTTATTATCATGGAGAAGCTGCACGATGCCAGGCTCCGTGCTCGGAGAGGGACACCAGCTTCCCCACGAGGCGGCCACACAGCTGACTTCATTCTCATCCCTGACGGCGCCAAGGTCTTTCCCTTCCACCATGCTGTTGATGCCAGAAACCTCTAGAATAATCTAGTCTTGTTTTACAGATGAGGAGACCAAGACCTTGAGAAGGAAAGCCGCGTGCCCTGTGGTCACACGGCACGCTGGTCGCAGAACTGAGTCTCCAGAGTCTGTCCAAAGCTGATGCCTCAGCAGTAGTTGATCCCAGGAGACAGTTTCCAGCTGGTGCGAGTCGGGGTGCGGAGGAAGGAGCGGCCCTCTGTTCTTCGAGGCACTGAGCCTTTCCTTCTGTGTCCTGGGCGCTCACTCCGAGCCCCGGCGCCCGGTCTGCACGCATGCCTGACTGTTGGTGCAAGGAAAGCCCGTTCCCACGCACTCCCCCACGCAGAAAGCACTGCAGTTCACCCCGAGCAGGCGTTCCAAGCTGGCCTGGGAACCTGCCAATCAATGATCAATTTGCCCGTCACCATCACGAGAGCCTCCCAGAGATTAGCCAGCCCAGGACAGGTGGGTCTGGTTTCCGAGCCAGGATCTGTGGTGAGTCCCTGGAGCCTTGCTGGAGAGTGAGCCCTGAGCGGGGAGAAGCTACTGCTTGGCCTCAAAGCCCCAACAAATCCTTTCCCCAGCTGGGAGGGCCCCAGACAGCCCGACACCCCAGCTGAACCAATTTGGCACAGCCTCGAGCAGCTGACGTGGCTCTCCATTTTCCACGGTGTGTTGAGAAGCTGTGGCCTAAGCTTTCCTGGGTGGCAGGGTGGGGCCCACGGGTTTGCTGTCCTTCTTAAGTACTCCAGAAGAGAATAATAAGAGGATGGCTAATCTTGCATTTACAGTATATCTATTTTTGCCATTATCTTTCATTGATGGTCTCCTTACACAATCACTGCAAGTATGTTTGAGAACGGATTTGGCCGCTGTGGCAGGAAAAACCTAGAAAAGAAACAAGTTTTGGTAAATCATGCCATTCGTCGGCCAAGTGGGCACCAGTCTGCCTTTTCTGGCTGCTGATCCAGACCTCTTTCTGCTCTAGCCGTGATCCTCTTGGGGAAGCTTCCTCAGTTCAAGCTATTCTTGTGATCTGTATGACTATGGAAACACCCTGATGACAACCCTTCAGTACTCCCATCACCCACAGGCTGAGTCCAGATCCTTACCAGGGCATATGAGTGCTTTGTGACCTGACCCCAGCTCCAGTTTCCTAAACACCCCAGAGAACATAGCACCTCTGTACTTTTGCATAAGCTATTCCTTCATTTTGTCATACATTCCCTTCCCTATCTGCCTGAGGAACTCCTATTCATCCTTCAAAACCCTACACAGGCATTAGTTGCACATCCGTGAAACATGCTTACTCTGGATCACTTCAGAACTTTGCACACATGTGAGTTCAAAGCCCATATACATAGAGGTCTCTCTCCCATCCATTAGGCTGTAAGACTATTCTTATGGTAACATTTGGAACCCAAAACATGGCACAGTGCCTGACACATGACACATACTGAATAACAGCTTGCATCCTTGGCCTGTAAAGAAGATTCCAGTGGCACAGATATTCTGAGGAGGTTGCACCCAAGGACTGGGGAAGGGAAGGGCTCTATCATACATCTCTACTTAGATCCCGGAAGGCTCAGCAGCATCCTGTCAGGGTGACGGGCTAGGACAGAGGCAGGCTCTGGCAACTCGGAGTGCCTCTCTGACACTCACTCTTAACTCTGATTGAGAATATTGTCCCCCATGGCCATGCAGATGAGGCAGGTAAGGTCCTGGTTGTAGAGCCAGGCGCCCGAGCCCATCCCCAGCTGGGTCTGTCTGAGCCCACACTCAACCCCATGCACACATAAAAAATGACCACAGTGGGTGACCAGCCTGCATGGTGCTGACTTCCAGACCGCCCTGCTTCATCCTGACTCTGGAACAACTGTCCCTTTTCGAGATTCCTGCAGTCCTGACCCCTGACTTGTCCACCCTTAACATGCACTCCCAGCTTCTACCCATGATCTCCATTCTGGTCCTTCCTCCAAACCTTTCTCTCCCCAGGCCACGAATTACAGATAGTTCATGATATTCTTTAAAGACACAGCCCCAGGATAGACCTTTCCCAGTAGTGCAGCACAGGCTAGCCCACCGTCTGTATCTCCTCAACCCATGGAAGCTTGCACGGGGCATGGTCCAACTTAGCAATAGGCTTGTAAACCATGTCCTCACTCTCCAAATTGAGGGACTCCATTGTTACACTAATGGCTTTGGAGACTGAACCCCAGCCCGTCATCCTCATACTCTTTGGCTTTAGTCCACCAAGATCTGGAGATTACTAAAGCAAAACACCCCATTTGGGGGCTGGGTGTCTCAGATGTTTCCTGCGGCCCGGGGAAGATTTCCAGCCTGGGCGAAGGTCCACCAAGCCTGAGAAATTTGTCTGAATCCATCAAAGTCATATTGGGACATAAAACTCAAAACCCCTCTCCCCAGCGGGAAGGCTGCACTCTGCCAAGACGCCAGCACGCCCTGCCATCAGCGATCACTACCGCCCGGAATGGAAGAGCCATGTAAGAGGAACAAGATTTTAAATTGTTCATCCATCCAGAATTGTCTATGGTCATGGTACGGTGTCAGTCAGAGGTGAGGAAAGAGACCACCTCTCTAAATTCACCTGCCACCCCACCCACCGACCGCACCTCCCGGCTCTACAGCTCCTGTGTCTGTCACCCACTCCACGCTGTGCCTGGCCGATTCCTTTCTCAGCACAGCTAAAATTAACCCCTTGTTGTCCTTGGTTGATCTGCGAGGTGGAGCCATTAAACAGTCTAAGGGCATTGGAGGACCAAACGGAGGAAAATAATTATTTATATTTCCCATTGTATTGCTGTTGAGCTCCTGCTGCTGTGGGATTGAAGAGTCATTGTAAGTGGCTTAACAAGGTGTTGTTGAAAGGCACCTTTGACCAACTCTGGGCACTGAGGACACGCGTTCTAACCAGATGGAACGTTCTCCCGGGAGAGGAGGTAGACCGCCCTGAAGACATTGCTGGGCCTGTCTCACGGACCTCTTGGGGCTGGATGCCGGGAGTCAGAGAATTGAAAGAGGGAGGAGAACAAGAGAAGTAGAAGATGAGGTCTCATTGAGGAACTGGGAGTCTATGTAGGAAGAAAAATAGGGATCTAAAAAGCAAACAGCCCCAGCCGGTGTGGCTCAGTTGGTTGGGCATCATCCCGTGCACTGAAAGGTCACCGGTTTCATTCCTGGTCAGGGCACATGCCCAGGTTTCAGGCTCAATCCCTGGTGGGTGGTGTGGAGGGGGAAGCTGATGGATGTTTTGTTTTCACATCAATGCTTCTCTCTCTCTCCCTCTCCCTTCCTCTCTCTCTAAAAATCAATAAAAAAAAACTTTTTTTTTTTAAGCCAACAACTGCAAGGTATGAACAGGCATTTTGGAGCGTAACTGTCAGCACCCAAGCAAGCCTGGTAATTGGGGGCCTCCTGGGAGGTCAGGCCCTGAATGGTCAACAGGATTCCTCTGGTCAAGGAGGACAGCGAGGGCCCCAGGACAAGCGGTGGCATCAAGCCAACAGACGGGTGAGGGCTGCCAGAGAAGGGGAGCGGGCACTCAGTGTGACCTCAGACCCAGTTATTCTGGCCTGTCTAGTTGGCCCTGCTAAGGTGCCAGGGAATAGTCATGGGCACTATTCTCCTGTGGCAAGGCTAACCCCTGAGCTGTATTTCATCGATATATTTATGTTTGGGTTGAAGGAGCGGAGCCTTGAAGAGTCAGTAGGAATTAGGTGGGAAAGGAAGAGATGCCCCTGGCAGAGGATCACCCAGTGCAAAGGCCCGGGGGCTGAGAACGGTGGGTCTAGAAACCATGGGGTCAGTGTGGCAGAAATGTTCCAGGTGGGAACTTGGAGGGTCAGGGCTGGGGGCTGGGCAGGGCCCCACCCTAGAAGTCTTTACAGGCTTTGTTATGTGTTTGAGCCAATTCCAGGAAATATAGAATTATTGCCTTTTATTTTGTTTATATTCTGCCATTCCTAATCCCAGCTAGAAGGTGGGATTTCCAAGTTGGCTTTGGTGGCTGAGAGTTGTTTGGTGGAGCAGGGAGCAGACAGGGATCCCCTCTCTGAGAATGACCTGAAGCACACCCACTGGTGTCTCGATCCGCCTTTGCGTGCTTCTCTGGAGACAGAGCTGATGTGCTCAGGAGGGCAAACCATCAGCTTAGGACTGGGCTTCCCTCTCTCCTCTCCCCCAGTGTGACTCAGACGGGCTGGGTGACCTGGGTGTGTATCCCTTGGCTCCCTCCCTGTGGCCTTTCTCCACAGGAAGCAGGACAATGTGTCTGGGCCCAGAGCATCCCTGTAACCAGGGTGGCTCTTGGCTGGGCTCAGCCCTGACGTTCTCTCTGCAGGTCTCCAGGCAGGGGTGATGCCTGTCTGGGCTCCAGTTCAGGCTCACGGATTTACTGTCGAGTTTGGCACTGATTTGCAATCTGCAAGTTGATGGCTCCTTAGGCTGCTGGCAGCTGGGTGAGTGAGAAGTGACTCGAAGATAAGAGAACCCCTCTCCAGTATTTACAACGGAGCTGTAAGAGTCCAGACAGCTTCAAGGCTGCAGCCAGGTCTGGAGGGGAGCAGCCAGCAGTGGGTGGGTGGCCCAGGGTCCCAGGATGAGTGAGGACATCCCCGGCACAGGAGGAAGACACTTTAGGCTGAAAATCTGGAGCCCTGGGCTGTCCTCCTCGCTCCCACCCAAACAAGCACTGGGACTCCGGGCAAAGCATTTCCTCTGTCTGAGCCTGTTTTTTTTGCCATAAAGTGGAGCCAATAATTTCAGCCTTACTCTCTGCTGTGACTATGAGGAGGATCGAATGAAATGTCACCTATGAAAGGACGATGTAACTTTGAAGCTCCATGAAAGTGAACTGCACAGTAAAGCTCATGAAAGAAGGGCAAGGAAGGGGACCTCTGCTACGTCCAGCTGACAACTGTCCCACGGCACTAGGGGTACTTAAGAGGAGTTCCATATTTTTATGATTACATAGTTATTGTAACGTATATTAAGATATGCATGGAATAAAACCTCTGATTCTGTGGCCCTTATTGTTTTTATACGGCTAAAATACAAGCGTACGTGAAGATGCTGCAGGTGGCAAACGGTATGAAGGTGCACATGGACGCCTGAAGCTAGGGGACATGCCCGGAGCAGAGCTCAGCGGCACATCAGTCAACCTTCCGTCCTACGATGGCGGCCCTGCTGCCCCCACTCCCGGCAAGGTGGCGTCCACTCTTGCCAGCTCCATGGTGACATGAGCAAACAGGCTTGGAGTAGTGAGTACTTCAGCTGGGTCCACCAGCTGTCGTGCTGGGGTTCCACCCAGACCCCCCAGAGTGTGTGCTCTTCCCGCTGCACCCCATGACCATGTCCTTCCTGGTGGGCATTTGCCCAGGTGGTGTGTTCATGAAGAACTCCCGCAGGTGTTCTCACGTGAGTGTCACCTCGGCCCTGGGAGGTGGGCAGGGGCACGGCCATGACGACTCCACAGACATGGGAGATTCTGGGAAAGGAAAGAAAGGAGGTGGGAGAAAAACAAGTCGCACAGACAGAGTGGCAAACCCAGACCTCTGAGGCAGACTGGTGACTCTAAGGTCATTCCCAATTAATCCATTCTAGCTACTTGAAGCTTTATTCATGTTGCTGGATTCCCTCCTGGAAAGGGGGGAGGATATTGAAATTAGGAGCAGAAGTGACACTTTGTGAAACAAACAGATAAATAGACCCTTTGAAATAAAGTCAAGGTCTGGGGAAATCGCTGAAGGTGGAGATGGTTTTCAAGCTGGAGAGAGTTTGAGAGCAGTGTCTCCCCGTTCTGGCACACCCCCAGGGGGGAGGGGCAGGTGCAGCGGAGGCAGGGTGCCACCCGCAGAGCTGGAGGGCGCTGCGCTGGGCTGGCTCTGCCACCGCGATAGCTCCTGGGCATCCGGGGCCTTGTCGTTCACATCCTCAGAATGCGGTTGCTAATCTCACCAAAAGGAGATAAGAAATGTGATCTTCGGATGAAATGTCTGTGTCTCCAGTTTTATTTTTCTTCATAGTTCTCATCCACACCTGGCGTTATACTATCAGTCTTCAACATCTCTTTCCAAACAGCGGCAGCGCAATCTCTTCCCATCCACTCGATGGAAAGCCCAGCACCCAGATCAAAGGCACTCACGGTAGCTGCCCTGCAAACCTTCGCTGGACGCAGGGACAGACGACGACGAGACGCGTGCCTGCACCGTAAGCCCCGGTAGGAAGGCATCAGGTCTCTCCTCCAGGTGTGCGTCCCCTCACCTGGCACAGACCCTCCACCCACTCAGCTCTCTACAAATGTTCATTGAACAAATGAATGCATGAATGAGAACACATTTTGTGAACAGCAAAGGTCCATGGACACTAACACATAAGATACAAATACAAGAGCGATAGCCCAGCAGACAGCAGTCCCGAAAGGGAATTAAATTGCAGCTGCACACTCAACCCACTTCTGACTTCAGTCAACCCACTGGTTGTCATGAAAACAACCAGCATAGAATCGCTTGGTGACAGTCACTTCTAAGGACAGAGTCATCTGATTGCTCCCAAAACAATGTGCCTGTGGAGACACAGACTCCAAGCCCAAGGTGAAATTATAAAGGTGAGCCCAGTGCCCAAGGCCTGCCAAGGGAGGAACCAGCAAGAGCCCATTAGACCTTGAGAATGATCTCCGTGCTAATAATCTAAACTACCATTAGTGACTTACAGCAGATATTTTTTTTAAATGCTAGAATGCATATGATTTTATCTTGACATTATCCCTGTAATCATTGGTCCTGATTAAAGACTCCTGCCCTAAAAGATGGATGGGCTCAAACACTTAAATATATGGTAATCGTTCACCTCTAAATGCTGTTTCTCCCAGGACAGTCTTCCATACACTTCAATTTAAAGACCAGCAATTGTCTTTCTTCAACTATTTGAAAAACACTAGAGTTGGGTTGGAGGGGGATGGTAAAAAATAATAATAATTCTAACAACCTTCATTCTTTTCTGACTGAGGAAGTTAACTAAGCAATTAAGAGGTCTGTTGCAGTTTTTTACAATCAAGACTCAAACATGTTGGTGCTTGTTTCTCCTAAGTATGCAGGGCAAGGTAGTCATCAAAAAGGACACGTCAGGGCATCCTTCACTTTGCTCCTCTCACTTCCAGCTAATGCCAAGTGGCCTGGGATTCCCAGGGCATTCCTGTGGCATCTGATTTCCTAAGCTCCCCTTCCCTCCCTTCCCCTTGTCACCTCACTCAGCCGACAGTCCTCAGTGGTCTGAGATACTTTCAAATCTTTTGGGACACGTCTCACCTTGGGCTCGTGTTTAAAAGTGCAGTCACTGGGGCTGTCCACACCCAGAGAGCCACGTGAGTTGAGAGAGGGTTGGGATTATTTCTAGCAGCAAATCTTGAACTTCAGCAGCAATCACCTAATCGGCAACAACTTAAAGAGCTGCAGTCAACCATGAATATCTTGGTGTACATCTAGATGTTTCTCTTTCAAGTTTGCCTAAAACAAGACATCTCTTACTTGAGGATGTTGAGGTCCAAGGCCCCCCAGAGTCCAAATTCAGGCTAGATTTTCAGGTTCATGGCTGGCATTTCTCCAAGGGGAACCCACCTGCTAGCCATGCCTGATCACCCACTCTTCCCAAACGCCTCGTGCCCTCTCCTGATGCAGGGTGCTTGCTCCCTAGTATGTCCTTGCTCCCTCTCTCTATGGGTCAAGAACCCACTCTTTCCCCGAAGCCCGGTTTAAAGGACACCATCTGTCCCAGTGTTCCCAGAAAACCAGGCTCTCTTCTCACATCTCCTTGCAGGGCTTCTGTAAGAAACACCTGGCCACAGGTCTGTCTTCTCCCAAGAGGCCAAGGACAGTGTTTTTGCTCCTGATAGCCCAGAGCCTGGCATGGGGCCTGGCACTCAGCAGGGTGCGTGTTTGGGAACTGGATCTGAGTCTACTCTTGGTCCTCCTCTGCCTGTTTGGGACTTACGGAGGGGCCCGCACTTCCTGTTTCCTCTGAAAGCTTCACAACCTTCTAGTTCCTTCCCCCTCCCCTGCTCCACCATTTCCAGTGGGGTAGCGAATACAGACAGGCCTGGATTCAAATCCCACCTTCCCAGTCGCTTATTAGTTGTGTAGTGTTAACCAGACTTCAGCTGGTCTGTGCTGGAGCTTCCTTAAGTGTGACATGAGGACACCTGAGAAGGATGCCTCAGAGGAAAGCATATGTGAGCCTCTGTCCCTTACCTGTCTTGCTCACACCTGGGCACTCCAGGTTGGCCCATGTCCCCCTGAAGCAGCCTGGCACTCACAGTGTGGCCGGAGAATTGGTAGGGCAGCTGTGTTTTATCTCCCTTAGAGGTTACATTTCACTATTAGCAAGTCCTGTTAGCTCACAGAGAATTCAGGTTTTCATCAAAGGATGCTCATGAACAGTTCCAAAGCAAGCTCACCAGTGCCCAGCTGCCATGAAATGTTAGCACTAGAGGATGCCTTTTGAGTTAAGGCACTATGGTTCGAATGACATGCAAATATGAGGGGGCAAAACGTAGCTGACAACAAACTCACTCTGGGGAGCAGCAGGTGGGGGTTCAAGTTCAGACTCTGTAAGTAATGAGCTGCGTAGCCCCAGTCAAGCTACTTAGCTCCTCCGAGCCTTGGTGCGCGAAGAGCCCCTGCCTCGCCCGATTGTTATGCAGATGAATATATGGGGAACACTTAGCAGGGCCCTGGACAGGCAGCAGGCACCCAACACATGGGAGATGACGAAAGGCCATTGTGAGAAGGATATGAGATAACAATGTCTGTAAGAGAAGTGCTTGGAAGAGATGACCAGCCTAGGCTTTGCTTGTTTCTGTGTTTGAGGTCCCAGTGACAGCCCCACCCTCACAGAGTGCCCAAGCCAGACACCTGGACCATCCCTGACTTGTTTTTCTTCTCATCCCCCCATCTCTCCTGTTCCCAAACCCAAATGTCTTTAAGTCCTAATGATTTTTCCTAAGATCTGCCTTGCCTGCCTCCTTCCTTCAACCACTTTGCTACCACTTTGGTTCAATACCAGGGGACTTTTCACCGAGAAAGGGAGCAGGGCCAGTGAATACCTTGTGGTCTGTAAGAGGTCAGCACAAGCATTGCTTCCTCCCTGAGGCCTCCTGGGCCCTGTCAAAAGCTCCCACAGATCCTTGTCCTCCCCCTTCAGAGCCATTATTACAACTTGGGCTTCTGTTTATTTCTAGTGCTGCATTTTCTTTCCCACTAGACCAGAAGTTTGTCAGAGTCAGAGGCTCTGTTTGCTCATCATTGTTCTTTCCCAGTGCCCAGCACAGTGCCTGTCATACGGAAGGTACTAAAGAGTTCTGGATGGACGAATGGGTGAATGAATGAATGAGTGAATGAATGAGCACTGTGCCTCTCAATGAGACCCTCAGTGCCTTCCCCGCCCTGTAAACCAGAGTGATCTTTTTAAAAACAAATCTTATCATACCACTCTCCTGTTAAAATCTTTCTGTGATTTCCCATGGTGATTAGAATGAATTCCAAATTGCTTAGCTCATCACATGATACATGCTGCCTGTTCAGGATCATCTTGTGTCCCCGTGTTTACACAACATGCATGACACATCAAATCTTTCACAGTCCCCAAACAGACCTGCACACAGAGCCCCCTCACCTGGGTCACTGAATTCCTCTCTCCAAGCCAGCCCCACCTTCCCTGACTAACTTCTACAGGTGTCCTTCAAGATTCTCTCCATCACCCCTCCTCCAGGGAGCCTTCCCTGCTCATACAGACTGCGCTAGGGGAACATCCTTTGCCACACACAGGTGGTTGCCTCTATCTGAGCACTTGGTCTACTCACTGTCCATCTTTCTCATTAGCCCATGAACAGAAACCAGACACTATTCATATTAAGTGTCTTTAATGTCCTTTTCTTAGAAGAGGCATTCAGTATGTTTTTAGGGGTGAATGAGGGAATGAATGAATGAATGAATGAATAAATGAAACAAAATGTCATTCCCCAGGAACACTTTAGCCTGGATATTTGTATCAGAGCATCTCAGAGGAGCAACACACAAATGGAACAGATCACAGAGCAGCACTGCTGCGGGCGAGAGCCGGGCCATCCGGGCAGCCGTCATAGAGTGCCCCGGACGGGGTGACGCAGGGCAGTGGGGCTTCCTGGGCAGCCAGGAAGCTGCCCTGGGGCATTAAACTTTCTGTGCTAGGGACTGGGGCCACCGCAGGAGCTCTGACCATGCGAAGCTTACTTTCATTCTCACGGGAGCGATGAATACAAGCAGTGCACAAATGAACCCAATAAACAAACCAAAGATCATTAGAAATTAAGAGTTTTAAATGAAGCAAACAGGAGAATCTAAATAATATGATCATGTAAGGCCTCTCTGAATTGGGATATTTAGGACAGAAAGATGAGAAGGAGCCCCATGGAAAGTGGGTAGAGGAACATTTGAACTTGACTTGTTTGAGGATCCAAAAAGGTATATCACTGATGATTTAGAGAGAAGTGTGGTAATGTCAGAGCTGTGAGTATAGTATACATAATAATGCACACACACACACATCAGGGTTTAAATCCCAACCTATAAAATGTCTTATTAGTTATCTCATCTCACTTTTCTCACCTGTAAATGGCAAATGTAAAGACTCAGTACCATAATGTTCCCATGGGAACCCCATAGAGGCCCATCGTTAGGGTTAGTCTACTTCCTACATGGCTTGGCCTTGGGGGATAGAGGCAGAACGCAGAGAGGGAGCTGAGGGCTATGCACAGGACCAACCCCGCCAGCTTTACTGATCTTCGAAGACTGCCTTCCATGTACCCTTCTTCCATATGCAAACGAATTTCATAGCTGACATAGATCATGCAGGCATGTATGTGCAAATACAAGCACACACATACTGTTGAATACACATGGGAAACAGGACAAATGGAGTCAAGTAGGGGGTTTGGCAAAAGTAGGTGTATGGTTGTTTGTGTGAAAAATAATACAATAATTGATAAATAATGATACAAGGATTAACTGTGTTTCATGTACTCACAACTGTAAACCTACTCATGGCCACCCTGTACTGTACTATAAATATATACATGTGCACAGGCCCATAATTCCAACAGATGGTTTTAAGTACTTTACTTGTTTATTTGTTCATTTGTTTATTTGAGACCTATTTAATAATGACAAGCCCAAGTGTGGAGACTCTTCCAACAGCTTTAAGTCAAATTCCCAGACAGAGGAGGAACAATAGGCTTTACCTTTGGAAGAGAGCCCTGTGGTTTTTCGAAATGAGAATCCTGATTGTTCTGATGGGGAGGCCTAGACTGGGTCACTTCCACCTTGATCCTGAGAACTAAACGCCAGCCACTGTCTTGTCACAGACAGCACGTCCTCACCAGCTGCTCTAATAACATAAGAGGGCAGACAGTGACTGCCTTGATTATTTTGTTCTGTTTTGCTAAAAAATTGGAAAAATGTGGGATGCTGCCCCCAACACTTCCTAAAATGCTTGCATCTGTTCGCTTTTGTCTAACATTCCAGAAGTCCCAGGTATCCTTAATTATAGGATCCAGAGAATTCTGATGGGAAGCACCCCACCCCACTGTTTTCTCAACTTTCATCTACACAGTCAAGAATGCGCTTTCCCTCATCCAAACCACCAACAGGATCATCTCATTCTGCGTTTTGCTGATTGGTCTGCAAACATAATCTTCAGTGGCAAACATCTTGAAGGGCTGCCTGGAGATTTGAGCATTCAATCAGTCTTAGGAATTTCTTTTGGCAAAAATACTTGGGCTCGATTAGAACTCGTGGGGCTGCGGTTGGCTCTGTGTCTCTGAGGTTGGGTATGCCCAGCGGTGCGGTTAAGTATCATCGGCGCTGAAGTTGGCCATGGGGTCTGTTTGGGGAAATTATGCTGATGTGATTTTGAAGAAAGGTTAAGAGAAATGGTGCTATTTCGCCTTGAGAACAGAAGACTGAGGAACAATTAGATTTCTGTTTCCAAGCCCCACAGTGTGTGTAACCTCCAGCCCAGCACAGAATTCCCACAGGGTCCCGTAGTTGTCTGTCCTCTGTTGGAACAGGGGCTTGTGCAAAGCACAGCAGTGTTCTCTCACCTCTACGCCCCTGTCACACCTACACATAGTGGTTGTTCAGAGATGTGTGCCAACTTTTTAATTCATGCATGAAGAGCTTATACTCTGTTTTCATCCAAAACTAAATAAGAGGACATGTTCTCAAGCTCAAAAGTATATTTGGATGAAATCCTTGATCGGCCAAGTGACAGCGAAGTGAAGATGGAAAACATAAATGGGTTTTCTGGGAAAGTTGAAGGAACTCTATCCTTGAAAATGTTTTAGATTCGTCGTTATTAATGCTGAATGTCTATTTACCTTCGTGTAGGTAAAGGACTGGATATGCCAAGTTCTCTCAAAGCCTTAGTCTCCAATTAGCATAACTTTAAATGAACCTCATGATTATATGAATCTAACCGTATAGAATAATTTAGACTTTAATTCTACCTGGAGCACCACTAAAGAGTGGATATAGCACAAGCCCGTAGTATATCAGCGGGTGCTGTGAACATCACTCCCGACAAGCAGCAGGCACTCAGCACGTGAGCCTGTCCTCTCCCATCCTGTGCCAGTGCCAGACATTGCTACTCAGTCACGGCGACCCCAGTAAGCCCAGGCGGAACTCAGACTCCTTCTCTACTACTCCCAAGTAATCAGTGTTGCTCCACAGGAAAGAACCCATATGCCACTTCCGATCTAGCAATGCTCTACGTCAAGCTTTTTGAATAGGATGTGTTTAGGCCCCAGGATAAGCAGTCCACGCCAGGTGGTAAGTGAATTTACAGGAGGAAAAATGGCTCATAGTAATTAGCTTTACTCAAATGTTGAGAGGTAGAAGAGAGGTTTTAGAGTCTCTGTACTCTCAAAATCAGTGAGTAGCCAACATTTCCTCGGCACCTCCCGTGGCAACACTGCATCATGCATGATGATGCAGCATAGAACAGATGAACAAAATGTTCTTAAAAGCTGATGAAGTAAAGAAGAAGTTCCAGGCCAAGATCTAGAAAACAATAAAAACCTAGAAAGGTAATTTTGGAAGGGGTTGCTTTTTTCCTGAGCGCAGATGTTGCCTCTGGATGAAGGGCAATGGGACTATCAATACTCCCCTGGTTTTAAGTCTCTTTTGGATAAACGGACAAAAGTTGGAGTCCAGAGCTAACCAATGGTGGGGGGAGGTGATGGGGAGCTAGGAAGTGCCCATATTTTAGATTACAACCCTACAGAACTATATCCTAGAAATAAAAGTGAATCAGAAATAGACCAGCCCTGACATGGACAGCTACAAGTCATCCAAATGAACCTTAAAATCTCAAGCCATAAAGCTAAATTAAGGTGATCTCTAATTGCTAGTTACCCTGGTTTCTGGCAGAACTAACAAATACCCTTCTGAAGAAAGATAACATCATCTTTGGTCTCACCATTTTTTCACAAACAATTTTTAGTTACATTGTTGAGAACATGATCAGAAGAAAACTAGGTATACAAAGATGTAAGAAAAAATACTCGATAACAAACAGAAATAGAAGATAGAATCAGATGTATAGGATGTCCAGTTATTGGACTTATCAGATAAAGACTTTTAAATACCAATACTTTCTATTGTTCAAGAAGATAAAAGACAGGATTGAAAATTGTATCAGAAAACTGAAAATAGTGCTCACTTCTGTAGCATATGTACTAGACTTGGGACGATACAGAGATTAGTGTGGTTCCTTTGCAAGGATGACACATAAATTAGTGGGGGGGGGGGAAAGAAGAAGAAAACTGAAAATATAAAGTAACATAAAATCAAGTGGAAGTTTTATAAATAAAAACACATAATTAAAGCTCAAATGGATAAATTTAATAGCCAGAAAAAAAAAAAAAGTCAGTTAATTGGAGTCCTAGAAGGAGAAAAGAGGCAAATGGGCAGAAGGAATATATAAAGACACACATGGCTGAGACTTTTTCAAAATTGATAAAAACATCAATTGGTAGATTTAAGAATTCCAACAATTCAAAGAATGATATCATCTTCTCTACAAGTTTTCCTCATGCACAACAGCCCTGTTCCATTCCATATATGGCACTGAATCCAGATTCTGCATCTCCGTGCACTGGTACATCCGCATTTCTCCTCAGCTGTGGCATTGCCAGCAAAACCCACTGCTTCAGACAGAGCCTGACCACCATCGAACACAGATGATCAACTCACCCCTAACAGGAACGAGAAGCATCTTTTAAGACAATCTAAGTCTGCAACTGTTTTGTTTCCATAGTCTCATCTCTGGCTTCTATACTTCCCCTTCAACTTCACTATTTTGTCTCTTCTGTACAAAACAACAAAAAATGTTTACCCATTGCGTTACTGAAATTAAGTCCTCTAACTTTGCTGCAGATGTGCCATCCATGTGACCCTGCATAAAAAGGAAAGGAGATTATTTTGTGTGACATGTTCTTAATGAACCTATGCTGATGACTAAACGACACTGTGTGATTTTCAAAATGCCAACAAATCACCTATTTAACAATATATTCTGGCATTCACCAAAGGTCAGTACAACTCTTCTAGTATATAAAGTTTCTTGAAGCAACTCTTGCCCCATTTAACAAAAATAAGCATACAACCTGACCATCTCAAATATACTTGGAACTTTCCAAGCATTACTGATAATGAGATAGGTCATATGCAGGTCCTTTCCACACGCCGAGATGTAATCCATCTGGGCCCAGACACCCAAAATTTCCTACACGGGATGGGAACGCTCTTACTAACTCATCACAGACCTTGTGTCCAAGCCATGTTTTCTTTCCATGCTTGATCTATGCTCCCCAAGCAGGCACACTGAATAAAGACAGCTCCACGAAGTGGATCATCCTTACCTCTTCTTTGGAACCCAGTGAAAAGTGCTTCCTCTGCCTGAAATGCCCCCTTCTGCCCAACCATCCCCCTCACGGCCTGGCTAGTTCAGTCTTCACTCGAGATGCAGCTTGCGGGCCCATTGTCTGTCCGAGCAGCTTCTTTACCTCCTCAGTCTGGGTTAGAAGCTCACACAGCACCTGTGTCTTCCCAACACTCGAACACTCACAATCCTACTGTAACTACCCTCCTCTTGTTTGTATTCTTAGTGAAACTGCATGCAGTTTGAGGGCAGGGACCAGTTCTTAGGCACTGTGTCGTATGCATTAACATGTAACATAATGCCTAGACTACGTGACAATTAGGAAACTGGTTTTTGAATCAGTGTTGAAAATGTTAGAAGCTGGGTGCAGCTAAAGTTAAATAAGGAGGAGAAACAATGGTGGGTGCAAAGAGAGACGGTTTACAATTCTAGGAGGAAGACAGAAATATCTGAGGTGTATTTTTATTGACTGAGGGCTCTGGAACACCTGCATCAGTGCAGAATCAACGTGATGAAAAGGCCCAGGGAATTCTCGTGGATGTGTCTGATGACTTAGCCACAAGAATGCTAACCTCATTATCATTTTTAATATTAATAAGTATTTATTTCATGTAATACTATTTTACTAATTGCATAATTATTATATGTTTTTACATAATATAACAATAACTGATTTGATTTATTAATGTTTAAAAATAATTTTAATAATTATTTTTGGAAATGAACATTGAAAATATTTAACTATACAATCCTAGATTGGTTAAATTAATCAAAGTGCATCAATACAATAGAATAGTGTGTATATGCAGACAATTTAAAAAATATGTAATTGTGTATATATTGATATGTATTTTATAATTAATTATTAAAATAAAAAGTGATACGTTACAAATTTCAAAACAATACATATAAATGGAATATAAATTTCATATAAAATTCATAGCTTTATGAGGATATTACAGGTAAGTGAAATTTTTTTCTTACATGCACCTGTGTTTTCTGAAGTTAGTTCAATGAACATGTGATATATTTCAGAATGAAAATAAAAGTACAATTTAGGAAAGTTTTAGGGTCAGTGCCTACCATATCTTCTTACCTATTTACTGGCTTACAGTGAGGTTCAAATGAGATAATTATGTATGAAACACTAGACAAACTAAAAATGTTTTTAAAGCATTGTTATTAACATTAAAAATATGACCAATGCTATTTTTGGTGATTTGGTCCTGGGCAGAAACAAACCCTATAACATAAAGGGTGCTGTGCCCCAGGTGGCAAGGGGTTCTTGGGTTCCCTCCCTGCACAGTGCCAGGAGTGAAACTGCAGCCCCCAAGGGCCTGAATCCCTGACCCTCCGCCCTGCCCAGTCTCTGGGCGGCAGCCTCACCGCCCTCCCAGCCAGTCTGCAGACAGAGCCTTTGCGATTCTGTAGACTGCCTTCTTTGTCAATGCTGACTTCATCTTCAAAGGCCAATCCCTTGGATTTGTTCGAGATGTATCGCTTTCAAACCTGAGCCAGCTTTCCAGACGCTGCTTCCCTTCCCTGCACAGGCTCGCCCGCCGCTCGCTCATTTAGGCCAGAGGAAATTTACGCATCTCTTCTCACCACCTTGCCTCGGTCCTTGCTAATTCCCTAATCAGATTGAATTATTTGGAGTTTACTGTGTCATCCCTGGTCACCTACAGATTCCCTCACTTCATTACTCCTTGGCCAAATTGTCTTTGGAGGGCTCCTGTGACAGATTTATATTCTGAGCAACAGACAGGAATGCGCTTCTCTGCTTTTCCTTTGCTTGTACCACATAAACATGTCCTGGGACACTCCTAGGCAGGAGCCTGGGTCAGACCTTGTATGCAGAGGGGCTCCCTGAGAGGACCCTTCCGACAGGGAGTGGCCAGCAACGGAGTGGGGCTTCCCACCAAGGGCCTGTGTTTAAATTTCAACGTGCCTCCAGGTACCCAAACATTCTAATTGTTTTGTAGAAACATGTATTAATTAAATGCATCTACTGGAATTTCTGAGGTCTGAGAGAAGCTCTTTCAACTTTGGGTTTCACACAGTACCTAGGTACACGTGCTGGACCGTCAGCTAGGTGGATCACTCAGAGCGTGCCCATCACTGATCAGCAGTGTAGTAGAGATATCTCCATGTTGGAAGTTTTCTAGCACATTCGTTTATAATTATTGAGTCTTCCAAAGTCATAGGCAGCTGCTGTTTTGTTGTGTTTCCATCAAAACTCCTGCTCTTCCATTGTAAGGAGTGTTACTGATATCGGCGCTATCGTTGCTACTGCTGTTTTCTTGCATGGAAGCTTGGAATGAGACAAGCTTCTCCCCCTGAGGAGTTTTAGTCTAGTAGGAAATATGAGTATACAAATAAACATGTTATTCCATGACAAGTACATCATGGAATTATAACAAAGCATTAGAGAACCACAAAAAAAACAATTGCTAAACATAGTGATATTGGGTAGACCTTTGCTTGGAAACACTTCTAATGGCTCTTGAAGTACATGGGGAGTTCGTCCAGAAAAGAAGAGGCGGAAGGCATCCCAGAGGAGGAAACATCACCAGGAAAGCCGGGGTGGCTTAAAGGGACAGGCCTTCCTGAGGAAATGTTCCGTTTACCAAGGACAACAGACAGTCAGTAGCAGTTTTTCCAAAGTACTGTGACCAGATTCCTTTTCGAGATAGTAGCTTGGACATTTAAGGATGTATGGTAGATAAAAGAGAGGCTGGTGGATAAAAGAACAATTAGACAGTAGGTGTAGAGGGGAGATAGCAGGTGTAGAAAGGTGACAATGGGACTTAAACGAAGGCCAAACACATGTCTCTTGGACCATTGTTCAATTCCCGGTCTCATTACCTCCTATTAGTGAGGATTTTATTAAGAGGAACATTCAAGGGCTTTAAAATTCAAATATCAACTCTACCACTTAGTAACTGCATAATTCTAGACAAATTATTGAATGTTGTTCATCCGTGACATGATATACTAACATCTATCTTATGGGGTTATGGTGAGTATTAGGTGAAATTATGTAAGAAAAAGTCTCAATTATTGTTTTGTATTAGCTTGGAAGACAACCAAAAAGTGCCACTTTTCTTCTAATCAGTAAGAATGAAAAGCTAGAGATTTGAGCCTAGCTCTCAGTGCAAGAGGTGGTACGATACACCTGCACAGAGTATGACTAGACATGAATGGCTATCATGCCATCGAAGTTGGAACACCTTGCACACTTCCAGATGGTTTCAATACAATGTCATCATGACAGATTCCATAACAAAACTGGTACAACTATCTTGTCCATGCCTGTTCCTCCTTGCCTTTAGAAAGACAGTGTTCAATCAAGCTCATTTCTTCCCACCAGAACGGAAAGTGTTTCTTCATCAAGCTACTCTCCAGTGATGACAGGGCAGCAGCATCCACTGGCACAATGATGCCCCAAATCTGCTCAGAGACCCTCCAGCGCCACAACCTTACTCTGTCCTCATCTTAACCAAATGATGCCTTTCCCCACTGCTCACACCCCTAAAAATGAACTTATGCAAGCGGGGATGTTGAGGTGCTCCGTGCAGTACCCCAGTGAACACCACCGTGTATGTGGGTAGAATCAATGAGGGAATGAGCAACTCTGTAAAGTACACAGAACTCTGCAAAGGAACTGAAAAGACACTTCTTCAGAGAAGACATGAAAATGGCCAACAAGTATATGAAAAGGTGCTTACCATCAAAAATCGTCAGGGAAGTGCAAATCAAAACCACAGTGAGATTTCACCTCACATCTGTTAGGATGGCTATAAAAAAAAAGGTAACAAGTGTTGGTGAGCAAAGAGAACCCTGGTGCATTGTTGGTGCAGCCACTGTGGACAACAGTGTGGCGCTCCTGGAAAAAACTGAATAACAACTACATATGATCGAGCAGTCCCACGTCTGGCTTATATTAAAAAAAAATGAAATTAGGATCGCAAAGAAACATGTGCACTCTCATGCTCACTGCAGTATTACTCATACTGGCCAAGACATGGAAGCGATGTAACTGTCCATCAGTGGATGAACGCACAAGGAAAATGTGGTACGTACGTGCAATGGAATATGTATTAGTCAGTGTTAAAGAAGAAAAAAATCTTAATTGTGCACCTGGAACCTGTATAATTTTGTTAACCCGTGTCACCCAATAGATTAAATAAAAGGAAAGAATAAAATTTATTCTGAAATAAAGAAAACATAAAGTAAAAATGAAATTATTTTAAAAAATTCAATTAATCAAAAAATGCAGTAAAAGAGGAAATGTGGAGCAAAAATATACGGGACAAATGGAAAACAAAGATCAAGAGGGTAAGTTTAAAGCCAGTGGTATTGATACACTAAATGGTGAGATGAAAAAAAGGTCTGAAGACTCCAACTGGAAAACAGTTGCCAGACTGCATAGAAGATGCAACATGTAGCTATGTGCTACTTACACTAAGTCCGCTCTGAATGAAAAGAAACGTATATCAAAAGTAAACGGGTGGAAAAGGGTATAACATGTTAATACTAACCAAAAAACATCGAAGTAACTAAAAAAAAAATCTTGCATTTACAACAACATGGATGAATTATGCTGAATAAAATAAGCCAAATACAGAAGGACAAATGCTACTTGGATACCACTTATATGAGGAATCTGAGCTAGTAAACTCACAGAGCGGAGCGTTACCAGGGGCTGGGGAGGACACGGAGGTCTTAGGCAAGGGTGCTGAGGCTCAGTTACGCAAGGTGAGCAAGTCCTAGAGATCTACCACACGGTGTGTACACTTCCTAACAGTTATACTCTGTTTCGTGCTCAGCATTTGCTAGGAGAGTAGATCTTAGGGTAAATGTTCCTATCACAAAATAATAATGAGAATAATATAATAAATAAAGGTGGGAAGAAGGTGACGGATATGTTCATGTCATAGATGGTGATGTTGGTTTCAATACTTATCTCTAAATTCATCAAGTTGTATACATTAAAAATGTACAGTTTTTTGTATGTTATACCAGAAAGAAAATAAAAAGAGCACCGAACTCATCTTAATGACCTTCCCATTGAAGAGATCGGGAAAACGAGGCAGAGAGGATCACCGGGCTGCCTGAAGCCTAGGCCCAGGCTGTCAGGCTCCTTCTAGCTCCTCCCAGAGCCCTGCACTGTCTGATGGGCGGGGCGGAGCGCACCCCAGCATCTACCTGCCGCGAGGCCTCCGGATGGAATGGACGTGGGCTTCTCTGTGGAGGCCGAAGCCGAGGCCACGGGAACTCTGGAGAGCTCCTGCTACCCCTGGCGATCACTGCCATCAAGAGCGTGCTGGAATGTGCGGGGGGCCAGGGCCCTGCCACCACGGAGAGGAAGGCCAGAGACTCAGGATGAAGCCTGGAGAGACTGAACTTCCAGGGGCGTAACAGGAGGCCTTCTATCACTACCCCCCCCCATGAGGTATTGCAGTTGGCCCTGTCAGCTTGGTATTTGAAAGAAATGGGTCAGGCAATGGGGCTGGATAAATCACAGCAATTTGAAATGTCGCTTTGTTCTATCGCATTTGAATTTCTTCCATGTTACAATAGATCTCTCCTTGCCCGGGCTAAACCGAATCCCTCTTTCTCTATTGTTGGAGGGTAAAGTTTCTGGTGCACTAATATTTGGACCTTTCCCAAAAACCTTCTCTCTCCACCTCTCTCAGCAGGCTCCCCACCCCCACCCCACCACACCTCTTGCCAATCACAAGAAAGACTTCTGGGTTGTTACCAGTGTGCAAAACATCTGCTTTTACTATTTGGCACAGTGTGGGGTTGGGGTGACAGGGGATTTGATTGGCCTCACAGGACTTATTATATTTGATACATTGTGTGTCAGACTTGGTTGGGACCCCTCCCCTCACTTGTTCCCATGCTCTGCATTCAACCCCGGGACTGGTTTGCTGTCAGCTTTCTTGTCCAAGGCCTGGGGTTCTAGGGTTAACTGTCCTTTTTCTGCCAGTGCCTCCTGGTCCCTCCTTCTCACACCCTCTGCCTCAATAAATATGAGAAGCCGCCGGCCTCTTTGTTCTGGGTCATCTTCTGGGGCTTCAGGAAAGAATTGTCCATAAAAGCAGCTTCTGATTTACAGGCCATCTCCTCACGCTCAGTCAGAGCCAACATTCCTCAGCGCTGCGTCCACATGTGTGCTGGCTAGCCCGATGTCCATCCAGACAAAAGGGATGGTAGCTCTGGGATCCAGAAAAATCAGCCTCCCTGTAGGCTGGAATGCCCTGCTCCCTCCCCTCTGCCCATCTGTGTCTTTGCTGAATTTCCCTACCCAGCTCAATGCTCACCTCACTCAGGAGGCCTTTCCTGACCCCCTGCCCACCATCCCCTCCATCACATTGAATCGCTGTGCCCATCACCCACTGGGCTCCTGCCTGGCTGCCTCTCCCATCGCTGGCTGATCTTTTCCATGGTACAGAGAAAGGCCAGCAGGGCTTAGTCAGACCTGGGGATGAGTCTCCACTGTACCGTTCATTTGTCTGCTTGGCTGCCATAACAAAGTACCACAGACCAGGAGGCTTAAACCGCAGAAATGCGTTTCCTCAGAGTTCTGGAGGCTGGAAGTCTGAAATCGAGTTGGTGGGGTTGGTTTCTTCTGAGGCCTCTCTGCTTGGCTTGTAGATGGCCGCCTTCTTGCTGTGCCTTCATATGGTCTTCCCTCTTTGTGTGTGTGTCCAAATTTCTTCTTCTTATTAGAACATGGGTCATATTTAATTAGGGACCACTCTAATGACCTCATTTAACCTTACTTACCTCTTTAAGATCTAGTCTCTAAGTACAGTCACATTCTAGGGTCCTGGGGATTAGGTCTTCAGAAAATGGGTTTTAGGGGGCACAGTTCAGCCTCTAACATGCCTTCATTTAGAGCAGGGTTTGTAACCTGGAGTTAATGTTACTTCCTCTGTAAAATAGAGTTCATAATCCTTTTTAAGATTATAAGGATTAAACAAAATCCTGTCTGTCAAGACCCTGGCACCCGATAAGTTTTCAAAAGACCAGTCTCTTTCCCACTACTCCATCCCAACTTGTTCCCCTCCCCTTGGGGGTAGGGACCATGCTTTCTCATGTCAATCAATTAATAAATATTTGTTTCCTGCATTTTAATGCAGGTAGGTTAAGTACCTTATTGACACCTGGGGGCCTCTCTCTGCTCCAGTTAACTGTCACCTCTCCAGCTGAAACACAATCACAAGGTAGCACAGTGTAATGAAGGGAGTGACAGAGTCGCTCTGGGTGCCAGCCCAGGAGTCAGCCTTTGAGCAGGTTCCTAAAGCTCCCTTTGTCTCCATGTGTCGTCTGTGAAAGGGGGCCGAGTAAGGCGCCCTAGGAGGCTGCTGCATGGGTTAGATGAGGGAGCCCTGTGCGGTGACCAGCACACAGTGGGTCCCCTGCAATGAGAGTTGATATCATTTTTACTGTCAGCATTTTGAGCATTGTCTACAAATATCTGCTCCATTCAGTGTGCAAATATGTTTTAAAAGTTAACCAAATGAAACCAGAAACTTGGATCATGTTTTGTCCCATAAACAGGGTGCTTGGGTCCAGCCTGCTTTGTTGAAATTGGCAACTGTCCATCTGTCATCAAATAAAGCCCTAATATGCTGCGTTTTTCATGGCCAAAACAGCCAAATCACCAAACATAGCCCAATTGCCCTACCTTCAATCTCTCTGTTAGGTTGAGGTCACCAAAGCCTCTGTGAAATTTTGGTAATATCAGCCATCAGGCTAGCCCTGGCTGAGAGCAGAGTCTAAGCAATGGCTTTCAGAATAGGTAGGTTTTAGGGGGTGGGGAAGGGTTGGAGTGTACCTGTCAGTTAAAGAGTCCTCAAGATCACCCTCACTTTTGACACCAATTACAAGTTCTGGGGTCTCCAAGGCCAGTCTCTTAGTTTCAGTGATTCACTGGGACTCCTAGAACTCATTGAAAGCTGTTGTGCTCAGTTATGGTTTATTACAGGGGAAGAATCCAGACTGGAAACAGCCAGGGGAAGCGTGCATGGGCAGAATCCTGGAGAGTCCCACATGCGGAGGCTCCAGCTACCCTCTCCCAGGGGACCACGGACATCCATAGCTGCTCCCAATGATGACAGTGCGCACTGAGTATTGCCCACCAGGGACGCTCACCTGAGCCTGGTGTTCAGAGTTTCTGTTGGGGCTTGATCAAGGAGATGTGGTTGATGATGTGACCAACTGCATGCTGACTTTAGTCTCCAGCCCCTCCAGAGGTCAGGCTGATACCACATAACCCAAAGCCCCGATTATAAATTACATTACGCTAGGACATGCCAAGGGCTTAGAGATCACCCCCCAGACGCTGAAGGCAAGGGACAGATCTCTTTTGGGTAAATACAATTCTTTACTACCCAGGCCTCTCTCAGCCTTTCACCAAGGCTCTCTTACAGCAAAATAATCCTATTTGTCTGAGCATCTAGATTTCGTATAGCATTTATATCATAGATACAGCAACAGTATCAGTAAGAATAAGTCTAAGGTTTGGAGAAGCCAGTGTGAGGTAGGGATGTATCTAAAACAACCAATCCATAAAGTCAATTTCAAACTTTTCCATATTTTTGTACTAATTTGATTACTACTTATTCTATTACTATTTGTACTTTATAATAAACTTGTGCAGAACTATTTGGCATAGAAATTAGATGCTGATTAGCTAAATCCAGCTCTTCCTCAGGCCAGTTATTTTTTATCAGTATTATATCCTGAGGGAGATTTAACTCAACTGCCGGTACGTTTGATTATCAATCAATATCAGTATTATCATAAGATTTGTTCACATAATGTATCTGAATGATCAACAATGCCTGTGTTAACACTACATCACAGTATAGTAATGAATGTAACTGAGAAAATCAGTCAAAAGATATTTGTATACTATTAGAGTGTCACTCAGTCATTAACAATTGGTCCATCAATTCAACATCATATCATATGATCAAAAAGTCTTCCAGAGCAATATCACTCAGGTTTGCAGACTTCCATTCAACCTCATCAAATTCCAAAATTAAGCTGTGGTTGGTTTGGCTCAGCTGTTAGAACATCGGCCCATTGAGCAAAGAGTTGCTGGTTCGATTCTGATCAAGGGCACGTACCTCGGTTGCGGTTCGACCTCCAGCCCTGGTCAGGGTCGCGTGGCAGGCAGCTCGTAGATGTGTCTCTCTTGCATCGACATTTCTCTCTCTCTCTCCCTCCCTCCCTCCCTCTCTCACTCACTCCCACGCTGTCTGAAGATAAAATGGAAAAATATCCTTGAGTGAGGATTAAAAAAACGTTTCCAAAATTAAGAGTGGTCTTAGCTTAATATGGCTTAACCCCTTCAGGCGTCTGAAGTGAGATAAAAGAAAATGTTGTCCCTTGTTGTTAGCTTCTAGCGAGCCACTGTTGTGATACGGATTCTCCTTATTGCATAACCCACACTTGTTCATTCATTTATCCTCAGCTACTATTCCTCCTTCTCTCCATTTACCATTGATTTGGACCCAAACTTTCCATGTTTGGAAGGGTGTGACTGACTACTGTGCTGGTCTAGATTGCCAGTTGCAATACTAGACTAGCAAGTGATTCCCCCTCAGCCCACTCTCCCTAACCCTTTAGAGTGACATGGGCACAACTGGAGGGCTACCTCAGCACTAAGCAAAAGAGCTCCATTCGGTGCCGACACCAATTTGCCAGATGGAGTGAATCACAGTTCACCCATCAAGCCACTAGGGATTCTGCTATGAAGCTTCCGTTACGCTTACAGTTTATTGCTTAGGAATGCTCTCTCTTCTGGCACCATGCTGCACCTGGGTCTTGGCACCACTGAATCACGTAGGAAAAAGAAAATAAAGGATGCCGGGGAGCGCAAAGTGGTGGGGGAAGAATTGTTTAATTATATCCACCTCCTCCCTCAACCCCTCTTCCTGGATGGGCCCCAAGAAATGGTCCCCATCAATGAGAGGCCTGATACAGGGTGAATACAAAGTGACTAATCTCTTCTCTTACCCCCACATCACTGAGTGCAGAGCTTGTGAGAGGAAATACGCGTTGTTCACGACGATGTATTTCTTACTGATTAGATGCTGGCCTCGCCCACTGAGGTATCTAGAAAGAAAATGGGGCCTGAGTAGGGGAGACAGTGGGTCAGCTTCCCTTGCTCTGAATACTGAGGGGTCTGGAAGGAGTTCCTGGTAGGTGAGGCTTAAGGATAGAGTGGTAGATAAAATAATGCCCCCCAAAGAAGTCCACATCCTAATCCCTGTGAATTTATTATCTTCCATGACAAAAGGGGCTTTGCAGATGTGATTTAACTAAGGGTCTTGAGGCGGGCAGATTATCTTGCATTACCCCAGATTATCTTGCTTCTGTCTAGGATGGTGGAGGAAGGGGCCATGAGCCAAGGAATGCAGGCAGCCTGCAGGAGCAGGAGAAGGAAACAAAACAGGTTCTCCCCAGAGCCTCCAAAAGGAGCACAGTCCTATTATCTGATATTGATTGATAACAGTCCTAACCTGGTGTCAAGGCTGTTGACCCCAGAACTAGAAGATAGCACATTGCCTTGCTTGAAGCCACCCAGTTAGTGGGAATTCTTACAGCAGCAGAGAGAAGCGGATAGCACCAGCTGTGGAAAGGTCGGGGGTACGGAGCCCACACACGACTGTTTCCTTTGGTGGTCTGATGGGGTCTGTACATAGACTGAGAGAAAAAAAAACAAAATTTAGGGGTGCTTAATATGGAATTCATAGTCTACAGATAATATTTGATGATTCTCATACACCATAAAATTATAATATTTTTATATGTGGGCAATTTTTATGAAAGGGAGGGTGTAGGGATCTATGGCCCCTGAATGGTTAAGAATTACTACCTTAAGAGAAGAGAAAATCCAAGCTGAGGAAGTGCTCCAAAGTGTTAGAGAGAAATAATGTCAGGAGTCAAATGGAAACAATATTTGGACTGTTATACCCCGAGATCAAAATGCAGGGGACACTGGGTAGGCCTCGGGCTGGGTCTGGTAGGGGAGGCTGAGCATATGATGCTAGTTTAACAGGGCTGCATACAGAAGAGAAGAGAAACTTAGCTTCAGACATTCTGGAAAACAGAAATTGAATACACCCCCCTATATGCAAAATAACAGACACCCAGTACTGCTAGGAAACATAAAGATGCAGCGACCGACTTGAGTTGCCTTGTACTCTTGTCCTGAAGCAAGTCTCTTATATGGATCCTCGAAGACAGGACATTTGTGCCAAGACATCACTCCCCAAACCCCTGGGAGCCAGGGTTTCCCAGTCCCACCAGGACCGTCTGGGATGTGGGTCAGCTCAGAGCTAGTGTGGGAAACAGGCTCCCAAACGTTCCTGGAGGCAAAGGGGAGAGGTCTTCGTGTGCCCCTACTGACTGCTAAATTATCATTTCATGACCTAAGTAAACAAATCAAAAACACATGTTCTGTTTTAATCAAAATGAACAAAGTATTCCCAATTAAAATAAGTCATGCCTGAGAAAAGACTGGTCCAAAATGTGTCATTTGAAAAATCTCCAGAGATACCTGGTGGCTCTCAGAATGCAGGGGGGGAGAGGCCAGTGACAGGAAAGCCACTTCACCAGGTGTCTCTCTCTAGCTGATTCCAGGCAACCTTAGAAAGAGGGATCCTTAAGGAAGGTCACCAAGGCAGGTGACCACATTAGGAATCATCTCGTTTAGAGACCTCAGGAAACTCAGGAGGTGTGTTGGGGCAAGTGGACAGTGCCACTGGCATTATCCAACCTAGACCACACGAGCAATTGTTCACGCAACTGTACCAAACACACAGAAGGTTGCTTAGCATGACCCTAAAACGAAGATAACTGGAGTATGTGCAAATGTGTTTGTATGTGTTTGTAATGTATGTGGGGTGGGGGTGGGGGTAGAGAAATGAAGTATGTGACAGAAGAGGGCCCGTCTCAGCAAGAAGAAAGAAAATGTGTTTTCTCCATACGTAATAGTTTTTCCATAAAGTCACAAAAATATTAGCTTGGAAATCTGGTCTAATTGACTCACCTAATGGGCTGGCAAGGACTCCAAAGTGCAAAGAGATGAAGGACTCTTTCAGGCCCCAGGGGAGTGGACTGGAACTATTCTAAATATGGAAATCTAAGGAAGGTGTCAATGGCCCAGCATTCGATTTCTCCCCTAGGACATTTGCACTGATTGTTTCTTCTGCCCTGACTGCTCTTTCAGACATCTTCCTGGTTCACTCCTTCATTTCATTCAGGTCACTGCTCACCTGTTGACTTATCAGGCCCTCCCCGACCACTCTGGCTAACACACACACACACACACACACACACACACACACACACACACTCAATGCCTTGCAGGCAATAGAGGCATGTTTCTTGAGAGCTGGTGAGTGACCAGCCAATGATGGCTTACTGTGGCTCCCCTCCTGGATAACAGCTGTGTGGCAGTTGAGAACTTCAGCCCCTTAATTTTATATGGCCATGCTCTAAAATCTCAGGACATAGGAGATGGGAAGACACTGGCCGGTACTCAAGGCACTCATTATCCAGCTGATGACGCAAGGACTGTGCACATGAAGTGAATTCACTTAGCACAGCCCATCCCACAGTCAGGACCCCGTGGGGCAGACAGAAGACAAAGCTGTTTAGGGACAGTCAATACAGATGACAGTGGTGAGCTCAGCAGAGAGAGAGGCCAACATGGGCCAGGAAAGTCATCCACAGGTGATCTAAGCCCTGACAGAGAAAACACGTGCTAGTCACAGTCACACTGAAGCCAGGTGCAGAGGAGGGACAGGCGGGCTCCTATCAGGACACCCACTCACAGAATCCAAACCAAAGTTCTGGAGAAAGCTGGAACTACGGTGCCAGCCAGCTTACAATTCCTTACACGAATGGCAGAATTTTATTGGTTTCCACTCCTGTTCTGTGACTAATAAAGCCCTGTTTTTTTCATTTAAACATGTAATAGAAAAAAAATTACTTATAGTCCCTCTCTACTTTCTATGATACTTGGAGAAAATCTTGTTTTCTCAGTCAGTTACTCAGTCAGTTAATAAGTATTTATGAAGTGCCTTTTCTGTGCTGAACTTTTTCTAGGTTCTGAAGGTCCAGCTGTGAACACGAGGGTTGGAGCCTTGCCCTCAGGGCTCTGCTCCCCGACTGTGGCCCCCGGAGCGCAAAGACCCCACGGCCCGCTCTCCTGGGTTCTGGGGAAATGTGCTTCCCAGGGGTTTGCTCTGTGCTTTGGCGGACTCAAGACTTTTGCCTTTTCTGCATGTATATTATACTTTGTTTGCTTGAAAAATAAAAAATAGAAAAAAAAATTAACAGTCTCCAAAGATAGCTCTGATGCAGACATCCCAGGGGGTGCTCAAAGTGCTAACAACCGATGAAAAAACACATTTGATAGAAGTTAGCATTAGGGGAAGCTGGGTGAAGGGTATATGTTAACTCTTAAAATTTGCCATAAATCGAAATTTGTCCCTCACCCAAAAAAAGTTTTTTTAAAAAAATACATTTGCTAAATAATTTATAAGGGTAAGTGCAATTACAATTAAAGACATTCCTTTTAATCACTGTATAAGCCTCCAGTCACTTAATATTTAAACGATTGTTCTACTTATCAACATTCCATCCAAATAAAGCCACATCATTGGAATCTGGGAACAAAATGTTAAAATATTTAAATTTTTTATATCAAATATTTTCATTTCTTTTTTTGTATATATTTCATTATGTACACACATCTTAGTACAGATATTTCATATATACACACACATACACACACACACAAAAAAAATTTACATACAAATAAATATGCATATATTGCAGGGGTACGTATCCCCAATATTTTTCTGATAGAGGTATACAGTCAGAATAATCTGGAGACCACTGAGAAGTGTACACGAAGCACATTGTATCCTAAGAATTGGTCTGCAGGTCTATCTTCTCACTTGTCCTTCAGGGAAGAAGTCTGCTTCTCATGAGCCATGCACATAGGAAGTCCTTCGCGGTACTCATGGAGCCTGGACCCCACTTTCCTCGGGGCCACCTTTGTGCTCTGAGAGTGAAAGCCCAGTCAACCTGGGGACCAAGTGCAGAAACAAACGCATCTCAGGTACTTGGAAAGCTTCTCTCTGCCACTTATAATTGCATTCTGTTTTCTGTTTCTTTTAAAAATAGGAATTGTTGTGGTTCTATATATGTTTTCTTTTTTAAGATGCCTCATATCCATGTTAGAGGAGGCAGAGCACAGATCATAAATAGCTCCAATAACAGTCTATGAGGAAATGTGAACTGAGTAGCTGGAAAGGACAAGTGCAGCTGCAGAGGGTCGCTCAGCACTTAGGAGAAGCTTAGCACCTCATAAGCAAGCAACTGCATTCCAACAATTAATATTCTTACTACTAATTTTATGTAAATGAAGCCCATTCCTCGTGGCGATGATTTTTAGCCTACTGTCTATTTCTGCTTGACCTGGAGGCAGCGGCAGGTCTTACCCCAGCCTGTGGCAGCCTTCCCTTCCCTGAAGGGCCAGGATGCTGCCCTGTCTGGGGTTGGCACGTCACAAATATTGTCAATGGAAGAATACAGGGCATGGAAGTGTCCTCACAGATAATTTATTCAAAACTTCCAGTTTCTATAACTGAGGGAATTTAGACCCAGCGAAAGGAAGATGCCGTCTGAAGTCACCCAGTGAGTTAATGGCAAAGCTTAGATTAAAACGTGGGTTTTTAACTCCCCGAGAGCTCTGTTAACATCGAACTCCCTTCCAGTTGTTGATCTGGATTTAATATAACTTAGCCTTTTCATAATTCTCACTGTCCTTCACAACAATTAGCCCAAATTATGAAAGCTGTAGAGGATCTGTGATGATTTCATCTTTGCCCATTATTCTGGGCCACGGATTTCCTGTTTGTGGGGAGAGAGTGCCCATTTTCATTCATGCCAGCTTCTGACGGCTCCCTGGCATGTGGGGTGAGGAGAACTGACGAAAATCCTCGTCCCATCGTGGGGAGCTCTGCGGCCAAGCGATGAGGGACCAAACCAAGCCCTGCCCCGGGAACCAACTTCTCCATTCGTTCGTCTGTGAAGAATAAACGATTGCTTTTCTGAGGCGGTCATGCTATTGTTGCCCACAGACACCCTCCACGATGGGAAAGCCCAGGCGACAACTGGTAACAGTACGACAATGGGCCTTCCCTCATCAAGGGTGACTCTGGGAAAAGTAATTACAGGCAGGGATGCTCTCCAAAACCACAGATGGCTCCACCAGCTCTTTCCCCAGAGTTAAAGACAGACCTGACAAACACCATCAGCCTCAAGGATAGCACAAGTGGAGAGAGCAAGAAAAGAGGGGGAAGATGAAGACATCGCTAGCTGGACCAGAAGAGACTCTGAGGCAATGAGCAGCGGAGGGGGATTCTCGAGTGAAACAACGTCACAGCTGACATGGCTCAGGCCAGGCCAACCGAGAAACAGCTGAGCTAGCAACGCCAGCTGCAGCGGGCTGCAGAGACAGTCCTGCACGGGATGACCCTGCAACAGTCCTTCTCAGCCCAGAAAGTCCCAGCAAAGCAGAGGCAGGAGCTCAGTCAAATAAAAGATTTCTTCCAAGCCAAGCAGTGTCAAGACCTTTGCTTTCATCCTCAGACCTGCATGGATTCTGTCTTCATCCAGAATGATCTAGAAATGGGAGACGGTAGTCAGCCGAGACGGAGCCTACTGGTTCTGAGCCTACTGTTGGCTACTTATCTAAAGGAGGGCAGCTCACTCACTCCAGGTCTCTAGACTAGTTATTCCTATTTATTAAAAAATGTTAGATTTTTCTATCTTTATTTTTGCCACAAATTTTTTTTATGACCACACGGTATTTCACATGGGAGATCAAAATGAAAACAGAACATAAGGGAGACTCCATGCTGAAGTGTAAGGGGCAGGTGCAGAGCTTGGCCTACAGCAGGGGTCGGGGGACCTTGTTTCTGCCCAGAGCCACTTGGATATTCATAACATCATTCTCGGGCCATACAAAATTATCAACTTAAAAATTAGCCTGCTATATTTAGTCAAACATTTAATTAACTCACCCCTAATGTGATGGCTGGAACTGCTTCTTTGTGGTGAGGCATGTGATGTCAGCTGGTATTGGTGACGTTGCTACTCACAACCGCTTTTCTAGGTTTGCATCGGTCAGTCTGGAGCGCAGTCGCCTCTTTGGGATGTTTCGAAAAGAACTGCTTGCAGCAGTAACTTGTTCTGAACCCAGATGCATATTTCTTTCTTTTTTTTTTTTTAAATCTTCACCCGAGGATATTTTTCCATTTTTGTTCAGGTAGAGTGGGAGAGAGAGAGAGGGAGAGAGGGAGAGAAAGAGAAACATCCATGTGAGAGACACATTGACTGGTTGCCTCCCGCACAACCCCAACCAGGTGAGGATGAACGGCAACCAAGGCACGTCCCCTTGACTGGAATCAAACCTGAGACTCATTGGTCCACAGGCCAACGCTCTAACCACTGAGCAAAACTGGCCAGGGCGAGATGCATATTTCAGTGCATGTCTCCTCAAAGTGGGAAATTCATCATTGCTTATGTAGCGTTCATAGAACTCGTGCAGTGGGAGGTAGTAGTACCTAGCTTTCAGCTCATCATCGCTTTGCAGCTGAATGATTTTGTGTTGGAGGTTATCAGGCACATCAGCTGGTTCCGTGTTGAATGGTGTAGCAAAGATGTTCAATTCCATTTGTTTACTTTTCACATCCTTGAGTCTTTCATTAAATGCTTCAGTTAGTTTCACACATTCACCACCATATTCAAGTGTCTAGAAGGCTTTTGTCCTTCCAGAGTGGGGAAATGCACTGTTACTCCTTTCGAGTTGCACTTTCCACAGCCTTAATTCAGCTTCAAATTATTTCAAATTTGGAAGCAGGGAGCTGAGAAGCTGGTTGGGGCCCTGCAGCTTGATGTTCAGCCCTGAGAGGTACTTGGTCATGTCCACCACAAACGCTAAATCACACAGCCCCTTGCTATCATTGAGTTCCCTGTCAGGTTTTCTCTTCATCTCCATGGACTGCTTGACTTCATCCTGCAGTTCATAAAACCTCATGAGCATGCTCCCGTGACTCAGTCACCGCACTTCACAGTGATAAACCAGGTCACCACACTCAGAGTCAGGGTCATTCAGAAACTCCTTAAGCTGGTGGCTGTTAAACCCTCTGCTTTTGACAAAATGTATACATGACACTGCTGTTGACATCACGTTGTTGAGCCTCAATGACTGTGCACAGAGACTTTCTTGGCGTACGATGCAGTGGCGTATAGTTAAATCACTTGGATCAAGACTGAAACGATTCAGTTCTTTCTTGACAAATGCATTAACCCTTTTTGTGAGCCAACCATGGCTGGAGCTCCATATGCAATGAGGCCACTTAACTTTTCAAATATTAGCTGAAGTTTTTTCATGGATAAAACAGGTCTCTCAAGCAAGTCCTCACCTCTTGCAGGGCCATGCATGGCTTCCAGTGACAGCAGTTCCTCTCGCGTGTCAGACTCTGCAGTTACCCCACGAACGAAAACGGCCAGTTGGGCAGCATTTGTTATGTCCTTTGTCTTGTCACAAGCCAGAGAGAAAAACTGGAAATTTCCTGCAGAATCCTTCAGTGTTTTTTCAATATCTTGTGTTAAATCTGTAATCCCATCTGAGATGGTTCTCCGAGACAAACTAACCCTGTGAAACAATTTTACTTTGTCTGGGGCTAACAGCTCCGCAGCAGCCACCACGCACTCTCTCACCAACTCTCCCTCTACGTGAGGCCTCAGCTTCTCTGAGATTAGCTCGCTCACTACATAACTCGTCTGAATAACGCTGTCTCTGTCACAATGAGGCCTAGTGAAAGCGGCTTGTTGTGATTCCAAACTCTACTGAAGAGCATTGATTTTATCCAGATGCATTTGGCCTCCCAATTCATTGAGTTTAGCATGTTTTGAGCTGTAATGATGCTCCAGATTGGCTTTTTTCGTTACTGCTAACACCTCACCACAAACTAAGCACACAGGTTTGCCTCTGACTTCAACAAAGACACAAGCATTTGTCCATTTCTCTTGGAAAGATTGACACTCTGCATCAACTTTTCTTTGGAATCGCCATTTGTAGGATGTCACACCACTTAAGTTTTAATAACTATCCAGTGGATGTGTCATCATCATTTTGCTTTGATTGCTTTTCTAATCCTGCATCTTGGATTTGGAACATATCCAATGTTCATATCATCAACTCTTGAGGTCTTTTCTGTGTACTGTAATTTCCTTAATCTTCATCTGAGATTCAGTTTTTGCAAGGATTGTTGATCGTGGACGTGTGGATAAAGGTTGGATTGGAGTTATCATCTGTGTTGACAAAGAAGTCAACAACATCGTTGTCAATCATCAGAGGCAATGTCATCAATGTTGCAAGGAATCATCTCATCGCATCTCATCTCATCATCACAGGATCGCCATAGTTTCACCACAGTATATTGACACTTTCACAATGTGTACAATCCCAGCCTGCCTGGCAGTGACTGTCTTTTGAGTCACCGTAATACAGGCAAATGGGCTATGTGTCCTGTCTATCCCATAATGGATGTTCTTTGCTTGTCCCTCAACATTTACGTTATTATTATGATTCACTTAATATAAACTTATGTTGCTATCAAAAAAGCTCCTAGACTTATTGAATTTCAAGTCCTGCCTGCAGTTGCCTTGGCAGAGCCAGACCAAATGATTTCACGGGACTTATGCAGCCCGCGGGCCAGACGTTCCCCATCCCTGGCTCACAGGACCCACTCCACTCATCACCCTCTTGCAGCCGAGGCCCTCCTGGGACACCAACACTTGAAAGGTTTGAAACTGCTGGGCTAGAAGCTCAGAAAAGCTTTCTAGCTCTCAAGTTCTGTGATACCATGATCCTGAGAACGTATGGATTTGGGAGGGTGGTAAGCCTGCTATAGACTACATGAAATGGGCTTTGAAGAATGGGCCAAGTTGGGGCGAGGAAATGAGAAAGAAGGAAGTGTTCTAGGCAAGGAGCAGAAACAACGAGAAGCAACAGAAGCAGCTTTTGGGTGGAGTGAAACCTTTGGGTAGGTAATGTAGACTCTGTAATGTGGCATGGGGGTGGGATCCCTGCTCCCCAGGAATGTTTGCTGTGGGCCCTGTTTTCATTATATTCTACCCCAACAATGGGAAATGCCTTCTAATGAAATAACAAGGAGCAGATAAGGATGATAATAATGTAATTCATCTTGGCAAGACATCAAGATAGCTCATCCCACCTCAGGTATCCATGGCAGCCAAAGCCTATCCACCTTATCTGTGGGGGAAGAGGGTGTCAGTGAAGGTCTGGTGCCTCTGCTACACAATTGCTACTCTTGTCACAGGTCACACAAATGGTTGTTCCCACTTAGAACTATACCAACTTTCTGAAATAGGAACTGTGGCTCCTTTCCTTGGGGAACTTCTCATTTTTCTAGAGATAGCAGACATGTATTTCTGGGAAGAGAAAAATGCAACATACATTATGTAAGAAAGTTCAAAATAAGGAGTGGAATTTGCAGGTGATGTGAGAGTGTCATTGCGACAATGGCAGAGTAATGAGGCTGGAGGGAGAAAGTATAAACTTTGAAGAACAGGGCACACCTACCTTCTTGGCCTTCATGGTAATGCAAGAGAAGAAACTCATTAGAAAATACATTTTTGCAAAGCAGGACGCAAATGCTCAGGTTCTGCCCCAGGAGCTCATTGCTCGGACTGGTGCAGTGGGGTTACCCTTAACACTGATGAGTCCTCTTACGCTTCGCGAGAGCCTAGTGTGGTAGATTGTCTCCAGGGATGGCCGTTAGCAATCCTGACATCCCTGCATGTGCACAGTGCTCCTCCGACCAAGGGACAGAGTCTTCCCCTCTCCCTTTGAACTGGAATGGCTTTGTGACATGCTTTGACCAGTAAAATGTGGCAGAGGTGACACTGCCAATTCTGGGCTTAGCCTTTAAGAAGCTTGGCAGCTGCCAGTTTCTCTCTCTTGGAAGTCAGCCATCAGGCTTATCTACTGACAATGAGATACCACATGGAAAAAAAGACAGTCCTAATGGAAGAGAACTAAAGTGCCCCAGTTGATGGTAAACACCAAGGCCTCAGACATGTGGCTGAGGTCATGTTGGACATTCCAGCCCCAGCAGAGCACCCTCATGAGGGCCCAGATTAATGCAGCCATATGAGTCACCCTAGCTAACACCACATGGAACAGAAGAACCACCCAGTTGAGACCAATCAACACAGAGAATTGAAAGAAATGATAAATTGTTACTGTTTCAAGTCGTTAAGTGTTGGAGTGGCTTGTTATGCAGCAACTGGTGACCAGTATAGTAGGACTAGATGATACAGGATGGTATCTAAGGAAGGGCAAACGTGGTCTCTAGTCTCCAAGGCAGAAGTGCTAAATTGGAGATCCAGGGCTTTTAGGGGCTCTGGGGATGAACTTTAAGGAGTCTACAATTCTCCCTAAAACTATATGCAAAGTTGTAAGTTCCTGGGCTCACGTGCATTTTTCAAGGGAAAGAGATTGCTAAATTAATCAGATTGTTTTACATCAGAGTTCCCAAGCTAGTTGGGTTGATGAGGAGTGGAGAAGACTTGTATCTCCTTGTTGTGACCCTAGATGTGTTTCTTCTGGCTTAACAGAGTCAACATTTATTTCAAATATAGAACAAGTTTTAAAAAAAAACCTCCAATGTGTAAAATAGATCAAAGTGAAGTTTCTCAAAATGAGGTGTAGGCTTAGATTCTTCCCAGTGCTATTTCACCTTCCTTCCCCACTGAGACTGAGAAACACCCCTGGGACTGAAAAATGCTTGCAATGGGGGTGATTTCCCCCAATAGCTGCCTTTTCCAGGAGGCCGTTTAAGTGGAATCACCCAGTAGTCTTTTGAGTCTGGATTCTCTTACTTAGCACAGTTCATCCACGTGGTCCATCTATCAGCAGTTCCTTTCTTTCTATTGCAGAGTTAATATTCCTTTGCGTGGATGCCACGGATTCCTTATTCATTCACCTGTTAGTGAACATTTGAGTTGTTTCCTCATAAGTTTTAAACACCGAAAGAAGTTTCCAGGGAAATTTGAGAACTTCCTTTCTTGAGATTGAACATGGATTTTCTGCAAGGGTGACGGAGGCAGAGAATATCCCCAGGGATCTGGATCTTAAGAGACGTTCGGCAACCACTTCCCTGAAATCAACAATTTGCTTTCTGCAGATCATTTCTGCTGGCGTGCCATTTGCTGGAAGTGGGCGTTCTGAAAAAGTCAGTCTGACCCCTCCCCTCCTGGGACCCACTCACTTTGGGGAAGGTTGGCACCATGGTACACATGAGGACGCCGATGAATTCCCAGACAGTTGTGTAACGACATCAGTGTAACAGATAGGCAGGTGTCACAAAGCATGGGCGCCCTGAACCAAACCAGCTTTATCACATTTCACAGTGTTTCAGGCTGCCCCTTCCCAGCCCCGATTCTATGCAGGGCCCTGAAATCGATACGTTTGCTGCAGAGCCTAGGAGGGCCCCCATCCAAAACTGCCTCAGCAGGATGTGCCTTAGTCCCGCTGCCTGACACAGGCCTCCCAGTCACCTAGGAATTCGGGAGGCAATTGCAGTGGTAGGGCTTTCCTTTTCGCTTCTGGCGCCAGTGGTTTCACGGGCATCTTTCCCTGCTTGGCAGCCCCAGGAGGCGAAGATCACGGAGCCTGTGAACTCTGCCCATGGGATTGTGAAATATGTTCAGTCACTCGTAATGGAGCAAGGAAAAGTATTAGACCCAAAACATAGAGCCGTGGATTGACACCAAAGGACAAGCTCTCAATGGAGAAGGGGACCTGGAGTTGGGAATTCATTTTCCCTGGAATCTCTTCTTTTCTGTCCCTGATGCCACGGTTGCAATGACCTCTTGCCTTGTCAGCCTGGCCCTAGGTGGACAGACACTCCTCCCGATGCCCCACAGAGACTTGGCTGGGATCCCACAGAGAAATATGGAGCTAGAAGGTCTGCATTACAACAGATGGCTCCTGCTTAGCTCTTGGTCTCCCCCAGGCTCTCCTTAGCCACATCACCCAGGAGGACATGCACAGATCCCTTGCTTCTTGGGGTCTCCACCAAGAATCAGAAGCTGAGCTTGTTCTCTCCCAATCTGCTGGGAACTATAGCTTTCACTGCCTAAGTTCTTGTGTGAGAGTTGGCCTTTTTCATAAATAAGTTCAACAAGCAAAGCTCCATTGATTGTGAAATGCCCAGCCTCTGACTCACAGGGTCATGGCTTGACTTAGTATTTCTTGAAGAAAACCAAAGCACAAATCATGCAGCATGTTCAGTAACAGCACAGGGGAGATTGAGGAGAGCCACGTGGCAGACAGGTTAAGGGCAGAGCTCTGGGTTCAGACTGCCTAGCCCTCCCACCTCCCCTCAGCCTCCCTGAACCTTAGTTTCCACACTTGTAAAATGGGGTAATAATAATGCCTATCTCATTGGACTATAACTGAGTAATAACATTTAAATAAAGCATGTATCTTGGTACCTGGTACATGATAAGTACTCGATAAAAAAAAAAATAAAAGCATGTTGTTACCGTTGATGTATTCTGATGATGCTCTGTTAGGGGAACGTTTCTGCCTAGGTACAAAGCTCCCGCTGAGGGGGCTGCCTCAGCTGGCCAGCACTTCCTCATTTTCAGGCTGCATCCTAAGGCTCTGAGTAGGGACCTGCTAGAGTCGCAGGGGACCCTTTACGTGCGGCCAGTAGTGCCTGGCCCATGGGCAGCACCATGCAGCACAGGAGCAGAGGTGGACAGCCAAGCTGGCTAGAACATCTCAATGGCCATGGGGCTGGGCAGCGATGGCATCCAGGTACAAAGCCCACAGCTTTCTAGACTCCAGTGAGATGTACAGCAACCAGCACCCACCCCCCTCCCAGCCCTTCACACATGCTCTTCCCCATGCTGCTCCTGGTCCCCCCCACTCACCACTCCAGTGCCCCGGAGACGGCTCTGCCTCGGAGCCACTCCCTTGGTTCTCTCCATTCTTCTTTTGTCACCCCGAGTTTTTACCATGATAATGCTTATCACAATTTCTAACTACATACTTATTTGAAAGTGTGTTTGCTGTCTGTCTCTCACTGTCTTAAGGTCAACATCTTAGTTTATGGCTGTACACCTGACAGAGCAGCCACTCGTCATTCCAGCAGTCACAACTGATGGAATTCATTGATTAATTCGAGAGGACTTTATCAGGCTGAACGACATGAAGTTCTGTTATTCAACCATCTTTGACCTACAAAAACGGTGATTTCTGTTTTGACCTACTATGTACATATGGGGAGTTTTTTTTTTTTTTATTAATTTATTTTTGTTACAGATGTTTCTCGTTTTTTTTTCCCCATTGACACCCTCCTCCCCATCCCCCCACCCTGTCCCCAGCTTTGTTGTCCATGTCCATCACTTATGCATACATGTGTATAAGTTCTGTGGTTTATCTCTTCCCTCCCCTCCCACCCCCTCTCCTGAGGGGTGTCAGTTTATACCCTACTTCCACGTCTCTGGGTCTACCCTGTTCCTCAGACTGCTATGTTCATTATATTCCACAAATAAGTGAGATCATGTGATATCTGTCTCTCTCTGCTTGGCTTGTTTCACTTAGGATAATACTCTCGAGGTCCCTCCACGTCGTCTCAAAGGATAAGAGATCTTTCTTTCTTACAGCTGCATAGTACTCCATTGTGTATATGTACCACAGCTTTTTTATCCATTCATCCACTGATGGACACTTGGGCTGTTTCCAGATCTTAGCTATTGTAAATAGCGCTGCCATGAACATGGGGGTACATGTATTTTTTCTGATTGGTGTTTCAGGCTTCTTAGGGTATATTCCTAGAACTGGGATCACTGGGTCAAATGGCAATTCAATTTTTAATTTTTTGAGGTAACACCATAGTGTTTTCCACAGTGGCTGCACCAGTCTGCATTCCCACCAGCAGTGTACTAGAGTCCCCTTTTCTCCACACCCTCGCCAACACTTGTTGTTTGATGATTTGTTGATGGCGGCCATTCTGACAGGTGTGAGGTGATACCTCATTGTTGTTTTAATTTGCATCTCTCTGATGATTAATGATGTTGCGTCACTTAGCTATGACAGACATCAATTATAAAGAGTGTAGGAGGCCATCGGTGAGTGCGGGCTCACCTCCATGGTCGGGAATGCATAGTGTATATCCAGAAACGCAATGCACATGAAGTCCATGTAGATCTTGATTCGTGTGTGATGGAACTGAGCAGAGCCCTTCAAGGGCGGCCCAAGGCCAGTTTTACTCATGGTTTAGATTATATACATGTGTGTTTACACATACCAGCAATTTTAAAGCCCACATTCAGGAGCAAAAAAAAGCTTTGCAAATTGAGGGAGCATACATTGTTGAGTTTAAAACAACACAGTTAACAAAATGCTTTCACTGTTTTTGAACCTAATGGCAAGTGGGGTTTTATTGATTTAATTCTTTCTACTCACCATTAACTCAATAAAATTGCTTTTCAATTTAACTCAAGTGCTTTTAGCTCACAATTTTTGAATTCCATAAAAGTCAATTTAAAATTTGCTTTATTGCTTTGCTCATTCTGAATTAAGCATTTCTCTGAGCTTGAACAAGGCCCGTTTGCAAATGAACAGTCTCTGTAAATATGCTTTCTCACATACCTATTGCTATCGTCCATAATTTAAATCTGAGCACGAGTCAATAAACGTAAGCTCCGGTCAATTTCCTCATCAGCCAGAACGCTGTGGATGCTCTCAACGCGCAGGAAGGGCAGACGCTAAGTGATTATTAACTTCTGATAGGTGTCCTACTTTTTGTGACCATAACTGCTAGGTCATGTAATTTTATTCAATGATGTTGAAAATTTTAAGTGACATAAAACTTGGGGAGATGCAAAGTTTATCTAGTTCTTGTTAACATTAGTGCCACTGGCATCGTGTGGACTCTGCTCAGGACAGCGGGTTTCCCACGCCCACCAGCAGCTCCCCAGCGAGCGGTGGCGGCCTGGGCCCGTTCCCGGGCCTGCTTTAGGCACCTCCCTTCGGCCTTCCGCTGCGGCTATCTGCCCTGAAACGCTTAGATTGCCGGTTCCAATACAAGTTCTACAAGTGGCATTGTTATCGCATACAAACTTTATTAGCAACTTTACAATCTCAAGCCTTCTTTAATACCAAAAATTCCTTAATCTTGACATTCCTAGAAACATTGGCAAAAAAAAAAAAAAAAGATGCTCACCCCTGTAGCCTGCTGTACAAATGTATTTTCCATGTGCTCCTCATCTTCCCACTCCTATTAATGCCTAAAGACTCAATGACTTTACCTCCATTCTAAGGGGAAAGTGCAACGTTTTTCAAAGGGCAACGCATTTTCCTGGGCTCTGGTGTAACGGCCAGGGCCAGCAATGTTCTGAAACCGCTGATTATTAATGCATCTACAGTCTGTCTCCATGGCACGCTGGAGTGACAGTTTATGAGTCATTGTATGAGCTAAAATGGTTTTGTTCTGGTGCTTTGTGAGGTAGAAGATTAAGCTAATGATATTGTTTAAAGTCCAGCCAAGGGCCTCAGCCTCCTGCAGACCCGCTGCCATTGGCCACAGGCCTGCAGGTCCACTGGGCTGGGTGAGAAGGGGCTCCCAGCAGAGAGGAATGGGCAGGGTGGTGGGGTGGGCTCTTTCACCCTTCCTCCAAGAGAGAAAAAAGTAAAAACCTAAGAGAGTTGATTAACAAAAGCAAAAGACCAAAAGATACAAAAAGCAGAAGACACAAAAATGCATGTGAAGTCCACATTGCTCATGGCAGCGCAGGGGGAGGGGAGTTCATCACTAAAGCATGCGTGACAGCCAGGGTGCCAGGACCATTGCAAAGCCTGCTGGGATGGGGCCAAGGAAGGGCTTGTAGCAAAATGGGGCAGAGCCACGAAATCGCACACAGATGCCCCACCACGGACCTGAGAGCAGCTGGCCAGTAATGTGGGTAGCACCTGACAGCACAGACCACAGATGTCAACATCAAAACTCTTTTAAAAAGCTCTCAGTTGCTCAATGTGTGAAAATGGAAAGCAGCGAACACTTTTTCCCAGACCACATTCTGACTACAGATATCTAAGCCCTGCACACCCAGCCGCTCTCCACTTCCAGGGCTCGAGCAGGTAGCTGCGAGCAGGCGGACATGCAGAAAGGGTGCCAGACAAGGAGCCGTTTCTTCGTGCACTTAAGGGTTAGAGCTTTGTGAGCTGAACGTGGCTGCAGACCCTTCCACGGGCTCTTAACCTCTATACTTCAAGCCGAGTCTTCTTAACCCAAGAGTAAGCACAATGTCCCCTTTGCCTTCCCCTTGGGTGCTGGTCAACCCTGTGTACACACAACTCACTTTCTCAAGTTCCCCAAAGTCCTAGGGTGAAGACCCTGAGTGTAGACAGAATCTGGGCTCTGTCACTGCCTGCCGATATGACACTGAGCAAGTTATTCAACCTTCTCTGTGCCTCCACTTCTGTATCTAAGAGTGAACAATAACAGAAGCCTATTTCATGAGTCGTTACAAGGATTAGATGAGATCTGCATTTACGATGCTTGTAATGCCCATAAATATTAGCTCACAGTATAACTAGTACAGCTAACCCCATTGGCCAGACTGCTGAGAACCCAGCCTACTGTATGCCTCCGTTACGATAGAAGGCAGAACACAATTTTCTAATTCCTTTTTATTCTAATTCTCCTTTTTTATTTTCACCCCCAGTCTGTTAACTTGATGTCTGGCTGGATCATACGTTTTCTGATTCCTCGTTTCGCTTGGCTGTGGTTGCCTCACTGACTGTTAATAGCCACCCTCACAACCTCTCTCACTAATACCGATACCTGCACCACCAGCAACACCAGGATCACTTCTACCACCACCATCAAAACCCAACAACAACTCCTCACCATCCTCACGTGACTCGCTCTATTGCCGCATCGCTTTGCCGTGATGGTCTGGAGCCGACCAGCAATCTCTCTTAGGTACGGCTCGTTTTGTGTTTGAAGCTACTTCAAAGTCTTGTGAAACAAGGAAGGGCATAAATATACAAGTGTCATTTAATGGAAAGGCTTAAAGGCAATATGTGCCATCTAAATCGGTCTAAAAATCTAAATGATAGATTTTGTCAGTAGTAAATTAGTAAATAGTGCTATGTATTACTCGGAATCAAAATGCATAAGACTTACCGTGTTCTTATTTTTGTGAGTATCACCCCATGCAGGTTTCTTAAATTCTAGGCGCCTTTATTTCTTCTGTAAAATGAAGATGATAACCCTGGAAACAGCATGCATTTAAGAATTGTTAAGATAAAATTAGGTGATGGGCATGAAAGTGTATTGGCAAAAAAAAAAAATAATAGCCTGTGTTGCAAATGCCAAGCTGCACTCATTCAAGCAGATGTCCTCAAGGCCTTCACTCTGACTCCCTGTGCTTGAATGAGTCTTGCCCCTTCCGTTTTTGCTAAACTGCCTTCCTACATGAACAGACAGCAAAGTGGTTTCCGTAGAAAGTGTGGAGCTGCAGGGCCCTCGCAATCACAGGTCTGGCCCACACCTGGGCCTGCTCTGGCTGAGACTGAGCCTAACTGCCCTCCTTCTTCACAGGGTTGGAGAAAAGCCTCCTGGGAGGTAGTCAGGGATTTCTTGGTGTTCAACACACACAGATCCTCCTCTTGGTCCCATTTGGCATGAAGTTCATCACTTCCAGTCATTCAAGCCTTTCTCTGACATAAATGCCACAGTCAATTTGAGATTTGAATGTCACCTTTAAATCTGCTTCTATCACTTGAACAAAATATTCATCGAGAAACATTGATCCAGATATATTAGCTGCCCCCACCATGGCCCTAGATGGTAGGCACAAGTAGTAAAGTCTATTTCAATAGCCAGTTGGTATTTCACTTCACTTGGAAAACAATTCGTGTATTTCCTCACCATTTACCCATAGTGCTTGCCTTAGAAATAGCTGGGAAGCTTGCTGAGACCCTCGCCACGCTCCATCCAGCCCCACATCACTATGTGGGGACCCTTCGCCAGACACCACACAAAACAACAGCAGCACATTCACAAACTTAATCCTAACTGCTCATCCTTTTCCCATTCTCACACTAAACTCCATTCTTGATCCTTGAAGCTACTGTCCTTACTATTAATTGGTTATTTTCAGCTTTGGTCTCTCCAACTTGACACTTCCTTCTTGAGCCCCACGCTGCCTGGCCAGCCTCATCCCCTGCTCTCCCCTCCCCAAAGCCAGCCAGGCTCTGTCTCCCTTCTCTAATCTGCCTTGGTCTCCTTAGGCAGCTCCCCAGGTTCAAGCCAGCCCCACGTCCTATACATGGTCACCTCCTCCTCTAGGGGGCACCTCTGCAGGGTTCCCCTGAGTCACCTCACGTTTCTTCACCTCCTCACTAATTCCTGAAACTTCTTGACCAGGGAACAAATCTGTGGGAAGCTTGGTCCTATTACTCCCCAGGAAGCCTGGAAGGGAGCCTGTGGCATGCCCCAAAGGACCAGGTCGCAGGGGCATGCGCATTGCCCATTTCTTTTTATTTATTTATTTTTATCCTCACCTGAGGATACTTTTCTATTATCTTCAGATAGAGTGGGAGGGAGAGAGAGGGATAGAGAACCATCAACATGAGAGGGACACATTGACTGGCTGCCTCCCACCCCGACCAGGTCCAGGAACGAACCGCAACCGAGGTACATGCCCTTGACCAGAATCGAACCCGAGACTCATTGGTCTGCGGGCTGATATTCTATAGCTGAGCCAAGCCAGGGCCATTGCTCATTTCTTTAGTCACTTTAAGTGACTTCCTACTACGTCCCCATTGAGGTTTCTTTCACAGTGGAAGTGAACTTTCTTTTTTCCTGCTGAGTAATGTGGTAATGGTGAGTGTGGACTTCCTGGCAGAGTGGGTTCCACAGGAGGGATGCAAGGAAGCCTAATCTGTCAGAAATATGTGCGACAGAACAAATTCCTTCATTAGCAGGGGTGCCAGGCTTGGACGCAGCTCTGGTTTGAGGGGCAGAGCTGCAGCAGGGAGATGCTGGCTAAGACAGTAGGAGGTGCTGGGAGGTGGAGACATGGGCTGCATCTCAGCACCAAGGACCTCAGCGATGAATGGCATCAAAGGCAAGGAGCAAAGTCAGAATCACAGACAAAACTCTGGGACTGGAATGGGGAACAGATCTAGTGAAATATAATTGGCGAGGCAGATGAGAGAGAGACTGGGATGGGTTGGGGCTGAAGAGGAAGTCCCGAGCAATCGCCTAAAGCCACAGTAGGAAAGTTGGTCCTGCCTTCGTGGGCTCACTCGAGTCTGCGAGAGAGGTCCACCTGGCTCATTGCAGACTTTTTAATTTACTCGCGGAGTTAGTCACCACCTTCCTCCAGTCTTTGAGGAGGCTCAGTCTTGTATGGCACACAGGACCACAGAACATCGTAGCATTGATTTTATCTTCCCACTGTCAAATCTCCAGTCACATCCCATCTCACTAATTCTGATGATTTCAGGAGGAAGATCAATCTGCATTAGAGGCCGGTCTAAATTAAAGGAAAACTTTGATAAACACCATTTGCTAGTGAGTTCTTCAGCATTGCTTGAAGTCACAGGCTAGATGAATATTAAACAGGATGTTAAAACGGTGATTTAGGCACTAGGTTGGAGTGAAAGAAGGGAAGGAGGGCGGTGGGTAATAACACACTCCTAAGGCTTTTTCTTCAGATTCTGAGAACCTGGATTCTAAGTGCAGATAAAAGCACACAAACATTTATGGCTACAAATACCTAGAAGAATAATTAGGCTCATTTTGTGTGATCTGTGGTTAAAATTAAAGAAAGAGCCCGGCCAGTGTGGCTCAATGGATTGAGCATCGTCCCATGGACTGAGAGGTTCCAGTCAGGGCACAGACCCAGGGTTTCAGGCTCGATCCCAAGAAGGGGGTGTGCAGGAGGCAGCCTGTTGATGTTTCTATCTCACATTAATGTTTCTATTTCTCTCTCCCTCTCTCTCTAAAAAAAAAAAATCAATGAAAACATATCTTTTTTTTAAAAGTAAAGAAAAATTTCAGCTCTGCCCAGGAAGTATTTACCATCAGAGCTCAGCAAACAGACCCTTGTAGTAGTGACCTTTAGCCCCAAAGCATCCAGGATGGAATGGAGGGACCCTCGGAGGGGTGTCATAGAAGGGAATGAATGGGAGTAGTCACACTTAATGATCTGTGCTCGATGATTCTAGAAAACAACATCTACGTAGCTGTCACACTGCTTGAAGAACTTGAAAGCATAGGCTCATCACACTTGTAAACTTTATTACACTATGAATTTGTTTGGCAACTTCTTTATGTATCCAGAGCTCATCTTTGGTCAAAATTACTATCATTTCAACATTAGTGGCATTTTAATTCATGAGAATTTTATCATATTACCAAATAATCTAATTGTAATTCAACTTGCAGCCAGCACTTACTCCAGAAAAAAAAAGTAGGGGAGGTAAATTTCTCCTTTCTGGTACACATGACCTAGCTCTAAACTGTAGACTGATTTACAGCTGTTCAGAGAATGGTGATGTCCAGGGAAGATGTGTACACTCACAGGAGGCCTACATGAGCTTAGTGATTACAGAAGCGCTGATTGAATTGTCTGTGGCGTGGACATGGCCCATTCTAACGGCCCCACCACGCTTTCAGCCTGGAAGGCAGAGCTCATTACCTGGCTGTTTATTTTTCAGCATCCCCCGCCACTAATGCTGACTGCAACAGGATCAATATTTACTCAATAGCAAACTTGTGTTATATTAGGAAACAGAAAAAATAACCCAGAACAAACATGCAACTCAATCCAAAGAGCTGTGCATCCCTCCTTGAGGTTATTGCCTTTGCCTGCGAGCAGAGGCAGAGATAGTCCCCTCCGACCTGTGCTGCAGGCGCGGGCCCTGAGGACGCGGTCGCAGGGCAGTGGTGGCAGGGCTGCAGGCAGGTGCAAAGCCCACACAGTGGTCATGCCTTAGTGTCTCCTCAGCACCCAGGGTCACAGGCACAGACAAGCCCAGTGCTGAAGACTGCCCTGTGGGTCTGAATATTTGCCGTGTGCGGGGCCAGCTCAGACCGGAGTAGCCTGGCTTTCCATTTTATCTGTCCCCATGAGCTCTGTGTGCCAAGACAGAGGCAGCAAGTGACAGTGTGTTTATTTCATGGTCAGCCAGGTTGGGTTGACGAGTACCTTAGAGAGCCTGGTTGTCGCTGGGAGCCTGCAAACGTCAGGATGAGAAATGGCCCCGCAGGTGGCAGGCCAGGTTGCCCCCCTTCTTGTCTTTGCACAGAGAGCTGTCCTGGCCAGGAGCTCCTCCTCTTCTGTCCACAGTCCTTCCCCTTCCCTGGCCCTGACTCAGGAACTCAGCCAGCCTCCCCTGCACCCCAGCACCGCCACCTCCAGCTGTGCCCCGTCCTGCCTAGGCCTCCTCCTGGCACAGGTTGGAGCCGTGGGTTAGGATCCGACTCCACCACGGCTCCCTCGACTTGCCTGGACCCTCCAGGACAGTGACAGCAGCCTCCTTTCCCCTCCGCACCCCCTGGGCGAGCCTAGCCCTCAGTAGGAGCTCAGATGTGCAAGGCGATTAATGGGATGCTTTAAATTGACCCACAGTTGGCAGTTTTCCATGTAAATGTCCCTCTGAGAGGGAGGAGCCGCATTTGTCCTTTCCTGGGACCCTCCTGGGACGATTAACCTTCTAAAGAAAGGGTCCAGTGAGGTCCCTCCAGGAAGGCAGCGTTGTTTCCAAGACACATCCGCCCACCACCACCCTGGAAGCAGCCACCCTGTGAACAGCTCTCCTGCATGTGACAGCCTGTGGGTCCCCACCTGGGGCCCCTCCATCTGCCCTGCAGCCTCAGTCAGATTCCACGTCGCTTCCACGGACACAGCGCCGCTCACTTGGCCGGACTCCGGCACAGCCGCCAGCACGCAAGCGCCCAAGCACCCACCGAGCTGTCCATCTGAGATGCCCTGCTCCTTGGTACCCCAGTGCAGGACCCGGTCCCCAGTGGACACCGCAGCGTTCTCTCACCGCTGCACCTCACAGGGCAGGCTCCGTTGTCAAGGTTACCACCCTTCCCCGAGGGCGTGGCTGAAGGGAGCCAGGCCTGTTCCCACAGCTGCTTCCCTACCTCTCCGCAGCCGTCCTTGCTGGCTCTCCCTTCTGGGCCGTCTCGTGCCTCCGCCCTGTGGGGCTATGTGCTTAACTGCACATCTTTTCTCCCCGTTTTTCATGCCAGTTCAAGAATCACGAAGGCCAGATTCCTGGCCTGCGTGGGAAACACTAAAATGTCTTCAAGTTCAGGAAGCAGTCCGTCTGCTGATGCAAAGCTGCGCTCTGACTTTTGCACACAGAAAAAATCACACCCTTGTCATCTGCACTCTGGCTATTCTCAGGGAAGCCCAGGAACTGACGCTGCACCACCTAACAGCCCCAGAGCACTTCCCAAACAGAAAAGAAGTCCCTTTGCCAAGAATGTCTGTCTACAGCACATTCTGCCACCCCTCCACAGCCTGGAATACCGGAATGGCTCTGACTCTTTAAATAGCAAATGCTTGTCTATATCGCTCTTCTCTGGGGCTTTGTATCCTGGGACCTAGGGAGGGGAAAATCCACAATGTCCACAAGAATACCTTTCCTAGTGGCATCTGCCACCATGCGGAGGGAACCTCAGCTGTGGAGCTTGAAAAGGAGACCTGACAGGTCATGGCCTCCTGTCCCCCAAATCCCAAGGCCACGCCACACGGAACAGACTTCCCTCTCGCTCCGAACTCTCCTCCGGAGCCGTCCTGGATTTAGCGTCTCAGATTGCTCCGCTGAATTTCCTCTTGCTGAACTCCAACCTACTTCCTTTCTGTCCCACAGGAAAGATAACCAGTCAGCAACCCCCTTCTCAGCACAGTTTTTTATTACAAGATCAGGGAACAGCTCGTTTGACTGAATAAACATAAATTCCACCCTCAAAGAGCTCGGATGGAGACAAGAGGAAAAGCACTCCTGCCCTGGGCATGCCCATTCCAATGGGGGCACGCAGGGCAAAGGGCCCGCGCAGGGAGGAGACCCAGTAGGAAGCCAGGTGGAGTTTTCAGCTCTTACGAGTCAGGCTTGGGTCGCACTATGGACAGGAACTAATGCTGTCATAGCCTTGCAGCATGCCACACTGTTTGTTCCCAATGAGTTGTCCATGAGGCAATTAGCTTTGTTAACTTCATTGTACCTGTGGGGAAACTGAGGCATGGCAAAAGTGATGCTTTGTTATGGTTAGGTAACTTTAGGTTCCTGTCCAGTCTTTTCACCTAGATATGAGACCCTAGGGGAGCGGTCCTGTCAATAGGCAGTGCTTTCTAGCCCCTGAGACTGGGGCCAAGGGAAACAGTGTACCAGCTCGTCCATTTCCTTCAATACTTCTCTCCAACCACATTCCCTCCCGAACAGCGAACGGTCTCTTAACCAGATCCACTCGAGTATTGAAAATTTGGAACTGTATGTATTTCTATTAGCTATCTTTTGTGTTAGAGGCAAGTCCAAATGTAGAAGTAAATAAAAATAGAACAGTTATCACACACTCCAATTTTAAATAAACAGAAGAGGTGAGACAAATTCCAATTGTCCTTCTAACAGCTCTGAACTTGAACCAAGTACATGAAAATGGCCAAATAAACATATTAATGTCAACACTGTACATAACGTCAACAGGACAATTTATCAGGCTACACTTGCCTATCTCTGTGTCCCAGTGGACCATGAGTGCACGGGCAGGTTGGATCCCCACTGCCTACAGCAGTCACCTGTTAAATATTTTTTTGAATAAGTGTATGATCAAATTAATAAATGAAAAAGAAGCACATGGGTGAATGGGTGTAGATAGACCCCCAAAACCCCATGTATGTCATAGATGTACATTATATACTAAGCCAATGTCAAAAATGGAATTATATAAATGCTAATGAGCCGTTTGACTTTAGCTTGATTATTTTTGAAATTTCTTTTTTCCTACAGTAAGATGACTTCAGAGACAGGGACCCAGGACTGCTGTGTGATTGATTGCCTGCAGGACCAATCGGAGCTCCCACTTGCTCCAAAATTGATGGCACCAGCCCCACTGTGGTAGTGCAGTTTTTCATTATATGAAATGGAAAAGTGATTTAATAATTCTTTCTGTCTTATATTGCTTTAAAGAATTCAGACAGTTAAAAATTGCATGGATTTTTCCACCATCTGTGTGAGAGTAGGAAAAAAAAATGCTGGTTTTGTTTTTCCTATTTCTAATATGAGCCAGATGAAACAAAAAGATTGTTTCCCTGCAAACTCTAGGTCAAGTACCTATAGAGGCTCAGGGATGCTCTGTAAGTTATCATATCATCTTCCTGCCAGGACAGGACACCATTAGATGGTGTATCATTTCAACATTTATTATCTTTCATGTCCTTTTATCCTCACACTAGGATTTCTTTTAAAATTCCAATCTATGCATTTGCTTTCATTATACAGCACTGTCTTTTACCAAATCAATTTTTGAATGGCTTTCAATATTCTTCAGCTTCACATCTGTCATATCAGCCTGAAACAGTGCCCTAGTTATGTCTGTTTTAGCTTGTTAAAAAGAAACCTATCCAGGGAATGAAGTGTTGGGAGATCACACCTTTAAAGGTAAGCATTAGACGTCCTGGAGAAATGGAAATCGCTCAATGAGGAAAGGCAACCATTGCAAAAAATAAAACAAAAATGTTGAAACCAAATGTAACAACTGGTGTTTGTTTTTGGAATATCATCCATTATTCTAACATCTGGAAATGCTCCGTAGACTGAGCAGCTTTCTCCTCCAGCCCATGTGGGGACACATCCTCATTCACACATGGGGTTGCCCTGCCCAAGTGCAAAGTGGCCCCAAGTTTTCCTTGCTTTCAGACTCAGCAACATAGATTTTCTAGCTAAATATTTTTTTAATGCTTTCAGCTTACTCCACTTAGTCGAAAACAGGACAGCCCATGTTTGTATGACGAGGCTTTCTTGACACTGTCTTATGATGATCTGAGAACTTTTTCAGGATCTATTTAGATGTCTTCACTTTCACCATAGCTTTACTAAGCTCAAGGGATTTACGTTTCAGGAAACTTGAAGGATTTTGGAGAAATGCTTACAAATCTCTGTTGCAATGTTGTCAGTTAGAATTGCAGGAAGCATAACAGATTGGCTGGACTGGGAAATGTCATTTCAACAGAGCCAGACACCAACCAAAGCAGCGTGAGGCGCTGACGTCATCATAGACACGAGTTCCACAAGACAGCATCCCTCCGCATCGTGTGACAAAAAGACGAGCCTTCAAGCCCTCTTCACGTACCCCGGCGGCAGGACAGGTTCAGCACCTTTGACACAAAGAGAAGATTCAGGTAATACAGTCATTTGGCAAAAGATAGAGTTCTACAGTAATTTTCATGCATCAGAGTGAAATGGAGATTTTAGAAAAACCGAATGTAAAACAATGAATTCAAGGAATTAGGTGTGAAAAAACAAAAAGCCAAGGTGAAGCAGAAGTGGGTGAGAAACGCCCCCGAAACAAAGAAAAGGTCTTTTGAAATGTTGGAGACTAGTTTAGTTTCCTAGGGCTGCCATTATAAATTATCTCAAATTGGGTGGCTTTAAACAACAGGAATTTATGCTGTCACAATTCTGAAGGCTAGAAACCCAACACCAAGGTGTCAGAGGGCCGTGCTCCTCCTGAAGGCTCTCGGGAAGGATCCAGTCTTGCTTCTTCCAGCTTCTGGGGGTTGCTGGCAATCCTGGGCGTCCCTTGGCTTGTAGCTGCATCACTCCAAACTCTGCCTTCTTTGCCACGTGGCCTTCTTCCCTGTGTGTCTCTGAGTCTCTGTGTCTCTCCATATAAGGACACCAGTCATTGGATTTAGGGTCCACCCTAATCTAGAATGACTTCATCCTAACTAATTACAAAAACCTGTAAAGACCCTATTTCCAAATAAGGTTACATTCTGAGGTTCCGGGAAGGCATGCATTTTTGGGAGACACTATTCAATCCAGTACAGAGATCAATCATAATCTTGGAGAGATTTGTAAATTTTCTCATTCCCAGTTGAGCTTTCAACACATGACTACATCCCCACTAACGTATTCCTTCCAAGTTCTTCTTAGATTTCATAGTACTCTTCAGACAATAGAGATGGATTTCTAAATTCTGAACAACATGCTTGCCTCAGACCTGGCGCTCCCTTTGTGTCTAGAATAAATTGAGATTTCCTACTTTGGCAGTCTGACCTCTACCGTGCTTTGTCTAGCAGCTACAGTTAAGTTGGTCATGTACCTTAACACTAGGTGGGATAAGCTGGGGAATTCATGAATGGGGCGATGGCTCTATATACTTCTTGGATCTAACACCAGTCAGCAGAACGCATTTATAGAGTCATGACATCGAAGTAGAACTGAAGGCTAAATCATGGCTTGGCATTTGTTTGTGTTATCAGGGAAATTGGGGTGTCCCTTTCCCCACTGAGTGCTGGGGGTGGGATCCTTACGATATCTCAAGAAAAAGAATTTTCTGAGACTCACACAGGAGGATGAGTGGTTTGTGTTTGCATAGAATTACATCCTTGGGTTTCCAAAGTCCCATTTCCCTTAATCCAATCCTGGAAGACGTGTAGCTGGGGTTTCAGTAGGGCTCAAAGCATAATCAGTGTCCAGAGTTTCTGTTCCATGTTGCAGCCCGGTCCAGTTCAGCATCAGGCTAGTTACAGTCCATTAGTACATCGTGTGGGGTCCACATGGCCGTGGGCCATGCAGGCAAGTGCAGGGGAGCCAAGAGAGGGTACTCCTACAATAGGAGTCCCAGGACAGCCCAGAAGAACCAAGAGAGCAAACTCCTTTGTTCAGGGGATGAAATACCCCAAATTTCACACCCTTGCAGTGGCCATGCCTATTCTGGCCAATGACCTGTCTCCAGGTGTGACTGACTGGCAAGTACCTTCCCTAGGGCACCCCAACTTAACTGGGCCTGTATCTATCTCCCCTCCTTTGGACCCCTGGGGAATGTAAAGTTGTAGCTTCTTGGCAAAGCTGCCCAAATGGTATGCCTATAATATTTGGCCTTCCCTTTGCTCCTTTCTTGTTATTAATAATTATGTTAATTACAGTAGCATCATTTGGACAATTTTGAATAATTATACCAGTTGGGTTTAAGCTAAGCCATAAAAGAGACTATTCAAAATAACAGCAACTTAATCAAGGCAGGTTATTGCTCACTTTTTGTAACACAGAAGTCCAGAGGTAGGCAGGCATCTATGCTGCATGAAATCCTAAGGGACTCGGGCTCCTTCTAGCTCAACACCTGCTACCCCGGAAGACTGGGCCCTTATCTTCAAGGTTCGATATGGAAGCATCCACTTTCCCACATAAAAAAGGTAATGAACAGGACATGTGCCAGATAACTTTTAACTTTGGATTCGCCTGGGCCAGGCACACTAGACTCACCCCTGCAGCAGAGCCCAGCCATTTCTTGCACTCTGAGTTTAGACGCTGAAGTCACGAAAGATATGAAAAAACAGCAGGCGCTTACTTCATCTATCATGTATGGACATTATTCTTATTTCAATCTACTTTTTGAGGTATAATTTGGATACAATAAGATGAATGTGCCCATTCTGAGTGTAGTTTGATGAGTTTTTACGAATATAAATATATCTGTAACCACCATCCCAGTCAAGGTATAAAATATTCCCATCATCCCCATGTGCTCTTCCTAATCAACCGCTTCCTGGCCCCAGGCAAACATTGATCTGATTTCTATCACTACAGATTATTTTTTTCTGTTCTAGTCTCTCATATAAATGGAATCAGGGAGCATGTGCTCTTTTCTGTCTGGCTTCTTTTGTACAATTAAACGTTTTTGGGCCTGGCCAGTGTGGCTCAGTGGTTGAGCATCGACCCATACACCAAGAGGTTGCCGGTTCCATTCCCGGTCAGGGCACATGCCCAGGTTGTGGGCCCTATCCCCAGTGGGGGGCATGCAGGAGGCGGCCAATCGATGTTCTCTCTCATCGATGTTTCTATCTCTCCCTCTCCCTTCCTCTCTGTCTAAAATCAATAAAGAAAAAAAAATTTTTTTGATTCCTTCATGTTGTTGTGTTTATCAACAGTCTATATTCTTTTCATTAAAGAGCAGTATTCCACTGCATAGATGTACCCTTATTTGTTCATCCATCATATTATTTAGAGACATTTTGATGTTTGAGGTTATTATGACGAAGCTGCTCTGACCAGTCTTGTATAAGTCTTAGCATGAACACAGGTTTTTATTTCTCTTGGGTAAATACTTAGGAATGGAAGTGCTAGGTCATGTGGTAAATGAATGTTTAACTTCATAAGAAACTGAAAAATCATTTTCCAGCGTGGTGTATACCATGTCACTCCCACTAGCAATGTGCACGAGTCACTCAGGAAACCTCCAGTCTAATGAAAGCAGACCAGAAACATGAAGGTGCGTGGCAGTTGTCTGACTGTTTGGCTGGAAGCACAGAGACTTCCGGAGTGCAGAGGAGACAGCACCGGAACAAACAGGGAGCCGAAGATGCTGAGGGTGGACCACAGAAGGTTCCGCACGGAATCTGACATCTGAACTAGGCCTGAAAAGTTTATCGGTCCAAAAAGGGCCCGGAAGGTGCTGGGAGGAAGTTGTCCTGAGCCACGGAAACATCATGGGCAAAAGCTTGAAAATGAGAAAGATCCTAGTTTACTCCCTTCCCAATGTACCTGCTAACGACTTATCACCACAGGGCTTTTGAAAAGTTGAACCGTTTCTCAGATATCACCTGCTTTTCATTTATTACAACAAACTGTTCACCCCACAACACTCCAAATAAATATAAGAAGTGAAGTTTTGACATCATGGTTTCAGGCAAAGACTCACTCACCAATTTACTTGACACCACAGTTTCTGGTTAGAAACTATCATCAGGGACAAATCTGAATTCATATATTAATAAATCCAAAGTGTTCGCTGTACGTACACCCAGAGAGATGAAGAGTGACATCTTATATGTCTTTTCAGTCTATATGAACGTGTTATTCCCACATGCTTTAGTATAATTAGCTTTTATTTTGGTTATAGGTTATTTTCTGTACCATTGCTTTCTAAGTGCATCTTGAGTGTAGAATAACCAAAAGTTCCCCAAAAGTTATAAAGTGTCTAGAGAAATGGTGCAGAGAAAGAAGTGATTATTTTCTGAAGAATGAATTCTTGGCTTCCATCTGCCACCACCTACTGTCAAGTGTTTGTTCTTCTTTTGATAAGTACAGTAATTCTTCACTTTACTTACGAGTAAAGTGCATTTATTTACTTTCAAATTGTTCTTATTATTTATATAAACTTGTTTTTATTGTTCAGTTGACATATTTTCCTATTGACGAAAACTGTTGGGATGAAATGTACCACAATCTTTCCTATTAAATTAATAAAAATATTTGGAAGCAGCCCAAGTGCCCATCAGGAGATGAGTGCAGACAACAGCTGTGGTACCTTTACACAGTGGAATACTACTCAGCTGTGAAAAAAGAAGGAAATCTTACCATTTGGGACAGCATGGATGGACCTGGAAAACATTATGCTAAGTGAAATAAGCCAGTCAGAGAAAGACTAAAACCATATGATTTCACTCATATGTGGACTCTAATGAACAAAATAAACTAATAAAATAGAGACAGACTCATAGATAGAGAACAGACTGAGAGCTATCAGAGGGGAGGACGGTTGCAGGGCCGGATGAAAAAGATGAAGGGATTAGGCAAAAAAAACCCAAAAAACTCAAAGACCTGTACAACAGTGTGGTGGTTACCAGAGGGAAAACAGAGTCGGGGAAGATAGAAGATGGTAAAAGAGGGACAAATAATGGTGGAAGGAGACTTGACTTGGGGTAGCGAACACACACTACAATATACAGGTGATGTATTGTAGAATTCTACACCTGAAACCTCTATAATTTTATTAACCACTGTCACCCCAATAAATTCAATAAAAAATGAAAAATGAAAAAAAATTTTAAAGTAATCAAAATATTTTCTTGATTCAACAGATTTTCTCTTAGAGACAGAGTCTGGGGAACAAATTGAAGATGCTAAGAAAGGGATAGGTGCATAATGTAGCCCAATTTAAATTAAGGACACACTTAAACTGTACTCTCCAAACTGGAATTCCAATTTTACTCATCTTTCCCAGCTCCTTAAGGGAATTAAATGTGTAGTCCCTAACCCTGGGAACCTCAGGCCTTTCCCCAGGACAATTTTCATTCAGGGTCACATTGTCACACCACCTTGACCACACTGGGTCCCATCTCTTCCACCCTACCCAACTGATGACCTGGAGTCCAGTTCTCTCCCCAGGGAGAAGGGAGCGACAAAGCAGACAATGCCAAGTGCTTTGTTGCAGGAGCGAGAAGGAGAAAACCGTGAACCACCCCCCCCCAGGTTACTAGTGTGTGTGTGTGTGTACAGAAAATTGATGATTGTGCTATAATTCCATAATATCTTTCAGTTCTCCTGCCACATCAGATCTCCCTCTAACCTAATTCTGCACTTCCGGCCCATTCCTCCCCCTGGTTTCTCCTCAGACACTGTCTCTGGTCCAGTGAAGTCTTCTCAACCACTCACCACCCCCTCCCACTCTATTCCCAGCTTCTTTAAAAAAGACTCTCCCTGACGTTTTCCTCCAGGCTTGGAGGCCCACAGCATGTTTCTCTTCCCTGCACTACTTTTTTACGTATCCATAATAAATATAAATGTAGCCATCGGTTATTCTACAGAAGTTTCATTTTGGCTCTCCAATGAAGGTCAAGGTTATCCACAGCCCAGTGTCGAGAGCACAGTGGTGCTCTGTTGTGCTGAGAGGAGAGACATTATGAGCCCCATGCAAATGTCAGATTGTCTGCAGCCTGCTGTGTAATTGCTTAACTGTCCGGGACTCAGGGCACCCCACTTTATACAATGCAAAATGGGTGGATAAGAATAAAGGGTGATCTTTTATTGTATCATCTATCTCTGAATGCCCTGATGCCAGTAAACAACTTGGTGCTAGACTGCACTGGGAGGGGGCATTGTCTTAACTGATTTTTAATCATAAAACCCTCTTTTACTCCTTTCCAGAATTTTCTTTAAATGGGCAGATCTAAAAACTGGCCCTCAAATGTCCATCAGATTCTAGGGACCACCTGTGCTTGTAGCTGAACCCCAGTGCCCACTGTTGACAATACCCCCCCCCACACACACCCCACAAATTAGTACCTAGAACACAATTTTTGTTCTATAAATGCTCAAGATTGGCTTTTACACCTCTGTATTTAGTAAGGTCATAGGTGAAAAAAGATGGAGCAAAAGATCAGACAAGAAACAAGGGAAAATGTGATGTCACTGTGTAAGACTATTTGAGATAGTCTATTGTAGACTATTTGAGATAGTCTAGAGAGGAACGTCGCTAGGGGCAATGACCTGAAATCAAGCCGAGGAAGTGTGGAGCGGAGCAGGAAATTTCCCAGTTGGCCTGTTACACCAGACCTGACAGCCCCGAGAAGCCAGTGCAAGCGTGTGTCATTAAAAAGCTCTTGCAGTTACACACTGCTAATTGGAATAATCGCACTTTGCTGGGATTGGAGAGTGTCCTTTAAACCTAAAAGCTCAACCCCTTCATTTTTCAGGTGCAAACGTGGGGGCTCAAGAAAGGGAAGTCACCTTTGCAGAACCAGAGTTCAGCCTGATCCCGACTCCGTCCACTAACTCCACTTCCTCACCCCCTTCCCATGGCAGACGCCGGCAGTCTCCCCACCTCCTCTGCGGTGACCTCCAGGCCACAGTGGAAAGCTAGTAGTCCCATATTCCTCGCTGTCAGGAAACGGGGCACATTCAACTGCTCCCTTTCTCTCAGATACCCCTCTTCGGGCTGCCATGATCCCAGTCCCCAGTGTTCCTCGTGCTTCTCCAGCAGCTTGCGCCCAGGTGTCTTCTGCAGGCACGCTCTCAAAGCTCGGTCTTAGCCTTTCTTGTCTCCTCACCCCTCACTGTCCCTACGCAGTCACCTCCTCTACCCCATCCCGGGTCCCCGGCTCCTCAGACATCCCACAGGGCTCTCCAAGTAGACGTGGCCCAGCCTGAACACACAGCCCGCCCTCCCTCCATTCTCCCCCATCTCAGGAGTGACATCACAGTTCCCCAGGGCCCAAACCAGAACCTGGGCAGCATCCTCGACACCATCTGCCTCTCCAAGTCATGCTGCCTCCTCTGCAGATCTCAGATCCGCCTACTTGTCTCCGTCTCCATGGCCAACACCCGGGCCCCGCCCACCCCAGCTCCCCCGGCCCTGCGACGGCCTGCTCCCTGCTCCCTGCTCCCAGCCCTGCCTGTGTCACCCATGCCACAAGTCGTCCTCTGTGACAGTCAGAAGAATCTCTTTCAAGTGAAATCCGGAGCCTGCTGCACCCCACATAAGCTCCTTCGGTTAATTTTATCCCAATGCCCTGAGGATAAAGCCTTTATGGCCTGGTCCCTGCAAGCTTTTCAGTCTCATCTTGTAAGGCCCTCTATTTCCTTCTCCCAACACAAGCACAGACATGTTCCCTTGCTCCAGACAAGTTTAGTTCTTTGAATTTAATCAAGACTTTTCCTGCCTCCTGACCCTCCACCCTTCCCAACTCCAGCCTACTATTCACCCACCACAGGTTCCAGCTTAGAAACCCCATCCTCTGGGCAGCTTCCCCGGGCCCCCAAAGAGGCCAGCTCCCCAGGCTGCTGCTGTCACGGGACTCTCTTCTCCTTTACCTTGTCATCCCAGGGATCTAAAATGACTTGTGCAATATGAGTGTCACCCCTCCAGACCGTGCGCTCCAGGAGGAGAAGGGTCATGTCTGCCTCGTTTGTTCCCGTGCTCTGGGGCTGAGCGCAGAGCATGGCAGGTAGGACGTGCTCAACAAGCCTTATGAAGAACTGAGCATGACGCCCACACACAGATCCAGCAGCCGGCTTCCTCCCCCTTTCTCTTTGGTCCCCCTTTAAGAGGAAGGCTCAGATGGGCGATGGAGAACACCGATGATGGAGTCTAAGTAGACATTCTACTCATACACCCAGTAAATGTGGGATTCAAGTTTGGGGACCTGTCAGAGTGAGCACGTGGCACTGGGAGACTAGACTGGAAAGGCAGAGAGTCAGTGAATGGCATGCACTGGGCTCCTGCTGTATGCAGACCCAAACGACTTCCTGGTGATTCTGACGGCACAGAGGGCACATATCCTGCCCTAGAAAAGCTTCAGGTTCTCGAGCGAGAACTGAACTGAGACCTGGAGACAAGAAAGCTCACTTTAGCCCTGGCTGGTTTGACTCAGCGGTTGGAGTGTCGGCCTGCGGACCAGAGAGTCCCGGGTTCGGTTCCCACTAGGGGCACGTACCAAAAGAAAAAAGGAAAAAGAAAAGAAAGCTCACTATAAACTCAACATATCTGCTCACCTTAGCATACTGCAGCTGTGTGTGCTGGGCAAGTCATTTCTGCTCGCGGAGCCTCCATCTCACCACCTGTGCAATGGAAATGAGGACATCCGTCTGGCCTCCGTCAGAGGGCCACCATGGCAATGCAGTAAAGTGCTATGTGTGTAACAGTTTGTACATTGTAACCCACTGTTCAAAGAGGAGGGGGACAAGGCTGCAACAGCTCGACCCGACATTCATTCAAAAGCAGGAACACAAGAGTAGAGGAAGTCACTTACGTCTCAGCCTAAGTGAATCTGACGGAGGTTGTTCAGTGTTCGTCCGGAAAACTCAAGTGCTGCTGTCACCACAAATCACCTGGGCTCTGGACAACTGCAGCAGCGGGACCTCAGGCTCCACGAGGACTCAAGGGCCTCCAGAGGCCCATGGGGCAGAGCAGGCAGGACCGAGAGGCTTCCCCCTGGGGGCTGGCTGTCTCGCCCACCGTCCTGCTCAGGCTGAACCCCACGTGGGACCAGTTCAAAGCTATTGCTCTAACTACAGCTTTCTGTAACAGTGTCCTCCCTTTGCCCAGGTCCTCAAAGCTATTGCTCTAACTACAGCTTTCTGTAACAGTGTCCTCCCTTTGCCCAGGTCCCTGAACCCACTTTAGATCCCTAGTCTAACTAATGGGGAGATGGCCAGAATTTGCCCTAATTTATAACCCAAGCATTTGCAGTCTCTAGGAGTCCCTAAAATTCTTCAAATTCAAGGACCCACTCTTACTTCACTATTAAAATAAAGATGACTCAATACCCACACTCCATATAGGACCAAAAAATCAGCCTTTCCTACTCCAAATATATCCAGGGACTCACAAACCTGGGGAAATTCTTACTTTTCTATGGTAATGTCTGCTCCAATTTCCTGCTTCCACTGAATTGTCCATCATTCACACCCACCTCCTGCATCTAGTCCCTTCTCTCCATGGCACGCTGACCTAGACCCAGCCTGGATCACAGCCCTTCTCTTTGCTTCCGCAGAGCACCCAGCGTACAAGTCTATGCATATAGCTGAGCTGTACTGAAGAAGGAGTGGAGGGCTTTACCCTGCATCCCAGACGAGCAAACAGCCACAAATCAAATGCATGTCCAAGTCCTTGGAAGTCCCTGAGCCATTACCAACCGGAGAATTTCCTGCTGGATTTTTAACCTCAAACCACCTGGTACCTTGCCACGTGGCTGGAGCCTCTGCTTCCTCGGGCTTCCCTGTGAGTGACGTGGTGTTGGGGTTAAGAGCAGGGCTGCACGAGGGCCACTGTCTGGGGGCAGGTCCTCCTCCCGCTTCCTACGGCGTGGCCGCTGCCTTCCAAGCGAGCAGCGGCAGCAGCTGTCAGGCCTCCACAGGGCTGAGCCAAGAAGTGACCCAGCGTCTCTTTTCCCACACTGTGCAGGCACAGGGCCAGCCAGACTCGAATGTGCAGAAATAGACTCTACCTCTGCGTTTGTAAGAGGCAGGGACAATTGTTGATAAACCTTTCCCTCAACGCAATGAAAAATTTTGGAAAATACAAAATTAAACAAAGTAAAAGAGATTTGTTTTTATCTTTTGTTTTACCTGCAGGAATTCTCACAGCCTTTAAAATATCCATGATTATTGTGAGTCTCCAAAAAGGCAATACTGTACACAACGTTTCATTCGATCCCACCGTTCTACTTTTGTTTTAAGATCTTTGGAAAACACAAACGAAATAGAAATAGAAAGAAAATAAAACTTGTTTGTAATCCCATCATCCAAAAATAATGTTAATAGTTGGGCATATTTTCTTTCAGAATCTTTTTGTATATATACATATATACAATGCTGTATATAGCACTTGTGCATATATGTATGTATACTGGATTGATTATATAGATATATACACACATATTGGACTTCTCACAAAATGGAGAACATGCTATATATATAATTTTGTGTCCTGCTTTTTTCACAAAAAGAACTTGATTATATTTCATGTATAATATTCTATATCTGTACCTTTGCCTGTGTTATTTGTGTATTTTTGTCATTTTATAGGTGTGCCACAAATATTTGAGCATCAGCCTTTTAATCTCATTATTTCATGAGACAATATTCCTAAACAATGGAATTACTTGAGGATATAAAACATTTTGAGGCTCACAATACACACTGAGAAATTGCACTTGAGAAAGTATGCTGAATTCTATTCCAACTAGCAGTGGATAGGAGTGACCGTTTAATCCGCACCTTGCTCCTATTGATAGATTATTTTATTCTTTCCAAAAAAAAATAACCTGGTATCTGACTCTTGACTAGGAGTGAGAGGACATTTTTTTACAGATATGTTCAATCTCTTCAGCTTTGGTCACTAATTATGTAGTCATGTTATTCACCCAGGATTTTTTTTAATCCCCAACACTTTATTGTGGCAAATTTATCATATCCAATTCTATACTGTTTCTCATATTTAGTGTTCATATATAATACAGGGAAATAATACACAAGCATGTGATTTTGCGCCTCAATTCATCACAGACAATTATTATAGAGAGTTTGCTTATTTATGTCTTGGTACATTGTTTGCCTGCCTGTCCGTAAGCAATGTATATGGTCTGGCTGAAGTCCAATCTAAAGGAAAGTCTGGTGTGTAAAAGAGTTAAAGGGACACCAAAAGCATTCATTTATTAATTCATTGACTGTTTCTGGACACCTTCATGTGCCAGGCTCTGTACTGTGTGCTGATGTGATAAAGATGAAACAGATGAGGATGGTGGGACATAGGCTACACCGACGACACAGGGCAGGAGTGGAAGAAAAAGGCGTGGACAGTGACAGCGCTGCCACACAGAGAGAGGACTGCAGAGGAGAGGCCTGGGCTGGGGAACGACAGGGGAAGAGGGTGTAGGGACAGGAAGGGCGCACTCCTGGCAAAGAAAAGACATGACACTCAAAAGTAATGAATGAAAGGACAGTGAAGGGTTCAGGATTGTAACCTGATCATTGAGGGTCTTCTTTTTTTCTTTTTCATTGTTTTTTAACTTTTATTGAATTTACTGGGGTGAAATTGATTAATAAAATTATGTAGGTTTCAAGTGTACAATTCTGTAATACATCATCTATACATTATTGTGTGTTTACCACCCCAAGTCAAGTCTCCTGCTATCACCATTTATTACCCCATAGCCTCTCCTACCTCCCACCATCCTCTTTTTCCTCTGGTAATGACCATACTGTTGTCAGTCTATAAGGTTGTGGGGTTTTTTTGTTGTTGTTGTTTTGTTTTGTTTTTTGCTTAATCCCTTCACCTTTTCATGCAGCCCCCCGATCCCCTCCCCTCTGATAGCTGTCAGTCTGTTCTCTATATCTATGAATCTGTTTCGATTTTGTTTGTTAGTTTATTTTTTGTTCATTGGATTCCACATATAAGTGAAATCATATGGTACTAGTCTTTCTCTGGCTGGCTTATTTCACTTAGTATAATACTCTCCAAGTCCATCCGTGCTGCTCAAAAGGTAAGACTTCCTTCTTTTTTATAGCTAAGTAAATGTGTAAATGTACCACAGCTTTTTTATCTACTCATCTACTGATGGGCACTTGGGCTGCTTCCAAATCTTGGCTATTGTAAACAATGCTGAAATGAACATAGAAGCACATGTAGTATTTCAAATTAGTGTCCTGGGTTTCTTCAGATAACCAGAATCTCTGGGTCGTAGACAGTTCCATTTTTAATTTTTTGAGGAAATTCCATACTGCTTCCCACAGTGGCTGCACCAATCTGCATTCCTACTAACAGTACATGAGGGTTCCCTTTTCTCCACATCCTCACCAACACTTGTTGTTTGTTGATTTATTGATGATAGCCATTCTGACAGGTGTGAGGTGATATCTCATTGTGATTTTAATTTGCATTTCTCTGATGATTAGTGACATTGAGCATCTTTTCGTGTCTATAGGCCATCTGTATGTCATTTTTTGAGACGTATCTATTGAGATCCTTTGCCCATTTTAAAAAATGTATCTTTATTGTTGAAAGTATTACAGATGTCCCTCCTTTTTTCCCCCATTAACACCCTCCACCCCACTCCTGCCCCCTCTGCCTTCACTGTACTGTTGTCTGTGTCTATTGGTTATGCATTTATGCATATAAGTTCTTTGGCTTACCTTCCCCCCCCCGCCTTCCCCCCACTTTGAGGTTTGTCAGTCTGTTCCCTACATCCATGTCTCTACATCTATTTTGTTTGTTAGATTCCACATATAACTGAGATCATGTGATACTTGTCTTTCTCTGATTGGCTTATTTCGCTTAGCACAATACTTTCCAGGTCTCTCCATGTCATATCAAGGGTAAGGGGCGTCCTTTGTCCATTTGTAATTGGGTTGTTTTACGGTATTGAGTTTTATAAGTTCTTTATAAATTTTTAATATTAACCTCGTATTAGATGTATCACTGGCGAATATGTTCTCCCATTCAGTGGGTTGTCTTTTCATTTTGTTGATGGGTTCCTTAGTTGTAAAAAAAACTTTTTAGTTTGAGACTTTGTAGTCTCATTTGTTTATATTTTCTTTTGTTTCTCTTGCCCAAGGAGATATATTAAAAAAAAAAATACTGATATGAGAAATGTCCGAGATTTTACTGCCTGTTTTCTTCTAGGATTTTTGTGCTTTTGAGACTAACATTTAAGTCTTTAATCCATTTTTAACTTATTCTTGTGTATGGTGTAAGAAAGTGGTCTAGTTTTATTTTTTTTGCATGTACCTGTCCAATTTTCCCAACATCATTTATTCTATAGACTCTCTTTACCTCACTGTATGTTCTTGCCTTCTTTGTCAAATATTAACTTACCATAAAGGCGTGGGTTTATTTCTGAGCTCTCTATTCAGTTCCATTGATCTATATGTCTGTATTTATGCCAGTACCATGCCGTTTTGATTACTATGGACTTGTAGTCTAGTTTAATATCAGGTAGCATTATTCCTCCAACTCTGTTCTTCTTCCTCAAGATTGTTGTGGTTATTTGGGGTCTTTTGTGGTTCCATATAAATTTTAGGATTATTTGTTCTAGTTCTATGAAATATGTCATTGGTATCTTGATAGAAACTTCATTGAATCTATAGATTGTTTTGGGTAGTATGAATACTTTAATGATGTTCATTCTTCCTATCCATAAACACAGTATATTATTCCACTTATTTGTATCTTCTTTAATTTCTTTCTTCAGTGTCTTATAATTTTTGAAGTACAAGTCTTTTATATTCTTGGTTAAATTCATTCCTAGGTATTTTATTTTTGTGATGCAATTGTAAATGGGATTGTTTTCTTAGTTTCTCTGATAGTTCATTATTTTTGCATAAAAATGCAACTGATTTCTGGACATTTATTTTGCATCCTGCTACTTTACTGAATTCATGGATTTAAAAATATTTGTTGTCTTTATTATTAATTTTAAGAGCTTTTCTTATACATAAGATTTTCATCTTTTTCCACTGCTAGGGGATTGTTTGTAATCCCATTATATTTTAACTGGATATTGCTAGCATTTGGGAAATCTAGTGATTGTCACTTGTTTATCTTGTGTCATGCAATTTTGCTGAAATTTCTTACCAATTTTAAAAGATTTGTCAATCATCTAGGGTTTTCTAGGCATATAATCATATGTTTGAAATATCAATAAGTATGCCTCTTCCTTTCAGTAGTAATTCCACTATTTTCTGTTGTATGTTCTGTTATTCTCATGGTGAGAGTAGGTCGCTTTGTTTTATTCTTAATGTAATGGAAATGCTTCTTATACTTTACTATTAAATATGGTGTAAAATGTTGGCACAATTAATTTTTCTTTCAATTAAAAAAAATCCACTATTCCTAGTTTCCTAAATATTTTAAAAGCAGAAGTGGTGTTTAATTATGTCTAATGCCCTTTTAGTATCTAAGAAAATTAGCAGAAGTCATTTTATACTACTATATTTCATAGATTATATAATACATTGCAATTTTAGAGATGTTCAAACATGAAAAAGAAAGGATGCATCTTAGGATTGAGATAGTTGTCTTAATATTAGACTATAAGAATGGGCCCCGATTGAGATAGCTGTCCTAATATTAGACTATAAGAATGGGCCCCACTATTTCACAGAGAACTGTGCTTTTTATCATAGTGTTGATTTTTGTTTGCTCAAATTTAATTATGAATTTTAAAACATATTCATACATGATATTATATAGCTTTTTAAAATGTATTTGTATTTATTGGGTTTTTATATTGGAGTTTCATAATCAATTATGGTTTCAAATTGATTCACTTCCAATCTTCATTTTGCTTAAGAATTATTTATATAGCACAAGAATTATGGTCCTTGAAAGACTGAACTACTACATCAATAAAACTTTCTAGTCTCGGAGACTTATTTTTTAAATTATATTTTAATAAATTGTTTTCATGGTTTGAACATTGTTTTATTATTTCATGGTTTTTATTGAGCCCTTCTGATTTTCCATTTCTTACTGATTCAAAGTGGGTATTTTATATTTTTTGAAAATGTATCATTTCCTTTGAGATAGTCTTATTTGGTGGCAAAGAAATATACATAATATTTGTTCAATTTTCAAAGAAATGTCTGTATCTTTTGATTTATATCTTTCTTATTTTTAATTATATTTGTGTTCTTTTCTCTTTTTTATATTTATAAAAGATTTGCCTTTTTTCAAAGAGACAAATTATTGTGCTTACTTTTTGTGTTTTCCTATTATTGTTAGTCCTTTAATCTTTCTTGCCTTTACTAGTTTTTTTTGTTATATTTTTAAATAACTTCTTGCATTGACTATTGATTGGTTACTTCAGATTTTATTTTACCATAATATCATGCTACTATTACATTATTCAAGGCAAAAAAAATTAAACCTATAATAGAGACTGGCCATGTCACATTCATTTTGATATGTAATGTTCTCCTTTTAATTATCTTTTAATCATAGCTTTTATCTCATTTTTATTAAATAATTATTTAGAAGTACATGGTTTTTTAAATTGCTAATTTCGGATGTTTAACTTGTATCTCTCTTTCTCCATGTGTCCTCCCTCCATTTTTAGTTTTACTATATTGTAGCTGAGAAACTTGCCTTTGAGAAGGATTTGTTTTTGAAGGGCTTATTATATGATCAATTTTATGTATCTTTTATTCATGTTTTTTAAAAAAGACGTAATCTTCCTTGGTAGGATGTAAAACATTTACTATACCAATTAATTCTGTCTTTTAAATTATATTATTCAGGTTGTCTATGTATTTATTTGTCCTGTTGAATACTAGAAGGGGCATTTCGCATGGCTAGAAATGTGTTCCTTCACTCTGTCTCCCATTTTTGCTTTTTATAATTCATGACAGTCATGTGGTATATATTACTTTTTCCATTGTAGATTTCATCTTTCATCATTATAAAAGGACTCTTTCTCTCCCATGTTGCACAGTTGCCTTGCAATCTACTTTGTGTGAAATTTATATTGCTACCCTGATTTCCTTTGGTTTACATTTCTCTGGCAAGTCTTTTCCCATTTTTTATTGTTAGGAATTCTATATCGCTCTGTTGCACTAAATATAAAGTTAGATATTTTAAACCTACTTAAATTTTATTTTATTTTATTTATTGATATTTTACTTTTAATAAAGGGTGAATCATTTCTGTTCGTAGCCATAAATGATGTTTGGTCTCTGTCTTTCTACAGATTTTGGCTTCTGTTTTTAAATCTCCTTTATCCTTTCCTCTCTTTTGTTATTAAGAATGTACTTTATTTGCTTTAATTTTTTCCTTGACTTAGATGATATACACACTGTTTTTATTTTTATCAGAGGTTACTTTTATCTTTTTTCTAGATGATTTTTTATCCTGTGTTATTTTAATTATTAACACTTGGACCCTTTTGACACCCTGATTTAGAAAAGGACAATTTCTTATGCATTTAATGCCTTGGATTGTCCCCAATTTTTCATTTTTTAAATGTAGTCTTGGGTTAGACACAATAATTTTTAATATTTTTCCTAATATTGCAACTAGGTTTGTAAAAATTATTTAAACTTGATTGCATTTATTCATCTAGTCCTTCAATAAATCCACACTAAGCATATACTATAGAACAGGTACTAGGACTACAACAGTGAACAAAATCCCTAAACTTCTGATGCTTGAATTTTGGTGGAGGAGAGAAACAATAAATGTACTAAACATTAAATAAATGAAGTAATATCAGCTTATAATAACTGCAATGAAGAAAAACAAACAGAATAATGTAATAGAACAAGTATGGTGTCATCACTTAGGTGGTTGGAGAAGCCTCTTTAGGGAGAAGGTATTTGAACAATCACCTGAATGAGGAGATGGAGCCGCCCATACATAGATCTGAGGAAGAGCTTTCAAACAGAAAGAGGAGCCAGTAGTCAGCTTGGCACAAAGAAAAGAAAGAAGGACAACGAGGCTAAAGCCCTATGAGCAAGGAAAAAGGGGTTCAAGATGAGATCAGAGAGACAAGCAAAATCTTGTAGGACTATTATCAGTCAGGGTTCTCCAGAGAAACCAGAGAACCAAAAAGCAATAGGAGATTATATATATTCTTCCATGTAATATATATACACACATATATATCTAATGTATATGAGATATATTTAATGTATATAAGATACACACACACACACAGAGCTTTAGTATAAGAAATTGGCATATGTGATTATGGAGGCTAAAATGTCTCAAGACCTGCACTAGCAAGCTAGAGACTCAGGAGAGCTAGTTTGAGTCCAAAGGCAGGAAAAAAGCAACTGATGACCCAGCTACGGCAGTCTGGCAGAAGGATTTCCCTCTTACTTGTGGGGGGGGGGGGTCAGTTTTTTGTTCTATTCAGACCCTCAACTGACAAGATGAGGTCCACCCACACTAAGGAGGACAATCTGCTTTACTCAGTTTATTGATTCAAACGTCAATCTCCTCCAGAACCACCCTCACAGACACACCCAGAAAAATGCTCAAACAAATGTCTAGGTACCTTGTGACCCAGTCAAGTTGACACACAAAATTAACTCTCACAAAGACATAGAAGAAGGGTAGATTTTATTTTAAATGTGATTGCAAGCCATTGAAGAATTTTAAGAAGGGGACTGATATTATATGATTTACTCATTTAAAAAAAAACTCAGATACAATGTGAAGAACTGATACAATAGTGACAAGAGTGTAAGCAGGAATAAAATTAGGAGGCTACTGCAGCAGCCCCAATAGGATAACATGGAACCTTGGACTAGGGTAGAAGTGGATGGATTTGGGATACATTTTGAAGGTAGAAGATATGAGACTGATTCATAGATTGGATTTTAGGATAAGAAAAAAATGTCAAGGTGGGGATAATGCCTATGTTTTTACCCTGAGTAACCAGAGTTAGGATATAGAAATTATACAAAAGAAATAAAACAGAAATTCTGAAGCTGAAAATATGAAAACTGAAATTTCAAAATTCAATAGAAGTGTTCAACAGCATATTTGAGCAAGCAGAAGAAAGATCAGAAAACTTAAAGATAGAGTGGTTGAAATGATCCAGTTTATGGAGCAGAGCAAAAAAGAAATAAAAATTAATAGAGCTTGAGGGACCTATCAGTGTCAAGTGTACTAACATATGCTATGTGTCTGGGAGTCCCCAAGAAAAGGAGGAGATAGAGAAACGGGGGAAAAATTGAAGAACTAATGGCTAAAATCTTCCCAAATTGGGTGAAAGGCATGAATAAACAAATCTTAGAAGCTCAATGAACTCCAAGAAGGATAAACTTAAGAGAGTCACATTAAAACACATTATAATAAACTGTTGAAAAACAAAGAGAAAATCTTGAAAGGAGTGAGAGAGAAACTACTTCTTATGCACAAGTATAAGGAACATCCAATTCCCATCAGAAAACCAACGAAGCCAGAAGGCAGTGGGATGATATTTATTTGAAGAGCAAAATTAAAAATATCTGCCAAGAATTCCTTATCCAGAAAAACTATATTTCTAAAATGAAGCATTAAACAATTAACACAAAATGTCTTCTCATTCAATTTGGGACTGTGTATGGTGATGGATATTAACTAGACATTTTCTGTTGATCATTTTGCATACTATATGTCATTTTGCAATGTTATATGTCAATTATATCTCAATTTTTTAAAATAAATAAAACCAACAAAGAAATGAAGAAGAAATCAAGGCATTTCCAGATACACAAAAGTTAAAGGAATTCATCACTAGCAGACCTGTCCTGCAAGAAATGCCAGAAGAAGCTTTTCAGGATGAAATTAAAAGATACTAGACTGTAAATCAAAGTCATACAAAAAATGAAGATCTCTGGTAAAGGTAAATATATAGATAAACGAAATAGCTAGTATTACTAAAGTTTTGGTTTCTAACTTTTATTTTTGTGTCCTATAAGATTTTAAAGATCTTAATAGTCCACTTTCAATAATGGGTAGAATAGCTAGACAGAAGATCAATGAAGAAATAGTGGACTTGAACATTATAAACTAACTAAACCTGACACTTACACTGCACACTTCATTCAACAACAGCAGAAAACACATTCCTGTTAAGTGCACATGCAACATTCTCTAAGATAGATCATATATTAGGCCATAAAACCATTCTCAATTAATTTTAAAAGACTGAAATCATAAAACATACCTTCACTGACCACAATGGAATGAGGCCAGAAATAAAAAACAGAAGAAAAACTGGAAAATCCACAAGTACATGGAAATTAAACAACACACAAAAAATCAATAGGTCAAAAAAGAAATGACTAGAGAAATCAGAAAATATCTTGAGATGAATGAAAATGGAAAGGTCTGGACATCTACATACAAAACAATGAATATAGACACAGACCTTACACCCTTCACAAAATATTAACTCAAAACAGATCACAGACCTAAATGTATAACACAAAACTATAAAACTCCAAGAAGATAGGATAGGAGAAAACCTAGATGGCCTTGGGTATGGCAATGACTTTTTAAATATAACACCAAAGACACAATCTATGAAAAAAATAATTGATAAGCTGGACTTCATTAAAATTGAAAATGGTTCTGCAAAATACATTATCAAGAGAATGAGGAGACAAGACACAGACTGAGATCAAACATTTGCAAAAGACACACCTAGTAAAGGATTGATATCCAAAATAAAGAAAGCACTCTTAAAACTCCACAATAAGAAAAGAACCTGATATGAAAATGGGCCAAAGACCTTAACAGACACCTCATCAAAGAAGGTATAGAGATGGCAAATAGTATTTGAAAAGATGCTCCACACCATATGTCATCAAGGACATGCAAATTGCAAAAACAATGAAATTCCACTATATACCTTTTAGAATAGCTAAAACCTGGGACATGGACAACACCAAATGCTGGTGAGGATGTAGTGCACAGGAACTCATTCAATGCTGGTGGAATGCAAGATGGTACAGACACTTTGGAAGACTGTCTGACAGTTTCTTATAAAACTAAGAATATTCTTACCACATGATCCAGTAATTGTGCTTCCTGGTATTTACCCAAAGGAGCTGAAAGTGTATGCCCACACAAAAACCTACACATTAATGTTTATAGAAACTTTATTCATAATTTCCAACATCTGGAAGCAACCAAGATGTCTTTCAGTAGGTAAATGAATAAATAAACTGTGGCACATCCAGACAACAAAATACTATTCCGTGAAATTCAGTGATTTTTTTAAAAATTAGTTATCAAGCCATGAAATGACCTGGAGCAATCTTAAACACATATTGCAAAGTGAAATAAGTCAATCTGAAAAGGCTACATACTGTATGATTCCAACTATATGACCTTCTGGAAAAGGCAAAACTGTGAAGACAGTAAAAAGTTCAGTGGTTATCAAAGGTTTTGAGGAGTACTGAGTGGTGGAGAGATAAATATGTGAAGCACAAAGTAGTTTTAGGGCCAACATGAAAAAGATGGCTATGCATATGCTCTTATACATTTGTGCAAATCCATACAACATACAACACAAAGAGTGAACTGTGATGTAAACTATGGACATTGGGTGATTATGATGTATCAGTGTAGATTCACCATTTGTAACAAATATACCACTCTGGTGGGAAGTGTTGATAATGGGTAGAGCTATACATGTGTGGAGTATAACGGAAATCTCTGTACCTTCCTTTCAACTTTGCTGTGAACCTAAAACAGCTCTAAAAATATTAGAGTAATAACTTAAGGAAAATGAAAAGGCAATATACCCAAATATGGTATGCAGTTAAAGCAATGCTCAGGGGAAAATTTATAGCTATAAACGCCTACATTAAAAAAAAAATAGAGGTATCAAATTAACAACTTAACATTACACCTTTAGAAATTAAAAAAAAAAAAAAAACACAGAACATAATAAATCTTAGAGCAGAGATAAACACAACAAAGAACCGAAAAACAATAGAAAAGGAAACCATCACCAAAATCAAAAGACAAACCACGGAATGGGAGAACATACTTGTCAATGATACATGTGCTAAGGGTTTAATATCCAAAATTTATAAAATACTTGTAAGACTCAAAACCAAAAAAACAAACAATCCAATTAAACAATTAGCACAATAGCCCAGCCGGTGTGGCTCAGTGGTTGAGCATACACCAATGTACCAAGAGGTTGCTGGTTCGATTCCTGGTCAGGGCACATGCCCAGGTTGTGGGCCCAATTCCCAGTGGGGGGCATGCAAGAGACAGCCAATTGATATTCTCACTCATTGATGTTTCTATCTCTCTCTCCCTCTCCCTTCCTCTCTCTCTCTAAAAAATCAATAAAGAAAAAAAATTTTTAATGGGCAAAATACCTGAATAGACATTTCTCAAAAGAGGACATGCAGATGGCCAATAGACATATGAAAAGATGCTCAATACCACTAATCATCAGAGAAATGCAAATTCAAACCACAATGAGATATCACCTCACACCTGTCAGAATGGCTATCATCAATCAATCAACAAACCACAAGTGCTGGTGAGGATGTGGAGAAAAAGGAACCCTTGTGCATTTTTGGTGGGAATGCAAATTGGAGCAGCCACTGTGGAAAGCAGTATGGAGTTTCCTCAAAAAATTAAAATTGGAGCTGCCTTATGATCCAGTGATTCCTCTTCTGGTAATTTACCCAAAGAAACCTAAAACACCAATTCAAAGAATAAATGCACCCCTATGTTCATTGCAGTGTTATTTACAATAGCCAAGATTTGGAAGTAGCCCAAGTGCCCATCATCAGGTGAATGGATAAAAAGCTGTAGTATATTAACACAATGGAACTACTTTGCCATAAAAAGGAAGAAAATTTTACCCTTTGTGACAGCATGGATGGACCTGGAGAATATTATGCTAAGTGAAATAAGCCAGTCAGAGAAAAACAAATACCATATGATTTCACTCATATGTGGAATGTAATGAATAAACTGAACTACCAAGCAAAATAAAGATAGAGTCATAGACAGAGAGAAGGCAGACAGCTCTGGGGGAGGGAGATTGGGGGTGGGGTGGAGGGATTGGGCAAAAACAAAAAAATAGAGAACTCATGGACATGGACAACAGTGTGGTGATTGCAGGGGAGGAGGGGGATCAGTGGAGGGGGAAGAGGGCATAAAGGGGATAAATGGTGATGGAAAAAAGAAAATTCAAAGTAAAAAAAAAAACAGTAGAGAAAATCAACAAAACAAAATGGTTCTTTAAAAAGATTAAGATATTGATAAACTTTTAACTTGGCTGACTAAAAAAAGAGATGATACAAATAACTAAAATAAGAAATGGAAGTAAGGACATTATTACTGATATTATATAAATTAACAGGATTATAAAAGTATTATAAACAATTATATATCAACAAATTAAATAAACCAGATGAAGTGGACAGATTCATAGAAACACACAAACTACCAATACAGATTCAATAAGAACTAGAAAATATTAAAGGATTTATAACAAGAAATGAGATTGAAGCAGCAATCAAAAATCCCCCAACAAAGAAAAACCCAGGACCAGCTGGCTTCACTGGTGAATCTATCAAATATATAAAGAAGAATTACCACTAATCCTACTCAAGCTCTCCCAAAATATAGAAGGGGAAAGAACACTTCTTAATACATTCTAAGGCCAACATTACCTGGATACCAAAGTCAAACAAAGATACCACAAGGAAATAAAACTACAGACCAATACCCCTTATAAATGATACAAAAATCCTAAATAAAATACTAGCAAACCAAATCCAACAGCACCTTAAAATAATTATGCACCATGAACAAGTGATATTTTTCCAAGGAATGCAAGGGAGTTTCACCATAAGAAAATCAATCAGTGTAATATACCATACTAATAGAATGAAGGAAAAAAACACATGACTGTTTCACTAAAGATAGAAAAATCATTTGATGAAATTCCAGACCCTTTCATGATTTAAAAGAAAAAAAAATAGCCAACTACAAATGGAAGGGAACTTCCTCAATGTGATAAAGGGCATGTACCCAAAACTCAGAGCTGACATCATATTCAAGAGTGAAAGACTAAAATCTTTCCCCTAAAATCAGGAACAAGATAAGGATGCTCACTTTCACCACTGTTATTCAACATTGCCTTGGAAGTCCTATCCAGAGGGTTGGGCAAAAATGAGTATCCAAATAGAAAAGGAACTTGCAAAGGTATTGCTATTTGCAGATGACAAGATTCTATTAATTAATTTATTTTTGCTACAGATGTTTCTCCTTTTTCCCCCATTGACACCCTCCTCTTAACCCCCCCCCCACAGCATTGTTGTCTATGTCCATTGTTTATGCACATATGCATATACATTCTTTGGATTATCTTGTCTCTCCCCCAGGGCCCCTCCCTTGAGGTTTGTCATTCTGAAACCCTACTTCTATGTCTCTGGGTCTATTTTGTTCATCAGCTTATTTTGTTCATTATATTCCACAAATAAATGAGATCATGTGATATTTGTCTTTCTCTGATTGGCTTAGCATAATACTCTCCAGGTCCTTCCATGTCATCTCAAAGGATAAGAGATCCTTCTTTCTTACAGCTGCATAGTATTCCATTGTGTATATGTACCATGGCTTTTTTTATCCACTCATCTATTGATGGACACTTGGACTGTTTCCAGATCTTAGCAATTGTAAATAGTGCTCCTATGAACGTAGGGGTACACATATTCTTTCTGATTGGTGTTTCAGGCTTCTTAAGATATATTCCTAGAAGTGGGATCACTAGGTCAAATGACAGTTCAATTTTTAACTTTTTGAGGTAACACCATACAAAGTGTTTTCTATAGTGGCTGCACCAGTCTGCATTCCCACCAGCAGTGTACTAGAGTCCCCTTTTCTCCACACCCTCACTAGCACTTGTTGTTTGATGATTTGTTGATGGCAGCCATTCTGACAGGTGTGAGGTGATACCTCATAGTCGTTTTAATGTGCATCTCTCTGATGATTAGTGACTTTGAGCATTTTTTCATATGTCTCTTGACCATTTGTATGTCCTGTTTAGAGAGGTGTCTGTTCAGGTCCTCTGCCCATTTTAATTGGATTCTTTGTCTTTCTTTTGTTGAGCTGTATGAGTACTCCATATATTTTGGAAATTAACCCCTTATCTGATGTATCATTGGCAATTATGCTCTCCCATATAATGGGTTCCCTTTCCATTTTGATGGTTGTTTCTTTCACTGTGCAGAAGCTTTTTGGTTTGGTGTAGTCCCATGTATTAATTTTTTCCTTTGTTTCTCTTGCCTTAGGCATTGTATCAGTGAAAATTCTGCTGTGTGTGATGTCTGAAATTTTGTTGCCTATATTTTCTTCTAGGATTCTTATGGATTCACAAGTCACATTTAAGTCTTTTATCCATTTTAAGTTTATTCTTGTGTATGGTGTAAATTGGTGGTCTAGTTTCATTTTTTTGCATGTAACTGTCCAATTTTCCCAACACCGTGTATTAAAGAGGCTGTCTTTACTCCATTGTATGCTCTTGCCACCTTTGTCAAATATTAATTAAGCATAACGTCTTGGGTCAATTTCCGGGTTCTCTGTTCTGTTCCATGGATCTATATGCCTGTTCTTGTGCCAATACCAGGCTGTTTTGATTACAATGGCTTTGTACTATAACCTGATATCTCGTATTGTGATCCCTCCTACTCTGTTCTTTTTCAAGGTTGCTGTGGCTACTCAGGGTGTTTTTTGGTTCCATATAAACTTTTGGAGTATTTGTTCTAGTTCTGTGAAATATGTCATTGGTATTTTAATGGGGATTGCATTGAATCTATAGATTGCTTTGGGTAGTATGGGCATTTTAATGATGTTAATTCTTCCAATCCATTTGCATTTGTCTGGCCTTGCCTGGTGGCGTTAAATTCCTGAGGGAGGGACCGTTGCTTCTCCCCAGGGCTCTGGAAGGGGCTCTTTGAGTAATATGGCTACTGTCCTATTAGGGAGTGATTCAGCATAAAACTCCTGGTGTCCTCCTTCCCAGCTCTCTTCTGAGCCATGAACCCCCGACTTTCTTCACACAGTTCCAGTGCAGTCTGCCCTCCCTCTGTGGGAGCCCGAGGTGAGTGGTTGTAGCTGACTTAGTGCTCTGGCCCTTCAGGGAACTGCCGTTTTTCTCCTGCATCTCTCCTTGCTGGACAAAGCCTCAGCTCTGGTGATCTCAGCCAGGTGTTATGCAGGTGTCTTTCCCTGTTCTACCACTCTGTGCTGTGGAGCTGGCTTGGGGTTTTAACCCCTGACTTCTCAGAGGGAACTGTTTACAGCTAAAACAGCCTTCAGCTGCTGTCCATGGGTTCCCAGCCCACCCTCTCCTGCCTCTGCAGTTCCTACCAGGCTCGATTTGATGTCCTCTTTTTGTCCCTGGTTATAAGGGTTCTGTCCAGCCGCTTTTCAGTTGGTTTTTCCCAGTGATTTGTCTTTATTTTAGTTGTAATTCCAGTTTGGTCCTGGGAGATGGTCTGTGTAGCTTCCATTCACTCCACCACCATTTTTTTCCCCAAAAAACCAGATGGCAAGATTCTATATACAGGTAATTGCAAAGAACGCACACAGGCACACACACACACACACACACACACACACACACGCACACGCACACGCAAATAAATTAGGGCTAATAAACAACAGTGAATTTGCAAAAATCTGTTGTGTTTCTATATAACAACAGTGAACAATCTAAAAAGAAAATTAAGCAAATAATTTATTTATAATAGCATCCAAAGAAATACAATACCTAGGAATAAATTTAATCAAGGAGATGAAAGACTTGTACACTGAAAACTATAAAACATTGCTAAAAGAAATTAAAGATCTGAATAAATGGAAATACATCCGGATTTCATGGAATGGAAGACAATATTATGGTGACAATACTTTCTAAAGTTAACTACAGAGTTAATGTAATCTCTATCAAAATTTTAAAGACTATTTTTGCAGAAATGGAAAAGCTGATCCTCAAATTTATGTGTCATTACAAGGGGACCCAAATAATTAAAGCACTATTGAAAAACAAAATTGGAGGGTTTACACCTCCCTATTTCAAACTTACTAAAAAGCTGAAAAAAATCAAAACTGTGATACTGGCATAAGAAAAGACATGTAGACTAATAGAATAGAATTGAGAGTTCAGAAGTAAACACAAACATATATGGCTAAATGATTTCTGACTAGAGTGCCCAGATCATTCAAAGAGGAAAGTGTAGGATCTTCAACAATGATGCTGAAACAACAGGATAGTCACATGAAGTTGGACCCCTACCTCATTCCATATACAAAAATTAACTCAAAATGAATCCATGGACTTTCTAAGAGCTGAAATTATTAAACTTGTAGAAGAAAATTTTATGACTTCCATTTTGGCAATGGATTCTTAGATTCAATACCAAAAGCACAAGCAACAACAATAAAAATAAAAAAAGGAGAGAGAGAGAAATTTGACTTCATAAAAATTAAAAACTTTTGTGCATCAAAGGACATTATCAAGCAAGTGAGCCTTGGCCCTTGTGACTCAGTTGATTGGAGCATTGTCCTGTGCACTGAAAGGTTACGGGTTGGATTCCAGGTCAGGGTATATGCCTAGGTTATGGGTTTGATCCTCGGTGGGGGGCACATGGGAGGCAGATATTTGATGTTCCTCTCTCTCTCTCTCTCTCTCTCTCTCTCTCGCTCTCCTCCTTCCCCTCTTTCTAAAAAATCAGTAAAAAGACATATCCTTGGGTGAGGATTTTTTTTAAAAAAGAAATGAAAAGACAACTTTTATGTAAAGAACTCTTGCAACTCAAAATAACTAATAATTTTCAAATAGGGAGAAAACTTAAATAATAATTTCTCCAAATAGGCCAACAAGCACCTGAAAATATCTTCAACATTATTGGACATCAAGAAAATGCAAATCAAAACCACAATGAAATATCACTTCAGACTCATTAGGATAGCTTTTTTTTTTTTTTTACTATTACAGAAACAAAAATAAAAAGTGTTGGTAAAAACATGAAGAATTTGTAACACTTTTATGTTGCTGGCCAAATGTAAAGCAGAGCAGCCACTGTTAAATACAATTTGGAAGTTATTCAAAAATTTAAACATAGAAATACCATATGAGCAAACAATTCTACTCTATAGATATATATCCAAGAGAAATGAAAATATCAAGTGCACATAGAAAGTTGTATGTGAATGTTCATAGCAGCATTATTCATAGTAGCCAAAAAGAAGGGAATATACCTTCAGAGTTCATTCTCTTTTCTATTCTGTTTCCTCTCCATTCATTACTGTGTCCATTTTTCTCTCCATTGGGGTTGGGGGTGGGGTGGAACTATCTAGTTTGTCTTTAATATTACGGCTTCAGTCTTCCGCACCAATTTTGTTATTTTCTCTCGGTGAGGATTTAAATTCTGCAATCGTATGCTTCGTTTCTTTGCAGTCCTCATTACCATCATTTCAGGTTATTTTTTCCTCAATGTTTTGTTCCCATTTCACGGAAGCCAAGACTTGGTGCATCCTTCAAAGTATTTCAAGAAGTTTCTCAATGCTATTTTCCATCACTTGTTATGCAATTTTTCTAATATGTTCCATGTTGGGATTTTTCTGCTTTCTAGGCTTAAAATGAGCAGAGATGCATCCACACTTGGTGTTACCCTGTAGGTGTGGTTTGTAGTTCCCTTCACCCCACTTGCTGACCACTTTGGTTTTGGTAAAAATCCCTCCCCAGATATATATCTAGAAGGCAGAAGCGTGCACACAGGGGTCTCGAGCTCCGGTGTATAGCAGATGCTCATCTAGTACAGTTCCAGTGCATGAATGTCCTTCAGTCCCTGGCTCATGGAGACTCTAAAGTGAAGGAGTCCCCCTGAATTAAACTCCAGCAAACAATACTGCTAAGGTTCTTTCTACCTGCAGAACTTTAGTCACTGAGACTATGTCTTCCATGTAATAATATCTACACGTAATATCCTTATTTTCCTCCTTCTCTGCAGTTTTGCTGAAGTTTTATTCTCTCAGGAGACGTGGAAAGGAGAACTGTTGGATGGGTGGGGAGGGAAAGCACATCTGAGCATCTCAAAGAGCAGGAAAATGGGAGGAGAAACAGGGCTGGCATTGAACTGGTTGACTCCCGTTCGCATAGTGCACGGCAGCCTCCACTCTGATGGCTGGTGCCCGTGTGATCATGGTCATTGAGTATTTTGAATACCACCTCTGAGTAGAGGCACATTTACAGGAGATCAAGCTTGCCTTATTTCACTGTCAACGCATATGCTGGCCCCCACTTCTGGTTCTCATTTTAGTTTTGTAGGTCTTGTCGTGTTTGTGGCACTTCCAGTCTCTGGCAGTACACTGGCCACCATGGAAGTTGTTGGTGTGGTTTGTTCCTGCCCCAAATACTCATTAAGAAACTACTATGTGCTAAGCATTTTTTAGGCCCTGGGGCTACAACACTAAGTCACAAATGCATGACTGCTCCCACTGGTTTCCATCTTTTCCCATGTCTTCATAGTTGCAATCTGAGAAACTCTCTAGAACAACTATATAGAAATCATTTTAAACTGGAAAATAATAATGTCTTTTTAATGAGAATCATGAGCAAATCAGTGTGGGAAATAGAAAAAAAAAACATCTGGAAATCAGACAGCTTAAGTTCTTGTCCTTGATTTTGCCCTGATATCTGAGGACCTTGTGTGAGTCACTTAACCCCTCGAGGTCTGTTTTCTAAGTGTAAATGAATGTGTTGGACCAGATTCTCTCCAATTCCAGCCATAAAATTTTATGTTCCCAAGATAAATGTTCTTCCCATTAAAGTGGGTGTCTCGGAAGCCATTTTTTATCAGTGGATCTCAAACCTTATGTTTATCAATACAGTAGTCGGATTCTCCTGACCCTCTTTATACCATTCCTAATAAGAAATGTACCAGCCATATGTGAAACACATGGAGTCTGTCCAAAGGCCATGCAAGATACATAAATTTCACAAGCGAAAGATGCAAAACACATGTTGACACATCTCAAATCCACATGTACATTTTGGTTACGGTTTAATGGTTCTTAATTTTTGAGAGTTATTCAGAAATCTGTTTAAGGGACTCCAATAGAAATGACTTTTAGACATGGGGACCAAGAGGTCCTTGTGTAAAAACAAGTCAAGTTGCCTAAATTTCTGTGAGGCTCTCAGAAGTGGAAGTCTTCTGAAGTTGGTCATAGAAGTAGGCATATCACACCTTGCATCTTGATAAAATCATAATCAAACAAAAGACTAAGTGAATATCAAACTAGTTGTCTCACATTAGGGGACCACAGTCTCACCTGTAAACTCACAATGGAAAGACCCAGCTGGTCCAGCTGCTTTGGCCATCAGCTGCAACGTGGGGCCCTCCTCCAGAGTTCTGCATGTGTGGGCCACACGAGTGTAAGTGCATGCCCTTCCTGTTGCCTGCTGAATGTCTACTCATTCCTAAGGACCCCACTCAAACATCACCTCCTCTGTGAAGCCTTCCCTAATCTCTCCAAACAAATGGGCTATTCCTCCATTCATGTCCCTTACTCTTTCTCTCTCTCTCTCCACCTGTTATTGCACTGGTCATGTTAAACAGTATTTGTTTCCTCTGTTGAGTAATTATCAAGTCATAAACGCACTTTTGTGATCTTTGGAATTCCTAGTACCTCGCAATATGCCTGGCATATTTGTTAATGAATCTGTAAATTAATGCATGAAGGTTTGTTGACACTGATAGTCTAAGGTACAGTTGAATATTTAACCTTGAAGGTTCAACAGGCGCCCAAAATCAGCACACTGTTTCAGAACAGAGACCACAGCTCCGAATTTTCTGTCATGGAAGAATCCAAACTCTATCTGAAAAAAAGAGTATGCTATGTCAAGAGAAGCATAGTGAACACAGTGAGTACCTGCTACAGTGCCCACACCATCCTGCACACAGAGGGTTTACCAGGAGAGGAAAACACCGTGTGGGGAGGACGCCCTTAAAATGTGTGCTTACTGTGAGAACGAGGAAGACAATACAGGCACAGGATACAGAGGATGAGGCATACCCGAGAAGCAACGAAGTCAAGAAGCCAGTAATGCTTCGAGAGTCACCGATGTCCCAGGCATCTTCTAGACCTGCTCTGCTCAATACAGTGGCCACTGGCCATAACAGGCGAGTGAGCCAGACCAAAGTAGGGTGTGCTGTACATGGAAAATACACACCACACTGCAGAGACTTAATTCAGAAAACAAAAGGATGGCAAAATGTCTCCCTCAATTATCTTTACATTGACTACATGTTAAAATGTTGAAATGATGGTATTTTGGATATACTAGGTAAAATAAAATATATTATTTAAATTAAATTCACTTATTTCTTTTAACATTTTACAATATGGCTACTAAAAATTTTTAAACTACACGTATGACTCACATTTGTGGTTCACATCACATTTCTATTGGACGGTGCCTTTCTAAACCATTCTTTCCCCTCCGTCCAGCCATCATCTCACCTGTTTAGAGTTATCTTTGGTCTTGGGGTGCTAACCAGGAAGAGCTTAGAGTGCCAACTGTTTCTAAGACCAAGAAGTGTATGCCCGCGTGGGAAACTGACATATGTTCATATTTGCAAGAGCTCTTGTCCAGTAACCAACTCAGTGGACTTAATGTCAACCACCATTCTGGCATGTGTGGCTTCCTTCAGTTCTGGCTGAATTTCCCTTTCAAAACAGGAAGAAATTACAAGGAGGGATTGATATTTTCCATACTTACACACTGATAACAGCAAGTGGCCCAGGTAAAGGGCAATAAACGCAAATGTCTCCAAAGCCAGGCAGGTAACATAAACAAGCGAAGGAAACCAAGTGTATTCTTTCAATACAGTCATGCTTTGCCTGCAGATTAAACACATAGGAATAGTCTTCACTTCCCCAAAGAAATATGTCTTTCTGTTCTGATTTTGTTTTTGTTTTTGAAACGTATGCTATTTTTCGCCAATATTTATTTCATTTTTCTGCTTTTGTTATAAAAGCTCTTTTGCTGTAAAGAATATTTACTCAACTGTTAACTCAATTTAAGAATAGATAATAATAGTAATGGATAAAATACTTAGACATCTCTCATAACAATATTTTTGCAGATATATCTCCTCAGGCAAGGGAAACTAAAAAGCTTTTGCACAGCTAAAGAAACGATCAACAAAATGAAAAGACAACCCACTGAACATGTTTGAGAATGATATAGCTAATAATAGGTTAATCTCCAAAATATATAAAGAACTTATACAAGTCAACACCAGGAAGACAAACAAGCCAATTTAAAAAATGGGCAAAGGGCCCTAGCTGGTTTGGCTCAGCAGTTAGAGCGTCGGCCTGTGGTCCAGAGAGACCCGGGTTCGGTTCCCGCTAAGGGCATGTACTTCGGTTGCAGTTTGTCCCCGGCCCTGGTTGGTCGTGCGGGTGGCAGCCACTCGATGTGTCCCTTTCACGTCGATGTTTCTCTCTCTCTCTCTTTCTCTCTCTCTCTCCCACTCTATCTGGACAAAAAAAAAAAAAATGGGCAAAGGACCTGAATAGACACTTCTCCAAAGAGGACATACAGATGGCCAATAGACATATGAAAAGATGCTCAACATCACTAATCATCAGAGAAATGCAAATTCAGACCACAATGAGATATCACCTCACACCTGTCAGAATGGCTATCATCAATAAATCAACAAACCACAAGTGCTGGTGAGGATGTGGAGAAAGGGAACCCTCCTGCACTGCTGGTGGGAATGCAGGCTGGTGCAGTCACTCTGGAAAACAGCGTGGAGTTTCCTCAAAAAATTAAAAATGAAACTGCCTTTTGATCCAGCAATCCCACTTCTGGGATATATCTGAAGAAACCTGAAATACTAAATCAAAAGAATATATGCACCCCTATGTCCATAGCAGCACTATTTACAATAGCCAAGATCTGGAAACAGCCTAAGTGCCCATCAGTAGACGAGTGGATAAAAAATCTATGGTACATTTACACAATGGAGTAGTTCTGGCCAAAAAAATAAAGAAGGAAATCTTACCTTTTGGGACAGCATGGATGAACCTGGAGAGCATTATGCTAAGTGAAATAAGCCAGTCAGAGAAAGACAAATACCATATGATCTCACTTCTATGTGGAATCTAGTGAACAAAATAAACCGACGAACAAAACAGAACCAGAGGCATGGATACATGGAACAGACCGACAGCTGTCAGAGGGGAGGGGGTCTGGGTGACTGGATGAAAGAAGGTGAAGGGAATTAAGGAAAAAAGTGTATATATATTACATAGACACAGACAACAGTGTGGTGATAACCAGAGGGAAAGGGGATGGTGGTCAGAGGTTAGGTGGAAGGGCAAAGGCGGGAAATGGGGACCAAAAGACACTTTCCTTGGGGTGATGGGTGCATGATGCAGTGTGCAGATGTTTTTTTTACTGAATTTTATACTTGAAACCTGTACCTCAATTAATTCAACTTGAAAAAAGTGAAAACATAATGTTAGATTTCAGCTGACATCTTATGTTGGGGCTCAGTAGGGAGTTGTGGCACTGTGGAGGAGTGGGAAATATGCCCCTCCCCCCACTGAGCAGCCCTAACTCAGTGCCTGCCAGTAGGTGCCAAGCGGTGACATTGGCTCCCTGTGGCCACATCTGATTTTTCAAAGGATGCTGGAAATCTAAACAGTTCTATGAAATCTCCTAATTTTCAAGTATTGTCAACTAATTCAAATGTTTTAAAAATACAGTGTAGTGTAAGCCAGAATTCTGTGATCCCAACAAAATTAATATCTATAGACCAGATTTGGCTCATAGGCCAAACGTTTTCGATCATTGGTCTGGGTTAGACAGTATCTGCTTTGAAGAGAGAAACAGAGAGAGAGAGAAGGAAATTAATATTTTTTGAACACTTACTATAGACCTGAAATGTCCTCTCCTTTCCCTCAGCTTAATCATCCCAACAGCTTATGAAATGTATTAGCCTCATTTTCACAACTGCAGAAACAGTTTCAATTGAGTTAAGTGATTTTTCCTAGATAACTTAACTAGAAGCTTCTAAAATGGGGGACGCTGTCTACTTATTTTGTCGTTGTTCTAATGTGAACCTTTTATTTTGACCAAACAAACTACAAATTTTACATTCTAAACTCTACTTATTGTGTCCTAAACCTGTCTTCATTCCAGTCCTTTCTTCTCACTCCCAGCTAGGAAGATCTCACCCAGCTTTGTGTGGGCCTCTCGTCATGCAAGTGTCGTCATGTGCCTCCTAGGATCTGCAGGACGTTCGCTCCTGTGACCTGTTCTTGGCAATCAGAAAGTGATCATGTCTTTGTCATCTCTCCCCACGTAGGCAGGAACTCAGACCCATGATTCTGGACCCTCAGTATGAAACACAAGGACCTACACTTCACACAGACTCCGTACATGTATCTTTGGTTGCAATACAATATATCTCTTGGCTTGCCCACCTCCTGCCCCTCTTCATGTGTGGTCCTTTCAAACCCGTCACCCCTTTCACTTGGATCATTCACAATGACTATTACAGAACTGGTGAAAGAATCATTTTAAAAGAGACCCAGAGTGTGGGAAAAGGTGCTGGAAGTAGAGAAAGGTAGGGACCAGCCCTTAAAAACCTTCACTTATCAAACAGGAACCCAAGGCAGAGTAACCCAATGTTTCTCAAGACCGAGTTGCAGTGCTGGAAGGAGAAGCCAGCCTGGCAGACAGACTGGGGAAGAGGAGGAGAAGCCCAAAAGCCTTGCAGGACTCAGGCCCTCTTTGCCCAATGTCTTCGACTTTCCCTAACATTCCTGGAGTGTCCTCACTCCCTCTCTCCAACACAATGACTTATCTTTGGCAAGATGTGGTAGTCTCCATTCAGGCAAAACAGCTTCAGGCTGGGATAAGCTCCTCCTCTCCCCCAGACTGGGTTTCCAGCTACCCACACTCTCCTAGGGGGGCCGCTAACAGCCACCAGGGGTTCCCACGAGGGCAGGGAACATACCAATAACCAGCATCTCACATGTCCCTGAAGCATCTTCGTAGTCACAAAGCACTTCGGGGTCCCTTATTCTGTTTGACATTGACAACAGCGCTGTAATTAGGAAGCAGATGTTGGCACGCCCTCTTTGCAGGGAGAACCTGACCGCGGAGGTTCAGTGACTTGCCTCAGTCATCAGGCAGCTCCCACTCGAGCACGGTCCTGAACCAATAAGTGGCGTCCTCTTGGTTTGTTTCTTCTTCCACAGTGGATCTTACTCTTCTGATTTGAAAACCTCTTCATAGTATAAAATTGGAAAAATATTAAGTCTAATCTTACAACTCAAGATAACTATGATTACCATGTTGATGTATTTTCTTCCCTTCTTTTTATTCTGTGTATATTTTTAACTGATTCAAAAGCATACTACTTACATGTAGTTTATGTTTACACTTAACATTATGTTAGAAGTTCTTATGTCATTAAGTATTTATTGAAAACACAATTTTTAATAATTGCAAATATTCTATCCAACATAAGAGCCTTCCTCTATTTGCACATCATTTTGAAATTAAAAATGATACTGTGATAAACATACCTGAATTTTGGTCCACATTTCTGAATAAGTTAAACAGTGAGAATTTTCTTTGGAATATCCAGTGAACCACGCAGTCAATCCACAAGCATTCCAAGGCAGGTGGTTGAGCATCTCAGAAGGGCTGGAGCCTGGAATACAGGGAGCAACAACTACGGGCACTATCTTCTCAAAGGCCAACTCTTTTCGCTTTTGCTGCCAAACTGTTTTCCAAATCTGATCCTTCTCCACTGCCGCTGTCCTCGTTCAGGGGACTCCCCGCCATCACCACCGCTCCCGCTCCTAGCCTGTACCTCCCCTGCCCCAAATCCATCCCCTGCATGGCAGCGTGGGAGAGCTCTGCAAGGCTGGATCTATGCCATTCTGCAAAGAAGGGCCCTCCACTGCATTTCCATTGTCTTTTAGAAAAAAATCCAGAGTCCTGTAAACTTTGACACTATAGAATTGAAATAAAAAAATAAGTCTGGCACACAGCAATCACTCAACAAACGCCCCTTTCACACACACACTCGCATGCCCTTCACTCTCTAGCCTAGTTGGTGCTCACTAACTACGTTTTCATTCCTCCCGTTAGCCTAGACGCGCCCTGACCACAGCATTCCCAGCCTCCTCTCTCCATTCGGCCAGAGCTTCCAGCACAGGCCCCCTCCTTTGGGAGGGGCATTTACGGAGTTCTGGGTGAACTGGTTCTTTATGTTTAAAAGAAGTCAGGACCTACACCTATAATCAAGCCAATCTCCAAGGAAAATCTTGCTCAGGGAATCTTAGGAACTGCTAAGGGTTTCAGACAGAGTCGTCATTAAACTCTATGAAATACACTTAAAACATGGTTTGAAAACCATCTCCCCTTTTTCTCAGTGATGAGCATCTCAGCCCCTCTCCCATCCTTCAGTTGCTTTCTCAGTTTTGGCTGGGTCTACCCTACTTCCTAAGGCTCTGCCAGCAGAGACTGACCAGCTCTGGTTGAAGGCAGTGATCGGTTTTAACAGACTCCTCAAGATAGCCCCATTTCTATTTCTTCTTTATTTTTACTAATTTTGTTTGATTTTTTCATCACCATTTATCCCCTTTACACCCTTTCCACCTCAACCCACCCTCTCCCTCTCCCACCATCTCCACACTGTTGTCCATGTCCATGAGTTCTCTCTCTCTTTTTTTCTTTTTTCTTTTTTCCTCAATCTCTCCACTGGCCCCAACACCCCTACCCGCCACCAGAGCTGTCTGCCTGCTCTCTGTCTGTGAGTCTGTCTCCTGGGTAGTTCATTTGTTCATTAAATTCCACCTATGAGTGAAATCATACTGTACTTGTCTTTCTCTGACTGGCTTATTTCACTTAGTACATTGTGCTCCAGGTCCATCCATGCTGTCCCAACGGGTAAAATTTTCTTTCTTTCTATGGCAGAGTAGTATTCCATTGTGTAAATGCACCACAGCTTTTTTATCCACTCATCTACTAATGAGCACTTGGGCTGCTTCCACATCTCGGCTATTGTAAACAACGCTGCAATGGACATAGAGGTGCATATATTCTTCGAATTCATGTTTTGGGATTCTTAGGATAAATTACCAGAAGAGGAATTTATTTCCAGCACAGGCCCCCTCCTTGGATCATAAGGCAGCTCCAATTTTAATTTTTTGAGGAAACTCCATACTGCTTTCCACAGTGCCTGCTCCAATCTGCACTCCCACCAAAAATGCACAAGGGTTCCCTTTTCTCCACATCCTCACCAGCACTTGTGGTTTGTTGATTGATTGATGATAGCCATTCTGACAGATGTGAGGTGATATCTCATTGTGGTTTGAATTTGCATTTCTCTGATGATTAGTGGTATTGAGCATCTTTTTATATGTATTGGCTATCTGTATGTCCTCTTTTGAAAAAATGTGTATTCAGGTTTTTTGCCCACTTTTTAATTGGATTGTTTGTTTTTTTGTTTTTGAGTTTTACAAGTTCTTTATAAATTTTGGATATTCACCCCTTATCACATGTATCATTGGCAAATTTCTTCTGAAATTAAATAAAAGTGAAAAGACAATGACAAAGAATGCTCTGCAGCAGACAGTGACTTCTTAGAGGGAAACATGTCCTTCCTCTTCTGTCAAATGTGCCACCATCTCAGCAGCAAGAGCTCTGTGGTGTGACCATGATGATAGTCTACTTTCAGTTCACTGTACCTGGCTGGATTCCTACGGCACCGTGTGAGGCAGCTAGGGCAGGCATTATTATGTCTATAAAGCACAAACAGAACCCTGGGGTTTGCAAGGTGTCCCGTGGGGTGGCCACAGCTTGGAGTTAGTAGGAGGCCGAGTCAGGATGCAGACCCATCACTCGACTCAGCCAGTGGACACTTCAGTGTTAGCCTGAGATGTCCTGGTTGTGTGGGACAACTGTCCCTCTTTCCTTGCCTCCAGCTTTGTCCTCTAAATGGTGAAGAATCGTATCTCCCACTGGCCCTCCTGGAAAAGCCATATGGACAACCAGAGCGAACGTCCCATGACCTTGAAGGCAAAGATATTAGTTGTTCAGATTGGCATTGGAAAACTCCCCATCACCCAGGCAGCCCCTGCAGACTGAAAGGTCCCCTGAGACCCTGCTGTGTTGCATTCCCCAGCTCCCTGCTCCGAGGGGTCATCACCTCAGGCTGGGATGTTTTCCAAAATATCCCAATGGACTATTCTAATCTTACCTCCCACCAGTCTTTCCTCTATTCAGTTATCTGCACTTTTTCTGCTTACTGCCTTATTTGAAATCTCAGTGGGCTCCATCCTCTGCATAAGGACCTTAGCTTGGACTAAAGGCTGTCCGCATTGTGCCCCTACCCTGTGGTGCCACCCTCGTCCCCATTCCTTCCACACAAGACTGAGAAAATGGCCTGTCTCCACTCTGAACACTCACTCACATGCTGTTCCTTAAGGCTCTAAGCCGTTCACCAGCCCGGCTCCCTTCCTGGATTTGCAAAACTTCAAACCTTCAAAACCTGCTTCAAATTCTATCTCCCGATTGCTCTGTAGACCGCCGTCCCCATCCTCTGCACTCTGACGAGCTGAGGACCTGGCCTGCTGCCCCCTGACGCCGGCTCTGACCTCACGCTGCCATGGACTCTGAGGCTGCTGTGTCATTTTAGTCTTAATTCTCCGAGTTGCTAACAAATTCCTTGGATCCTAAAACTATGCCTTAAAGACTTCTTTGTAAGCTCCAATCCAAGTGGCTTACTGCCAAGCAGAGTCCTCAGTGGACAAGGGGACCTGGGAGCCAGCGCCACGGCCGCAGGTGTCAAGGCCGAGCGCTGAGCTGGGAGCCAGAAAACCTGGCGGCTGTGACGCCTTGACAGACTCTGTCCTTCCTGAGCTCACGCCACTCATTTATAAAGCAAAGAGATCAGAAAGACACTATTAAATACTTCTTCAAGCCCTGTGAGTCCCTATGTAGATGGGGTGGATGAGAACGTCTCTGCTGGGAGACAGAACTTACATTTCTGGAGGGCCATGCTGTGCCATGGATTAGAGACAAAATCACTGAAGACTGCATTCTCACCAAATGTTGACCACGCATCCTGCAAACCCATTGAGTTTTTAAGCGTCGCAGAGCCCATGGCCATAATGAGATCCACACACTTGTCAGGTGCTGAAGTCATTTGGCCTTTGGCCCCGATCTCACCGGCTCCAGCACAGGGGAGTTGTCCGGGACTTTCACACACGTGTTCCCTCTTACCTAATCTTTCAAGAGGAAACACAGCATCACAAAGTTTAGGGAGAGGCAGGAAGGGAGAAGAAAAGGGGGTGGAGAAATGGAGAACCTGACAAATAGTTTTCCAACAAAAACCAGAAGAGCAAATGCACTTGGTCATTAAACCAAAAACCGATCCGAGTTTGGGGGACTCCTTTTGTGAACATTGGGGTGTAGTGGTTACAACACACACAAACACACAGCCTCCAGTCCCCTCTGAACGTAAAGCCCAGGTTTACAAGGGAAGCATATTTGTCAGGCACCGAACGGTGGTAATTACATTCATGGGGCATGTGCACTGCAGGAAAACCAGAACGCCAGCAGCCCAAGACCTTATAAAGTAGCTGATCATCACCAGCACCATAATTACTCCTGAGCCCAAGGAATGTCCGCCAGGCCTCCTCAGACTTGTCTAATATCAGGCGAGAAAGCACCATAATTATATCTCAAATCTGGGGCCAACCCAAGAAACGTATCCACAGAGGAAACGTCGTCTCAACTCTCAGTGCCCTCTGAGGTGAATCAGGGACTTGGACATGTTGCCTTAGAGAAAGCAGTAAATCTTGAGTGAGCTAATTTTTTTTTTTTAAATAAGGAAAACATTCACAAATGCCAAACAAAGGGAAAAAATGTCCACTTAACTTAGTGAAAAGCTAAATGAAATTCTAAATGAGAGACGTATATGTTATCACCTCAGATGCAAATTAAATAAAATTAGTAAAATTAGATAAGCAGATGGGGAAGGTCCAATCCCATTACTATAGAGTATAAAGCATTTTTTTGGTATTATTATTAATTTGAGAGAGAGAGATTTATTTGTTGTTCCACTTACTTACGCATTCATGGGTGGATTCTTGTACGTGCCCTGACGGGGATCAAACCTGCAACCTTGGCGTATGGGGATGACACTCTAACCAACTGAGCAGCCCGGCCAGGGCAAGTATAGAGCATTTTCATCACAATCATAACAGTTTGCTCAATTGGATGCTATAAATTTTGAAAGTATATTAATTCCATTGCTTTGCTTAATTCCAATAATATCTGAGCAGTAAGTAAAGCAAGAGTTATTAGTCCCTTATTGGACTGTTGATAAACCTGCCATCCTGAGAGGTGAAGTGACTCATCCAAGGTCACACAGCTGCTCACCAGCAGAGCTGGAATGAAAGCCTGAGCGGCTGGGACCCAATCACACATCCATCTCTCTCCTTCCACGTCATCCCCTGGGGCTGGAGGCATGTTGATTTATTTCTCGCTTCTGTAAACTCTTGGCTAGAATAAGCTAATACATTTATATTGGATTTAGATTCAGAACTATTTTTTTAGTGTTGAGCCAAGTAGTCTAAAAGAGTACTTTCACCTAGTTAATCTTGTTTGACTCTCAAAATTCTAAAAACTTCCCATAAAAAGAACTTAAAACTTTTTTCCAGCATCAAGTGAAAGCAGTCTCATGCGTCCCTCAGTGCTGGGCCAGCGAGTCTCACACAGAACTGCAGGAATTAGACCTCTGAAACCACTCCAGCATGCGTCCTGAGTCTGAGCCTCAGACCCACCACCCGTTAATTGTGTGACCTTAGGCAAACAGTATAACCTTTCCAAGCCTCAGTTTCTTAATTCGGAAAATGGAACAATACCTACTCGTGAAGAACATGAGCAATTTCCTGACACATGGTAAGTACCAAGGATGGTTGGTCCTCACCCTTTCTTTGCTCCAGTCTTCTTAAAATTTAGCTCATTAAAATAATGAGTGTGCTTCTAGGCTCACTGTGCTCAAAAGCCACTTGACCGTTGCGTGAGCTGATTTTTTTTTCCAGAGTCTTCATGTGATGCCATCTGAGCACTGACAAATACCTATGAGCAGCACTGCTGCAGGCACTGATCTTAGGGTGGCGAATGGAATGGGCAAAGCCCTCTTCTTAGAGCCTGTGTTCGACAAACTGGGCAGCTCCTTAATTTGGGTCAGTATTTGGCTTACGGAGGGCGGGTGGGATGCTTAGTGAGCAACTCCATAGGTAAAACGCTGAACGGAGACTCACACTGTGAGTTGGCCTTCCTCGATTTCCCCAAGGCAGAGACCAGCTCCCTCAGAGGCATGATCCCTGATGCTCAGAACGGGCTGGGGCATCTGCAGTGGGCTTGGTCGCCACTAAAGTGGTCAGTTGACTCTGCTCCAGAACCCTGGTCACCAGGATCATATGCTTATCCAATCCCATGCTTCGATGTTAGGAAGGACTTGGAGGTGACTTGGTGTACTTGACAATTTGCCTAAAAGTTAGATTTCATCCCTGAAAGCTTGGCTCTGACTTTTTCTAACTGACAGATGCACCTCTAGCACACAGAGGCAGTAACAGCTTACGTCATCACAGGGGCCCAGACCTTTGCCACGTCCTCCCCTTCCTCTCTGCCACGAGAGTGCTTCCAAGTGGCCATTACGATGTAAAACAGAACAAAAGGCAGCCAAGTCTGCCAGTCTCGTGGCCTCCCACATTCCCTTAGAGTTTCTCCAGCCTCGGGTCTCTGGGAACACCCTGCACCCAGCAGGTTGCCAGTAGGGGACGAGGCACAGAGGTATCTGTGTGGTTGCATCGGTAGGTCCACTTTTTGTTCACTTCTATTTCCCTTCTCAGGGGCTCCTCAGAATTGTTCTCTGGGTTTGAAAGGCATCTGCAGGAATGCAGAGAACAGAACGGTGACTCAGAAGATGGTGACCGAGTCATCTGCTTTGCATTGTCGAGAACATTTTTCACATGTTACTGGGTGAAACTAGCAATAAAAGGCGCCAAACGCTAGAAATAGAACAAAAAGATAAAGAAAAAAAAGTATCGTATTTCCTCTAGAGAAATCTGCCTTGATTCAGGACATTGCTATAGGAAAAATCATTTTGCTTTGAACAGCTCTCTTTCTGACTCACTTTTTGGAAAGAAAGTGCTGAACAGATAATCCCCCTCCCCCCAAACAGCTCTGCTGAAATCTGAACGCTGTAAGTCCTCCTTGTTGACTTGTGAAAGAGATCTCTCTATATTCATTTGGGCTCTGTGCACGTCACATGATACCAATACATTCCAAATGCTAAGATACAAGATTACTACTTAACCATAGAACAAACCAACAGGAATTTTAATCAAGACAATATCCAATAATGAATAAAGATGGAATGTTTTTGGAGGGATTCCAGAATACACATTTGGGAATTTTTAATCTTGCTCGTCTTTGAATCTAGCAAAAATATTTTAAATTTTTCTGACCATGCCATTTCAGGCTGAATCCAGAAACCAGCTACTATCTAAGGTATTAAAGTATTTCATCTACACAGACATTGAATTTTCCAAATCTAGGCCAGTAATTGATACCAGATTAAGTGAAATATGAATCAGTAGAAAAGTTCCTTTAAATGGAGCATTTAAGCTGAATTATTTTATGATATGAAAGATGAAAAGAAATCAAGAAAGTAATGATCAGAATGTGACAAGGTTACTGTTTTTAATATTGCTCTATTCCAGGATTCATTTTATTTTAATGTTTGTATTCAGACCAGATTTATTTGTAATATTTTATCAACTTGCTTAATTAAATCACACTCTGTTATTGGTGGCCAAAGTTATCTGAATCAACAGTAAATGTAAATACATAGTTATAATCAGCTATAACTTACCTAAACTGTGAATTTCAGCATTATTCTAATTGTCTCTGACACGGTAAGAAGATAGTAGCCCAGTACAGAGTTAGAAGATTAGAGTCCATGGAGCTATTCTTCCTGTTGTTGGTGGGTATTTTCCACACTCACCCTATCCAAACACTGCCAGCAAATAGAAACAAAGAAGATTTTTCCTCCACAAGGCTGCTTTGAGCATTAGTGCTCAGGTCTCTGCAAAGGACCAAGTGATGGTAGGAAGAAAGATGCTAAAGGTGAAACATAGATTAAATGTGACATGTTACACTACAGGAAAGGTATTTTTATGGAACATGCACGCAGTAGATCAAAGACTTCATTGGGCTTATTTTTGTCTTCACACACCTACTAAACCTGCATTTCTGCTGATGAGTGAAATTCTAGCTCTTTGGCAATCCCGGGACCCTAAATTGATACATCACCCAGCAGCATTAAAATGTTGGTTTTTGTGATTAAAAGTGTGGGTGCACAATTTCACTGGAGGAATGAGAGTTGTAGTCATTTAAAGTAAATCAAGACTAAACAACGAAAATGAGAAAAATGGCCTGTGTAATTGCCCTGCTGGTCGCCTCCATCTCCCATCTGAAGGGAAGATGGAATTGGGGTCTGAGCGGAGGCCTGCTCCAGGGTTGCATGCTGGTCTTTGGGCAGGTTTTCTGACAGGCCCTGGGCGAGCCTCTGATTTGGGTGAGGAGGGAGAGAGGGCTGACAAGGCATTTCTGAAGCCATCTCAGACAGTAACTGCTTAAGGTCTGCTCTTTTGTTTCGTCACTTTATTTGTTTGGTTTCTTTCTTAAATAATTATTTTCAAATCATCTTGAATACTACAGATTTTCGCTGTGTCCTGACCAAGTATTTCAGCTAGATTCTGGTCTGTGCAGTGAAAGTTTAGAGGCTCAATAACTCCAAGCCCTCAACAAACTCATCAGAGAAATGACAGTATTCCCAAAGAATAGGAGAAGCTAATAGAGTTATATATGTTTTAAGAGGTAGATGCGATCATGTGTGCACAATATAAAACAGGAGGTTTCTAATGATTGGAAAAGGAGGGGGAGCTGTTTGGTAGCAGCTTGGTGAACTTTGGCTGAACTCCTGCGTTTGGCAGGCACACTGCGGACAGTCTAGGATGAGGCATTAGGGCTCGCATCTGAGAAGCTGACATCAAGCAGACAGCAAGACATGATATCTTATTTTCCTGAGCCATGCTGACACAAATTGAACTCCCCTTATTATTTTCTTATGCCAGTAAAGTTGCACTTGGAATTTAAGCATTTTGTGCGCAGATGTTGAAGGCCGGGTTGGTTTAATTTAAATAATTTGCAGATAGTTTAGTAGCACTCCAAAGACAGGAGTGCTCCTCATCTGAGTTCAATTTTATGAGCTTTGGATTCTGATCTTCTGCAAGGTAAAACCGACGCGTTAAAAAGCCGAGCGCGGCAGGGCCCGCCGCTGCTGCCCGCTTTGTTCACTGGAGAAAACGCAGAGGCCCCACGAGGTCCCTCATTTGCTCCACCTTTTACCTCTCAGTTCTCTGCCGCAGGGAAACCGCTGCCGTGGGAAGAACTGGGTGGGGGCTGGGAAGCGGGGCGCACGGAGACAGTGCAGTATCGAAACTAAAAATCAGACCTGAAGAAGACTGACTTGTTATAAAAGACTCGTTCCTGTCGCTCTGCCTTCACAATCACTCGGCTTCCCATTCTTCTGGGCCATAGCAATTACACATTTGCACTGTTTATGCGCTCCCCAACCCCACCAGACCTTCCTTTCACCGATGTTTACTTACCCCGCTTTTCTAGAGATTATATGTGGCCTCCCTGGAGCCCAGGCATAGATGCGTGATTGTATTCCCACTTATGTGCGAGTGACTGCCTTCCTTTTCCAGTGGAGGGTTTGTTTGCCCAGCTAGGCCCCACATACTAAACAATATGAGGGAATGCTTCTTGGAAGAAAGTAAGATGTCAGTGTACATTACAACCCCCCTGGGGTAAATGGAGAACAGCCATAAAGGTCTAAAGAAATGTGCTTTATAATGAAATATACCTCATATAATTTATGACCCAATACTCAGAGATGAGTTTTTCTCTTTGGGAGTGTATGTCTGTATGTGAGAGCAGAGAGCATGTGACTGTATGAAATTCTTAATAATGATCTGGGGGGAAAATGTTCTTTCCAGTCTGGGCAATGACCAAAAGCAATTTGCATTGGCCTCTGTGAGTGCCTCTGGAGAATCTGGGGTGCCCCTTCCCTCAGCCCCTCCAGCTGTGGTCAGTGTATCGGGTGTGGTCATGGCCTTGACCTTACATGCAGAGAGCTTTCTCTCCCTGCACAAGGGCAAATCAAAGGTGGAATATGCAGAAAGAGGTGAACGGTGTGTGTGCTGGAGGGGGAGGGCCAGCTCACCGCTCTGTCTGGGGGTTCCTTCCCCAGCCAGCCCTCAGCAGGGATGTGCTGAATTGCCAGAGATAAAAACCCACACTTGGAGTAGAAAGTCTTGGTTTGTTAGTGTCTCTATTTTCCCCTTGTGATGGAAAAGATAAGAGTGACTCCTACCAAATCCTTTTTATTTTAGAAAAAAAAAATACCAACAAAACACTTTCTATTTTCTTTTCTTTCTTTTTTTGTTTTGTTTTGTTTTAGCTCTCATATTGAAAAATCTCACGGGGGTGTTGTTAACTTTTTAAATAGGAATGAAAGCATCTTCCCCACGGCCATGCAGCCTTCCTCTGCTTCTCCAGGACCCCACTTCCCCCAGACCACCATGAGAAGAAGGGACGGGGATCCCCACACTACATCACAAAAGAAAGTCCACAGATTGCCAACACACTTTTACAAGTGTTTTGGTCTATACATTCTCTTTCTGACCACCTTCCAAGCCAGAAAAATTCAAACAAAGCTGCACTACCTGACCAGAGCACCTGACTGGGGGCAACAGACTCCCATACCCGGAGCCATCATGGGGCAGAGCCCAGCTCTCTCTCCCTGCGTCCTGGCCTGAGGTCCAGAAAGGTGAGACTGACAAAAGCATTCTGGGCTCTTCTTTCATTAAGAATTCAGCCCAAGGGATCAGGGGTGTAAGGGTACAGAGACTAAATCAGGGAAGGAGGGGCCACCCATATGGGGCTGTCTTGCCAAGATGAAGGGGTCAGTTGAGACTTTGCTCCATCCAAGGGACTGCAACCTCAGAGGCCGTGCAAACTGCTTTCCATACCATCTCTGAGGGGTGGGGGAGGACAAATGTGCCCACTGAATCCCATCTCCCTTAGGTCAAAGGTTTGCCTCACAGGAAGTAACTGCTCTGTTCTTCTGGGATCAGCACATGGAAGCATGCGCACTAGAGCAAAATCCCAAGATGCCATCAACAGAGGAGCTCCGGGACCAAAGTCAAGAGGTAGGGACCACCTGTCAGAGGTGCTCCCTGTTGGATGTGAGGCACTGTTGGGTTGAGTCCTCACAGAGCTGGAACAAAAGGCAGGTGAGGCCAAGAGGCCCTCAGATGGTGCGTAAGAAATGTCTGATATGCCGTGAGAAATAAATTCTCTTCTTTAACCTTGTCTTCCAGTACACAGATAAATGTAGACAATATAGAGGTAGATGACAGATGGATAGATAGATAGATAGATAGATAGATAGATAGATAGATAGATATTCTACAGAATTAAAAAATATAATGGAATCTTCTCTCTGTTGATCATATATATTCAGTAAGTAACAAATAAATATCAGTTGCATAAAACACAGTTAACTGTCAAATTATTAATTAGATGGCCCAGTGCTAGAAAGGCAAAGCCATGAAGCCACAAACACAATATGCTGTAGAACTGGTTTTGTCTTGCTCTGTTCTTTACCTTTACTGCTATGTTATTTAAAATAACAGCTCTGATAACCAGACTTTGACATCACATAAATCCCCATCACTTGGCAGGTGCTGAAGTTCAAAATCACAGCCATAACTGTTGTCACCAATGTCCCCCAAAGAAAAGTAAATCATCAAACAGCTTTTATCCTAATCAAGGTCGTGAGTTTAATTCCAGCAGAATCTCTCCCAGAGCAGACTGTCTCTAAGCTTAGTCTTCAGCCTCCGGAGTGCCTTCACCTTGACCTTAATAAGAGAAGCTTGGGTTTGGTTTGCTTGACAGGTTAGGGTTCTGTGAGCAATTACGTATGAGACAAAGGCTCGAAAATATTTCTTAACCACAAGACCATCTGATTGCTGTTGCCCCACTCCCTCTAATGAGCGAGGGATTCAGTGAAACAGCAGGAACGGGAAAGCAAGGCAAATGTGTGGTCCCCAAATGATGTGCCAGTGCAGGCATGAATCCTCCAGGAAGATTTCAGTGGGTTCTCGGCTGACAGAGCTGTATGGCTAATTGGAACAGATCCTTAACTACCAGAAGCACTTTCAGGGAGGACCATTATGCCCCCTCCCCAACACCTCCCTTGTGTGCTTCAATCAGTTAGGAACCCAGAGTGTGAGCACTGTGAGGACCTTTGAAAGACACTGGGTGGGCCCGGCCAGTGTGGCTCAGTGGTTGAGCATCGACCCATACACCAAAAGGTTGCCGGTTCAATTCCCGGTCAGGGCACATGCTTAGTTTGTGGGCCCAAACCAAACCCCCGTGGGGGGCATGCAGGAGGCGGCCGATCGATTTTCTCTCTTCCTCTCTCTCTAAAAATCAATAAAGAAAAAGATAAAATAAATAAAAAGAAAGACACTGGGTGGGTTAACTACCTGATATGAGTTAAATTGTATCCCCCAAAAAAGATATGTTGGATTCCTAACCACCCCACCGCCCCCCGGGTCTCAGAATGTGGCCTCATTTGTCTTTATAGGGGTGATAGGTTAAAACGAGGTCATTAGGATGGGCCCTAATTCAGTAAGACTGGCATCCTTATAAAAAGAACACAGAGCTACACACAGAGAGCCATGTGAAAATGAAGACAGAGACCAAGATGATGCAGCTACGAGCCAAGCAATGCCAGGCAAAGTTGCCAGGCATCCCACCAGAAGCCAGGAGAGAGGCGTGGAACAGAGTCTCCCTCACAGCATCAGAGGAAACCAACCTGCTCACGCTTTGATCTCCACGTCGGACTTCTGGCCTCCAGAATAGTGAGAAAATAAATTCCTGTTATTCTAAGCCACCCAGTTTTTGGAACTCTGTGACAGCACCCATAGGGTACTAATACACGACCATGTCCCTACTTCACTGTTAAGGTAAATGGGGAAACCGAGGCCCAGAAATAGGAAGTGACTTGCTAGAGGTCACAGAGCAAGTTAATGGCAGATCAAGCAGAAGCCTTCTATGCCTGCAGAGCGGGTGACCGTGGGGCTGGCCCAGGAGCACTGCTGAGCTCAGCCTGGGCACAGCGTGCCGTGATGTTGGCAGATGAAAGCCCATGTGCGGTCTTTGTTCCTATTTTCCCTTCAAAGGAATGAGAATTCGCCCTCTAATGTCCTCCAGACAGGACCGCACTGGAGCATGGGAGGAGCGGCCTCCCCAGCCCTCTCTCCTCAGCTCTCTGCAGCTCCCTCCCCAAACTGTTGCCCATGCCCCATTCCCCACCCCATGAAGAAATGGCTGAAAAAAGTCAGGCTGTGCTAAAGATGGGTGGGAACACCAAAATAAGGGAAACACAGAGGGCATGTGGGTTGGGAGTGGAGAACAAAGGTGGGCTGTGGGCATCTCCTGGCATGCCCCAAGTGGATGGGGCACTGGACTTGGAAATGCAGTTAGAGTCAGGCACCTGGTTTACAAGCTGGAAACGGCTGGCTGGCCCTCAGCAGTGGTGCCTTAGTTAATACGTAGTGCTTGGTGCCTCGTAAGGGCTTGCTGACCACTCGACAGAAGGCCCCAAAATGAGTTGCAGTGTTTCCCCATCAGGGGAACAGAGGAAAGGAGAGCTAGAGTCCATGCTGTCAGGTAACACCCAACCCAGTGGAATGCCCTCTCTGCAGAGATCACTCAGTGCGTTGGTCTCATGGAGAGAGCATGGCTTCTGCAGACAATCTAACCTTGGTGTGAATCCCAGGCTGAGCATTTCAAAGGCTGGTTGAGCTGCTTTCATGATAGACATAGAAGTGCACCGCCCAGATCCCACTTCACAGAGTTTGTTAGGGGTCACGTCCTTCCTGCGGCAATCACGCCTGATAACGGGTCCAAGTGTGGGTGTCAAGACCTGGCCATTTCAGCCGACATGAAGCAGTCCTGATGGACAAACTCTCCAGTTTGGCTGAGGCTTTACTGGACCAGCCTTGCAATTCAGCTTCTCCCTCTGCAGATCTTGTTGATCACTTCTTTCTTTTACAGGTGTTGATCTCTAAAGAACATCTGCACCCCGAACTCCAGCATTTGCTTTGGAAAACCTGCCCACACGCACCTCGTGGAGACTCATTTGGTCATTTGTGAAGTCAGAGTAGCAGTGGTCTTTCCCAGGGGCACGTTTATGAAGTAGGCTCTCTTTCCTTCCCCTTTCTGAAAGTCCCAGGTTTTGTGGGGGGTGAAGTCTTCACCCTTAGGCTGTTCCCAGCTCCCTGCTGCTTCTTGGATACCAGCAAAGAGGCAGAAAGCACCATGTTGGGGTCGCCACCCTGCTGCCATCACCTCAGCCAGGAGATGAGAAGGTGGGTGGGTTGTTCCAAGAGAGACAGACTCATGTGTGCAAAGAATCCCATTTGGAACTCAATCCACTGAATTTAGCCTGCTAGTTCCTCTTTTTAAAAAGAATCCATTAAATTTGGTTCAACGAAGATGCAATGTCGCAAAGGAAGGAGAAAAAAAAACAAGGCTTGGCCAGAACTTATCTCCGAATTTGACTCAAGCCGCAGGTGCTTCTGTATCAAAAGAGTAGCTGGAGGATTTGGGAGCAAGCCTGGAGAGTCTGCCTTTCCTGGGAAAGCCCCTTTCAAGCTGGATCAGGAATGGGAAGAAGGAGTTGACCAAAGAAAGTGAATCCAGGATAGACATTCCATTGCACAGTAGTTCTCTGGGTGACAGCCAGCCTACTTTAATAAAGGAACCGAAGTTTCCATCTGATAGCTATTAAAGCAAGGGAGTTAAAAGAATTATTGGTCATATTTGAATTCCATGTGTCCTCAGGACCGGTGCAAGAATGAAAAGTGGAATGAGTGTTAGCATCCATGTCCCGGATTCTCGGAGATGGAGCCCAGGCCCCGGGGGCCTAAGAGCCCATCCTCCTGTCCTGCCCAGGGCCGCTCTGAGCAAGGCTACTCTCAGGCTTCAGCTGGGATACGGTTGTCAATAATCCAAAAATGTTTCTTTGGAGAAAATGTGTCCAAACCTCTGCTTGAGAGGCGTGAGAATCGTGTTTTGAAGGAATCCAGCTTTAATAGCCATTCCGCCTAGGAGGGAGCCTTCAGCAGAGGCCAGACAGAGGACGGGTCCTGGAAGTCCTCGGAAGAGGCTAATTCCAGTAGGGGGCACTGGATGAAGAGGGGCTGTGAGCACAGCAGAGTGGGCCAGAGCGGCCAGGCCATGTAGCAGGGAGCTGGAGAGGAGGAGGGAGCCAGCCTTGCCAACAAGAGCAAATTCAGCCAGAAGCCCAGAAGGGCAATCGCGCTGGGAGGAGGCAGAGCTCAGGCATCAGCTCTGGCCTCATCAGGCACACAGGAAAGCAGTTTGGGGATTGGGGAGTGCGGGGGGGGGGGGGGAGGAGGGAGGTGTCGCTGAAAGAGCTTCCTTACGCTGGAGCGGGGACTTGCTCCAGGGGAGGAAAAGCCCGAAGGAATTCAGCCAGGAGACCCCGTCAGCATCAAGAGGATCGTCTCAAAACCGCAGATGCTGAAACAAGCTCCCTCACAAGCATCCAAGACCCTTCAGGGAGACTGGTCTGTAAGGAGAGATGCAAGAAATGGGGAAATAGATTGGGAATGAATGGGGGAGAGAAAGTCAGCGTTCTATAAATAACCAAGGAAACCACAAAGTAAGTTTTTAAACAGAGGTATGTGGTGGTTTCCTCGTGTCCCCCAAGAAATGCAAACTTTACGATCGCCCAGCAGCTCCTGTGCCCAGAGGACTGGAGTGCGGCAGTCGGGAAGGAAACCAGCATTTCCGGGGGAACCTTCCCCAGAGCCGGCGCCCAGCAGGGAATCTCACAGCCACCTCTCACATGGGATCATCACCCCAAAGTGCCAGTTAGGAAGCTGGCGTTTTACAAGACGAAGTGGCTTGCCCAGCTCCCCACAGCTGAAAGGAGGCAGAGCAGAACGGAACCCAGTCCTGCCCACTGTTATCAATGTAGGGTGTTCCTCGCCCGGCCCTTGCTCTCCTGTGGGCTCTCCAGTGCAGAGGGGCAGCTGCATGGGAAGGGGTGCCTAGACCAGAAGACAGTTGTTCCCCACAACAAAAGAGCCTCTCACATCAGGAACGCTGGGGAAAGTGGTCTTCCCAGTGCCTGACCCTAGCACACCAAGGTGTTGGAGAAATACCCTCCCCGTCGGGAGAGGAGACAGGGAATGTGCTGAAACATCTGGCCGGTGAAACCAGAGTTCTAAAGGAAATTCCAATGTCAGGGGGCCCTGAATGAGAGGCAGACAAGGATCTGAGTACCTCTGTTTTGTTTCCCTTCGTTTGCCCAGGGCTGCCCACTGACCTACTGGGAGCGTGGCTTCTTCAGGAGGAGGGTGTAAAGGTCCACGTCAGGGGAGCAGTGAGGCCCGGATTCCGATCAGAGAGAACTGCACCGAGAGAGAGGCTGCACCAGGGGCTACCCGGGGGAGGGGGAGACTGGGCATCAGGTAGACAGAGCGGGGTAATCCTGAGCAGCCCCCCAAAGGCAGGGCCAATCACTCACTGTCAGGGCGTTTCCGGGGGCAGAAACGCAGACCTACAAGTGGTGCCAGCCCATAATTACCCACTCCCTTTCCTGCACTTTTAAACTCCTGTGGTAGGTGTTCATCAGCCGCTCGTTTTCAGCAAGAGAACCTGACTTTTCAAAATTAATATGTGCTTGTTAGCTCTGCCCTAAGTCAATGTATCATGTTAATTACACTTGGCAATAAGAAATCGTGCGTTTGGGAAAGCAAGTTGGTGCAGGAGGCTTGTTACGACTGGTGAGTGTCGGAAATGTTTCGGGGAGGCAGCTGTGGGGCAATTGTGAGGCATCCCCTGGGCCGGGAGCCAGAGGGCATGGTGGACAGGGCCTCACTGTCATTCCCTTCGGCGTACTGCCCATGTGCATTACAGCCCTGAGAATCCCCCCTGTGCCATCCTTAACTGGCAGGGGTGTCCTGACCTGGCGAAGGTGAAAGGCCCTGGTGCATAGTGCACACTCAATATATGTGAGTAGACCGGGTATCTTCCTTTTGCCCCCCAAGTCCACATTCTCCCACCTCTGACCCTGCTCTATGCTCCTGGGCTGACCTGCAATCGGCTTCCCCTGTGCCTGGCTCCCAGGTAGGTGGGCCAAGGGAGCACCAGCAGGGTGAAGGAAGGGGGGGGATTGAGATACCCATTTCCCTAGGTTCCCTCTCTCTGGGGACCCTACAGATGAACTGTACCCAGAGAGGACATCACAGTTCCTTCTGGGCCACACAGCCCTCTCTCCATGTTCAGTGAGGACTCCTTCCCCTCGTGACTTCCCTACCCCTGTCCACACCTTTCAAATAGTCCTTTAATTAAACTTCCCCAGATGAGCCTAGTCTGAGGGTGTCATTTGCTGCCCGCTGGGACCCTAACTAACCTTTCAAGTCTTCTTCTTGCAGAGCAGGCTGGTGGAAGAGACCTGGGGTAGAAAGAGACGTCAGCAGCAGTCACAGCCAAGGCTCCCCCAGGGCCTCTGCGGACAGAACCACCAGGAGCAGATCTGTGCCTGAAATCCCGGGGAAGGACAGGAAAGGGGCTGCCGGAGGTAACTCCTGGGGGAGAAGAGGCTTGGCTGGGAGAGAGGGTGGCACCAGAGACATGCCTCCCGCATCTCACTCTGTGCCCACTCTGGCCTCCTGGCACGGCCGTGGTGACCACACCTCCCTTCTCAAGGCAGCCCCCCTTGTCGCCCTCAGGTCTGGCCCCAGGGGAACTTTATTTCTACACAGCCACATGCTACATTGACAGAAGAGTGGAGAGAAGGGAGAATGAAATGAGGAGAAAGACTGTACGCTGTACGCAATATTCGAGGGAAACAATTAAAAATTGAAATCAGGAAGTTGACAGTGATTGGAGAGCAGGTGGTACAGAAAGCAACTGGTCTAGGTTTCGTGATGCTGAAAACAGACCTGGCCCCGTCTGTGGGCACAACGTGCCCCAGCCTGAGTGGCATGAATGGAGGGGGCACTCCTGACAGGCCCCCTCAGCTTCTCAAGATGCTCAATTTGCACCCCCAATGGGAGTCTTTATTAAAGGCAAAAAACACTTTAAAGAGTGAACTGGAAACCTCTCTCCTCAGATCCTCCCGAATTCTGAGAATGGGACCAAGAAAATGCCCGTAGGGGAGAGGAAGCTCCGAGAGGGGTGGCAGGTGGCAGAGGTCCCTCCCACCGTGCACCAGCCCTTCCTTCCTCTGTGTCACGAGAGGTAAAGAGTTTTAGAAATCATTGATCCTTAAAGTACCATTAGTGTCTTGGATTAGGAAGTTTATAGGAGTCTACACTAGAGTTAGGAAACTAGGTCTCGGGACTTAGGGGCTTCACTGGGCAAGGCAGATTGAAACCACGGCTGCACATTCTTTGACACCCTTCCACAGAGACACATCTAATGCCCTCCTTGAGCCCTGCTGAGCCTGTGACTGGCTGGACGATGGCATGTGATATAAGCGACACTGATTTTCAAGGCTGAGTCACAGAAGGCCTCACGGCATCTTCTCTGTTCACTGGAGCCCTCCCTGTTAAAGGTGGGAGCCCTGTGTGAGAAGGCTCGACTCCGAGACCCCGCATGGGAGGGCCTCGAGTGGGCCCTCTGATCGCAGTCCCCGTGGACCCACCCTCAGCCACCCCAGCCAGGTGCCAGGCTCAGGGGCGGAGAAGCCGTCTCTGTGCCTCCTCCAGCCCCAGCGGCTCCAGCTCAGTCACTGGAAACAGCTAAGCTGTCCCCGCGGTGCCCTTTCTGGATTCTTGACCGCAGTATCAGGACACATGCAGGAAAGGATGGCTGTTTTCTTCTAAGTTTTGTCATGGTTGGTTACATAGAAATAGATCACTGGAGCCCTTGAAAAGGGAGATGCGTTTATGAAGGAAAAGACGAGAGAGGTGATTTAAAACTCTCTGCTGGGTCTTTTTCTGTTCAAGCTCCTTGCGTGTCCTCACACATGCAGTGCGGCATCTGGCCTTCCCCACCTCTCCGGCCCAGTGCACCCACCTGCACCCACCTTTGCCACCGGCACTTTGCTTTCCTTCTCCCCAGGATGCCCTTCGCCACACCTGAAAACTCCTGTTCATTCTCTACAACTGACTGCCACGGCACCTCCTCCAGGCAGCCTTCTCGGAACTCCCTGCCTCTGTGCTACAAACCTGTTTGTCCCTGTTGTGATACTACCATCTGTCCATCTTCTCCATGAGCCTGTGACCACTGAAGTGTTGTTGTCCCTCTCCCACCCAGGAGCTGGGACATAGTCACTCTTACCTCATACTTATTCAATGAATGAATGACTATAGAATGTCAGACTTCATCCTTCCAACTCTGTGACCTTCGGGCAAATTCCTAAACTTTCCTGATCTCAACCGGACAGAGCTGACTGGTGGTAGTCACTCTCAGCCCCCTTTACCAACAATTGTTTGTCAGGAATTCTGCAGCTCAGAAAGGCAGGGGGCATGGACTAGGAAGTCCCTAGTTCTTCTGGGGGCTTGAGTAGTACCTGTATTGCTAAGACTCAGGCAGGAAGAAGGAGAAAAAAAAGGGGGATCAGAGGACACCCCCACTGGAGGACCCTGTACCACACACGGAGCTAACTTCAGGAAGCCCATTTGGCCTGACCCGCCAGGAGCAAGGACGTGGCCGTGCCCTCCAGCTGCCATCCGTGCTCAGGCTGCGGGCTGTCTGGCATCTCCAGACGTAGTATCATTCCACACCATCAACTTTGGGGACTTCGTTAATTTCCTACGCATTACTCAGGTGTTGTTTCAGCATGCCCTCTGGGAGTCCACAGTGGCCAGCTGTGCGAAACAGTCAGGGTGCTGGGGGTGGAGATGCTGCAGTTTGGGGGAGAGAAGGGTCCCAGCTGAGTGGGAGCCTCCAGGCACGTCGGACCGAGTCCACACGGGTGTGCACAACAGGGAAGGGGTCCAAGGACTCCTCTGATCGTTTCTCCTGTGTGCCCAGTCACACTCGGGACAGGCCTTTTCTGGCAGTGATGGGTTCATCTACACTTGCTGCCTGTCTGTCTATCTCTCTTCCTAATTGGACTGTAAGTTCCAAAAGGAGAAAATAGTTGACTGTCTTGTCTTTGGACCCATTCAGTGCATGTGTGTTAAATTAATTAATTATTCAACTAGCTAGCAAGAAACATCTCTATGACCACAGTTGTGTCTTTGAGTCTTTGGAATACAAACTGACCTGTAGGTATCTTATTTAGTAATCATGGTTTTAAGCCACAGAATATAAAAATAAAGGGATGTCAACAATCCAGTCCTTCTTTTCTTCAATGAGAATCTGAGGCGCAGAGAAAAGCAACTTTAAGACAGGAAGGGAGGAGGAGAACTGGCCTCTGGCACATGCCTGCAGCCAGTGCTTGACATCCATTGTACCATGTGATCTGGCAAACACCCTGAAAATCCCCATTTTCCTGATAAACAAACTGAGGCACAAAGTCCTGAAATAATGTTTTTAAACTCACCCAGAGGCCAGTACATGACAGGGCTAGGACTCAGACCCTGGTGTGTCTCTTCAGGGTATGTCTGAAGCACGGAGCCACACCATCTCTCCAGAGAAGGCGACTCGTGTGGGAGAATCCACAAAGGCAGATCAGCTGGGGCGGGGGGTGGAGAACTCCGGCTTAGTGGGAGAAGCCCAGGGACCAGGGCCAGCGTGAGACTGAACGGGCCGCCGAAGCTGTTGGTACTTTGCAGACATAAGGCAGTGAGCTAATAGCTTCAGTGTCCACCCAGTCCGTGCCCACTGCCCTGTGTCTACACCCTTTCGGGCACAGGGTCTCTGGGTTCATGGGGTTTACCAAAGACGGAGGCGTCAGAGGCCCACAGATCATTCTGTTTCAGGATGAGGCAGGGTTTCAGCGGGAGGTTTGCTTCACCACTTTCCTATTGATGATCTATTCTTTCTCTCCTTCAAGCAAGAATTTTATTATTTCCTTCTATAGAATATCCCAGCAGCACGATCTGAGGGTCAATACATATCTAGAACTTCATAATTGTTTCATCTCAGGAAAGTTTCTTAATCTCTTGATGCCTCTCTTTAAAAAAGGCTCATCAAGGTATCTCTCGCACAGGGTTGTTGCAAGGAATAATCCAGTTAATGCCTGCAAGTATTTGGAATACTGCTTACCACATAGTATGCACGATATATGTATGTCGTTATTATTATATTTGTTTCTAATTCTTTCATTTGTACAGATTTTTAAAATAATTAATTACCACATTAGTAACTGTAGTCTCAAAATACAGACTAATTTTGATAGATGTGATTGTAACCTTTTTTCAAATAATTGCTGCTTTAAATGGAACAGTCTTCCTTAAAACTTGACAAGTGGCATATTTTATTGATGTTCTAAATTTTGTGTGTCTTTTACTAAGCCATGTCTAACGTTATTTTATTCAAAGGATAAAAAATACGCCATCTGACAGACCACTAACTACATAATTGCTTTAAAGTAAATCTTAGCAGGTGTTTTATTTTTTTCTGAATCGTGGCAACATGTGTTTTCTGATGTAAAAGAGGAAAAAAACAAGGTCCTAATAGCTGCAACATCATTTCAGGTCTATATGAAAGTTGAAACAGAGAAGAAATATGAATTTTTGATTGAAGCAGAGGAAACTCGAGATTCTATTTTTAGTACAGACAAGTTCAGACCAGCAGCTCTGGAATGATGATATCTGCTACCTTCCCAACTTCTGTAAACCAGACGACGGAGTAACAAAGGACAAGAGTTACTTTCATATTAGCATATGTGTCATGTTTAATCAATCAGAGAAGAACTGTAATTACTTTGCTCTCTTTTTAGCAAACTTTAAAGAAAGGGAGTCATGAACTAATAAAGTAAATGTCATCCTGTTTGGATAGTTATAGTTTTATAGGTAATTTGTTGCAGATTTTATTCAGATAACTTGTAATTATTTCCTTTGCATGCTCATCTTCAGTCCTACAGGCCATTCAGACACCAGCATAAGGGCCCCAGATGTGAGCATGGACCAATGTTACATCTAATTACTGTAATTTGCTGCACACAATGCATATCTGCTTATTGGCCAGTGACTGGCGCCTGTCTTTCCAACCAAGTGTCACCTGGTGGGAGACAGCCGTGGTCAAGGGACACATGTCCTTGAATCTCCACTGTCCATCAGGGCACACAGCATGATATGGAGAGTGGTGGGTAGGAATATGGGTTCTGGAGTCAGATAACTCTGTATTCAATCCTGGTGTGTATCCTTGGGCAAGATATTTAATGTTTCTGAAGTTTCATTTCCTTGACTATAAAATGGGGATATTAACACCATCCTCGATGGATTTATTTGAAATTGAATTGAGATCACACACCCCCCAGCCTAGCACCTGACTGTAATCACGTAAGTAGGCACTTAAGACATGACCTCTTTTACTAAGTGGATCATTCTCTATGCATTTCCATTCATGTTCTGACATTTTGACTATCTAGCTCTTAGACTTCTCGGCTTCTAAGCTGGGAGAAATGTCTTGGGTTATGTTTCCTTTCCTCTTTTTGTCTTGTTTCCCCAAGGGGAACCGGCAGCCTGGTGGATATTTCCCAGGCTGAACTCGGAGAGGCAAAGTGAGCTGCTCAGAAGTTAAGTTGGAAAACTGGGGCTAACAGAAAGAAGATGGTTGCCTTGGAGACCTGGCTCACCACTAAGTCCTTCGTATCTTCCTAGGTGCTCGGCATCCACTGCATCCACTCCATGGGCTTCTCCGTGGTTTAGGAACCTGGGATGTCTCCGGCAAAGACTCCAGCCTAAATCATCAAAAACACCTACCATTTCACATTGCAGGAAATGGGCCAGGCCAAATGGCTTCTCTCAAACTGTAAGGCGTGCCCTGCATTGAAAATGTGAACTCATTCCCCAGGTGATGACACAGTTTGGGTGCGTCCGTTTCTGAACTGATTCACTCTTTGATAAATTATTCTTGGCGAGATAATTCCTCCATATTGAAATCATCATTCAGCCAGAGTCTCCAGACCACATGAGCCCTCCTTGCCCGCAGCAGAATCTACCCCAGACACCTGGCTTGCCCTTGCAGACCTTGCCTGCAAACCACTGGCCTGGAATGCAGAGGCCTGGCTGGGACTCCATCCTGGATGGGAGACCTGGCCAAGTCACTGCTTGGCCTCGGCACCTTCCTTAATAAAGCAGAAGGACTAATTCTTGTCCTACCTACCTCATCAGGGTTTGTCAAAGCAAATATTGCGTATGAAAAGGCTTTGAAAATGTGTAGTGTCATATGAGTGTAAATAATGTGTACTATTAATTCTCCTTTCTCTGAAGTATCTGATGCTCACCAACCATGGAAGTTCTTGCTCGGGACGCCTGCTGCAGCCCAGGTCTTCAGTCTGCCTCCTGGTGAGGCCGAATGCCCTTTGCAAGATTGCAAGAGAGAATGCGCTTTAAAAAATATCTTTTTTTCACCCTCCACAGAACATAATAGGTGCCTGGTTTTAAAATATTAATAACCCTGCCTGGCCGGTGTGGGTCAGTGGTTGAGCGTTGACCCATGCACCAAGAGGTCACTGGTTCGATTCCTGGTCAGGGCACATGTCCAGGCTGTGGGCCTGATCCCCAGTGGGGGGCATGCAGGAGGCAGCCAGTCAATGTTCTCTCTCATCGATGTTTCTATCTCTCTCTCCCTCTCCCTTTCTCTTTCTCTAAAAAATAAAATAAAATAAATTAAAAATATATATTAATAACCCAGCACCTGGCACATAATAAACACCAATACGACTTTTTTTGATGAGTCAATCTTCATTGGCTTAAATCTGGCATGTGAAAAAGCTTATGGAGGCCAGTCCGGCCGTGGAAATTAGGGAAACAGGTCAGGCCTGAGCGCAGTAGGAACAGAGGCGAATCGAAGGGCCTGTGCCCGTCTGGAGTGGCATCGCTGCTTACCCCCAGCCAGATGTGGGAGCAGCGGCATGGAGGATCGGTGCCCTTCACCATACCCATGGTGGCCAACTGATGTTTCAAGAGAGCTGTCATCTAATTTTGATGTAAAATTGGTTGACATCTGATTCCAATTTTTCCAAACACTGTGAGAACCAACATGTGCAGATCAAGCGAGAAGGTCTAAGCGCCACGGTTGGCCAGCGGGTCCCAGTTTACAGCCTGTGACTTATCCGTTTCGTCAGTCATTTCTCATTACAACAAATGAAAACAAACACAAGGATTTCTAGTCACACCTTCCTGAGTTCTCCCAGCAACATACTGAAACAACCAGACTCAGCCCAGCCCCTGAGAGTCCTGCAGGCCCTAAACCCTCCCAACCCCCTGGGGTGAAGGGCCAACATGCCCCTACTGGGTGTGACAAGCACCCAGCTCATGCCGCATGCAACTCAGTAACAGCTGTGTTTGTGTCCCCCCAAATTCATATGTTAAATCCTAGTGCCTTTGGAAGTTAATTAGGTCATGAGGGTGAAGCCTTCATGAATGGGATCAGGGTCCTTACACAAGGGACCCAGAGTGCTCCCTTGCCCCTTTCACCGTGTGAGGACACAGAGAACACAGCCCTCTGTGGGCCAGGAGAGCAGGTTCTCACAAGATGCCAAACCTGCTGACGCCTTGATCTTGGACTCAGCTCTCAGAACTGTGAGAAATCGAGTTCTGTTGTTCATAAGCCACCCAGGGTATGGCATCCTGCTACAGCGGCCCGAATGGACGAAGACAGTGAGTTAACACAGAATTCAACGATACCCAGTTGGCCAGTGCCTCACTGGGTAGATAAACCCACAACCGTAAGTGTGGGTGCCGTGGCAGTGTGACATGGCTTTCAGGTTCCACACACTGGCTCCCATTTCTGCATTTAGCTCACCGGCCACACCCCCTTTCTCAGGGGACTACCCTCTGTCCTCTCTCCATCTCTCCCACGAAGGAAGAGCTCAGGCTGGGGCAGAAAAATGGCTTGGTGCCCAGATGCCCTGTTACAGGTGCTACTCAGTTCCTCCTCTTCAGGTCTCACCTTCAAATCACATGGCCAACCAATCCACCCCGACACTCAGTAACTCTCTGTGATTCACCCTCTCTGCCCATTTCTGCTGCCCTTCCAGACCCTGCTCCCTGGGCACAAACACCCTAATCCAGGAGTCTCTGGGTTGAAATTTCCTCTGACCTCAGCAGTGGCCTCAGCCGCAGGGTCCCCTGCACTGTGTCTTGTGGCTGTCTACCTGCCGCCCTCCACAGCGCCTGCCTGCCCCATGGACCAGTCCCCACTGCTCAGGGAGAGGCGAGGAGTCAGAGGGCCAAGGTGAGACCTGCCTTCAGTGCTGCTTCCTCAGTGCCTAGCCAGTGACCTTGGACCAGGATGCGTCTGTTTTCTCACCTGTCCGATGGGGATACTAACCCTTCCCTGGTAACCTGAAGAACTGCTCGGTATTCATTGAGACCGGCTGAGTGCAAGTGCTTCATAAAGCAGAATGTGCTTGCCTGGCAAGGGTATTCCCACCGTTGAAGAACCCAGTGTGCCCTCCGCTCCCAGCTCCTGTTCCGAGGGCCTCTAATCTTCCTGCCTCGGAACCGGACAGCTCCCTGGACCCGAACTGCTTCACACTTACCATCTGATGTCTTGTAGTGTTGGTTTTGTTTCCTAGATTTATAATTTCCTTAAGGAGAAAGTCCTTATCTTGTTTATAAATCTGACTGCCAGGCTCCTCAGTTAAAACTCTTTGCTGGTCCCCAGCGTCTCTGCAGGGGAAGGGCGGCTCCATCAAACTGCTTGCTCTTCAGCCCATCCCCCACTGAGTTCCTGTTCCAGCCACCCCGCTGCCACGTGGAAGAGCTCCAGTTCCCCAAACTGTCCACACCGTTCCTCGACCAGTGATAGCAAACAAAGTAACAAACCACAGGTCCAAATGCATTGCTCTCCTAACTCATTTAATGCCTCCATAACCCTAAAATGTGGACATCAACATTATACTCATTTGACACTGGAGGAATCGGAGGCACAAAGGAGTCACTGGCCCGAAGTCGCACAGAGCGAACGTGCTGAAGCCCAGATTCAGATGAAGCGTGTGGTTCGGGAGGCAGCCCATGCTTCGCTCACTGCTCAAAACACTCCTGACTTTCTCTTAGCTTTGTCTTCTAGACGCAGCTCAAAGAGCACCTCCTTTAGGAAGCTATCTCCTCCCTGCTCCCTCCTCTCCACCCCATCATCCTTCCTCCAGCTCATCCTCACACCCAGTATTTGCTTATTTGTTCCACTGTTGGTCTCCCAACCATGCTGTCACCATCTGCTGATATTCTGTCTCTGTCTCTGGAGTTGGGGACTGGAATCCTGTTCATCTCAGAGACCCCAGCATCAGAGCAGCCTGTTAAGGCCAGGGTCAATAAGTGATGTGGCATGAGTGGATGAATGAATGAATGAATGCATGCATGCATGCATGAATGAATGAATGAATGAATGAATGGATGGATGAATGAATGAATGATGGTTAGGTCTCATTTATGCCTCCACTCCCCATCAGAGCTTTCCCCATAGCAGAGAACTGTTGAAGCACCGATGAGGCTTGACCACGTTCCCTCCAAATTCCGGGACAGCAGGCTCGGCGAGGGGACGCTGGGTGACTCACCCAAGCAACCGTCTTGTATCACCGGAGCCCATCCTACTTCTCCAGTCCCTGCTCCCTCAGGTTGGGCTTTCTAGCGACGTTTCCTTCCATCTCTCCTCCTCCAGCCTTGACCTTCGTCCTGGCATGAACAGCCCACCCAGCGTCCTCTCTCTGCCTGGAGTTCCAGCACTGGAGGGAGGTGTGAAGGGAGCCCGTTCAGCAGGCGCCCTGCAGGTTTGCTGAGAAACGAGGCAGCCAGGTGCAATGTGGCAGAGGGCCACCCCAGTCCTTTCTGAAGGGGACAACCCACAAAATGCTGCAGCTTGCTTTTCCCGCGCAGCTTTCCCACAGGCCTTGCTCTTTATGGCTCTCCAGGGGACTTGCTGGTCCTCCACCGAGGCAATGAGCCCTTCCGGTGCGTGTCCCAACCCCGGGTTCAAAATGATAATCATACTTATGTGAAAAATCTAACTTACGGTGAGGTTTACAGACTAATTCCCAAGTCCAGGGAATGAACAAGGAAAGGAGAGAGACAAAAAGGCCAGCCGTACAGATTCAGGCTAACTATAAGCAAACAAGAACCTCCCCTTAGTGACAAGTGTTAGGTTTCCAGAATGCCCGATTTAGGACCTACTGTTACAGGGGCGGATGGGTGGCAGAGGGCCCTCAGGAATCCCGCTCTCTCTAAAACCCACCTGAGAGGGCCTTCCAGGGTCTTCCCCATCCCCACAGACAATCAACTTCTCCTCACTCCTACAGAGAGGACACCTCCACCTAAAACACGTGGCCCTGGCCAGTTTGGCTCAGCGGTTAGAGTGTCGGCCCACAGACCAAAGAGTTGCAGGTTCGATTCCAGTCAAGGGCATGTAGCTCAGTTGCAGTTCGATCCCCAGCCCTGGTCGGGGTTGTGCAGGAGGCAACCAATCGATGTGACTCTTTAACGTCGATGTTTCTCTCTCTCTCTCTCCCTCCCTCTCTCTTCCACTCTATCTGAAAATCAGTGGGGAAATATCCCTGGGTGAGGATTTTTAAAAATTTTTTATATATGGAGGGACCCTCCTGCTGTGCAGGACTCGAGATGTCAGTGGGGACTCTGGGACTGCTCTGTTTTGATTTTTGCACTAATCATAGGATGACCAGAATCCCCTCCCAGCTGTCACTTGGATAGAGGTCCTGATGACCAAGGGAAAAAGTCAGCCAGTCTCCAACAAAGTGCGCTCACCCAGGCCCATGGGGGTTGTTGCTCAGAGACTGCTGACAGTGCCCACCCCCACAGCGCACTGCCCCGCGCCTCCTCTGGGGCCTCCAGAACCCAGCAGCTCAGGCCCAGCCAGCAGTTACCTCCAGGTGAACCTGCGGTCCATGGAGAAGGACACCACCAGCACTCAGCTGGGGAGACCACGAGTCCCTCCCCTACCCCTGAGGGGGAGGTGCCTGGGGGGAGGGGGCCGAGAGTGCTCACTGCTCAGAGGGGCCAGGGCAGGCCTAGGGAAACCTCCCAATCCTCCCCTGCCCTCTGTCTCTTTCCCTTCACTTCAGGTCCACCCTCCTCTTTCTTCCTCCTTAGTTCAGATTTTTACCTTCCTTTTCCTTTTTTATCTCCCCCCCTCGCTTTTTTCTCTTCTCACCCTCTGTCTTACCAGGTAACATCATTGGAAGAGCCGGGCAGTCTGAGAAGACCCGGGTTCAAGTTCTGCCTTTGTTAATTCCTAGCCACACGGGCTGGGGCAAGTCCTCTCCTGAACAGTGGTAAAGATGGGACGTCCCCACACCGTTGTGGTGGTAAAAACACAATGAGATGAGGCACATTTAAGTGCTCAGCAAAAGCTAGCTGCCCTACACCCAATTTGAGTCAAGACTCTTTTTCATTACTCACCCATTCACTCATCAAAAGACAGTTTTCAGATGTTCCCTGTGTGCCGGGCCCTGTGCCGGACGTTGAGATTGAAGAGCTCAATAGTAAGGAGGTGGGCCTGCCCAGACCCTCGTGCCCAGGCGAGGGGGCAGACAGGTGCCTGGACAGAAACACAGAAGCAGTGACTTACAGTCTTGGGGCCACAGGAAGGCTTCCCAAAGGAAGCGGGACCTGAGGGCTGAGCAGAGAAGAAGCAAAAGAAGAATGTCATGGGCAGAGGAGACGTTTGTAAGGCCTGGGGTGAGCAGGAGCTTGGTGGGCAGAGACCTGGAAAAAGTTCAGCGAGGCCAGAGCAAACTGGGGCCTGGAGAGCGTGGTGCTTCCACGTTCTCCTCCTCTGGGGGGTGGGGGGGTCCACAGCTTCCCCAAGGCTGTTGGGTGGGGGAGAGTGAAGGTCCTGTCCTCCTCTGCTCCACTTCCTGCCTCCTCTCCCCTCTGTGTCCTTCCACCTTCATCTACTTTTCTTCCTCTCTTCCTTTCTTCTCCCCCCACCTTTTCTGACACCTTCTCCCCTTTGCCTGTCTTCCCCAGTTCTCCTCCCCCTGTTTACCCTTTCTCCCTACACCCCACTCTTCCCCAGAGGGAACCTTCTGAGGTCCTGGCTCCCCGGGGGCCTGGCCCTTCTTCCCATGCTCTGAGGGCCCACAAAGCTCACGGGCAGCCAGAGGATGGCAAGAGTGGGGGTGGGGAAGCTGATGGAGGTGGAGACAGGATGTCCACTCATTAGCTCCCCTCCTTCAGCCCTTCCGGATGTCAGAGCTGCTCCTCCTCCAGATGGTGCTGTTGTCAGAGCCTCCCTGGTGCCAGCCGCTGGGCCCCCCTCCACGTGACCCTCTGAGAGGAGCGCCTCTTGTTCTGTCTGCCGGGCCCTCCCCAGCACACTGGGGGGTCACTCTCCTCGGGGGCACTTGTCTTCCTCTTCTGCAGACCCCCAGCACCAGCAGAGCTACGTGTGCTGGCAGGACCCCACCCCCCTCCCGCCAAGGAAAAGCCTGCCCCGGGAGTTTCTGGCAGGAACTGAGAAAGCCAGTCCTCTCCAGGGGCAAACGTTCTGACAAGAGGTCTGGAAACTTTGAGTGTGGCTGTGTCTCCCACCAGGTAGAGGATGCAAGGAGATATAATGAAATAGACACACAGACAGAAGCAAAAGTGACACACAGTGCGAGAGGCACAGAGACAGATGAACAGTGAACATCGGAGCGATTCCGGTGTTCCTCCTTTGCACCTCTGCCCCCTCTGCTGGGTTGGATTATTCTGATTTTCATTTGATTTTGTGCAATACTCCTCGTGGTTGGAAAAGTCCCCCTTTTTCTAAGGTAGCTTGAGATGGGGTTCTGCCACTTCGATCACAGAGACTTACTCAGTTTTCCACAGTGCTGGAGGGTGTGTGAAAAGACGCGGCCACCGCCCTGCAGGAGCTCACGGGCCAGCGACTAGGAGTTCAGCCGCACAGGTGACTGCAATGCACCACTCGGGTAGGACAGGAGGCCGGAGCAAAGTCACCCTACCCAGTACCCAGGACCGGGGCGGGGCCTCCTGGAGGGAGGAGTGTCTGTGCTGAAGAACGCACCCAGGGCATCCAGGTGCCAGAGACTGCGAGGCAAGGAGCAATGCTAACCGAAGAAACAGAATTTGCAAAGGCCAAGAGGTGAGAGCTCACAGGGCACTGTCAGGGAACAAAAAGTAATTCCAATTGACTATGAGAGACTTTAAGGAGAGGAACAGGAGAGACAAGACGGGATGGGAGCAGGAGCCAGGGTGCGGGGCTTTGTCGGTCCCATACAGGTTGTGGACTTCCTTCTATTAACAAGGGGAGCCATAGAGACTTTAAGCAGGGAAGTGACAGAACGTAATTGTATTTCAGAAGATGCCTCTGGCTGCAGAGTGGGGAGTAGGCCCTTAGGCAGAGTCTGGAATCAGGGAACCACTCGTATGGCCAGGGCCCTAATCCACCTGGGAGAAGGGGTACCCAAACCAAGTCAGGGAGTGAGAATCAACAGAAAGGGACCCGCTGGAGAGAACGTAAACGGCAGAGCAGGCAAGGCCTGGTGGTAGATTGGATGTGGGGTGAAGAACAGACAGCTGAGAGGAGCCGGACCAGCACCTGGCCAGCCATGACACCACTCACAGAGTGGGGTGCTCAGGTGTCAGGGATCATGTACATATTACAGATTCTAAGATGTTACTATATCAAGATATGTTTGGCTGTGAGAGATGTACCTGCCTTAGAATAGCTGAAGCAATAAAGGTCTTTACAGCATTTAATAATCTCTGGGACAAGAAGTACAGAGGTTGTGGCCCAGGGTTGGATCAGTAGCTCTATGCCGTTAAGGGTCCAGCTCACCCTACCCTTCTGCTATGCAATCCCAAGGTCTGATCTCCCTTGTGTCAACCAGCCTCACCTCATGATCCCAAGGTGGCTGCTACAGCTCCGGGAGTCATCCTCACTCTGTTATGTCCCAAGTAGCAAGGAAGAAAGTGGGTGGAAAAACAGCTTCTCCTCTGGAACCTCTGTCCTTTAACTGAGAAGGAACAGCTTTTGCCAGGTGCTCCAGACTTCCTCTTTATACCTCACTAGTCGGAACTAGGTCAGCTTTGCCCACCCTTCACTGCAAGGAAGGCTGGGAGAGAGAGGAAGCAAGCAAGCAGGAAGAAAGCTGGGATGGCTGTTGCGCAGGCAACCAGTACTGTCTAGTGTCTAGCAGAGAGCTTCAAGGTCTGTTTTGTTTGTTTTTGCGTGTTTGTTAACAGCTTTATCAAGGTATAATTGATATTTTTTAAAAGCCAGCACACATTTAATGTATACAATTTGAAGAACTTGGACGTATGCATGTATACTCACAATCCCATCACTGTGATCAAGGTAATAAACATAGCCATCACCTCCACAAGTTTTCCTGTGTTCTTTTATGTTTTATTGGTTTTGGAGGGAGGGATAAGAACATGTATGAGATCTACCCTCCTAAGTTTTTAAGTGGACAACACCATGTTGTTGGCGATAAGCACCATGTCATACGGCAGGTCCTTAGAACGTATTCATCACATGTAACCCAAACTCGCCACTCACTGAAGAGCAGCTCCCCACTTTTCCCTTTCACGGCCACCATTCTGTTCTCTGCCTGACTAGCTTAGAAACCTCATGCAAGTGACACAATGCAGTATTTGTCCCGTGACTGGCTTATTCACTGAGCATAATGTCTTTGAGGTTTATCTGTTACTGCAAATGGTAAAACTTTATGTTTTTAAGGCTGAATACTGTTTTATTGTATGTTTACGTGACATTTTCTTCATCCATTCGTCCGCTGGTGGACATTTGGGCTGTTCCCACCTCTTGGCTACTGAAAATAAACTGCAGTGGACACGGGAGTGCAGATCCCTCTTCAAGATACCGATTTCAAATCTTCTGGCTATCTACCCAAAAGCGGGGTTTCTGGATTATATGGCAGTTCTACTCGTAATGTTTGTGAGGAACTTCCATACTATTTTCCACAGTTGCTGTGCCGTTTTATATTCCCACCAACTGGGATTAGAATCCCAGTGTACAAGCGTTCCAACTTCTTCACCTTCACATCCTCCTCACCAACACTTACCTTTTGTTGTTAGTTTTTTGGGTTTTTTTTTATAATAGTCAAACCAACAAATGTGAGGTCATATCTTATTATGGTTTGATTTGCATTTCCCTGTTGACTAGTGATGTTGAGTACCGTTTCATAGGCCTGATGGAATATATATCCTCTTTGAAGAAATGTCTATTTAAGTCCTTTGCCCAGTTTTTAATCAGGTTATTTGTTATTTTGCTTTTGAGTTGTAGACATTTTTATATATATTGAATATTAACCTCAAGAAATAAATGGTTTGCAAATATTTTCTCCCATTCCATAGGTTGCAAGACAGGCGTATAGTCCAATGGAACAGAATATAAACCCTCACATATATGGTCAACTGATCTTCAACACAGGTGTCGAGAACACAGGGACAAGGGCAGTCTTGTGAACAAATAGTGTTGAGAAAACTGGGTCTCCACATCCAAAGGAATGAAATAGGACCCCTATCTAAAGCTATACACAAAAATCAACTCAAAGTGGATTCAAGACTTAAACATGAGACCTGAAACTGTAAAACTCCTAGAAGAAAACAGGGGAAAGCTCCTTGATGAAAGTCTGGCAACGATTGCTTGGCTACGACGCCAACAGCACAGGCAACAAAAGCAAAAATAGCCCAGTGAGACTATGGCAAATGGACACGCTTCTGCAGAGCAAAGGGAACAGTCAATAGAATGAAAGGTCTTTAATTGACAAGGAAGCTAAAAACCAGTCAAGTGCCTTAGAAAAGTTCAGACGTGGGCTGGCAGCAGCCTCACCCTGGAACTCAGGACTCCTGTCTCCCAGTGTCCTCTCCACTGAGCCCACTGCTGGTGTTTCACAGTGCCGGACGTTTGGACTTATCAACACAATGGCCTTCTCTCCAGAATCAGAACATCTCAGATCCCCTGGTCCACCTTATAATGAAATCATGGTGGGGATCAGGTATGATTTCAGGGACTCTGAAGACTTCCTGCCCCCAACCTGTCTCCCTCACCTTCTCACCAGGCCTTCGTGAGGACTCAGCAGATGGAGTTACCAAAAGGACCCAGCCCTCCATGACCATGCCCCATACTTGTCTTTGAACTCCATAAATTTAACTCACATTCAGAACTTGAGCCCTGATTTCAGGGGCCCAAAGGCATCAGTCCTCGTCCTGGCTCTGCCCGAGTGATGTTGGTCATGCTGGAGCCTCCGTTTGCTTGTACTTCAGTATTCTTGAGAATAGAGAGTGGAATTGGACACCCAGAGTGGATTTGACAGCTTGAAAATGTTAGGGTGCATTTTGCCCCCAAATTGCAAACCTCTTGGTCAAATGGATTCTGAAAGTATCTGTGCAGCATCCCCAGGCTTCCCGAAGCAAACAGCCCCGTTCTTTGGGGCCTCTTCTCAAAGGATTCAACTGCACTCAGAGTCCTCACCTCTCACCTGCTCCTGGGGCACTTTCCCCAACATCACCCCAACAGCAAGCCCTGGCTGGGAGCAGGCTGTGCGCCTTTGCCCTGCGCTCCTCTGCACCTAGTGACGTGCTGAGCAAACCACATCCATACCACCCGACGTGTGAGTCTGGGGGCTTTTCCCTTCAGACTGCAGGGAGAGGGGCGCGGGCAGGAGAAGGAAGGAGAAGGTACGGCCAGCCGGCTCACACCTCACTTATTTGTAAGTAGCCCATGTGGTTTCACTTTGCACCCACTTCTCCAGTGGGAGTCTGCATGTTAGCACCTGGGGACACCTGCCTCCAATTAGCCCAACCATTTCCCTAAGAAATGATACCCCAAGAAGATGGGCCTCCAGCAGTCTCCCCGGCCCACAGAGAGAGCCGTGGCTTTGTCCACCGTCTCCAGCAGCAGCCGAGCAGAAACAGGAGGGGGGCAGAGGTGGGAGGCGTGGGGAGGCTTCCACGGGAAGCTGGAGAAAGAGCAGAAACACCTTCCCAGGCCTGAACCTTCCCCCTGGCCCGAGAACACCTGGCGGCCTTGTGGCTGCCAGGCAGGGAGATGTTTGGCATTCCTCAGTGGCCACGCTGCCCCAGAAATGGAAGCCAGCCTCCCAGAGGGCTTCAGAGGGCGCTGGGGCTGCGGGGTCACCTTTTGGGGGTCTGGCTGGATTTCATGGTCCTGGCTGTCTGGATGATTTGCAGAGGAGTCCAGCTCCCTGGACCCCCTGCTGAGAGGCCTTACCCAGCTGCAGGAGGCTGGCAGTTGCTCTGCAGGGCCTGCAATAACATTAGAAAAACAAAACAATCCCTCCTCCCCTAGGCAACCTTGAGAGTTTCCCCTTCACACTGGTAATTGACTTCAAGTAAATGACTTACTCCCCATCTTCAGCAGATCAGACATCCAACGCAGAGCTGACAGGCCTCAGTCGCAATGCAGAGACAGAAAAGGAATGGCTTTCTGGAATCCCAAGTACACCTTGTAATTCTGACTGAAAGTGAATGCGCTGATTCATTCATACGATTGCATTCCTAGGTCTCTCAGCAGACGAGCCAGGTAAAGTCTTTATGGCTTGGCCACTGGGTTTTTTGTTTTTTTTAATTCGCATAACATAATATTGAGACACAATTCGCAAACCCAAAATTCCACCCCATTTAAAACTGTACAACCCAGTGGTTTTTAGCATACTCATAGACTTGTGCAACCATCCCCACAATCTAATTCTAGAACGTTTCCACTCCCCCAGAGAAACCTGTTAGTGGTCACGCCTATTCTCCTCTCCCAACCCCTGGCAACCATTCATCTGCTTTCTCTATATGGATATCTGCCTATTCTGGACATTTCATAGAAAAGGAATATAATAGTTGTCTTTTTGCGACTGGCTTCTGTCACTTAGCTTAATGTTTTCAGGGTTCATTCATGTTGTAGTATGAATCAGCACTTCATTCCTTTACATGGCTGAATAATATTTCATTGTATGGATATACCACATTTTGTTTATCCACTCATCAGTTGGTGGACACTTAGGTCATTTCCACTTATGCTTCTATTTATGTATAGGGTTTTTAAAATTATTTTTACTTAGGTTCTTTTCTTTAACCCCCTCTTTGAAGAATAAATAAGCCTTAAAACATCCATCAGTGTTTCTTACCTGTTATTCTTAATTTGTTCTCCATTGCTGTTCAGAGATAATGTGCACACAGTGCCAGCGCGGCCCTCAAGCAAGAGGAGCTGGTATTGATCCTTAACAGGGGCCATCCATGAGCCTGAGCCCTGGTGAACAAGGTCACCCAGAGTAGATGATGTGAAATCCTACCCATGCGTTGTGATGAAGAGCTATTGTCTATTCTGGAGCCAGGGACAGACATAATCTTGGAGTCCTGGAACGCTTGAGTAGTCCTTTGAGAAAATCAATCTAGGTCTCCTTTTCATAGGCAATGGAGCTGTTTAAGAAAGCGAGCTCTGGCCACAAGAGTGAGAAGATCTTGGTCTGAGTTCTGATTTCACAAGATTGTTTCCAAAATACTCCATCTTTCTGAGTTTTGATTTCTTCATGTATAAATCGGAGACCCAGTGCACCTGCACACACACACACACACACACACACACATGCATACACATGTGCACACACATACCCCTGACACAGTCATGGTGGCTCCATTCCCTTTGTGAGTGACTGCTTTAGACGTGCGCCGGCCCTCATTCCTTTGGCAAAAAGAAATGGTTTGTGAGTCTTGGAGGCCAGACCTTGTGTTTCTAGGGAATGTTGGGATCATATTGAAATGGAACCTTCAAGAGTATAGTTAGACATGGTCAGTGGAATCCCCCAGTAAGAGGATTGGCCACCTGAAAAAGCCTTGTCCACGGTGAAGGAGTGCTTCAAGGGGCCTGGCAAAAACTCCCAACAGGGCCCCCTAAACAAGAGGCAACTATAGACAGCTGCCCAGGGTCTTCAGGCTTCAGGCAAGTAAGAAAGTTCTTAGCCTTCTTTCACTGCTCCCATCCCCCAACCCCAGGGTCAGTGGAGATAAGATAGTGGGGTATGGGGGGGATGTGAAAGAGAGAAGCAGCCCCACCCCTCTCCTGTCCAGAGACTGTGATGGAATCCAGCAAGCTGGGAAAGAAGACTGAAAGCCTCCACCAGAACTGGGTCACAGTGACCTAGGACTCTGTCAACTGAAGTTGGGGACAAAGGTCATGGCTTCAAGGGCAAAGGATATGAAAGCGAGAAACAAATCACACTGGCTCGGGTGTTTGCACAACTGAGCCCTGAGTTTCCAGTGTCCTGATTTTCCCTTGGGGTGCTGTCCTATATAAGAAAAAGAACCCCATCCTGGCCAGTTTGCTCAGTGGTTGGAGCATCAACCCAAGGACCGAAGGGTCGCGGGTACTATATCCAGTCAAGCGCATGTACCTCGGTTGCAGCTTCGATCCCTGGCCCAGTCGAGGTCATATGGTAGGCAACCAATTGATGTGTCTCTTTCACATCAATGTTTATCTCTCTCTCTCTCTCTTTTTTTTTTCTCCTCCAATTTTATTAATTTATTTTTGTTACAGATGTTTCTCCTTTTCCCCCCTAGACTCCTTCCTCCCCATTCAGCCCCCCACCCCCCTAACATTGTTGTCTATGTCCATTGCTTATGCATATATGCATATAAGTTCTTTGGTTGATCTCATCCATCCACCCCACTCCCCTACTCTGAGGTTTGTCAGTCTGAACCATACTCCTTTCTATGTCTCTGGGTCTATTTCATTCATCAGCCCACCTTGTTCATTATATTCCACAAATAAGTGAGATCATGTGGTATTTGCCTTTCTCTGATTGGCTTATTTCGCTTAGCATAATACTCTCGAGGTCCCTCCATGTTGTCTCAAAGGATAAGAGATCTTTCTTTCTTACAGCTGTACAGTATTCCATTGTGAATATGTACCACAGCTTTTTTATCCACTCATCTATTGATGGACACTTGGGTTGTTTCCAGATCTTAGCAATTGTAAATAGTGCTGCTATGAACATAGAGGTACATATATTCTTTCTGATTGGTGTTTCAGGCTTCTTAGGATACATTCCTAGAGCTGGGATCACTGGGTCAAATGGCAATTCAATTTTTAATTTTTTGAGGAAACACCACAGTGTTTTACATAGTGGCTGCACCAGTCTGCATTCCCACAAGCAGTGTACTAGAGTCCCCTTTTCTCCACACCCTCGCCAGCACTTGTTTGATGATTTGTTGGTGGCAGCCATTCTGGCAAGTGTGAGGTGATACCTCATAGTTGTTTTAATGTGAACTTGAGCATTTCTTCATATGTCTCTTGGCCATTTGTATGTCCTGTTTGGAGATGTGTCTATTTAGGTCCTCTGCCCATTTTTCAATTGGGTTCTTTGTCTTCCTTTTGTTGAGTTGTATGAGTACTCCATATATTTTGGAAATTAACCCCTTATCTGATGTATCATTGGCGATTATGCTCTCCCCTACAGTGGGTTCCCTTTCCATTTTGATGGTTGTTTCTTTTGCTGTGCAGAAGCTTTTTAGTTTGATGTAGTCCCATGTGTTCATTTTTTCCTTTGTTTCTGTTGCCTTAGGTGACGTATCAGTGAAAATTCTGCTGCGTATGATGTCTGAAATTTTGTTGCCTACATTTTCTTCTAGGATTTTTATGGATTCACGAGTCACATTTAAGTCATTAATCTGTTTTGAGTTTACTCTTGTATATGGTCTAAGTTGATGGTCAAGTTTCATTTTTTTGCATGTAACTGTCCAATTTTCCCAACACCGTGTATTAAAGAGGCTGTCTTTACTCCATTGTATGCTCTTGCCACCTTTGTCAAATATTAATTAAGCATAACGTCTTGGGTCAATTTCCGGGTTCTCTATTCTGTTCCATTCATCTATAAGCCTATTCTTATGCCAGTACCAGGCTGTTTGATTACAATGGCTTTGTGGTATAACCTGATATCTGATATTGTGATCCAACCTACTTTGTCCTTCTTTTTCAAGATTACTGTGGCTATTCGGGGTCTTTTTTGGTTCCATATGAACTTTTGAAGTATTTGTTGTAGTTCTGTGAAATATGTCGTTGGTATTTTGATGGGGATTGCATTGAATCTATAGATTGCTTTGGATAGTATGGACATTTTAATGATGTTAATTCTTTCAATCCATGAACAAGGTATGTGCTTCCATTTTTTTATATCTTCCTCTATTTCTTTTTTCAATGTCCTGTAGTTTTCTGCAAATAGGTCCTTTACTTCTTTGGTTAAGTTTATTCCTAGGTATCTTAATTTTTTTGCCACACTGGTAAATGGGATTTTTTTCAGTTTCTCTTTCTGTGAGTTCATTATTGGTGTATAAGAATGCCATCAATTTCTTGATGTTAATTTTGTATCCTGCTACCTTGCCAAATTCATTTATTACATCTAGCAGATTTTTGATGGAGTCTTTAGGGTTTTCTAGCTATAATATCATGTTATCTGCGAATAATGACAGTTTTACTTCCTCCTTTCCAATTTGGATTCCTTTTATTTTTTCTTCATGTCTGATTGCTGTGGCTAAGACTTCCAGTACTATGTTAAATAAGAGTGGCAAAAGTGGTCATCCCTGTCTTGTTCCTCTTCTTAAGGGAAATGCTTTTAGTTTTTGCCCATTGAGTATGATGTTGACTGTAGGTTTTTCATATATGGCCTTTATAATGTTGAGATATGATCCCTCTATTCCCACATTGCTGAGCGTTTTTATCAGAAATGGGTGCTGGATTTTGTCAAATGCTTTCTCAGCGTCTATTGATATGATCATATGGTTTTTATCTTTCATTTTGTTTATGTGGTGTATCACATTTATTGTTTTGCGAATATTGTACCAGCCTTGCATCCCTGGGATGAATCCTGCTTGGTCATGGTGAATAATTTTTTTAATGTATTGCTGGATCTGATTTGCTAGTATTTTGTTCAGGATTTTGGCATCTATGTTCATCAGGGATATTGGCCTGTAGTTTTCTTTCTTTGTAGTGCCTTTTTCTGGTTTTGGAATTAGATTATGCTGGCCTCATAAAACGAGTTTGGAAGTCTTCCTTCTTGAATTATTTGGAATAGTTAGAGTAGAGTGGGTGTTAGTTCTTCTTTGAATGTTCGGTAAAACTCCCGCATGAAGCCGTCCGGGCCTGGGCTTTTGTTTGCTGGGAGAGTCTTGATTACATCTTCAACTTCCTTAGTTGTCATTTGTCTGTTCAAGTTTTCTCTCTTTTCCCAGTTCAGTTTTGGGAGACTATGTTTCTAGAAATTTGTCCATTTTGCTTAGATTGTCCAATTTGTTGCCGTATAATTGTTCACAGTATTTTTTTAATGATCCTTTGTATTTCTGTTGTGTCAGTTGTTACTTATAATCTTTCATTTCTGATTTTGTGTATTTGGGTCCTCTCTTTTTGTTTTTTGGTGAGTCTAGCTAAGGGTCCATCAATCTTGTTTATCTTCTCGAAAAACCAGCTCTTTGTTTCATTGATCCTTTGAATTGTTTTTTTAGTCTCTATGTTGTTTATTTCTGCCCTGATCTTTACTATTTCCTTTCTTCTACTTGCTCTGGGGTTTTCTTTTTGTTTGCTTTCTAGTTCTTTAAGTTGTGAGGTTAGATATTCAATTAGAAATCTCTTGTTTCTTGAGGTAGGCCTGTAGTGCTATGAACTTCCTTCTCAGAACTGCTTTCACTGCATCCCATAGATTTGGTGTAGTTGTGTGTTCATTTTCATGGTTTTCCAGGAAGTGTTTAATTTCTTCCTTGATCTCTTTGGTAACCCATTCATTGTTTAAGAACATGCTATTTACCCTCCATGTGTTCAAATGTCTTTGCATGTTCTTGTTGCAATTGATTTCTAGTTTCATGCCATTGTAATCTGAGAAGATGCTTGATATTATTTCAATCTTCTTGAACATGTAGAGACTTAGTTTGTATCCTAACATGTGGTCTATCTTTGAGAATGTCCCATGTGCACTTGAGAAGAATGTGAATTCTGCCATTTTGGGGTGTAATTTTCTGTAGATATCTATTAAATCCATTTGATCTAGTGCATCATTTAGAGTCTCTGTTTCCTTGTTAAGTTTTTGTCTAGAGGATCTATCCAGTGATGTGAGCAGGGTGTTGAAGTCCCCTGCTATGATTGTATTGCTGTCGATTTCTCCTTTGAAGTCCTCCAGAAGATTTTTAATATATTTTGGTGCTCCTATATTCGGTACATTTATGTTTACCAAGGTTATATCTTCCTGTTGGATAGATCCTTTCAATATTATGTAGTGGCCTTCTTTGTCTCTAGTTATGGCCTTCATTTTGAAATCTATTTTATCAGATATGAGTATTGCTACTCCAGCTTTTTTTCCTTTCTGTTTGCTTGGAAGATTTTTTTTCCAGCCCTTGACTTTCAACCTATGTGAGTCTTTTGTTGTGAGGTGGGTCTCTTATAAACAACATATATATGGGTCATGCTTTCTTATCCAATCAGCTACTCTGTGTCTTTTCATAGGAGCGCTCAGTCCATTTACATTTAAGGTGATTTTTTTTTAATATAATTTTCACATTACTCATCACAAATTTTAATATCTAAAATATTATAAATATCACAAAAGCCCCTGTTTATCCCTCCCTGGTGGTATTTTCCACCTTCTCTGCCCCTCTTACCCACCCAGAAGTCACTACTGTTCTTAATTTATTTCAAAGCATAAAGAAAATATGCATGCCTGTGTTTGCTCTGTTATAGTAGACAATGGAGAGCCCTGCTATGAATGACTTGTTGCAGCTGCTGGGATTATGATGGGTAAAAGCCTTCAGCTATGAGCCTTCAGCTATGAGCCCCTTCATTGCTGTACTGCAGATAACACCTTCTTTAGGTCATAAAGGTATGAAGGTTATAAAGGTCTGGCCATTTCCACTTGATAGGGAATAACTTTAAAGGATCATTTCACCCTCAGAGCTCCTTGTGGGGATGGCTGGGCTGGTTGGAGAATCTGTCTCACATATCAACTTCTCCCTGTCCCAATTTCATCATGTTAGAGATTTAGGCCCTGTATTACAGTGTTGATAAAAGTACCAATGTGTAGCATTATGTTTCAGTTTTTATATTTCACCCTTTCACCTAAGTTTTCATTTGAAGGCTTTAGAGCTGTGATGTGTAATAGCCACATGTTGTTACTGATCACTTGAAAATGAGGTGTACACGTTAGTACACCAGAGGTGAACAAGTATGAAAAAATGCAAAATATCTCATTAATACTTTATTTTTCTCATTTTTAAAATTTGTTGAAATAATATTTTGTATTGGGAGGAATAAAATATATTAATATATTAGTTTCATCCATTTCATATATGTTTATTTTAAATATGGCTAATAGAAAGTTTAATATTGAAGAAATTATTTTTTGCTGAACTTCTTTTTATTTGAATGGGTGTAGAAGTCTTTTTTTTTCTTAATTAATTTATTTTTGTTACAGATGTTTCTATTCTCCCCCTCCTCTCAATCCCCCCCACCCCCCGCCCACCCCAGGTTTGTCAGTCTGAACCGCACTCCTTTCTAGGTCTCTGGGTCTATTCCACTCATCAGCCCATCCCATTCATCATATTCTACACATAAGCGAGATCATGTGGTATCCGTCTTCCTCCGACTGGTTTATTTCACTTAGCTGCTGCTGCTGGGGTGTCGCTTAGCTCCCTCATGCCCATGGCGGCTGCTGGGGGGGCACTCAGCTCCATGTGCCCACAGCTGCTGCTGGGGAGGGGGGTTAAGGTGATTATTGATATGTACTTATTTATTGCCGTTTTGGTTTATTGAGGTTATATTTTTCTTCCTATTTCTACTAATTACAGCAGTCCTTTTAACATTTCTTGCAGTGCTGGTTTGGTGCTAATGTATTCCCTTAGCCTTTTGTCTGGGAAGCTCTTTATTTGACCTTCTATTTTGAATGACAGCCTTGCTGGATAGTGTAGTCTTGGATTCAGATCCTTGTTTTTCATGACCTTGATTACTTCATGCCATTCCCTTCTGGCCTGTAGTGTTCCTGTTGAGAAGTCAGCTGATAGCCTTATCGGAGTTCCTTTTTAGGTAACCTGTTGCTTTTCTCTTGCTGCCTTTGGGATTCTCTCTTTGTCTTTAATTTTTGGCATTTTAATTACTATGTGTTTTGGTGTGGGCCTGTTTGAGTTCTTCTTACTTGGGGCTGTCTGTGCTTCTTGAACTTAAATGCCTTCTTCCTTCACCAAGTTAGGGAAGTTTTCTGTCACTATTTCTTCAAATATATTCTCTAACCCTTGCTCATTTTCTTCTTCTTCTGGAACTCCTATGATGCGAATGTTGTTATGTTTATGTTTCTAGTTGTCCCACAGTTCTCTTAAGCTATCTTCCTGTTTTTTAATTGTTTTTTTCTTTTTGGTTTTCTGATTGGTTGATTTTTTCTACCCTGTCTTCTAATTCACTGATCTGGTCCTCAGCTTCCTCTACGCTGCTGATTATTCCTTCCAATGTGTTCTTTATTTCTGCTATGTCATTCTTCATTTCCACTTGGTTGGTTTTCAATGTTTCTATATCTTTACTCATGGTGTTGATGTCCTTACTCATGCTGTTGAGCTTCCTCAAGATAATGGCTCTGAACTCTACCTCTGATAACTTGCTTGACTGCATTTCATGTATCTCATCTTCAGTAGAGTTCTCTTGTTCTTTCATTTGGGATTTGTTTCTTTGTTTCACCATTTTGGCTATCTCAGTGGGTTTTGGAGCCTGCCAAATTTTCCCTGTGGTTGTCGGTATTCTGCTGTTTGTGGCTCCCTCTACTGTGTTTGGATGAGTGTGGGAGGACCCACGTTAAACACCATTGTCAAGTCTTACTTTCCTGGGTAGATTTGCAAGCCCAGGAAAGGTTCAGTTGTCCTCTAGCTTTTTGCCTGGAGGCTATTAGTTCAGTTACTTGATGAGCCTTGGTTTGTAGCCCTCAATTAAATGAAAAACTCTTTCAGATGTTCAGTGTAAGAGGATTTCCTGAGGGTGGGGCAGATGCTAGTTGTTAATGAGCCTCAATTTGCATTTCTCTGGCCAGCCGGGTGGGGTTAAATCTCCAAGAGAGGGGCTGCTGCTTCTCCCCAGAGCTCCAGGAAGGAGCAAGATGGCCACTGTCCTGTGTGCCGGGACTCAGCAAAAACTCTGAGTGCCCTCCAAATCCCAAGTGTCCCCAAGAGTTCCAGTCCAGTCAGCCCTCCCTCTGTGGGAGCCAAAGGTGAGTGGCTGTAGCTAATTTAGTGCTCTTACCCAGCCCTCTGTGCTGTGGAGCTGGCTTGGGATTTTAACCCCAAGGCAGCTGCTCATAGCTAAAACAGCTGCTGTCCGTGGGCCCCCAGCCCGCCCTCTCGTGCCTCTGCAGACCTACCAGGCTCAATTCAGTATCCTTTTTTCCTGTCCCTGGTTCTATGGTCCTCTCCAGCTGCTTTTCTGTTTCTTTTTCCTGACTATTTTAGTTGTAATTCCGGTCTGGTCCTGATAGATGGTCTTTGTAGCTTCCATTCACTCTGCCACCATTTTGGAATTCTCTCTCTCTCCCTCCCTCCCTTCCTTCCTTCCTTCCTTCTTTCTTTCCTTCCTTCCTTCCTTCCTTCCTTCCTTCCTTCCTTCCTTCCTTCCTTCCTTCCACTCTATCTAAAAATCAATGGAAAAATATCCTCAGGTGAGGATTAACAACAACAACAACAAAATTTTTAACAAAATGGGAAAAGATCTCTACTTGGGTCTGGGCTCAGAGGTGAAGGGATGGCTCAGAAGGCCACACACTGGCATAAGGTGGACCTGAGCCTGCCCACATGCTTCCTCGGCTACTCTCCTTCCTCCACCTCCACCTCCTCATTCACAACCAGGCACAGCAGGTCTGTGTGCAGGGTTCCAGCACTTCATGTCTACATGTACACACAGATGTACAGAACACATTTAGGGGCAAGTAAACAAACCAAACTTTGTGTGGCCCTTCTGGTGATAGGAGTGGGATTATGGGCAACTGCAGGGCACTGATGAAGAGGAGGACTCCCCCCCCCCCCGCCCCAAACACACACACACACACTGTATTCCTGTACGGTTTGGATGGGAATTGGATTGGCAGGAAGGTGGTGGAGGACCTCTGTATGTGTGGCTTTCCTGGTGGTAGACACACTTAAGGTGTGCTGGGCCCTGACCCAACCCTTTCCATACATTTTGTTGTTAAATCCCTACAAGCACACAATGAGATAGATAACAATGTTGTCCTTGATTTGATTCCTAAGGACAGTGAGGCTTCAAGAGAGAAGAGACCTGAGCAACAGAACCAGGATTAACCCCAAGGAACTGCTTTCAACACCTGCAACTGTAGGCAGAATGTTCATAGGTTTTTTAAATTGGTGCCTAGAACCGTGCCAAGGATATAGGGTACACTCAGTAAATCTGTTTAATAAATAAATAAGTGAATACATTACAAATATATTCTTTGTAGAAAGTCTGGAAAATTCAGAACATGTGCAGAAGAAAATTTAAATTATCCCTAGTCTCATGATCCAGAGATAACCACTGTATTTTTGTAATTTTCTTCCAACATTTTTTCTGAAAATAGATAGTATTTAATGGGGAACAGTATTAACATAATTGAATTTACGATGTACATAGAGTTATCTTTACAGCTTCTTTTACTTAAAAAGATCATGAGTATTTTCCCATATTTAAAATGCTTCAAAAGCAATGTTTTAATGATTGCATGATAGCCCACCATGTTGTTATGTTACAGTTTACTTAGCCATTCCACTATGGTTGGACATTTGAATTGCTTCCAAATAACTGCAATAAATATCTTTGTACATATAAACCTTTGTCCCAGTTTCTATTTTCTTGGCAGACATTCCTAGAAGAGAAATTATAGGTCAAGCATTAGGAACACTTTTAAGATTCTAGGTACATAAGGCAAAACTGTTTTCCAGAAAGGTAAAGCTAGTTTGAACTCCCAAAAGAATGTGTAACCATCTAATTTTATTCTCACCAAAATTAAGGATTATTTTAAAGCATTTTGCCAATATGATAGGTAAAACTTAAGATCTCATTTCTATACGCATATTTATTATTCACAAAGCTGAACATGTTTTTATGTTCATTACTTATTTATAGTTCTTCTTCCATGATGTATTTCTGTCAATTCAATTTTCTATGGTAGATTAGTGTTTTCTTATTGATTTATAAGTGTTTTTTATATATGAAGGTTATTGATCCTTTGTCAGATATGTTTCACTGAAATTTGCTTTTGATTGACAGAATCTCCTATCTTTACCTCTTAACTCTTTTCTCCGATTGTCCACAAAACAGTTGTAACTACACTTCCAGTGACATCTTTAAACCTTGCCACTTTACACATTCTGACAGAGTATAAGCCATCAACAAGGACATATAGTGTCAGGAGATAGCCTCATGCATCACTCAAAACTTAAACAGTGGGGTGCCCAGCTCACTGTGCTAGACCCAGTGTCCACCACTGTCACCCATGTCAGCTGCCTGCCTTCTCGCTTGCCCTGGGGCCAGGCCATGCAGTCCATGTTGACTGCTCTGACAGGTGTGCACATGAAGTGACATTTTACCAATTGCCAGCCTCAGGTCACAGAACTCTGGGCTCAGCTGCAGGTGTCAACCGCCAGGATAAAGCCATGACAAAGATTAGTGACACAGGGGCACCAACAGATGTTTCTGTCCCTTACAGTTGCTGATCAAACAAGTCATCTCACAGCTGGTACAGGTCTCTTGGGCCCATGGTTGCAGAGCTGAAGAGAAGGAGCTGAGGAACCAACCTTTGGGTTTTCTGAGACCTCACAGGGGGGCCGAGAGCCAGGAAAGGATGACTTCGGAGGGCTTTACCCAATGGAGTAAAGATGATGTTGAGCATGTGTGTGGCCATTTGCATGACTGCCTAAAAATATAAAGTTCCAGAGGCCCATATGTCACACATTGACCCATTTCTTCATTCATTCAAAACATGTCTACCAGATATCTGAGAGGGGTCGAAAGGAGCCTTCCCAAAGAACTTTTTGCTGGAGCGAAATTGTAGAAGACAACTGGGAGCTTAGCAGGAAGGGCATGCCAGAGAGAAGGAACAGCACGTGCAAAGGCCCAGAGAACTAGGGAGAACTGTAAGTTTTACTGTCTCAACAGAACAAATCTCTCTGATGCAGCTGAGGGATGACCGTTGACCAGCATGGTACACTCTACCTCTCTGAGCAAGGGACTCACAACATATCACACTGGACCTGGAAAGCCAGCAAGGAACATCCCACTTCTGGCAAAGTCCTCCCTTTCCTTGAGATTCAGATCAGGCCACCCCCCACCTTCGGCATGCCTGCCTTGTCCCCCTACCCCTACCCTGGGGGCCCACATTCCCACAGACTTTTCTCCCTTCCAACCCTTCCCTCTGTGAGTACTGTAATTTCTGTGCATTTGATTAGCTGGGCTGCGAGCCTAGGAGACCCTTGAGGCCTGTGTTTTTTTCATCATAAATCCCCAGGCTGACAGAGGCCTGGATTTTTAAAAGGCCTTAGAAATCTTGCTTTCCAGCCCATCAGGTTGCTGCTGGATAAACCGAGGCTCAGAGAAGTTACAGAACGTGCTCATGGCAAGAGGCAGTGCTGGGATTCCAACCCGTCACTAAGCCCACCACCTGGAGGCGGGACTCATTATCTTCTGCAGGGAGGGGGTGGGACAAAGTTAGCCCCCAGACAGCGTGCCCCCAAAGGCTGGGAGTTGGAAAACTCGGGGAAACACACATTCTGTTAGTGAAGACTGACCCCCCAGAAACGTCCCTGCGCGCTCGGCCCACTGGGTGGGGCAGCTTGAACCATAGCAGGTGCAGCCTGTGCTCCGTAAGGGCACACGGGCTGTGGAGTGTCTGTTCCCACCCGCTCGCCAGGACCAGGCCGAGCCACACCTTCTCGTGCTGCCGGGCCAGCACCAGTCCTAACCTTCCTTTCACGTCCTCCACCGAGAAAAGCTGTGTGACCTCCAGACGGAGTCAATGATTAGTGGTGACTGAGTCTGCAGGTGTGGGCCGGGATAGCGAGGGCCCTGGAGCCTGGAGAGCGAGGCTCTGACTGGCCGTGTTTGGTGACACGCTGAAGACACTGAATGACTGGGTGCTCCTTGTAGCGTCTCCACTCTGAGCAGGTTTCAAAGGGAGAATTAAAAGTACTTATAATTGGCCTGTTTTCTTTTCATTGAAAAGTCAGTAGGTCACATCCTTTCTCATTCATTCAGGAGGGCTGGGATCTCCCGGAGACCACACCTTGGAGCATAACCACAGGGCTTCCTGCCCCATGACTCACTGTGTGCCCTCTTTTTAATTTGTTCTTCTACTCTGGAGCGTTTTAGGATCCCACCTAATGGACAGGGTTCGGAATATTTATGTTTCTTGATTCGAGCCTGTGTGTGTGTGTGTGTGGCAAGTGTGTGGTATGTTTGTGAGGTGTGTATGGGTGTTTGTGTGTGGTATGTGTATACTGTATGGTGTGTGTTGTGGGGTGCATGGTATGGTGTATGATGTAGGGTGTGTGTACATATGTCTGCATATATGTACATATGTGCATGTGTGTGCATGTGTGTGTGTGTGTGTGTGTGTGTGTGTGTGTGTGCGTGCATGCACTGGGCATTCAGTGAATACTCTCAGTCAGAAAACTCATGTCCTCCAATTCTGAGAAAACAGCCAGTGTTGTTTTTTTGAAAATTCCCTCCCCTGTATTTCCCCTGTTCCTTCATTTTGGAAGCCTATGAATAAAATGTTGGACATCCTGGTTGATCCTTTCACTTTTTTCCATTTTTTCCTAATTTTCATCACTTTGTGTTTTTCTTTTCCTATCATAGACATTTCATCAATGTATATTTGAAACTTTCTATTACACTTTTTAATATTACCTTTATGTGTTTAATACCCAAGAGCTTCTTGTTCTCTGGATGTTCTTTCCATAGCCTCTTGTTCTTCTCTCATAGCCACACCTTATTTTGTTCTCTGCTGATTTCCGTTTGTTGTGGATTTTCTGTTTCTGCATTGTCTTTGTCCAGCCTTCAGAATAGAAGCTGTCCTTGAATGTCTGGGGACCCTGGTCCGCAGATCACGTTTATGGGACTGGTGCTGGAAGCCGACTGAGCTCTGTGCGTGGACGGGGATGTGGCCAGGAGACCCCACTAAAGGTGAATGAGCAGTGGGCCAGCTTTTTTTTTAGGATCCCCCAAATGTCATTCTCTGTAAGCCTTTTCTTAACTGGTCCGTTTCCTTAGATAGCAATCCCCCTGCTAAGGCAACACGAAACCTGCAGGGGGCCAAGTGCCCAAGGGATGGAGTCTCACTGCTCAGAACTGGGACTTGCCCTCAGTCTGCGTTCTCAGTAAGGACACTGTGCTGGTGTCCCTGAGCTTAGAGGTCTCTGCGCCCTTCCAGAGCTGACCTTCTTACTGCTGCAGGAAGGCTGGTCTAGCAGCCTGCTGCGTGGACTGGGAGAGGAAACCTTGGGGTCTACCTGCTCTTTGTAAAGACTTTTGAACTGTCTTAGTGCTTAAAGCTCTAACCTTGACTGTCGGAGGTGCGCAATGCCTCCCATTTCGGAGCACGTCTGGGCTCTTGCTGTGGGTAAGGCACTCCTGTCGGCGCTCCCCTGCTCTCCGTCCTGGCCGACCAGGTTCTCCTTCTCCCCCGCTAAGTCAGTGCCATTTATCTGTCCACTTTCCATCTTCAAAAAATGTGTTGACATCTCTCAACCGCTGTGGTCTCCTGTCTCTCTGTCCTTAGGAGCTGTTGCTTTTTAATTCCTTTACTGTACTTTTTTAGGGTGTTGGAAGGGAAAAATATTTAAATAAGTTGATACTTAAATGTGTGTTTAAATCTGCCTTGTTTATCTCTCTAAGTACTTGATTTAAGTCTTCAAATCCCTGTGCGTCGGGTTATATTCCCTATAAAGAGGCCAAAGAAACCACCTAAAATATTTTTCTTGCCGTGGAATTCAAAAATAATCCTCTGCCCAGAGATGAAGATATTCTGGTCTCAGACAATTATTATAAGACCTGTTGCAGGTCAGGTGCAGGGCTGGATGCAGGGCTGGGGCATCCTTGCTCTCAGTGGGTTGATGGTTCAGTTGGGGAGGAGCGTGTGAGAGATTTGTGTGATAATCCCCGTGTGGGGGATGGGAAGAAGAGCAGACAGGGTGAACCAGGCTGTGTGTGGGAGGGAGGAGGCCAGTGGCAGGGTGAGCCCCTCTTCCCACGGAGCGCTGATATCTTGCTCCATGTTCCTACCTGCTCACACACTGACACATGGACACTTACACCAACACCAGCAAACAGGCCCCTGCAGGAGCCGTGTATAGTTCCTGGGTCGTAGTATGTGCTCAGTAAAGGTTTATGGAATAAATGAAAGATCTAGGTCTAAATGACCACTCCACAACACGTCAGCTGTGCGAATACAGAGGAGTCCATTTCAAAAGGACGGTGGAGGGAGTGGGACAGAGGGGGGCAGGTGACAGACGCCCCTTTCTATAAAGCTCTGAGATCTTGCTTACATGCACTCTCAGATTCATGCAGAAATCCTGTCAGTCAGTCTGTGTATTTCTCATTATAGCCATCAGCTGGCTACCTTCTTATAGAGACACACACCTATCACAAAGCTCCTGCCAGAGCTCTGAGCCACGTGGATTTACAGAACAGGGGTCGACCAGTCCAGCATGAGAAACCCTCTGTCTGTCTGGACTTTACAACAAGGGGAAATCAGTAGAAGGACAAAGAAGGACCAGGGTTTGGGGTATACACCAGCCGAGGACCAACACCAGCAGCAGAAAATGAAATTCCCACCAGGGGAATTCTTACCACACACAAGCCTACAAAGGAAGGGGACCCTCGGGATGGGGAAGGCCATGGGTCTTCAGGGATAATGTACTGCCATCTGGGGAAAACCAACAGCTTGCTCCCGACAAAGAAGAATGTGTCAGTGGGGAAACGGAAGTGCAGGGGCACGTGCGCTGGAAAGGGACAGCTCAGAGCTTTTGAGCAGGGGTTGGAGCGACACAGAGAGGAGAGTATGGAGTCTTCTGATAGAGAAAGAGGCAGCAGGGGACTCCCAGGCCACCGAGTCCAGGAATGGAGAGTCATTAAATCCGCTGTGACAAAGGGGCAGCTTAATATCAAGCTGCTACAAATGGCAGCAGAGAGCACGTCCCCGGTGCCACCAGACAGGAGGATGGGAGGAGCGAGGCTCAGGAGAACCAAGTGCAAAGCAGGTGCCATTCATTCTCCATGGCCTATTATAGAGAGGCTGGTTAATCCAAAAATAGAGTGGGGGGAAAAGCAGTTCCCAGAATCTTAGGGCACCTTAGAGACGCGGTACAGCTTTTCTCACAGTACGCTGCTCATCAGGAGACAACAGGCACTGTGCGTTGCAGAGATGAGATCCAGAGAGGCTGAGCTCCTTGTCAAAGGTTGCACAGCAAATCAGCAGCAAAGTGAGGACCAGAATCCAGGTGTGGACTCTGAGTCCAGCATCCATTCGACCTGAATATCTGTGCCTCCTTTTGTCTCGCAATGATGCCAAATCCCATAGCCAGGCTGTCATTCCATGTGCATAACCCAGACGTAGCCCAGCCTTCAGAAAAGACAGGGCACAGGTTTGAATGGACTCGTCTTCTGCTCACCTCGCCTCCCCCTCCCCAGTCACTCTCCTTCAGCTCACTGCCGCTTATCTCCTTCACGGGGTTTATCTAAATCAGGAAATACTCTGCTGATCTGTTCACACGTCTCCCAGTTGGTTGTCTCTCTCTCCACTAGGTTATAAGGGCAGAGACCCTATCTGCCTTGTCCACTGGGTATTCCCAGGGCTACATCAGTGCATGGAGCATACACAGTAAGGACTCCAGAGATTTTGTTTGGATGAATGAATGAATGAAACCTTAGACCCAAATGCCAGCTCCACCACTTACTAGCTGTGTGACCTTGGCTAAGTGACTTAACTTCTCTGAGTCCTAGTTTCCTTAGCTGTGAAATGGGGATAGTGAGAGCTACTTTGCAGGTAAGTCGTGAGAATTCTCTATCACGGGCCCAGCATGTTTGGCACACACATGCCTAAGCACACTACGTGGTGACTATTATCACCACCGTTGGTGTCCGTGCCGTTACCCAGCCTGGCCTTTAAAACGAAGGTCCTGCATCGCCAGTTATTAGAAAGATGTCAGTGAGCTGGCACGTGGAGTCATCCCCACCCCCTGCCCAGAGCCCACCCCAGAAGTGGTTCTAACACCATGTTCCTGCTCCCTTAACAAGTACAGTGTCATTCATGGCCGTCCCCTGCCACAAGCACACAGGTGCCCTCTACTGCCCCTGCCTCCAATGCAGCGACTCTATCTATCCTGCTCCCCCGCCAGGCCGGACTGTGCTGAGACCCTCTGGGACAGAGGGCAGTGTGAGGGGCTGTGTACAGGGCTCCCTCTGGGTATCGAGGGAGGGAGGTCCTGGGTGGGGGCAGCTGCAGGGCTGGAGGTGGCCTGGGCCTCTGCTCCAGACCAGCAGGGCTGCAAAGGGAGACAGAGGGGAGGGGCGGGCTGTCTCTACAACATGATTTAAATGGCCTGCGAGAGTCCCTCTACCCCAAAGTGAGATCCAAAAGGAAGGCTTTTTGTGTTAGGAAATCTCAATATTCATATAATACCATTAATTTAAAGCAGTCTCTAGAAAATGTTACTAAATTTAAAAACTCCTTCCATTCATTGATTCATTCATTCACAAATATTTATTGAGCACCCACTATGGTGCCAGGTGCTGTTCCAGCCTTCACATGGGGATGTGGGGATGCTGCCCCCTCATCCGTGAAGGTCCTTGTATCAGAAACAAGGCAGGGAGCGACCCAAAGGCATCTCCACCCTCCAGAATCTTACTCTAAGAGATTCCCCCGGGAGAGGACACAGGATAGCTCATGTCAGCTGAGATCCGGGTGACCTAACCCTCAAACCCTGTCTTACAGCCTAAAACTAATGGACTAAAACAGTGCCTCTGATATTCCTGTTGGAGAGAGCAAAGTGTTAAGTAAAAAGTAAACAATGCAGAGATAATATTTGTAACTTTCTAGATAATTCCTGGCAGATAGCGGCATTTCTGTGACATCATTCCTAGGAGCTTGCCTTAAAGATACCTGTGTCCTCAGTATTGTTTCCCGAAAGTGACAAAATATTTTGGAGCCCAGATAGCCCTGGGTTTCAATTGCAGTCTTGGCATACTACAAACCAAGTCCTGTGTGACCTTGGTTTAGCCACTTGACCTCTCTGAGCCTTAACTTCCTCATGTGTAAACTGAGAAGCATAATTCCTGCCTCAGTCCAGTGTTGTTAATAGTATCAGAGGAAATGATGTATATAAAGCGTTTAACACAATGCCTGGCCCACGGCAAGTGCAAATAAATGTGCTCTATTGTTTCAGTCACTATCGCTGAATAGCATGGAACCCCAAAGTCAGTAGTCTAAAACAAGCACTGCGATTTCCCGGTGATTTTGTGACGTGAGCTGGAGAAGGGCGTGGCCTCCATGTGGCCTGTGTGACAGCAGTCTCAGCTGCCTCAGACTTTGCAGGGTGTCTGGCTCTCCCACAAGCTAACATCTCAAGAAGACAAGGGGTTCACGGCATTTCACTACCCTCCCTTGAAGTCAACAGCACACTTCTGTCCGAGTCTATTGGTCAAAGCTGTCACAAACCATCCCAGACTCGAGAGGAGGGGACGCAGACCCCACTTCTCAGTGGGAAGAGTGTCAAAGAATTTGGGGGTCATGTTAAAAATGGCCACTGCTCTGATTGTTTTCATCTGCGAGAGCCAATAATGAGATGCTCCCCGTGTCACGCCTGTGAGTAGGCATGGGGCTCAAAGGAACACCTTGAGTGACCCATCTCTATTTGTGATGACCCCTTGTCTCCCCCATTCTGAAACCCAGTGCGCTGACAGACATGCGAGGCCCCCTAGGCCTGCAGACAGGAGAGAGCGGCCACCGGAACCTTGCTGCTCACTGTTCCCAGGAGGAGGGGACAGGCCAGTTCCTGGGGCTGCGTGGGACAGCCGCAGAGTCGGTCAGAGACAGGGGAGCGCGAGGAACTGTGGGCAAGAGGCTTATGTGGTTTCCACGGAGGACACCTGCGAGTCAAGGACAGCACACTCGGATTGGACGGTCTGAATCGCCGTGGGCTCTGGGGTGAAGGGGCTGTGTCCTGTGTTCGGCACCTGGGCCCGGGGTATCGGTGTGGGTGAGCAGTGGCCTGGAGCCGGAGTCTGAGGGTGGTGGTCGGGGGCGCACTCTGGATCAGTTGGTCTGTATTTTGAAGTGTGCCCAGGTGAGTTCCTATCTTTAGGAGCAGGCTAAGCCTGGAGGAGCAGTCCCCCGAGAATCAGCAAGGCCCTGGATGTCAACGCATCAGAATACAGAAAAGAAAAGCCATGGGTGACACCCACTGCGGCTACACACACCACTGTTGGTAGATCCTGGTGTAGCTGTTGCTGCCAAAGTCAGGAATGCCCTCCGCCGCATCCCCCAGGGCAACCATGCACGCCCTGCTCCCGCTCCGCCAGCCAGGGGCTGCCCCCTCCCCCCCAGACAGAGTCCTGGCTGTCCCTGTCCAGCCCTCTCAGAGTGGGGCTGGATGCCCATTGTCAAGAGCATTAAATTTCCATGAACCAGCCCGTTAGGGCCCTGCCACCCCCCTGCTGTCGCTGCAGTCATAACAAAGATAAGAATGGGAGAGAACCCTTTCACTTAAGCAGTTCAATGCCATTTGACAAGAAGCTTTCTAAACATCATCTCATGTGGCCAACACTTCAAAACCCCAAACCCTCACCCAAATCGCTCTGGCCCTTGATCCGGGTTTAAATGAGCCTTTTGGTGCCAGGAGCTTGTTAGACATCTGGTTCTACTTGACTTTGCAGAGGGGTTGTTCAGGGTGGGTGTGCAGCTACTTCACCTAAAACGAAACCCTCCAATTCAGAAACACACATCAAATCAGATTCCAGGGAACAGAACTTCAAACAGTAAGGAGAGGCCAGGCTCCGGTGTTGGAGAGAGAACCCCTAAGAGAAACCCATCCCCCAGGCAGGCAACAGTGAGAATGGCAACGCTGTCCTCAAGCCCGGCCAACCACCCACTTACCAGGAGGTACCCAGGCAAAAATCCTGAAGTCAGCCGGGCCCCCTCCTCTCTGTCACGGTCCTCCTTTTCCCCCAGCCAGCAGTCATCAAGTCCTATTGGCTTCACTTGCGGTCCCTCAGATCCATCCCTTCTCACGTTCCCGCCACCTCCAGCCTGGCCCAAACAACTGTCGTCTCCCCTAGACCCGCGGAGCCCTCCTGACTGCCCTCCCTGCACTCAAACTTGTCCCTTCTAATATGTTCCCAGCACCCCAGCTAGAGAGAGCTTTTCTGAAAAATGGATCTGACCTGGAATTTCTAAAAAACATAAACTTTTCTTCAAAACACAGACCTCATCCAATGGCCTTAGAATAAAGACCAAAATCATTAATGGAGCCTGCAGAACCCACAGGGCCCGTCCCTGCCTGCGACTCTAGCTCCATCATGCAGAGCTCTCCTCCCTAGTCCCCAGCTCCACCCTGGGCCGCTGTGCACACCGTGCTGTCCTCCGCCTGCCCTTGCCCTCACCTTCACCAGCTCAGTTCCCCTCACCCTCCAAGTCTTGACTCAGTCCTGCCGCTTCACCTTTCTCAGCTCAGCTCAAGCCTCACCCCGACCCTGGCACACCCCTCCCCTCCCCAACTCACCCACATGTTCCAATCTTGGCCAAGCTGTGGGCCTTCCCACTTGCATTTCTCTCCCACATGTTTATATTTTCTGGGTGATGAATTATTTAATGCTCATTTCCCTACCAGGCTGAAGAGCAACAAGTGTTTCTGCCTTTTTAAATGTTTATCGCCTAATGTAATGTCTGGTACACACTAGGCTTTCAACTTGCTAAATAAAAATGATAATGAAAAATAAGTATTTCTTACAGGTGACCATAAGGGTGACCTGTGGCTATCTACTGGTACCAGCTCAGTGATAGATGTATATGGTCCCAGAATATTCTCTTTATCTAATACGCAGCCTCTGGTGATTTGACTGTCTGGGGACACTAACAGAGGTCTTATGGCTTTGGTAGGGTCAAGATGCTGCTTGTTTTGTATTCTGTTAAATCCCCAGAGCTTTGGTGTGGGGTGAAAAAAGACCACAGTGATATGAAAGTAAAGAGAAGAAATAAAGGAAGAATGGAAAAAAAAAAAAAAGAGGGGGAAAAAAAAACAACAAACTAAAAGCTGTAATTACTACAAAGTGTTTATAAAATAATGAAAATAAAAGAATAATATATATCAAAGCAAATGTGATTCAAACAAAGCTGTTCTCAAAGGTCAATGCATAGTATTTGAAAAAAAAGAACAGAGTGGTCACTTCAAGAAGTTGGGGAAAAAAACAAAATGCAATCTTAAGAATAGCAAGAGAGAAGTACTATAAGAGGATAAGAGGGGATTGAATGAATTAAGAAACAGAAATCTGTGTCTGCCACCATGGACAACAGCCAGCCGTGAAAGTCTCTAGGTGAGTAGGTGACCTTCACAATTTTCCAGACGCCCGCTCCGCTTGTCCCCTGATCTCCTTCTACCTTCAGTTTTCCAGTGTCCTCTTGGTGTTCCATCTCTTAAAATCTTTTTTCAAGAATGGATCTAATAACCAGACATTGTAAGGAATAAGTGCCTGGTGACATTCTACAATGTTACCTGGGAGAAAAGAACATTTTAATGGAAGGCAAACTAGACATATACTTTTAGATAAAAAGATAAACCTCCGGTGCTAAAATGTTGGAATCCGATGAGCTGACAGAAGAACCCTTGATTTAGAAAGGACAAATGAGCCCAGATAAGTGAAATCAATGTTGGGCTCTTTCCCAATGAATAAAGGAAACAGAAAATGAATTAGTTGAAAGGCTCTGTTAAGGGAAAAGAAAGCTAACATTTATTAAGCTACTGTTATGTCAAGCACTGTACTAGGAAAATTACATATATTTGATTTTACCTGCAGACTAAACCCAGAAAGAAGGTACAATTATTATCATTTTACATATGAGTAAAATGAGCCTCAGCAAGGTCAGACACGGGGTCTAAACTCACACAGCTCTGAGTTGCAAAGGTGAGATTTGAGCCTTTGGGGAAACTGCAGATACCAAGGAGCCACCTAAAATCAGGAATTGGGTGGGACTGTGCTGTTTGGAAAAAACTGAAAGGCAGCCTAGGAAAAGAAATCAAAGTAGGAAAAAATGGAATGGATGATAGGGATGAGAGTTCAGCATCCAGGGTTTCTGAGTAGATTTCATCCTTAAAGTTGACCCCACATTAAAAAAAACAAACACATTTTGTTGATTTTGAGACACTTTTTTTTTTTCACAATGTAACATCTCTAAAATCAGGATGTATCATAGAGTCAATGTCAACCAGGCAGCTGTCATGGTGCAGTGGTCACTGCCTGGGTACTCATGCACACATCATAGATGTTCAAGCTGCCTCACTTCCATTGTCTGTGACCACTATTGATACCCAACATGAGGAGTTTAATTGCTGTTTATAATTTCCTTCTCAAGTTACACTATGATTCCACATTGAAACGAAACTTCATGGGTACACAGAAAGGCATGGAAACAGAGACCGGGTAAAATTTTGATATTGGTGAAGTAAATATTAGTATTTGACTACAATCCCATGTTCTCTTGAAAAACAAAGAAGCTTAGGTGCTTGGTGAACCGATTCAGGAGACCAACATGCCAGCTATGGACTGCCCATCCCTGGGCAATTTTTGTATGAGAAATCAATTCCCGTTTTCTTTTAAGCCCCTCTAACTGGTCTCTCTTGCTACCAACATCAAATGCTCTTGTTGGCTCAGAATCAGGCTGCAAAGCAGTGAGTGATCTGAGGGTTGGATGCAGCCCAGAATTCTGGAGACGGCCTGGAGTATTGACCTGCACAGTGATGATGATGGTGATGATGATGATGATGATGATGATAGTGATGATGATGATGATGATAGTGATGATGATGGTGTTGATGTCCTCTTCACCTCCTTCATGATGATAATGGTCATGATGATAGTGGTGATGATGATGATGATGATGATTAAATCTATTGCCAATACTTGAAAATAAGAAACTTGAAGTTAAAATGTGATTCTCCTGCTTCATTTGAAAAATCAGACATGCCAATACTGGGCTCTCATTCCTGCAGTCCAAGGGGAGTGAAGGGAAGTTACCCTCCTCAGGCAGAATGGTACCCTTCAGATGGCCACAACCCAGATTAAGCCCCTTACTCCTTTGCTCCATCCTTGACTCCTTTACTTGGCAGTTTGCAACCCCAGTCCTAGATCATCTTTGAGTCCCTCTGACTCCAAATGTCTATTAAGAAACATCTAGGAAAATGTTCTGAGCAAACTGCAAGATAGTTAATGTTTTTATTTTACTACAATAATTTGTTTTGATTTGTTTCTTCTCACTAAGACAGCTAATTTTCTATCTTCCCCATGCAGCAAGCCCTCTAGTCTCAAATCCCAGATGTGTTGAGAGACCCCAGGTTTCAGAATTTCTCTTGAAAAATGTATCCTGGTAATTCCTGTACCTGTTCCATGTCTGATGGAATAAAGATCCTACATCACAACCCACACATGGAACTATTTCTGTTTATTCACCTTAGCCATCTCCCTTTTCTGCAGCTGCACTAGCCCTCCACCCCCATTCCAACATCCCAGCTCCATTTCTTTGTACCCTAGGCCAGGGTTTCTCAACCTCAGCACTAGTGGCATTTTGGAGCTGGATAATTTGTTGCTGGGTAAGAGCAGCCTCTACCCATTAGAATGTCAATAGCACCTACTTCCCAGTTGTGACAACCAAAAATGTCTCCAGATATTGCCAAATGTCCCCCAGGGTCAAAACCAACCTGGATGTCAACCTCTGCCCTAGTTCAACTCCTCTCCTCTTCTCCTGAATGTACTTTCCTAAGAGGCAGACACCATTTGATGACAAATGAATCACCCTAAGGAAAGGGTGGACAGAATTCTAAGATACGCCCCAAGATTCCCGCACACTGGTGGACATGTCTTGTGTAATCCCCTCCCTTGAGTGGGACTTGTGAATATAATAATATGTCACTCCTATGATTATGTTACATTGTATGGCAGAAGAGATTCTGCAGATGTAAATAAGATTCTTAACCAGTTGGATTTAAATTAATCAATAGGAAAATTATCGTAGGTGACTCTGACTTAATCAGTTGAGCCCTTTATTTAAAATGGTCAGAGTGATCCCAAATGGGAGAGATTCTCCTCCTGGCCTCAAGGAGCCCACAGCCTCATTGTAAAGAGGGCCACAGGGCAGGTGATGGCAGCAGTGTTGAGGAGGTAAGAACAGCCCCTGGTTGCCAGCCAGGAAGAAAGTGGGGGGTCTTAGTCCTAAAATCGCAAGAAACTAAATTCTGTCAACTATAAGTGACCTTGGAAGAAAACCCAAGACTCAGATGGGACCACATCTCCAGCTGACACCTTGATTTTGGCCCTAGGTAAGAATCCAGCAGAAATTTTGTGAGATAATAAATTTGTGTTAGCTTAAGTCATTGAGCTTGTGGTAATTTGTTACACAGCAGCAAGAAACTAATAACTCTGGAGGGAAAGTGTCCAAAGTTTGGAGGGCTCAAGACATTTCTGGAAAGAAAGGAGGGAGGGAAGGAGGGAGAGAGGGAAGGAAGGAAGGAAGGCACACTTTAAAGTGTCAGAACCTAGATAACTATGCCTCCAGCATAAAGATAAGTCTGCTGGGCTCCCAGCCATTGGCTCTTCTGGGGCAACTGGTTTTCCTGCAGTGGAGATGAGCTTTCAGGGCTCATCCCCATCAGCCCTCCTGGCAAGGAGCAGATCAGTAGCTGGTAAAGCCACCTGCTCAAATCCCAGGTTAAGAGTCACTTCTAGGAAGCCCTCTTCACCTCCTTCAGCTGATCTCTTCTGTCCACAAACTCCCTAAGGATAAGACTTTGAGATTTAATTGTCAATCAAATTGGTGTCTACTCTGTTCAACCACAGGACACATCTTTGACAAGCACAATAGAGTGTCAAGCAATGTACATGGTCATGGATATGTACTGGTGAACATGAGACACATCAGCATCTCTGCCCTCATGGAGCTTTGGTTCTAATGAGGAAGATGGAGGGGAAAAAACTAATAAACAAGCCAATAATCGTAATACATCTGAATAGTGTTAAATACTGAAAGGAAGTAAGCAGGGTGACTGTGTATAATCAGACTGTTGGACTTCTCTGGTGCATACCCCATGACACAGCACAGGCCCCCACCATGGGCTTGCTGAGGCCTCTCTTCTCACCCACTCTCACCAAGAAAAAGCAATTCTAGTGTCCCAGCTCCAAAGATATGTCAAGGGGCACATCAAGAGAGGGCACATCAGTCTGAATTGACAGCTACCTCCAGACTCAGAGATATTGGCTTGTATGTCTTTCTTTCTTTAAATCTAAACCCCCAGTTAATTTTACCCATGGTTGGAGGCAGCATAAGCAAATGAAAATAATACAACAAAGCAGAAAAAGATTTTAAATAATGGTTAGGGAAAATATAAATAGAATAAGAAGCTAAGGCCAATGGATAGGCAAAAAATACATATGTATATTCATAAAAGAATCTCTAGTGGTGAATTTTGAGCTACAATCTCAGCCTTGAGCTTCCAAGCAGCCAAAGAGAAATGAGAAACAAGATTGGTTACAAAATTCACATTGTATAAGAGAAAATAAATTCACTTTAAGAGAAACATATTTCAATGATACATCTAAAATTAAGTTCTCGCATGGTTTCTTATATAGGAGATATTAAGGGGACGTGCCTTTGTTATATTTTGTCCTCTCAATGTGACTAGATCTTTGAAAATAGTGACTATGACTTATGAATAAGAAGAAAAAGGCAACAGCCCTACCTTCTTGACTCAAATGAAATGTTGAAGCAGCCACTCTATCTCATGATCTGTGTGTTCTGATGATAAACATGTGGCCAAGGTCTTTCATCTTTAGCCCAGACTCGTAACTCCCTTTCTCCTCCTGGCACACATCTTTGTTCTATTTGTGCACTCAAGAACAGAAGCTCCATAATGTCAAACTCAAAAAAAATCTGAAGGCTTTGGCTAGAAATAAATGATAACGATTTACTCAAGGGTCTTAGGGTTTGTAAACCAGAAACACAACTAGGCAAAACCCAGAGTGCTCTGAAGAAGAAAAAAAGGCTAAGGGTTCTTATAGTAAAATGTACATTCTTGAGAAGAATCAGTCCTGCATTATTAGCCTCTGGACTGGTCTGGGATGATAGTCCTCTGGATGGCAGGTCTGGATAATGGATGTCAGGTGGTCTGAATACATGAACATTCTTTCCTTAGTCCTTTGGGGGTAATCAGAGGGTTATCTAATGGTCTGATATATATTCAGGTATTGATTCAGGACTGTAAAGTTTAAATTCCCAGTCTAGTTAAAACAAGAATAGAATTGTTTCCTCATGCCTCGACCTACTTGATTTTAGTAATTTAGCAGCTTAACATAGTGATTCCATTTTGTTTTTTCATTCTATTCATCAGTAAGGATGAGGATTCTGTCTTATTCACTGTTATTACCCTAGCTCTCAGGATATCACCCTACACACAACAGGTGCATAAACCTGTCTTCTGCTTACAGGACTTAAGGAGTAGAACCTCCGTTGTGGAGAATAGATTATGTCTTCTCCATGTTTGCCCACAAATTCTTAGTGTTTTGCACATGGCAAGTGCTCTTGGAGTTTGAGATCCCTCCACCACAGTGTGCACGGTCCAACCAGCCATGCTTCTCATCAATTTCTGCAAGCATCATCTTGTTAGACCTCCAGGTGTCGTCAGGAAGGACTGGAGCATCGTGCACGTGCTTTGAATGAGTAAATTGAAGGACAGAGATGTTAAGTGACTTCTTTAAAGTTAGACCCTTAGTAAAAAGGGCATGCTTGGCCTCTAGCCCCTTGATATCTAATTCAATGCTTTTTATTTTCTCCAGAACTCCGTTCCAGTATCTCTTGAACTCCCCACATCACATAAGCATGTTTAAACACCTAGTACTCAAAAAACCTTGAAACCACTTGAATTCCTAGCCAACTTTAATGCTCTGTTTACACCTCTGTGTATGAATCATAACTCTTGACCAAGTCAAAATTCTTCTTAACCCTAATGGTCACTTAACTGAAGATGATCGATGCAGCAGAAAAGCCTGAACCTCGTGTCTCTCAGCTCTCAGTGGTGAGGTTACCTATAGCGAGAACAAGTGTGTGGATTCTCCACAACCTCTCTGCCTTTCATCTGTTTCTTTAGAAAACCCTACTAGATGAAGTCATTCTACAACGAGCTGTTCAGAAGAGCTTCCATTTGATGACTCAACCCAACCATTTTGGGGGCCACAGCATGGTTCTCTGGCCCATTAGGATGTGAAAAGTAGCAGGGGGAGGCAATGAGGAACCCTGCAGTGTCCAGCAGCCTCCAGAAAGTATGCTCTTCCCACAATCCAATGAAAGGATAACCAGAAAAGTGACAGCATGGCTCCTCGTCCATTCGATCAATCCAAATGTCAGACTGTTCTAGGCACTTGGACAATTACAATGTAACAAGGTGGATACAAACCTAGACTTATTAACGTGGCATTATGGGATAACTGAGGAAGGAACCCTCCACCAGCTTGAGGTGGGTGTGAAGGGTCCTAGAAGGCTTCCTGAGGAGTTGATACACTTCATATGTGGATTCTGTACTTCAAAATGACATGTCCTGATTCTCCCTCTTATCAGCTCTCTCTCCCTTTCACCTGTTGCTGTGCTCTCCAGAATATTGGCTTTGTTCTCAAACATGGTTAAAAAAAACAATTATCACCATCAATCCAGACTTAAATGACTCTGAGAAGATGGACTTTTTTCACATAATTATGAACATGCCCAAAAAGGATTCTGATTAGCTAAGCTGAATTCTCAGGTAAGGTCACACAATAGAAAGCCCAGGTCAGAAAGGAGATGGTTCCAAAAGGAAAAGGACTCTGTTATTAGGAAAACAGGCAAGGGGTGCAGGGTAACTCACTCCCCAGCAGCTCCTGTTCTGGACCCTATGGGCTGAGTCTGAATGTTGCCTGTCTAGTTGAAATGTGCATCTCACATTGACCTATGACTCCTCTCCTTGTATTTGAGCCCATGTTGAGTTGCCCCCAGCCCCTCAGCCACCTGCAGCTGTGGTACTCAGCTCTCTTGCCCATGCCTCTCTTCTTCTCCCCTCAAGGGCTTTCTCTGGCACCATGGAGTTTGTTCGACTGACTCCGGCACAACCAGGAGTGTGGGGCTTCTGTTCACCAGGACAAATGTGGTTAAGTGAATAAATGTGCAGCCTCCCACTGTCCCCTGAGTCAACTCTGAGGCATGTTCCCCGTGGTTCTGAGCAGCTACCTTGTGTACTCGCGTCCCCCTCACTAACACACTCTTCACTGGGGTTTGTCCCTTCCTCGCTCACTTCTCCCACTTCCTCACTTAAGCTTCCTAAATAACCACAAACAACCAAGACTTTATCCCTGGGTCTACTTTGGGGAAATTCCAAACCAAGAAAGCTGGTTAGACTAAGAACCTGGACAAATGTGAAAATGCAATAGGAATGTACTAGTGTGGACCACACTGACACTCGTGATCTAAGTAAAACAGAATTCCTTGAGGCATCCACTGTGTGTCCAGTTTATCCTTGGGCGTCCTAGGTGCCTAGCAAAGCAACGTTCAGCAAGTATGTATTAAGAGGAACTGAACTCCCTAATGTATGTGTCCAGGAGCTGTGTCCTCTTGCCTGTACAGCTGTGCTTTAGCTGAGAGGTTGGTGTTCCGGTCAGCAGGAGGAATACTGGAGTATTTTTAACCAGGGATCTAACAACAGAGAGACAGAGTTCTGAGTGCTTTTCATAGCTAGAAGAAAGACAAACAGAGAGTTAGTTCATAAGTGATTAGGAGAATGTGGATGGTGTGTGTCCCCTAACCCCTGCTGCATTTTCCTGACAAAATAGTATGGTTAATCAAAGGCACCCTCACTGTCATGGGGACAGAGTCCTGTGTCTGGGCGTCTCAAAAATGAAGTGAGCAGCGGTTTGCAAATATTACATTTTGTAACTGACCATTGATCCTGAGACCCATGGGTAGTCAGCACCAATGACATTTGTGAGACCATCGGGTCTACTTGTTGAGACATTATGATAGTTAAATAATTACGGCAAGAAATCCAGCCTTTTAAAAAAAAATTTTTTTCTTTATTGACATTAGAGAGAAAGAGGAAGGGAGAGGGAGAGAGAGAGAGAAACATCCATGAGAAAGAACATCCATTGGCCGCTTCCTGCATGCCCCCCACTGGGGATCAGGCCCCCAATCTGGGCATGTGCCCTGACCAGGAATCGAACTGATGACCTCTTGGTGCATGGGTCAACACTCAACCACTGAGCCACACCGGCCAGGCAAAATCCCAGCCTTTTAAGACTAAGGTTCAGTTATTGCCTTTCAATAGAGGGAAGTGGAATCATGTTGTCCCCACAGACTTCTCCATTTCCACCAGGTACTAACTCCAGCATCCCAGCCAGAATACTGGAATGGCTGCTCCCAGACTCCACACCCTGCAGACGGATTATCCAAGCGATCGGACTCTGGTGAATGCCGGAGCCAGAACATTCATGAATCTTCCCTCCCAGTTGCAGGGGTTGTCTTCTCCCTGAATTCAGAGCGAGAGTACTCCTGTAAGATAAATAGATGCACAGCTTGGCACAATATTTTATACAGGTACGTGATTTGGAAAATTAGGTCAGAGGAGGGAGGGAAATAGTGATTCATTACCAGGGTCTGAGAGAGGCGGGATTACCTCATCAGAAATTCAAAGGTAATCAGTTTTTCCCAATTGTCATGGTAATGAATCACAATTGTTAATAAATTGGGAAGTCAGTTACACCTTTGAGTAGCTGGATAAACCAGAGTTGGCTGGCATCTGTCTTCATTAGGACACAACCCAGGACATGGTGGGCGGGCGTGGGCCATCCTGCCACCCTCTGCGCCTGAAGATCGAGAAACTGGACTTTTTACTGGACATTATCTCCATGGCCAAGTCACCTAAAGCCAAACCATCCCCAACAAGTCTTTAAACCTGAAGTCGCCCATCCAAGATCTGTCAATGTCCCTGCGGAGAAATCACAGACAGGAGCAATTCATTCATTTAATGGAGGAACGTGGCTCAGCACGGCAGAGGTCTTTATTAGAATAATTTTCCCCATGCAGATGAAAGCCAGGAATAAGAAGCACGTCCATCCCTCTTCCCTCCTCCTCCATCTCTTTGAATCAAGAGGGTTTAACCTCAGAGCTGGTCACTCAGAAAATCCAAGCCCATCGGTTCAAAGTGGTCAGCATCCGAGCTCACTGCGGTGTTTTATAGCTCAGGCAGCGATCAGGCCTTCGGCTCCAGGAGAGAAATGAGCTCCAACTCCCTCAGCCTTCAGGACAGACCATCTTTGGTCGTGGAGTCGTCAATAATCCAAACATAACTTGGAATGTGGTTGTAACTCTATTGCTTTTCGGCCCACAGAAAAACCTGAGACGAATTCTGAGTTATGTGATTTGATAATGGCATCTGACAAGTTCCCATTTATTCGAGGGGTGGGGGATAAAAATCTTTTGTCTGATCATTATGTCAAAATCCTGCAACTCATTTTCATTTCTCTCTCTCGGGCAAGATTAAAAAGCAAACCCCCATGCGCTCTGTCATATGATCCTGATGCCGAGAGTTTGAAACATTTCAACCGTAATTTAATATAGGGGATTTGAGGAGAGAGAGAGAGGAGAGAGACAGAGAGAGAGACAGAGCAAGAGAGAGAGAGGGGCCCTGGGAGGACGATCAGTGTTACCTGACGGGGGATAAGATCAATATCAAATCTGTTACTGTGTCTTACTTCCCTACTCAGGAGGGAAGCTGTGTTTGATATCTTCCACAACCCCACCGAGAAACCCTGAAGAAGTAGGAGGAGGAAGAGGAGGCTGGTTGGACTATCGGACGCAGGAGTTAGCTTTTCTGTTCCTGACACAAACGTCTCGACCCACCCACGGGACACAGACACAAACGAGTCACCGCACGATAGATAGCATCACAGCAGAACCCCAGCCCCCTCTCAAAGTTCCCACTCTATTCCAAGTAACTTTTTGTGAGGCCCCAAAGAAAATCTCCAGTGTTCTTGTGTTCCCACTTTAATCCAGTCCACTGCCTGGCCCTGTGCCATCAATCCCTCCAGGATATCAACTTCAATGTGTCCCTGGGCCCCGTGCCTTCTGCTGCCCGACAGTGGCTCCCTTAGCTGATCTGCTTGAGCACTGCCACCTCTCTGAGGGCTCCCTGCTGACCTGGATCCTGGACTCACTTCTGTCCTGCAAGTAGAGAAATCCCTCCCCTTCTGCGTGGCCCACATCTCTGGGGCTGCTCCTCAGTGGACCGTGAGCCCCTGGTGCTCCGCGCCTGTACCCATCACCTGCCCCTTCCTCCTCTCGGCATGCACTGCCCAACGGCTAGATCAACTTAAAACCGTGGGTTCAGGTCAGAGCTGCATCCGAGACCCACAGTGCCTCCCAAACGTGGGAAGCTAGCAAGGGTCCCTGGAGGTCACGGGGCTCTTGGCATGACCTTATGAAATGTCAGCACAGAAACTGAAGATAACTAAGTATTTCAAGTAATCTACAAATACCGAAATGGTAGTAGAGCCAATGTTTTAATACAAAGTCGCGGCAGAAAAATCAAAATGGTGGAAATTATACTTATTTAATTTCCTACAAACAGAATTAAAAGTAATCCGTACTGGATTTTGACAGTTCAGCACCTTGGTTCAACTGGGAGAAACCCGGTGTCCTGAAGAAGAGCCTGACTTCTGCAGGACAGAGGGAGGGAGCTGCGGGCCCCGAAATATCAACTGTGCACAGCAAGAAAAAGTGAGTGGAAGAAGCAAGGCAGAGTGATACAGAGCATGGTCCCAGATTTTTAGAAAAGCAGATCGTATCTGTGTGTGCGCATGTGAGCGCAGAGAAACAGGAAGTGAGATGCACCCAGTGGTAACATCATTTGCTTCAAGTTGGTCAAACTTTGTTATTTTTTGTTTACTGGTTTTTATTTTTTTTTTAATTTTTTTATTTTATTATTAATTTGTTTTTGTTACAGATGTTTTTCCTTTTTTTCCCCCCATTGACACCCTCCTCCCCCTCCCCTTCTCCTCCTCCCCATCCCTGTTGTCCATGTCCATTGGTTATGCACCCATGCACATAGGCTCTGTGATTCATCTCTTTCCCCCGCCTCCCCCCCTCCTCTGAGGCCCGTCATCCCGTACTCCACCCTCCATGTCTCTGGGTCAATTTCGTTGTTCAGTTTGCTCAGTTCTCCTGTGTGTTGCCGGCTTCCTCCGTTGGTGGGGGGGGTCGCTCGGCTCCCTCGCTCCTGGGTTCCTCCGTGGTGGGGGGTCGCTCAGCTTCCGTAGGCGCCCCTGGCTGCAGGATCTCGTTTCCTTTCAGGCGACAAGGAGGGTCCTGGAGGGCAGTATGCCGTCTCCATTCTGCTGCTTCTTTAATTTCGTGGTTGCAGGGCTTCCATTCAGCTTAATTTCATGCGGTCTTTAAGTGATAGTTATTCTGTGGTTTAGTTGTAACTTTGATGTGGTTGTGGGAGGACGCGATTCCGCGTCCACCTAGGCCGCCATCTTGACCGGAAGTCTGTTTACTGGTTTTTAAAATGTCCTCAACTTCCCAATTAAAAAATGGGCAGAGGACCTAAATAAACACCTCTCCAAACAGGACACACAAATGGCCAAGAGACATATGAAAAAATGCTCAACGTCACTAATCATCAGAGAGATGCAAATTAAAACAACTATGAGGTATCACCTCACACCTGTCAAAATGGCCACCATCAACAAATCCTCAAACAACAAGTGCTGGTGAGGGTGTGGAGAAAAGGGGACTCTAGTACACTGCTGGTGGGAATGCAAACTAGTGCAGTCATTATAGAAAACTATATGGTTTTACTTCAAATAGTTAAAAATTGAACTGTCATTTGACCCAGTGATCCCACTTCCATGAATATATCCTAAGAAGCCTGAAACACCAATCAGAAAGAATATATGTACCCCTATGTTCATAGCAGCACTATTTACAGTTGCTAAGATCTGGAAACAGCCCAAGTACCCATCAGTAGATGAGTGGATAAAAAAGCTGTGGTACATGTACACAATGGAATACTATGCAGCTGTAAGAAAGAAAGATCTCTTATCCTTTGAAATGACATGGAGGGACCTGGAGAGTATTATGCTAAGCAAAACAAACCAAGGAGAGAAAGACAAATATCACATAATCTCACTTATTTGTGGAATATAATGAACTAAACAAACTGATTAACAAAATTGACCCAGAGACATAGAGGTGGGGTACAGACTGACAAACCTCAGAACAGGGGATTTTGCGGGGGAAGAGATAAACCACAGAACTTATATGCATGTATGCATAACCAATGGACATAAACAACAAAGCTGGGGATGGGGCGGGGAAGATGGGGAGGAGGGTATCAATGGGGGGAAAAGAAGAAACATCTGTAACAAAAATAAATTAACAAAAATAATTAAAAAACAAAAAACTTTACCCATAGGCTCAAAAAAAAAAAAATGTCCTCAACTTTGTTTTATGTGACCTAATTTCAAAACATGTATTAATTTTTTCAGTGTTTGAGAGGCCTCTATTTAAGGTGGCCAGGTGTGGAGAGGGCCAGTGTGAGAACGTGCCAAGTAGCTACAGTCAGGAGAGGGCAAGCAGCTTCCGTGTTCAAGATCAGAGGTCCAGGGCCGGGCACAGCTGGCATAGGAAAGAAGCAGGGCCATCAAGATGAAAAGGGGTGGGGTCGGAGGAGTGTCTGCACTTGCCTCTACTGGCCACGGCACGTGGTGTGTCAGGGGGTCCGAGAGCCTGAAAGGGATAATGTGGGGGAAGCAGCAGTGAGGAAAATGCCAGGGAATGAGGACATGTGTTTCCCTTAGAGACAAGTGCAGGGGTCCTCAGACCTATGGGGCCTGGGTCTCCCCTGGCCTCTTCCTTTTCCTATGCTTCCATGCAATGTGGTTGAGCCTGGACACACTCTCCCTGAGACAGGACAGGAGTCAGGATAGGCGTTCAAATCCTGGTTCTGCAATCTACTGGCTGTGTTACCTTAGGCTAGTCACAATCTCTGAGCCTGTGTTACCATTTGTGAAACTGGGTATAATAACAGCAACTGTGCAGAACGGCTGTGAGGATGAAGTTAAGCACCGTGCAAAGACCTGCCTAGCAGAGTGCTTGGTCAGTAGGGGTTAGTCCCCTTCTCTTCCCCTGCCATTATCACAATGTAACCAAGAGACCAGTCAGCCAGGCTCATCCTCTGGCTTCAGCAGATCACCAGGTTCTTTTCTCCTCATCAAAATCTCTTATTAGGAAACCCAGAAGCAGAGAGTCCAGCATTGTAGCAGATTTTATCGGAACAGATCCCAGAGGCAAGATGATGGGTCGCAATGCAGGGTGCACTAGGCTTCAGGAGCTGGGGCCAGGCTGGGGAGGACCACCCTGACCCCTGTCTCTCTATCAAGCCTGCCGGCCAGTCCTGAAAACAAGACTGAGTCCAGGCAGAAGGCCCTGGTGATCAGCAGCAGCAGCCCAACCTCGCCAGTGGCTCCTTTAGAGATGTCAGCCCTGGGAGAGCAGGAAACAGAGCTGGGATCTGGACACAGCCCAGGCCCCAGGGGACCCCACGCACACCCATCCATGTCAGCCCCATCAGTGCCACGCGTCCCATGCATCAGCCCAGAAGGCTCTAATGGCTTCCAGTGGTTGGGCCAAACCAGCCTAGGTGTTTAATAAACATCTAATGAAAGTAATAATCTTTCCAAAATTATAAATGGGATTTCATGAAGAAGGTTCCACCCATGATCTTCTCTAGATCTTGGGATTATAAGTGAGCTTTTGTTTTCTTCTTTAGATTAGTCTGTGCTTTCCAAGTTTTTTTAAAATAAGAAGCCTTCATTTTCAGGCCCACCTCTCTTTGCTTCAATATTTCTTTTTTTTTTTATCCTCACCCGAGGACATTTTTGCATTTATCTTCAGATAGAGCGAGAGGGAGAGAGGGAGGAAGAGAGAGAGAGAGAGAGAGAGAGAGAGAGAGAGAAATGTTGATGTAAGAGAGACACATCAACTGGCTGCCTGCCACATCACCCCAACCGGGACCAAGGACAAACTGCAACCAAGGTACGTGTCCTTAGAGAGAACCAAACCCAGGTCTCTCTGGTCTGCGGGCCGATGCTCTAACCGCTGAGCCAAACCGGTCAGTGCTTCAATATTTCTCTTGATCCTAGGTCCTTAAGGCCAGGAACTGTGCCTTTACATTCAACAAACATGTAAGAAACATCAGCCATGTCCCAAAAGTTCCAGGTTCAGCTCAAACAGTGCAATGCCTCAGGCTTTCAAATAGCCTACCAGGGTTCCCCATGACCAAGCCCTGTGAGCTCCTGGAGGGCAGGGCAGAGCAGGGCAGGGTCAATGTCATCTCGGAGCCCTCGACACCATGCACTGTGCCTGACTTAGTTAATCTTCCGCAAACATCACTCAATGAATTGATGCGTTAAGTGGATAAAAAATAAAGGACAAAGGCACTAGAATCTCCATAATATTGAGGGTACTTCTATGGGGGAAAAATGAAACAAAAACTTTGGTGTTTATAGAGGAAGCATCATTTTTTTTCTGGACAGTCTCTGGGAAGTGTTTGGCATGTCATTCCTTTCCTTTCTTACCTTATCCATTTACCTCCTTCTTGATGAAGCCAGCCACAGATACCCCCAATTCTGAAAACACCCTGGAATTCCAGGGCAGCAGACGGGGTGAGTGTCCTCGGGGCACAAGAGCTGACATCTTCTGATAACAATATCTCCTTGATGTGGCCAGGGGAGTAGATTCACACTGACCCCAGGCAGGCAGTTGAGGGAGCTAGTTTTGTTTATTTTTTTGAATATGTAAGGCTCTGAGGATTTGTCCTGTATTAAGCTGCAAGGAAATAGTCACATAACCTGGACCAGCTGTTTATTTTCACACTCCAACCCCCACAGAGGTTAAAACTAATCACAGCTTGATTACTGAGACAGTGACAAATATCACTTCCATCTCCTGTTGGGCTGACGATAAGGTCAGTAGGAGAAGGAAAAGTGTCAATTATTAGAGATTTTTTTTCTCCTTGTCTCCAGAAACCATGGAGAGAATAATGTTATCAATTGACACATTACAACTGCTGAACACCCAGAGGATGGGGCTAACCTCCCGACAACACCTCGAGGGAAATGCAGGAAGGACCTTTGAGCTTAGTAGAGAGAACCTAGGTCTCAGGTGGTCGGTGTCAGGTGAGGAAACGCCATTTAGAAAGTTACAATTTAGGAAGGACACAACACAGGAAACAAATAATTCCACATCTTAGGAATCACACCTTTTGGGTTGAGTCTTGGCCCCGACACAGATTATGAGGTCCTAGGTAATTGTGTTATCATTTATAAAATACAACTGAAAAATAAATAAATAAAATAAATAGTTGAAGTGGTCCACTCTTCGTCTTCTCTTCCCCTTCTTACGTCTTCCTTCTCCCCTTGAATAATTCACTCTCAAAAGCACTGAGTGGGACTGAATGAGGCCGGCAGTAGACTGAGTAATACCACCCCCCAAGGTGTCCGCATCTTCATCCCCGACACCTATGAATGTTGCTTTACTACATGGTAAAAGGGACTTCAAAGATGGGATTAAGTTAAGGATCATGAAATGGTGAGATTTTCATGAATTATCCAGGTGAGCCCAATGGAATTTCAAAGGTCCTTGTAAGAGGGAGGCAGGAGGGTCAGATATAGAGAGACGATTGAGGGAAGGAACTTTTTAAACTTCTGATCTCCGGAACAGTAAAATAATAAATGTGCATTGTTTTAAGTCACTAAGTGTGTGGTAATTCGTTACACTAGAAAAACAAAATTAATAAATGTCCATGAGGGAGGGGCCTGAGCAGCATGAAGAGGACAGTCTTCGTACTGGAGAGAGGTGGCTTTGGTAGCCCTACAGGAAGTGTTGGAGCCAGAGAGGTTGAGGTTGACATCTGAGTAGGGCGCTGCACAGTGCAGCTGACAGAGCTCGAGTGGGGACATGAGAATGTCCCAAGGGGTGGGAATAGCAGTGACAGGAGATTGGTTCCATAGGGGAGGGATTTGTCAAATAAGTAAATATTTTTTAAATAATAGGAATGAGATTTCTCACTGTCAGAGAAGGTGCTAGACTGAAATCAGAGGTGAACTCATCATTTGCAATTTATATATAAAGAGACAAAAATAAATGTACATCTATACTTAAGTTCTATCCATTGAGACCAGGAGAGCAGCAGTGGCCCAATAACAGCGAGCACACTTAGAGATCCAATCTTGGCTTCTAAACACCTTCTCAACGGAAAAGAAGCCATGCTCCTTAGAGAAATGGTGGATTTCAGGAGTGGTGCAAAATGAACAAAATGAGCCTGGAGCCTGGCTGATGTTGCTCAGTGGTTAGAGCATCGCCCCAAGCACCAAAGGGTCTTGGGTTTGGTTCCCTGTCAAGGGCATGTACCTGGGTTGCAGGTTCCATCCTGGTCCCTGTTAGGGCGCATACAGCAGGCAGCCAATCAATGTGTCTCTCTCACATCAATGTGTCTCTCTCTCTCTCTCTCCTTTCTCTCCCTCTCCCTCCCTGCCTTCCACACTCTCTAAAAATCAATGGAAAAAATATCCTCAAGTGAGGATTAACAAAAAAATTATTTTAATTAAAAATATATGTATATATATTTTAAATGAGCCTAGAACATCTTTTTGTGCCAAAAAGTACAGAATTTCTCAAAGATTGATGGATTCATATCTAAAGGACACAGAAGGCAGCTTGAAGGTGTTTCCAGTGGCCAAATTTAGGAAAATTTGGGCATCAAGATTAGATAGATAGGTGATATCCGTTATGTATATTATAAATGCACATATATAACAGTAACCTATTCAATAAAATATAAATCTATGACTTTATAAATAAATGAATACATTAGAGTTTTCATAAGAAATGGAATATTTATATACACTCAAATACTTATTAACCCAGAGAAGAAAGAATGTAAATTAAAGAAGTCTAGCAGACACTGTCTTGATCATTAGTAATAAAAAAATTAAAATTGTGCATTAGCTGATAGGATGCAACGAAAATTACACAGCATCACTTCTGTGATGTTACTCCTAAAGTTGTATAACTTAGGACAGACACATCCAGCAAACCCAAATTACAGGTCATTTTACAAAAAAGAAAAAAAGGACTGTATACTTCAAAGGTATCAAGAAAGTATCAAGACAATAAAAGCACAGGAAAGATTGAGGAACTCTTTCAAACTGAAGGAGACTAAAAGGAGAAGTAAATGCAACCGTCTCTCTGTGCTGAGTCATTTTGCCGTAACAAACATTACTGAGACAATTGGCAAACCTGACTGGGTCTGAGGATGGCAGTACGTAAAAATGTGAATGTCCTCCCTCGCATGGTTGTCTCACTGGAGAGGGGCTGTGTTGGTGGCCATAAAGTGCCCTCACTGGCTGGGAGCAGCAAGGTCTCGACACAAACACAATGGGAGATTCCGAAAGGCAACACTCAGAGCCCGTCATCCATTAGCCATCTGCAGTAGGAGATCTGAGGGGGCATTTTCACAGCCTTCACACGTTACCCTGAGAAAACTTTCCTTTCCCCCACAAATTACTGGAAGTTTAAATGTTTATTTAAACAGTAAAAACTTTATTTTAAGGTTCTAAGTCAAACCTGCTTTTCAAGTAGTAAAATATATATTATATACAAAAGTTCCACAGATGTGGTCTGGCTGATATTGCCATTCATTTGGAAGAATAAGATCCAAATCTTAAACTAGCTTTATCTTTTCTTCACATCTTTTGCCTTTTCCTCCTGCATATTTGGGAACCTCCAGCTCTTATTGGTCCCACTAATGACTTCAGATGTCCTTCCAGACTCGCCCCTGGATCACGTTCTCCATCTGGAAGGGATCTTCTCTGCACCCAGACCATGCCCACGGCTCTGGTGCTTTCCAGGGAAGCAGCAGTCCTCTCTGAGATCTCTGCCGTCTGTCACTGTGACTGTTGCATCAACATTCTGACCAGGCTCCCTGCTTCCGGTCTTACTTTCGTTGTTCCGATCTGTTCTCCATTTTACAAGAAAATGTTACTCTGAAATGCAAGTCTAATCACGTCACTCTCGTGCTTGGCATTTGTCAGTGAGTCTCCGTTGCCTCAGCCTGGGCTTCAGAAGGTAGGTAGTCCCACTTGATTGTGTCACAATTGTGTGTGAGGAGACCTGCCATCTTCTTAGGACAGTGTCTGTAGATTTCATCAGATTTCCAAAGGGTCCATGGAGAAATGGCTGAGAATCCCTGGACTCAGATGAAATCCAAGTAAACAAGAACTGGTACGGTCTGGCTGCTGCCCTCACATCACTTCTCTCTGCACTTTTGCCTCTAATAATTCCAAACTATTTAGAATTTTCCACTTCCACCATGCTGTTTCTACACCCCCAGGCTTTCACTCTGCTGTGCTTTCCATCTGCTTGCCCCCCCACCCCACTTTCTTCCCCTGGATGCCCCTTGCCGGTCCCTAAAGGCTCAGTGCAGATAGCTCCTTGCCCCTCACCCCAAAGACAGCCAGAACCCCCAGACTGAGCTCAGCTCCCTCCTGTGTTCTTCTAGGATGCCCCTTGCCCATCTTTGCGACCATACTGACCACAACCTGTTCTAGTTATTGATTCATGTGCCTGTTTCCTCACTGGGCTAGGGTGCCTTGGGGGCAAAGACACATGCTGGTCATGTCTGCATATCCTGGACCTCTCACAGGCCAAGCACATGTCTGGCTCCAAGCTCACGATACACTGATGGAATTCAGTGGAACACCACACTGACCCTGACCGCTGGGCCAGTTGTTTTATTCCCCAGCATTTGATTTGCCTGGGCAGGCCATTCTAGGAGGGGGTTCCCTCCACCTTGCACAGGTAAAGGACCGGGGCTGGTTTCTTGGGTCCAGGAAGGAGACAGCCTGGCTCCCCTAGTGACCTTGGGTGAATGGCCACATCTCTCCAAGACTCTGCCTTTCTCCTGTGTAAAACGAAGCTAATAGTCCGGCCTGCCCCGCTGCCCCCCGACAGCAAAGACAGACTGGAAATGGGTCTGGAGAGCCTCAGGGAAGGGGCCTATGCATTAGTGCAATGTGCTCACCGCTCCACACTTGGGAGAGAACGGAGTGTGACTGACTTCAGGATGAGGCACCGTGAGGATGATGTCTCTTAGCTCCGTGGTTCATGGGGAACAAGAAAGTCAGACAAAATCTGAAGCCAAAAGCCTCAGTCCTTTAGACCCCACCCTAACTTCCCCAGTTCTCTTGACAAAGGCTGTGGGGAGACGCCTGGACCTTAATCTTCTCGTTTTGATCCGGCTTGGGGCGGAGGGCTGAGCAAGGAGGGGCGAGGAGAGAGAGTCCGATAATCAACCACTGAATAACTGAGAGTGAAGCTGAGTATGACTCTGACTCTCTGCTGGCAGATGGCAATAATACCATCCTTTGGAATGTCCTTGGAGCCTCCAGTTGCTGTCTTTTGGTTTAGATTAAACCTTGAGCTAGCTTGCCAAGTCCGAACCCACCGACCCTCATGCAGTGCATGTTTGGAGCTCAACTTGAACTTTATGAGGTGCAAGTTAATTTGCATTTGGCAAAATGCAATTTCCTGTTTCTAAGAAAAAGGGACTTTAAAGATTTATTTAAGAGACACAAATGGCTTCCTGGACATCAAATAGCTCTTACAAAGCAATATTTTAATAAGTTAAGTGTAAATGAATTGAAAACACATGAATCTGATTTCCCTTGAACTGCAGATGGGTTTAACAAATAGAGGGGGAAATGGCTTGGCACAGGGGCTGGGGGGTTTTCTCCATCCAAAAAGTTTCGGAAAGTAGATCAAGATGTTAGACAAACCCCTCCACACACCAGGGTTCCCTCCCTCAGATTGTGTATCTCCAGGACTCGCTCCATAAACAAAGAGAGGATTCCATATCAGTTCCCTGGGCAAGTCCCTCTTACCCCTTCTGCTTTCTGCCTCTACCTCGCCAAGTCCATTCCCTCTGCCTCCTCCTCCCTCACTCAAAGTGCTGGGCTATGGTTTCCTTCCGCCCTCCCCAAAGCCTCCCGCCCTGGTTCCATTGCTGGGATGATATAGCCGCTTGGCTCTCACAGGCCCCACGGTGCCCTGTCCTTCTCTAATCTAGGGAACCATGGCGACGCCCTCAGTCACCTGCCCTCTGTATCACCTGCCCCCTCTCCTCCAAGGCCATCACTCTGGCCTTGAGGCTGACTGTGAGGATACAACCTCTCCCTTCCTACTGGGAGTGGCGGGCTGTATGGGGACCAGGTTACGCTGTGCAGCCTGGAAGTCAGCTGTCCACCGGCGCACGGAGGTAAAGCGTCCTGCAGGGGAGTGGGGATGGCATTGCTGGGGTCAGAGGCAAAGGCAGCGAGCGGTCCTCAGACAAAAACCCAGACAATAGGAGCAGCTGAGTCAGCAGGACTTGAGACTGAGGAATCAGCCTGTCTTTCTCGGCCTGGATACCAAGGCATCACAGGGCCCTGTGTGTGTTCCTGGGTGGTGGGCAGAAAGTTCTAGAGCTGGTCAGAAGTTGCAGAGGGGGCGTGTCCCACAAATCAGATTAACTAGATACATCGTTCTGTCTGTGGTTATTTCCCTTTGCCGTCCCCATGACGTAGGGCAGAATGGCCAAACCAAGGACAAGCCAGCCAGCCTTGCCTCCACGTACCCTGGCCTAGATGAGACAAGCTGGAACAAACCAGTCCGCTGAAGGAAGGAGGGGTGGCGAAGAAGAGCCAGGCACAGCCAGGACCAGGCATTCAGCACCAGCGCCCCCTGCGGCCTCCAGGGTCCCAGAGCACAGGGAGAGCTCCGGGTTGAGAGGCAGAGCCCGCACTGAAGGTGGTCGCGTCGGCTTTTATTAAGGAAGGTGGCGATTCCTCACGAGAGGGTGGGGCAGTCTTCAGGATCCTAGAAGAGACCGTTGCCCTGTCTGTGTCGTCAACAGAACTTCACTCTGTCAGTCACCCGCCGTAGGCCCGGGCTGGGCCCTGCTGGTGAGAGTTCGGCCCAGCCCGGCCTGGAGCTCCCAGCCTGCTCAGCGCCTGCGGGGACGGGGCACCCACAGTGAGAAGGAGCACATGCTCAGCCGCGTGGGCAGGACCCACAGCAACGGGACAAACAGGCATCACAGGAGGCTGAAACCAGACGGGCTTGCGCTCTCCAGAGGAGGGGAGACACCGCGGGAACCCTGAAAGAGACTAGTATTTGGACTCCTCACTTTTATCTCCTGTCTTAATCTGCAGCCTTTCCCTCTGGCCTCCTTGGCTTTATAAGTAGAAATTACTGGTAGCTGTTGGTACAGAAGAAAGGGCAGGGTGTTGGCATAGCAGGTCTGGGTCCAAAACCAGCTCTCACGCTCACCAGCTGGGTTACATGGGCAAGTCATTCAACCTCTCTGTGCCTCGGTTTCCTCATCTGTAAAATCAGACTAATCATATAATTAACAAAGGTATTAAACGGGCAAATATACATAAAGTGTCCCTGTGAAGAGCTTGGAAGAGAGATAGCTGACCCATAAAATCCGCGTAGACCATGTGAAATCCCAGCTTCAAAGAACTAGCTGTGCCCACCCCCTCACACACGCAGCCACGCACCTTACAAACGCAAATACATCCCTGCATAAGTTTTCTGTTGTCCATAACAAATCACCACAAACATGTTGGCTTAACATATCAGCCTCGACCTGCAGTCCTAGATGTAAAGGGTCAGGTGATGGGGTCAGGCGCACCCAAGTCATCTCCCTATTGTAAGGTCAGTGGAAGTGGGATCTCGATTACATTTCAACATCTTTTCACGGTGGAATCTAGATGACTATTTGGTTGAGTTACTGGGAGAATTTTTGTGTACCCCTGAAGTTAGGAATCTTGGGGCCCATCTAGAATTCTGCCTGCCACAATCTCTAAAAAGGATTAGGAAAAAAAGAGGAGAAAAGGGAGCAAATGAAGGAAGAAGGGGAGGAAGGAAGGGAGAGAGGGATGAATAAAAGGGTGACCTTGCTAATTTGACTGAAAGACTTGAAAAATATTCACACCCTCTGACTCAGTAATTTCATGCCGAGGAAGCTAAACTAAGGAACTAATCTGAAATGCAGGGGGAAAGAGTCTTATTAATAAAGATGTTCATTGCTGAGTTCCTTATAGTGAGAAAATAGAAATAACATAAGTGTTGAATAATGAACTATAGGTAAAAACATTTAAAGTCATGTGATGAAATGGAACAATTTTAAATGATGTTTTCAAAAATTTTATTGGTAGATAAATGTTTACTGTGATAATGCTTATTAAATATATAAAATCCTACATTTAGTATGAGTCTGACTGTCATATTTATATATATACCACACACATATATGTGCATCTATGCATATAAATAAGTAGCTAGATATGCATATCAATAGATATAGATAGGGTGAGATGGGAAAACATCACATTGTTAATAGATATTATCTCTGGAAACCAGGGAGACAGATGATCTTTATTGACATTAATTTTTTCAAATTGTGGTGAAGTATACACAACACAAAAAGTGCCATCTTAACCTTTCTGAGTGCACAGTTAGTGGCACTAAGCACAGTTCACATCACTGTGCAGCTATCACCTCCGCGCTGAGAACGTTTCATCAATGGGGGACACCCTGCCCCCATTAAATGTCAGCTCTCCGCTGCCTTCTCCCCCAGGGCCTGGCGAACACCATTCCAGAGTCTGTCTCCCTGACTCTGACCACTCTGAGAACCTTATGTAAGTGGAACCACACAGTATTTCTGTGTCTGGATTATTTCACTTGGCATAATGTCTTCAAGGTTAATCCATATTGTAGCACTTGTCATTGTAAAGCCTCTCCATGACCACACTTCAGTCAGGCTCTTCTGATGCCTCTTCTCAACTAGGCCTGAACCTTGGTCCCCACCCTGCTGGGCTGGCATCTCCCAGTGTTAGATAGAATCCTGCCAAGTCAATTTAGCAAGTATCCCCACCATTCGTATCTAGCCACCCTGGCTTGTCACCAGCATGAATCCTGTTAAGTCTGTTCAGCCAGAGGCCCCCTATCCTTGATGTCTCCTCTTAGTAATTTTCCATCCACTGACCCCCTCACTCTGCTTGTTAGCTATAAATTGTGTTTGGAATTGAGCCCACTTTCTCTCCCCTATTGCGAGTCTTGACACCAACTGCAACAGTCCTTAAAAAGTCTTCCTTACCATTTTAACAAGTGTCAAAATGAGTTTTTCTATAAGAGCAAAATTTCTTTCCATTTTTAAGGCTGAATAATATTCCATTGTATGTATATACCACATCTTGTTTATCCATTCATCCATTGATGGACATTTGTGTTGCTTCTACCTTTTGGCTCTTACCAAGCATGCAGCTATGCACATGAGTGTACATATACTGATTCAAGCCCCTCCCCAGAGGTGGAACTGCTGGATCATAGGGGAGTTCTAAGTTTAATTTTCTGAGAAATCATCTTTCTGTTCTTCATAGCAGCTGCAATTTTATATTCCCACCAGCAATTCACAAGGGTCCCAATTTCTCCACGTCCTCTCCAACACTTGTTATCTTCTCCTTTTTTGATAACAGCCATCCAAATGGCTGTGAAGTAGTATCTCATTTATAGTTTGGGTTAGCATTTCCCGAATAATTAGTGTCATTAGATTCCAAGGCTGAGATCATCCTCACACTCATATCCCCAATTACTATATACGGATATGAAAGTTGGAAGTGAAAACAGCTGTCAGGAAAAAAAAGTATTCCTTTGAAATATGGTGTTGGAGGAGAGCTCCACGGACACCCTGGACCACGAGATGAACATGTGGACCCTGGAGCAAATACACCTGCAGCGTCACTGAGGGCAAAGGTGACCGAACTGAAGCTGTCTTACTCTAGGCACGTTGTAAGAAGGCAGGGATCTTTGCAAAAGACGGTAACGTTGCAAAAAAAATAGACGGCAGCAGAAAAAGAGGAAGCCCAAATATGAGACGATTGACTCCATGAAGGAAACCACGGGCATGAGTCAACAGGAACTGAGCGGGGCTGGTTAGGACGGGACACTGTGGACATCACTCATTCATAGGGTTGCCAGGAGCTGTAGCTGACTCAATGGCATATGACACACACACACACACAGTAATTGGTGAAATTGAGCATCTTTTCATGTACTTATTGGACATCTGTATACCTTCTTTAGAGAAACACCTATTCAAGTCCTTTGCCCATTTTTTAAGTTGGGTTGCTTGTGTTTGTTGCTAAGTTGTAGGAGTTCTTTAATATATTCTGGATATCAATCCCTTATCAAATAGATGATTTACAAATATGTCCTCCCATTCTGAGGATTGCCTTTTCACTCTGTTGATAAGTGTCCTTTGGCACACAAAATAAAATTTTCATGTATTTCAAAGTTCCACAATAAACATGTAATATTTTCAAAATAGAGGGGAAATTTTAAAAACTATGATGAAATGATGAGTTTTTAATGATATGAAGAAATAAATATGTAATATAGTATTGCTAGTTAAAACACAAGAAACTCAGTTCTAACTATAATCAGATCTCAACAATGAAAACAATATGTGCCCCATACAAAAAGACCAGAAAACAACAAAAATTATTTAAGGGGGGAGGGGATAGCATCTAGGTTCTCAAGTATCAAATAAATCTTTCAAAAGCGCACACACACACACACACACACACACACAAATGTCTTTTGGTCGCTTCCTCCGTCCTTGGGGTCCCTCTGCCCTTCTTTTGGAAGCAGCAGCTGAGTCTCCTTAGCTAGGTGCCAGAGCAGGCATGGGGGGGGTTCCGAACCCCTACTTCCTCCGAGGCCTCTTCATTGCGCATTTCAGCTCACGTACTTGCAAGGCAGAACAGCAGCAGAGTCTTACAAGAAAAGAGTTTCCAGTTCTATTTCTGAAGATATTGTGACTGAAAACTGCTACTGCTTTTCTACAAAGGAGAATGTTCAGATGACAAACACTTTCTTTCACTGAGTTTGAGCTCACTTCAAGGTCTGAGGCTCTGCAAACACTCTCATAGGCTAACTCCGGAGTAACAGAGCAGAAATACACGGCTCATCTGGAGAAAAGGACTGTAAAGAAGCAGGGTCTTCGTTCGCGAGTTCATGTCCTCTCCTGGCCCTGCTCTGAGGGTGGTCAGGCATGTGTCTGCCGAGGGTGTGTGCCTGCGGAGGGTGTGTGGACACGTGCGTTCTGCGGGAGGATTCTGTGTGCTCCTGGAATAGCGGCTCAAGGCTGGATCTGACTACTGGACGGCAGGCTTCCTTGAGGGCAGAGGCGGTGTGTTCAACACCGGTGGTACAGCTACAGTCTTTAGGCCAGAGCAGTGCCACATTGCAACAACCATCTGGTTGTGAGATCCTGGAAGGTCACTTCATTTTTCTGTGGCTCAGTCTCCACAGAGGAGTCCAGCAACCCCGGTCCTGCCCCACAGAAGTGGCTGCTTATCTCACTTTGTTCATGCCTCTCTGCTCAAAGCCTCTCCCTACCCAACGATACTTCTATTTCCACCACCCCAGCTCAGCTTGGTTATCTGCACAGGGCCATCAAGTGCTGACATTATAGTACACGCTGTGTGCTCGCTTGTGTTCGCTCCATCTCTCCTACGGAATGTGAGTCAGTGTTGGCAGGTCTGTGTTAGCCATGCCCAGCCTCCAGCACAGTGCCTGGCACGTGGTACATGCTCAGTGAGGATTTTTTTTTTTGCATGACTTAATAAAGTAATCAATCATTCAACAAATTAATCATTGAAATGTTTGCTTCTGCCTCCCTCATGTTCTGAGGATAACATGAGGTTATTTTTGTAATCCTTAAAATTCTGTATCATTTTCAGATGTATGCCCCAACACCTAACTCAGTACTTTACTTGTAGTTGGTGATTAATAAATCTGGTGAAAGATGAAATAAAACAATACATAATGTGCTATAGTTAGTCAACTTCCAATCATCTGCATTAATGAACGAGAAGCAGGCAATGGATAATTTGAAACAGAAGCTAATCTGAAAATAATTTCTGTTGGCTGGAATGTATACCATACTATTCATAGCTTCATTTCCAACAGTCCCCCATCAGTCTGTGAGCCAGGGACAGTGTACCTGATGACTCACTCTTCTGGCATTTCAGGTCCCCTCTGACATGTGTTCCAATTCATTTCCTGCCGCCTTTTGAATCTTGGCTTGGCCTGAGTTTCTCCACTTGTCCCTTCAGTTCTGATTTACAGGGCATTTTCTCAAAGCCAGAGGCGTCCACAGACGGCCAGAGCTGGGGCTGGCTCTGAGCACAAGTTCTGCGAGTGGACAAGGCTGCGGGAACACATGGGGCAGAGGCTGGGAGCTTGGCTCCAGGATAGTATGGCCCCTTTGACAAGACTGTGTCTTTTCCCAGAACCCCGAAGGTCTCCCGCAGAGCAAGAAGCTTCCTGGAACCCTTTGCTTTCTTCTTATTTGACTTATTCCAGGTGCAGCCTGCAACTGGCATTTCTGAAGTCTGATTTTGCACCGTTCATGAATTATCTCATTTAAAGCTCAGTGCAACCCTTTGAGGTCAACTGACGAGTCTCTCTCCTCTTACAGATGAGGCAGCGAGGTGCAGAAAGGTGAGGTTCCTGCCCAGGGTTACACAGCTACATAGTGACCCATGATTGGCCCACTTTGCCACTCCTGCCCCTCATATATTCTTTCAATAATCACATTACCTTTAAGTAGGCGTTTCCCCAAAATTTACTGGCTTCGTAAAGGAGGTTTTATTTGCACTTAGGAGTACATTTGCAATGTAGTAGTGAAGGTCAATGAGAAAATGGGATTCAGTATATCAAAATTAGGTGGGCACTTAAACGACAAACTTACACTCTGATCAGTTTTGCTTGGGCCAGTATTAGTGTAAGTTTGTTCATCTGATCAATAACTATTTATTGAGTGCCTGCCCTGTCTGTGCTCAGCAGTGTTTTAAGCACTGGGGACACAGCAGGGAACAAAACCAATAAATCTCCACCTACATGGATATCATGTTCTAGTTGGAGTCACAGAGAATAGAGGCAATAGCTAAGGAAAATACAGGGCAGGCAAGCTGACAAACAAAAAATAATGAAGTAGGGTAAGGGGATGAGAGCACAGGGTCTGTGAGAAATTGTCAAAGGACTGAAGGTGGTATTTGAGGAACGATCTGAAAGAAGTGAGTAAGTGAGCCATATGGATATTGGCAAGCAGAGTCCGGGCAGTGACAACAGCAGGTTCAAAGATCCTGGGGCAGAGATGTGCCTGGAGTGTTGGGGAAAGAGCGACAGGGCAGGGGGCGCAGAGAAGAGCGAGGAGTGTGTGGGCGAGGGAGAGGTCTGAGGGGCTCAGAGCAGAGGGTTAGATCGTAGAGAGGTCCATGTGTCCATGAACTAGTTTGGGGAAAGAATTATATCTGCATTTTCGTATCTTACATAACATGCATCTGTCTTGCCAAAGACTACCCCATGGTTGAATGTTATCATTCAAGCTGAGCCACTCTAATATGGTTTTCAAAAATAAACTTACACTTGTTATTTTAAAAGGCATTTTATTATATAGTGCATTAATAAAGAAGTACATATATTGCTATATCCTAAATTTTGTTGTTGTTGTTTATTTAGTGTGATAACTAGGTTTCAATATCATTGGTGTTTTGGGCTGAAGGTTTGGTCCTCCTAAAATTCCTATGTTGAAATCCTACCCCCAGTGTGATGGTATGTGGAGATGGGTCCTTTGGGAGGAAATTAAGTCATGAGAGTGGGTGCCTTATGATAGAATTGGTGCCTTATCAGAAGAGAACGAGCGATTTCTCTCTCTCTCACTCTGGCCATGCGCTGGGCCAAGCCGTGCAGTCACACAGAGAAAGCACCCTGAAGCCCAGTGTGAAAGGCTTCACCAGAACCCTGTGTGCTGGCACCCTGAGCTCAGACTTGCAGCATCAGAACTATGAGAAAAGAATTCCCTCTTGTTTAAGCCACACAGTCTATTATATTTTGTTATAGCAGCTTGAGCTGAATAAGACAACTGGTGTCCTTTGAATCCTGTGCTTTTTATTTTGTGCATTTAAAGACATCCTAAGACAGCATCACTGGCTTCACTGCCCTTCCACAGGGCTCCAGGGCACAGCAAAGTCTGAGAATCCCTCCTGTGGGGTCCTTTGAGTCATCACAAGAACGTGACTTTCATTCCAACTTGGGAAAGGTCACTGGTGGAGTGAACAGAGGTATCACTTGAGCTGATGTGTGTTTGTTAACAGGGTCAGAGAGGCTCCTGAGGTGAGAGTATAACTTGGGCAAAAACAAGAAGGCCAGTTAGTAAGCTACTGCAATAATCCAAGCAAGAGACGATGCAGCTTAGACTAGAGTGGTTATTTTATTTTTCCCAGATCAAACAGTAACTACTGAATGAGAGGCCGACAAGGTCAAGAGTGAGAAGTCACAGCAGCATTAAAGCCAACAGACATCAGTGAGTGGTGACTACAGAGTGTAGCCAGGAAGGAGACAGCAATTATGGCAGAGTAGCTGGGTACTAATTTCTATAACTGGCAATCCTTTCATCGCTAAAACATTGTAAAAAGCCATTTACAGGGCAGCCCAATGCAGACAAATGAGACAGTAGAATCAGTAGTAATTAATCCCAATTAAATCCAGTCTCAGTACCTGGGCACACACCTCTCCCAACTCTCCACTCTCTCCTCTTTCTCCCTGACCCCCACCCATCACATAAGGTCAACCCTTCCTGATAACTAACCCAGCAGGTACATCACAACAGCGCACCCAGTAGGCACAGCCGGAGAGTCAAAGGCAGGAGTCCTGCTCCAAAGGTGGGGTAAGGCATGCACTTGGCCGGCCAGGTAGCTCAAGCGGGACATGGAGGGAGTCAACACCAAGCAGACAGGAGGAACTCCAAGGCTACGAAGGAGGCAGAGAGCACTACTGGGCAGCAGAAGCCAGGATGTTCCAACGTCAAGAGGGGCTTTGCCACATCCTGAAGAGATGAGCGATTTGGAAGCTTCCTTCAAATGCAGGAGGTGTCTTAACCATCACTGTAACGCCCGTGCCTGGCTCGCACCTGCTGCCCAGCGAGTAGAGGGCTTGGGAGAGCGTGGACTCTCCAGGTGGGACTAACAGTGTAAGCGGAGACATTCGGACAACCAAGCTACTACTTGGTGTGCGTCAACCAGTGGACCAAAGCCAGCCTGGGCCGGCTGCACGCCACACACTAAGCACGGGCTTTAGATTTCTCAGGGCTTGGTGAAGAATCAAAAGAAGAGTCATCATAATGATTTGAATTTTATTTTGTAATTCAAATTCAGTGTCCATAAATTTTTATTAAAACAGCTATGTTTTACAGGGTGGAACAAAAGTAAATTTACAGTTGTTCATATGGAAAAATAATGCAACGATTAATAAATAATAATACAAGAATAAGCTGTGTATGTGTGCTCACAACTGTAAATCTACATGTCCCACAGCGTTGTCGGTGGTACATGATTTGGTGCCACAATGGCAGAACTGAGGGGTTGTGGCAGAGACCACCCGGCCCACAGAGTCTCAGATATTTACGATCTGGCCCTGTACAGGAAGTCTGAAGACCCTGGTGTGCATGAGTGGCTCTCCCTAGAACTGTGAGTGCACAACCTAGACCACTAACGTGGCAGCCTTGGCCCCAGATCTCAGCCCTGGCTCCTGGCTGGTTTTCACACTGTGCACTTTCACTCAGGCCAACGCCTCCCACTCTGCTCCCGCCGGCTGCCTTCTCTCACGTCAGTGACTCGCATCGACTGCCCGTCTGCCAGGAACCCTCCCACCAGCTCGTCACGCACAGGACACCCTCTCACCATCAGCTCTCAGCTCAGACACCCTCTTCCTAGAGAAGCTTTCTCTTACCACTCGGTCAGGGTCTTGCCTAATCTTCTTCCCATTGTTTACTGTTATCTGAAAGGACTTCGTGTGTGTGCATTTGTAAATGTCTTAGGTCCATCTTCCCCCAGGTGCGGTTCCGGCAGAGGAAGCGACGGGTCTGGCCACTGCTGCCTCTCCAGGACCTGAAACAGCCCCTGTCACAGAGCAAGAGCCCGATGAAGATTTCCCAAGTGGATTTAAGAATTCCACGCTAATAAAAATCTTTAAAATACTTATGGACAAAAGAGTTTATGATGTTATCCTATTTTTATGTGTGTTTGTAGTGTTTCTTAATTTAAAAAAAAGTCTGCACACAGTCAACCTATATCATTTAGAAGTAAAGCAAAATAAAAACATTGCAAACAAAATGAAAAAAAAAAAAAAAAAACCATAAGTATACACTAGGACAAATTACAGACATGCCATGCCTGCTCCCAAGTCTTCTGCCGAAACTTGGGGCTAGGTATAAGAATTGAAGATTATTTCATGAAAAATGTATAATAGGCAGGGCTCTTTAAGGTACAGGTGTCAAAAATTAAATTCAGACTCATTTAAGAAAAACAAAATGAAATGTATGCCTGGCAAAGCTGAGAAGGGCAAGGGGCATACTCCTTTCAGGCTCAGTGGGATCTAGGGGTCGAACCTCGGTCCCCACGTCACTGTCTCCCCGAGCTGCTTGGCTGGCCTCGCTTTAGGAAGTCTCTGCACTCCTGCAGGCTCTCCTGGTCTGAGGGAAGGTCTATATTGTTCATGCTGAGACTGTCAGAAAGCCCTGGTGATTCTGATTGGCACAGCTTGGGTCACATGGCCTTTGGGACCCAGTTGCCAGAGCCAAGTAGGTGGTGTCCACTGGACAGCCTGAGCTACTGGGGCAGAGTGACGGCCATAGTCACCCTAAACCAAAACCCATCAACTGAGCAGCAATGCTGTGAAGAGTGGAAAGAGGGATGGCAGGAAAGGGATGCTGGGTCACACACAGGACACTGGCTTCTGACCCTTGACCACAGAGCAACAGAGGTCAGGAAACTGGCCCTGGGGTACAGGCAGGTGGGGTCCCAGCCAAAGGGTACCGAGCTCAGGAGCTGTCCTTGGGCCAGTCCTAGACCTTATTAGGTAACTCGGGACAAGGAATGAGGCCCCTGGACCACTCAGAACCAAGAAAAATGTTAGCCCTAGGTGTGAAGCCAGTGCCAAGCTCCCGTTGGGGAGGTAAGACTTTGACTGCAGGTCAGCCCCAGCACCCAGGCACTGTCTCCTTGTCTCCAGATCCAGGGCTGCACCAGCGCGGGCGTGCCTTCTGACCGCCTCCGTCCAGGACCTGAGGCCAGCCACCACAAAGCCTCAGCACATTGTGCCACATGTCCGTGGGGACATTCGAGGCAGAAGGGGCACTTCAGACAGATCTTTGAAGTTAGAACGGACATGGTTTGGGACTTTAGAATACAAAGGAGAAAGAGGGAGGAAATGGTGGAAAAAGAAAGAAATCGGGGCTCAAAATTACCTCTGTCCTGCCTCCCCTCTCGTGATTAGAGTTCCCCTCGGGGGAGGAAGAGCTGCTTTCCGGACAAAGGGGCCTGCAGTTTCCTCGTCTGCAGAGAGGAAGAGTAACAGCGTGCCTGTAGGGTGGTGGGGCAGTGAAGGGGCAGTCCGTGGGACAGTCAGCACGATGCCTGGCAGAGAGGAAGCACCCACCCTTGTTAATTTTTCAGTAGTTGTGGAAGTAGTATACTGAATACGGACTGGGAATGAGTGAAGGAGAAGATAAATTCATTCTCAGGTGGCTCCGTGGCACCCTTCAAAATGACATATCCCTCTTACTTATACAAAGACGAGTTCCTCTTATTATTTTTCTAGTTAACCAAAAAAAAAAAAAATCCAATTTGAGCAAACTCTCCATCAGGCTCTCGTTGCATCCTGTGCAGACGGCTTCCTTAATTAAAAGATCTTAATCACAGCACAGCTTTTCCCACAGAACCTACGAGGAGGCAGGATCCGCCAGGGTGGGTCCTGCGAAGCATCTGAGGGAGGGAGTCACCTCCCGCTGCAGGTGCCTTGGAAAATCCAAGCGCGAGGCTCCCTCCTCCCGACCTTATTCCCCACCTTCCTCCTACACAGCCCCCCTCCTCTCTCTTGAGACTCGGTCTTTCTGATCGCCCCCTCAGCCCGGTGTCCTGGCCCGTCCTGTTCTCTTGGCCATCTCCACCTCTGTGTTCACTCTCTCTTCCTCTTCTAGTAGGTTCTACATGTTTAGCCTAGTGGCAGGTGTTGCTTCCACAGCCTTTGGACTTGGTTACTATGGAAACGCCTTCAAAAACCAATGGTGCTTGGTTGATGGTTGTATCCTGGATAACCCAGGCTTCCACTGGGGGCCTTTCCTCCAGTCCCTCCTCACACCTTGCTCACACCTAAGATTTGTCTTAGACACAGACAGACAGCCCCAAATTTCCCTCCTCCAGAAACTTTGATCGTGTTGATGATGAGGGTAACAATGATGATTGCTAAATCCTTCTACCTTGCATAGAAATCCCTCCAACCCTCAGTCTCTGAGGATTCATTGGCGTGGTACACAGAGCCCCAGCTGGCCCATGACTTCGTAGCAGCTCTTAAAGAGCTGCCATCACCATGAATCTGTCCATGTCTGCCTCCTTCCTGGAAGTAGTCAGGTAACCACCACATGACCCAAATGGGGTGGCTTTCCATACGGCCATATTTAACAGTTTATTACAGATTCATTCCACATACTTTAAGCCAAAGGAATGGCTTTCCCATAGTTTATGAAAAGGAAGAGTTTGATTCAGATGTTTAGGTGAATGCAGATGACAACGCATTTGGGGAGACTGAGGCAAGGGTTAGAGCTGAATCCTCAACCGTTTCTGGGAAGGCCGTTTGGGACTTGCAGGTCCTCTTCTGGACTGATATGGATGGTGGGTGGGCCACCAGGGAGTGAGAGTCAGGAGAATTGAGGAGGGAGAAGACAATATTTTCAACTAAGAAGGACCACAGAAATCTCCTAGTCCAGAATTTTTCATATCGTTTTTGAGCCTCAGAACTTTCTTCAAACAAAATATTTTGCAAAAGATGTTCTCTGACTTAGGTCATGATCTAGTTCAGAAAGGCCTTGCCTCACTTATAGAAATTGTCATTTTATAAGTCAAAGATGGTAAAACATTGGCAATTTCACATGATTCAACCTAATGCTTCAGGAAAATGTTCTACTAATTTCTTCCACCGTGGCAGCCTCACCCCCTCTTTGACTTTAAATCTAAGGAACCACAAACTTTGCCCTGGATTCGCTGTCCTTTTCCTTCTGCGAACATCCAACCAATTTCCAGCCTCGGTTTGGAGGGGTTGTTCTGGTCATTACTAGAACATGACAGAAGGGGCGAACACAGACTACCTGATGGAACAGGAGCAGGTGCTTTGAAAATCCACATTGTCCCAGAGACAAACAGGGACAATGTGTTTTCATGCTGCTGTTATTTCTTCCCCATGTGGAACTATTTTCATGTGGGAAATTTATGCAAGTGAATGTTTCATAACCCAAGAGTGCTCTCGCCACAGACAGAGTGACTATATTTTCCTTTCTTTATTACTAAACTTATGTTACTTATTATAAAAGTAATAAAAACCCATTATGTAATACAATATAGAAAATACAGATAAGAAAAAGATGTGTTTTGATCACCAACAATCCTATCCTTCATTTCCTTCCATCTTTTCTTCAAAGAAATAGAAACATTCTGTAAATACATGTAAACATTTAGTGACATATTTTTAACAAAAAGTAGGATTACGCATACATATTGATTATATAACTTTTTTCACTCAATAACATATTCTGATCATGTGTTTATATCAGTAAATATTCCTCTAAATTCAACACCCTTGATTACTGTGTGTGGATGCATTGTGTGGAATAAATGATCAACTCTTTAGCTATATGTTAATTGTTGAATATTAAAGGTTTTACCTGTTTTTTATTATAAGCATCATGCTGCTAAAGTATATAAATACTCATTTGCCCAATTATTTCCTTATAAAAGCAGAGTTCCTGGGTCAAACGGTATATACTAGTGTGGACTCTACTAGTTGGCTGAACAAACCCCGTCCACAGCCTCAATTCCTGGTCACATTGGGCATTAAGCATGGCTTCTATTTTCTGTATTCCAATAACATGTGGAGACTTGCTGATTTGGAGGGACTGCCCCTCCTAGGGTTAACCAGTTCTAGCAACAGTAAAGGACTCACCTGAGATCACACTTTTCAAATAGGAACCAACCAATCAGAATCTACGGCCTTCCCTGTCAGGTCCTCACAGGGCTCCCACTCTCTGGGCCACTGTCCACCTACCCTGACAGCGCAGGGCCAGGGACCAGCCCACTAGGGACCAGCCCTGTGCCCCAGAGCCCACTGGGATTATTTAAACTAGCCAATCCGAAGCCTTCTGACCCTGCCTCGCCCACTCTTTCCCATGGAAACCGCAATAATCCTCTTGCTCACATTTTCCCCTTGGCCCTCTTCTCCTGACTGGCCTCCGAGGCCCTCCTGCTGCGTGTGCCCCGGCTCTCAGAGACCGCGAGTAACCAACAATGGTAGTCGTCTCCTGTTCCTATGCGCCTTACTGTACCACAAATTTTCTATCAATATACTATATATTTTTTTATTGATTGCTTTTTATTTATTTTTTATCCTCACCTGAGGACATTTTTGCATTTATCTTCAGATAGAGTGGGAGGGAGACAGGGAGGAAGAGAGAAAGAGAAACGTGGACATGAGAGAGACACATGGAGTGGTCGCCACCCACACGACCCCAACCAGGACCGGGGACTAATTACAACCGAGGTACCTGCCCTTAGCGGGAACCGAACCCAGGACTCTCCAGTCCGCAGCCAATGCTCTAACCGCTGAGCCAAACCAGCCAAGGGCTTGATTGCTTTTTAGAGAGAGGAATAGAGGGAAAGAGAGGGAGAGAGAGAAAGAGAGAGAGAGATCAATTTGTTGTTTCACTTATTATGCATTCATTGGTTGCTCCTTGTACGTGCCCTGACAGGGGCTCGAACCCACAACCTTGGCATTTCGGGATGATGCTCTAACCAACTGAGGTACCCTGCCAGGGCCAATATACTACATCTTAAAACACATGGTGGGGGGGGCACAGGTCTGTAAACCTCTGTTTCTTCTGTGACAGGTACTGAGCCTGCAGACAGAACGCTTTCGGATTGCTGTGTGTTTGAGGGCGACTCTTCCGAGGTGAAAGAAAAGTTCTCCAGTTGTGTCTCCAAATGCCCCTCCCTCAAATCTTCTCCAGCCTCACCTTGCCTGCTGGCCTCCCATAAACAGGCACGAACTCCAGGGGGGCTGGCTTCTGGAACCTGTACCTCGATGCAGTTCCCAATGCATGGCTTGGATACATGGGCATGAGCAGAAGTCAGAATGTGAATGGAGCGGAAACGGCGCATTAGACCAAACAAGTTGCTACTGTTAGAAGCAATGCAGAGAAAATTTTAAATTACAGTGTTGGAGCGAAACAACCTGAATTTGAATCTAACTCTCTTGTTTGTTTTGTGAGCTTTGGAAAATTTCTTAGACTCATTGAGTGTCAAGTCCTTCATCTCTAAAATGGAAAAATGAAATCTTCTTAAAAGGCTGTTATAATCCAATGAAATCATGCATGTGAAGCACTCTATTAGTTAAGATTCTTTCGGTTGCAAATGACAGAAATTAAGCCCCAGAGTAAACGTATTCAGTCATGTAACCTGGAAACCCAGAGTGGCGAGCTGCAGGCGGTGCTGGGCCAGAGGCTCCAAGGACGCTGCCAGGCCTCGCCTGTTCCCACCACTCAGCTTTGCTGACCTTGCAGTTCTTTCCTGAGGTTTCTGCAGGTAGTGCCTGACTGGCCCCTAAGCCTCCAAGCCCGTATCATCCCTGTGGCTTGTGATCAGTGCAGAGCAAGGGTGATTGATTAATAACAGTTCCAGTAAGAATCCTGGAAAGTCTCAGCTTGGCTCACACGTCCAGCCCTGAGCCAATCATCACCTGTAGTCAAGACTGGGGGATAAAGTGAGGCCAAGGAGTGGACTTCTGCGGTTTCCTAAAGGTGGGGTGCTGGGTCAAAACCACTCCTCCACTACAACCTTCAGCAAACCCGGAGCTTACAAACCGGCACCCCTTGGGGGAACTCTGGCGTTCAGAAACGGTCTGTGTGGCTCAGACAGCATGGTCGAAAGTGGGCGTTTACTGGTCACATTAAACATCGCTGTGAAAGTAGAAATGATCACGGCTGACGAAGGACAATGTGGCAATACATATCCCAATTTAAAATGTACACGCGCTTGACTCAGCAATTCCATTTCTAGGAATTCATCCTACAAATATACTCACACACGTAGTTCTGGGAAATGACTACAGGAAGGTTATTCTCTGCAGTACTGTTTGTAAGAGCAAAAGACTGGAAACTACCTAAATACCCATCAACAGAGGATGAGCTAGAGGAAGTATGATACACTGATTCGAAGAAATCCTAGAAACAATAGAAAAAATGGGGGGGGGGATCACTTTACAGACTGATATCAACCAACCTGCGGAATAAAAAAAAGCCAAGGGCGGTGTACGGCAGGTAGCATGACCCGTTTGTTTAAGAACTGGGGAAATCTCTGCATGGGGCGTGTTTGCCCACAGGTGCCTAGAGGAGTCACAAGAAACTGTTAACACGGGTTTTCTGTTGGGGAGAGAACTGGAGTGGTAGGTCCGGGGATACAGTTAGTGGAGGGGTGCCTTTCCACTAGCCATTATTACATTGGAGTAGCTATATTTATATTACGTTTTGAGCCATGTTAATATATTACCAATTTTAAAATAAAATGAAAACATTATTGCCAAAAAAATGTTAAATAACAATTAGTTATGCTGAGGTTTATATTTAGATTTTTGTGCACAGCCTGGAATCTCAAAGGAAAAATGCCTCGACATATTTGTTTCTTCAGCTCTTTCTCCACGTGGCCCATTTCCTAGGGGTTTAAGAAACACACAGACATTGTTTCCGGGGGATGAAGTGAGTCGGGCGGGCTCCCTGATGGGAAGCTCCAGCTGGCTCTGGGAAGGAGCTGCGCGCGTGCAGGGGGGCCTCCAGGCAGAGGGCGCAGCCTGTGCCGAAAGCCCAGCACCATCAGAAACACGACACGAGGACCCGCTACCTTCCCTGGGGCGGGGGGAGAATGTGTGCTTGAAGTGAGAACAGGCCTGAGGAGGCAGCTAGGGTCAGGTGACCACAAAGGGTCAGGCTCCATCCCATCGGTGACAGGGACACTGGTGGGTTTGGAGAACAACAGGTCCTGTGCTATGTTCAGCAGGGTGTCAGGAAGCCTGGATGTCCAAAGACAGCCCATGAGGCTCATGAAAAGGCCCACCGCCCAGGGACCAAACTGCCCTGTCTGTGTGGCTTCAGCCTCACAGGCCCGCGGCCGCAGCCCCCCAGTGATAGCATTCTGCTTTACCACGGAGATGCTGCTGAGGAAGAAGCCAACTGCCTGGCCCCTTGGAGGCAGCTGTCTCTATCCCTCCTTCCAAGCACCGATCTGCAAGCACCCTCCTTCCAAGCACCCATCCTTGGGCAGTGGATGGTGCCTCCCAGGGCTCAGGCCAGCGAGCCAGCCCTTCTGTGCAACCCCAGCCACTCCTTCCCCTTTTCATCCGTGGCACCTCCTGTTACAGGAAGGCCCTAGACTGCATGACAAAGCTGGAGAGGAACCAAGCCTCCGGAGCCCCACCTCTCAGGCTCTGAGCGCTCCTTACCCTCTTCCACCACCTCCCAGACCTCTCTTCTTACTCTTCTGCCACTGTTCCCATTTGATCTTGTCCCATTCCCGAGTTACCTCTGGCAACAAGGGTGACTTGGACAGCCAGGTGACCTCCCCCTGTCCTACCAGGAACCAGGACTGAAAAATCAGTGAGAGGAGTTTCCTTCCACACAGGAAACCTGCCTCTAGCTGGGAGGTGTGCTGAGGTGGGGCATCAAGGAGGATGGGTGGGGGACTCAGAAAGGGCCTCAGGACCCCTGAAATCCCCACACCTGCTGAGCCGCAGCAAGCCCAGCCGCTGACGGGGCCTTGATATCCCACGGGTTCAATTTAAAAGGAAGACGTCACAAAAATAACATTTTCTCACTTTTTAAAAAGTACATATGTAGTCCATATTGACTAGTTTTTAAAATCAGAACACAGAAAACAGGGAGAGAATATAAAATAACCTATAATCCGACTAAAGTAACTGATGTTTATTATGTTGGTATATACCCATAAGTCTTTTTTTTTTCCCAAAAATACAATTACATGGCATATTTTGTTTTATTACCTGATTTTCCACTTACCAAATCATAACCATCTTGGTTCTGCACTAGGCTTCTCCTGCGTTCTCGTCTGTGATTGGCTGCCAGCGGCCCCGTGGTCAGCTGGCTCTTTGCTGGCGTACACAGTGCTGCAGTGAATATCACACACCTTTGCCTTTCGTGCCGCTCGTTGGTTTCCTTTATGATAAACTTCTAGAAGGAAAACTTCCTGTCGAAGGCAATATGCTGTTTCAGGCATTTGAGCTATTCTTCCAAGTGATAGAAAATACATTTTCTCCACAGAATTAGATCCCATCCCAGCACCTGGTCAAAGGTGTGGGTCCCCTGCACTGGCCACACCGGCCCTGTGTATGGGAGACGATGACCGGCAGAGAAGCCTGGAGGAGGGACAGGGAACACAGGGTCACAGTGTGAATGAAGCCATGTTAGGGACCCAGCTCAGGGCCACAGTGTTGGCTTCGTTCAGGATGGTGACGCTTACGTGTGAAAACACCGCCTCCCTCAGTCCTCACAATAAGTCCCCAAGGAGGTGGGCTCTCTGTTTTCAGCTGGGGAAACTGAGGCTGAGAGGGGTTAGGATGCTGGCTTGGTGCCAGTAGCTGGGGAGGACAGAGTTAGCGCCAAAGGAAACGCCGACCCTGAGGAATGGGGCCCGCCACAGCTGAGACGCGGAGGGCGTAGCTGCAGACACCTCGAGCCCACTGCAGGGTGACCAGGACAGCCTCCCCTGTTCCCTCCATAGCCCTCCCTGGTCACTGGCATAAACACAGGCCACTCAGAGCCAAAACAAGTTCCCGGATGACCTTCCTTAGAACAGCTCTCCGAGAAAAGCTGGCCTGAAGGATTAGAATTCCAATTCAAATCACTTCCACGTGCGGCTGGTGGTGGGAGAGAGCGCTGACACGGCCGTTCCACTCGCAGAGATCTGTGCTGCGCCCAGACGCACCCAGACCCCGCTCCAGCGGCAGGGTGGGCCCCGGCGCGGTCCCGCTCAGGCTCCCGACAGGCTGCAAGGAATGGCTGAGGACCTGGCACACGAACCCATGTCGCGTTTGGTGGGATGTTTGGAGCCAACTAAATAAAATCCGGGGTCTGCAAAGCCAATGCCAACTGTCCCCTGCCCCTCTCGTGCTTGAAGAACCTGATCCCCTGTGGGAACATGTGTTCCGTTGCTGAACGGCCATTCGACCTGAGATGGGGCTCCAGTCACAAGCCAGCTCAGGCAGCAATCCCTGTGCATACTTTGCCTAGGAGAAATATTCTTGTCACATAAGAATCCTCCTATTAATCAAAAATCACATTATGACTCCTGGAATGAAGTTTCCTTTACTACTCTTTAATAATAAGCCTGAGATAAGATAAAATTGGTAATTGCACGTTCTCTTCTGATGGGAGATAATACAAAAGTGGCATAGAAATCTGACTTAAAAGAGTATATTCACTTGGCTAATAGACTTCCATTATGCGGTCTTTACTTATTCATTTGCTACAATTTCTGCCACATATGGAAAACTTTAATTGGAAGTTACTTATTACATTGTTCCTGAGTGTTCGGAGCAGAGGAGGTTTTCAATAATCCCAGAGGGATGGACGCCACAGAAGCCCAGGTGAGACCTGCTGAGTGGAACTCCTATGCCAACCGCGGGAGAGGGCTTTCTCCTCCGCGCGTGACCTTCAGATCAGAGATTAAGGACTCATTTTATATCGACAAAGCACAGTTTTTTTCAGGGAATGAAAGTGCAATAAATGGATTCTAAGTAATATATGAATGTGTGTATTTTATTTTACGTATCACCCGTATTGCAGAAGGCAGCTGACCCGACAGTGGGGTTCCAGTCCACAGACAAGAGAGAGCAACAAGAAGCAAGGTCATCCTTCCACTTAGAGGCGAAATAACAACGAGCTTGTTTTGTGAGATTTTCCAGCTAATAGGCTATGTCTTCATTACCAGTCAGGAATGCCTATTAATCAATTAAATCATATTTACATTGCCAATATCACCAAGCCAAACTCAAGCAGTACTTTCACAAGGAAATGTTCCTGATCAAGATACAAAGGCCAACAAATATCTAACACAACTCATATACTTCGAGGAGAAACTGCAGTGTACCAAGGGTTCAGTAGTTCACACAGCCCTGGCTGGGCCCATCCTTCCCTGGGACACCCCTCAAAGGTATGGACACAGCAGCCCCAGGGACGGGGTCTGTGATCCAGAAAGAATAATGAGCAGTTTTTGTAAATCCTGTTTCTGAGGGGTGTTACTTACACTGCAAAAAGAAGCTTTTGCAGCAGAATTTTGTCCAAGTTGGCTTTTCAGCTTGGATTTTAACCACTGAAGTGAGAATGTGTGCATTTACATTTGAAAAATGTGTGTACACCTCATTCCAATCCAGGTACCAGCCCTACAGGAAAGGCTGCAGGGGCTCAGTGTCATCATCATCACTGTTTAAGATGCCAAAGCCAGAAGGGTCATGCTCGCGCCCAGCACCACCAGGCTGGTAAATGGAAGAGCGTCAGGGACCCAGCCTTCCGTCTCCTCCTGCCCTGTACCAGAGGTACCAACTTCTTGGAGGGTGCCAGCTAGAAAGTTCTCTCTAAGTTGGAAATTTGTGAATCAACCCTTCTCTTTGGATTTGGTTAGTCATATATTTATAGAGTTGGATCTTTCTCCAGAGACAGGTCATGTGGAAAATACTTTCTCTAGCTACGCTTGCATTTGAACTCTCCCTGACCTTACAGGTCTCTTTAGTGAAACCTCAGGATACTGGTTAAGCAAAATGACAGCCACCCCTGTATAAATGATGGTGCCTCCATCTCTCCCTTCCAAAATCACCACCATTAAATAAGAGCACACGGAAAGGGGGCACCAGTGTTTGCACTAACTGGTGAAAAAAAACTACACCAAAATAGAGAAGCATGTCACTGAGGGAAAACCCAGCACAAAGCAAACAAGATGCTGAGGAAGGCCCACCAGCCACCAGCAGAGGGGGTGGAAACCAATTCTTCCCAGCCAGAGCTCCTGGGACACTCTGGCCTCTGTTACTTATTCATTCAACAAACAGTGTTGAGCATCCCCCTTGTTCCAATAAAAAAAAAAAATCATAGTCACTCCCCTTGAAGAGCTCAGTCTGGGGTTGTGGGTGGGGTGGCAGACAAGTCACCAGAAGATTATAGAAAATCAGTGTGGGGTCATACTCCATATGGGATGGGAGGAGACTCCAAAAGTGTGACCTCACTCAAAACTGGAGGTGAGCCCGGCTGGTGTGGCTCAGTGGTGGAGCGTCGACCCCTGCACCAAGAGGTCACCGGTTCGATTCCCGGTCAGGGCACATGCCCAGGTTGTGGGCCCAATCCCCAATGGGGGGCATGCAGGAGGCGGTCCATCGATGTTCTCTCTCATCGATGTTTCTATCTCTCTCTCCCTCTCCCTTTCTCTCTCTCTAAAAATCAATAAAGAAAATTAAAATCTTAAAAAAAATTGGACGTGAGGGTGGGAAACCTCATCCATGGAGGTGGTGCTTGAGCTGAGTCTTCAGTGATGGGTAGAGGGGATCCAGACGATCAAACAAAGGAAGGCCATTCCAGCAGGGGGCGCAGCGTGTGCAGATGCACTGTAGCTGGAGAAATGGGGAGCATAAAAATCCCATCAGTTCTTCAAGGACAACCCCAGGACCCCACCCCTCAGTGGAATACGCCAGGACTCGTGATTCTTACTGAGCCAAGCAGCCACCACCAGCGCCCTAGGCGAGGCTATGCGGCTATAGCCTGGTTCAGGATTTGACGCCAAGAAATGTCTCTGTGGAACCCAGACCTTCCAGTTTCACACTAGAGGTCGCTGGAGAACTTCCTTAACTTCTCTCTTCCTCAGTTTCCCCATCTTGAAAATGGGATTAGTGACACCTGCTCTGAAAGATTGTTCTAAGCATTGAAAACACGTCTAGGAAACACCTGGAGCAAAGTAGCAGGCGCTCCAAAGGTGTAGCTCCCTTGCTGTTACTATGGGGCATTTTGGTGCGTCCGAGATGACCCTGGAGCCTCGGGGACAATGCCATCTGTCACACATTTGCTGATTTTGAGTTCGTGGCTGATCTGTTGGGTGGCAATGTTCAGCAGTGTTCACACTTGCAAAGCCCTCTGAGGCTGCGCCGTGCCCATCAGGAGGCTGACCTCTGCTTACATGCTCACGGAATCTAGAAATGTTTTTCTCCTCCGGGCCCTCTGCCCATGGGTCCCTGTGCTTCAAGAACACACCCTCCATTTGTTATTAGCTGAAGCCAGAAAAGAATTGTAATGGTAAGTCTGTCAGAGGGAAAGATGATATCACATTCCTAAGACAAATGGAAATGCTAGTGTTGTTTGCTTTTTGGACTGACCGCCCCACCTCCCTGCTGCTGCACAGAACGATCCGAGCTGGTAGCTCCTGTCTTCGTTCTTCTTTCTCCCTCATGTGCTTCCACTTTTACCAATCGACATTGGTGGGTTTTTGGAAGTTAGAAAATTAATTTTATTTATTACAGGGATGACTGTTAATGCTCACTTTCACTAATTCTCACTGCCACCCACTAGATCCTGCCACTAACTAAAATCAGCCGTGAGAGCCCCACCTCCCGGGACGTCCTTCGCCCAGTGCGGACCGGGGCTGCTGGGAGCCTTGATTACCGAGCGGGATCCATGAATCCCAACTCCACTGTGTAATGGGACCTCAAGCAAGTTACTTACACCTTCTCAGCCTCCGTTCCTCGTTGGACAATAGTGATAATAATACCTATCACACACAGGCTTGTCTCACAGCAGACAATAAATAAGTGACAGCTGTTTTCTATTTTAGTATTACTATTCTCTCCTTTCTGAGTCTGCAGAGATGTCCTGCTGACTGGGGCCTTCACCATCCCCAGGGAAGAGTCCATACCAATTCTAACTCCTAAGCCTTTGCTGATTCCACTCTTCTTAACAGGAACACCAGCCTTCCAGGCTATGTCTCTATCAAACAACCGCTGGTTCTTCTTCAAAAGCCTGGAGAAGACACTCCCTCCTTCAGGAAGTCCTCCTAGATTGATTCTACATGTGTCCAGCCACACTGTTTTCCAGTCTCCCAGCAATAAACAGAAAACACACCCAGATAATATTCCAAAGAGAATTTAATAAAGGGATCATTTAGAGAATCTAGATAGTGCTTTAAAAACCACCATTGGAAGTCAAAGCCCCAGATTACCAATGACAGGAAGCGTTATCTACACCTTGGCCAGAAGGGAATGGTTTCTTAGAGCCTACTGAGAGCTGGAGCCAGGCTGGATTGGCCACACCCAGGTAGAAGCCAGAGGTGGCAGCCTAGGAGGTCCACTGTGGTGCCCTGGAGCACAGGACAGGGGAGGGAATGGAATGATCTGAGTTGCGGATGAGGACACGAGCGGAGAATAAAGCACACCCTTGTTATTCCTGTTCCTCCATTAGTCTCTGCAAACACACCTGGGGAGGAATCTGCTATATCAGATACATACATTTTCCATTTGAGGATCTGTTGTGGTGGCTATGGTATAACAAACACCCTAATACGTGTAGATACGTGCCCCCCACAAACCTTAATCCGTGACTTCTCCTTCTTCTGGATTTCTCTTTAGATGGCCAAGAACATACCATTTATTGAGTACTTACTATGTGCCAAGCACAAAGCCTCGTTTGATCCTCACAAACATCCTGTAAGGGTTCATGCTTTAAAGATAAGGGAACTGAGGCTCAGAGAAGATGGGTCTTGCCCAAGATCACGCAGTCAGACCTGAATCTGGCCCTGACTGTGCAGCCAGAAATTCTGTGTCACAAGACATGGTTTTCGAGAAGTGCCAGCCCCGCCTCCCTCCACTGTGGCCAGCTCACCCTGCAGGCTTTGCTCAGGCCATTGTTGTTTGTTCTGACTGCACAGGGTTGGTTAGTGGGATCCATTCAACCCTCAAACCTGAACCCAATATTAGATGCACCCCAACAGATAGACACCCTGTGTGGTTACTCGTCCTGTCTGTTGTTACCTCCCAAATCGTGTTGGATGACCCAAACTGCATTCCTGTCCTTCTGGAGGTGGGACACCAGAACAACCGAGAACAGCTTCATGTCTCCTGCCACAGGGATTGAGGTCCAGCTTGCTGAGGGGAATGAGAAGGCGAAGGTGACTTTCTAGCCTCAGAAATGAGAGGAAGTTACTGTCTGCCACTCTGATTCACAGCGTGAGGGATTCCTGCACAAGAAAAGAAAAGGGATTAAGTGGTGGGATGGTCCAAAAAATTTAAAAAAGACCAATGTCCACTACCAGGTAAAGTCTTTTGACAATAAGCAAGATTGTCATCTCCATGGAAGCTTTGAGGCATGGCTCTGCCTAACGTGGGGAAGCAGAGGGGATGGCCCAGGTCCTCCCGGTCGTCATCCCGTGAGCTCTCCGTGTCGGCACACTCATCAGCCAACTCGGCAGCCGGGCGAAGAGGCAGTGGCTTGCTGCTTGCAACATAGACATAGAATAGATCTTGAAAAGCTACATTGTCTGTCTTCCACCTCGGAATGCACCACCTCAGCTCTCCCGGTCCCCATGCCAAGGTCCTGGCCTGTCTCACCATGCTTCCTTCTGTCTAGCTTACATCTCTCATGCTGCAGTGCGGGCAGCTCATTTCCTCTCGTCACAACCTCATGGAGATGGGGAACAGCTGGGGCTTGATTGCTCCTCTGGAGACTAACTTTTCAGAGTTTTGTTTTAGTAGAAACACCAGGGTGCTGAGGAATTTTCCCTTTTGTTTGAAAATGAATGACTTCCTCTTGGGGCTGCTCTGAGGGGCTTCCACCTGAGTTGTGGTAACTTCAAAGGCTCCCCACATTTCTGTGCCAGAGGCCAGAGGCTGGCTGGGGCCTCCTCCCATGGCTTCTGCAGCCCCGGCCTCAAACCCACCACCCATAGCTGGGGAAGGAGCTGAGCACATGTGCAAGGGGCATCGGTGTCCACATCTGCATGGATGAATACAGATGCGTACGCCGTCGTGTACTTGGGAGTGGACATGAGTATTCAAAATACATCTTTCTCCTTCCATTGTTAAGAATAAGTCTTGGAAAGCAAAGACAGAAGAAGGGAGACAACATTCAGCTAAGGACCTGCTTCTTCAGTTCTAGTTTGTAATAAATATTTGTGACCAAGTTACAAGTCCTGAAAAAGAAGCTTTTCGTAGAAACACAGATACTTGCCACTGTGTTAATTACAGGCCTCTGCTGGCCATCCCAGGATATGCTTTCTGTTCATTTTTAATGCTCTGCAGTGATTCTTTTCTTCCTTTTCTAAAAACTCTGTCTAGCGAGCAGCTGTTTCCTACATGCAGCTGGGTTGTGTAGCAGACGACTGTTTCTCCTTTAGTAATTTTGTCAAGCTTAATTTGAGATGATTCTGACTGCAGATGTCAGGTAAGAACAGGACTTTGCTCCCAGTAACCAAGAGCCCTGCGGAGGGGGAGGGGGAGGCCCAGGAGCCAGAGGGCTTGGTGGGCAGCGCGCAGGATGGAGGGCCTGTGGGCTGCGCCTGGGAGAGCTGCGTCCTCCTCGCCTGGCTGTGAAGTGGCACCGTGTTTGCAACATGGACTCCACACCTGGGAGCAGAGGAAGACGCTCTGCAGGCAGAAAGGCTGAGTGTTTTAATTGCCATGTCCCCAGTGACATATAGTCTCACCAACAACCCCCACAAATCACACCCTGACAGCTACCGGGCTTGTCTGACGCTGAGCACGAGTGGACTCCTCTTTTACGTCGAGTCTTAAGTTGTAGGCAGCACCATCACCCTTCAGCAAACATCTGTAGTTCATCTTAGCGTTTGAAGAAATATATGAGTTTCACTGTCTTTTTTTTTTCTTTAAGTTTTTTGCAGCTTCTGCTCCTTGATTTGTTTGAAGGCCATCTGCTACATATAAAATTGGGGGTGGGGGAAGGCTGTGGAAAAGAAACATTTGGGAGACGTACAGACTGGGAGAAAATGCGAATCCTGCAGATGCTTTTGTCAATTTCAGGGGGCTGACCACCTTCCTTTCTGAACCCCCAGCCCCTCGGTGCATGCTGGACTTGGACTTGGCTGACGCTCGCTCTGGTTCTGTCTCCTGGCCAGAACTCTACCACCCAGAGCAGAGTCCCGGCACTGGTGGTTCTGAGACCTCGCACGCACTGGGAAAGCAGGCTGGAGGGGGTGTGTGGAGCTCCCTAAAGGTGCCCCGTGCACTGCAGGACAAGAGGGCCCCCCAGGAGGCTTGTGTGACGTTTCTCATGAGAATGGCGATGAAGCCAGGGCTCAGGAGTGTCTGTCATGGCATGAAGTTGCCACAGGGTGGTAGAAGTTGTGCGGGTGCCTGTTCTCACTGGTCTTCCTCCCTAAGAAGCAGAAGAAAGAAACCAAGCGCTTCTATGCAGATAACAGCAGCCAGGGGCTTCCTGCTCCTCCTGCCCAAGCCGAGGTGTCCCAGCCGAAGCTGGCTTGCTGGAGGCACCAGATGTCGCAACGTTTGACCCCTGAAATCACTGCCACCCCCAATCATGCCCAGCCAGGTTTCCTCGGCCTTAAGGTGGGCCAGGCAGCCGGCACTGCTCAGGTTCCAGGGCCCCCCACTCTGCTTGCCAAGAAATTAACTTAAAGGATGTGTTTGATGACCAAGGTGCTGGCTGGTTTTCCACAGAAGCAGAGCTAAAACGGTGACGATGACGGAGATTTCATCCTAACCCCAGCTTTCCCTCCGTCCTGGAGGATTCTGTCCTTATGTGGACCAAAGAGATTCTCATAAATCCCAAATCTTACAGCAGCCAGTTTTCTTTTTCAATCCTTCCCACAAGGTTCAAAACACTTTAGTAAAACCGATTAAGCATTTGTTGTTATCATCATCAGTATCAGCAGTGCTTGTGTGATCTCCGTAATTTATAGAAAAGGGTGTGAAGTTCCAGCGCAATCCTCGCAGGTTCCCCGCGTTCCATTCTCCCGCGGGGCTCTGGCAGGCGGCCACGGAAAGCAGTTCCAGCGATGCGCTGAGCCACAGGCTTTTAAGGCCCCTTGGAGCCTTTGCTCCTGAAAAGATAAATTCAGGTATCATCAGCTCTGTTCTGGTATTTAATGGCAGGCTCTTCTCCAGCTAAGTGCTCAGAGTCCTGCTGGGCACCCCAGCCCCGTGTGACCTCGCCATGTGGCTTTGCCGCGGTGAGAAGGCAGCGTGGGGCCACAGTGGCTCCCTTCACGCAGCAAGGCTGCCGTTCCCACCCCCTCTGCCCCCACCCCCACCCTCAACAAGGCTGGTGGAAAACCCAAAGCAAGTAAGCATGGAAATTCCTTGAGCAACAGCACAAATTCACCCAACTCTGTCAAGCTACAGATTTATGGCACAGAGAAAATTTTACCCAGAGAGAAAAAAAAAGACTTTCCTGTCAATCACCTCCTACCAGCCTGGAAAAGAAACTTGCTTGCAGTTGTTAGCCGATGGATAGAGAATTGCAGGAAAGTTGCTTACAAGAGCAGACGGGGCCGTGAGCGCGGAGGGGCCGGTGTGCGCCCCCGGCCAGTCCGGGTTTTCCCCACGGCTGCCTGGGAAGCACGCGCTCCCTGCGATCGCGGTGTGATTTGTCGGTGCACTTTTATGTAGCGGGCCCGCATCTGTTGAGGTCTGCAGCGCTGCCTTCCTGACAGTTCCAGATGTTGTGAAGATGAAATGCCTCCTGCTTGAGGAACTGTGCAACTAGGAGCCCCGAAAGGTGTTCTGAATACAGTTTAAAAAGGCATCTGTCTTAAAATAATTTCAACATCTCACTCGTCTATTTATAAGCCCTGTCAGATGGGTTTTTTTGGGCCCTCTCAGACTATTTTAAGGGGCTCACTTTTACATCAAGATACTTTAACCAATGAAGTTTCAAACCTTTGCCCTGTTTCTTTCTCCGCCTAGGCCCACCCATTCAACCTGCCTTCCCACACCGTTTGAGATCTCTTTACATCAGGCTTGCCACAGAAGGGCCTTTGCATCTTTCCATCGGCCCATCACCACCAGCGGGGCTTGGCATAGGAGGAGGGTGGGCCACGCCGCATGTCACTGGCCGGGACTGATTCAGGATCCACGGGTAAGGAGGTGACAACCAAAAGCTCCTGGGCCAAGCCCCACTTCTCCCTCAGACTTCATAACTCGCCAGACCGTCGACCTCTGTGACAGGAGTGAGACTCGACCCTTACGGAGCCTGGGAGTGGCATTGGAGCCCGAGTTTCCATGGGTGGGACCCCGTGCCCAAGACCACCCTTTAGAAGACCATTCCTGCTGGTCCTGGTGCAGAGTAATGTTATTCTTGGGTCATTTAACTTCGCTGTCAGGGAAGAGCCGAGAGTGGTGCTAAGCTGTAAATCACTCTCCTCTGGAATGGATTTGTGCCAGAACCGATCGGCCTGAGCATTCCTGCCTTGCTTGACATGGTAAAGAGATTATGGTATGTAAAATTCGGCTAAACATAGCTTGTTTCGATTTCCTACTTTCCTGGTTGTCTGTCTCGCTATGAAAGGTTAAGACCTAGGAGGGAAATGGCATTCATGCCGTGGAATCGCTCTCACTTCAGGGCAACATTTCCGACTCAGATGGGGTCCATACATGGTGATCGTGCAAGGCTCGGGCCCGTCAGGTAGATATTCATAAACTTGGCCTTTGGGTGGTTTCAACCGGTCCTTCTTCCAAAGTTACAAAAACAGACGGCAGGAAACACGGAAGCCAGCCTGCAGTGGGCTGAGCTTGTTAGCCCTGCTCGCATGCTCGCTGTTTACCACAGGTGACAGTAGCCTTCTTTTTTCCCTGATGTCATTAGCTGGGCCCTGAAACTGCAGTGACATCATTTTAGCTGATCTGGTTGCTCTTTTGTGGACTCTTCCTGAAATTCTTCAACCTATACAGATAATGGTTTCTCAAGCTGCAGTCGCTTGAGATTTCATCTTGTGGTCTAAGCATCCCATTTATAAAAAAAATTGTATCTCACTTTTCCTGCTCATTTGATCACATGTCCACCAGCCTAGAGATGAGAACAGCAATGCACACCATCAGCATCGCTCTTCAGATTCCAGGAAACTTTTTGCTTTCTGGAACAGGAATTTCCAGCATGCGAGAGATCCTGAGTGCTCACCTGCATGGACATGGTGGGCGGTGCCCAGGTTTCAGAACCAGGTCAATGGGTGAGGAGGCCAGGGGGCCCACACTCCACCCCCGCGTGCACAGAGAGGAGGGGGCCTGCCCACATGGTCAGACACACGTGAGCAAAGACATCTGCAAACTAACAAACCCAGGCCTCTGGGGCCCTGTCATGCATTCGTCTTGCTGAATAAGGTAAACCAGAAAGTAATTTTGATTAGCGTTTATCCAAGCTATTCATCCTAGGAAATTACACAGCTGCGTTGGAGGCTGGCATGTTACCCAGGTCTTCCTGGCCTCGTTGTTGTGACCTCACAGCAGGGGGCAGACATGCCAGGCAGCAGCGTCCCCTTGGTTTGGCTTCCGCACTTTGCTAGTCAATGGAAAATGGACCGAGAGAGAAGATATTTTAACATTATAAGCTGAAGAAAACAAACCAGAGGAAAGAGAGTCCCTCTTTCATCTCCCCCACACACAACAGGAGTGAGCAGTATAATTTCCCCCTCAATACACCAGCATTCCTAATTGAGAGAGAAATGTCCACGCATGTAAGATATGAAAGAAGTGCTTGAATCAAAGGCTTACTAAGGGTGATGAAATCTTTATTAATAATTATTTAGAATTTTTAGAAGTATTTCCCTTTAAAGGAAATAGCTCTAGATTAAGATACATATTCTAAAAATGGCATTTACAAGAATTTATAAATCTGTGCATCAGTATCTTTGAAGGTGTCCATACATTTTTTGCAAACAATCCATGTTCTTTCTCTATTAGTGCTGCTGATACACCACTTGTCCAGTCATTTGAGGCAATAATATTGGCAACTTTATGAACCTTCTGGGATCTGGAGAGGGTGCCATTCAAAGCATGGGCTGCATTTTTCAAACAGGTAAAGTCATACCAACCAATCACTGGCAGCTTCACCTCCGACCTGCCCTCCGAAAAGGGAACTCACAGGGTCTAGCACTTATATTTGAAACACTTCAAGAGATTGTCTTTTTTCCCTTTTCAGAGCCTTCTCTTCACCTCCGTGGGTGGGTAAGTCTGCAGCACAGCGGGAGACCAGGGTGCCAGGGCCCGGCCAGAACCGGAGGAAGTCAGAGCCCTCCTTCCCCAGACAGCCAGGCTCCCAGGGCACTGGGGCCACAACCAGCAGCTAAGGACGGCCAAAATACCTGCAGCTAAGCAAGGAGGGGGCAGAATGTATTTTTTATCATTTCAACCATCTTGATTGGCAGCCTAAAGAGACGCTGTCACTCCAGTTGGACAGATAGGGCTAAGTCAGAGGTCTCCAAATCCTGCCATCTGGTGAAAACCTGAAAAATCCAGTCTGCAAGCTGCATGACTTCCCAATACTGCCCAGTAACTCTTTTCCTATTGGAAAATACCTGAATTTCTCACCACTTGTATAGAGACGTTTCGTGTCAGTCAGACGAAAGCCCAGTTTTACTGCACATCAACATTGATGGGACATGTTACAAACAAACTTCTAAAGGACCAAGACGCCTCCTTTATCCACAGGGAACCTGAATAACTTTATGACCACAGCAACCTGGGGTCCTTGGAAACATCTGGAAGCGTGCAGTCTGCTCTGCTCCTTCCCCAAATATTTGCTATTGCGGAAGCAGCATCCAGCTACTGGTGAAAAGGACGCCGTCTCAGAACTCACGCCACCGCGGTGAGTGTGCGTGGGCCGTGCACGGTGCCTAGCCCGGCGCTGGCCCACCCTGGCACTCCATCATCCTGAGCAAGGCGGCATTTGTGGAAAACTGGTGTTTGCTTGTAGACAGCAGCTTCCAAGGACCGTGCTTGGGGCTGGATGTGCCCTGTTTGGTGGGAGCTGAGCAGCTGCCTCCTTGAGCCTGGGGATTTCTCAGTCGATGGAGGAAATCCTCTAAGTATTTACAACCATTTAACAACTGCCTATATCCTGACAGTTTTACCTCCCAAATTTCTCTTGATACATGCCTCTCAGCCCCCGCCACACAGGCACCTCTGACCCCTGCCTATGCTGATCTCCCTGCTTCCGCCCTGGCCCCACGAAGGTCTCTTCTCCCAGGGCAGCCGGAACAGCCCCTTGACAACGCAGATCTGCTTAAAATCTGCAGTGGCTTCCCACTGTGTTCAGGATCAAGATGAAAAACCTTACGAGAATCTTCTAGAACTTGCATGACAGAGCCCTTGTCTCATCCCAGTTGCCCTCTCTGGGCCCCACCTGTCCTGGCTTCCTGCATTTGTACATCCTGTTCCCTCTTAGGGCATGCCTCCCCCAACCAAGCCTCACCCCATGAGGTCCTGCTGGCCCTCCAGCTCTCATCTCCAATGCCACGTCTTCAGGAAGGCCCTTCCTGACAGCCCGTGATAAGATCAGATCTCTGCGCACCCCTCACACACACACACACACATCCCTACAGCAGCCCCTGGGGTGCCGTCCAAAGCATGGTCCCACTTGTGAAATCCCTTGATTATTAGGGGTTTTCCTTCTAGACTCTAAGTTCTAGAGTCCAGTTCTTTAAAGGAGGCGTAAGGCCAGTTTTTCTCAATCCTGTACCCCAGTGCCTAGCACGGTGCCTGAAGCACCTGACAGAGAGTAGCTGCTCAATAAAAATGGATTGAATAAAAGAATAGCTGGCAGTCTGACAGGCAGGAGAAAGTAGGAAAGGAAGGAAGAATGAAAGGGGGGAGAGGGAGAGGCTGGCTAGCTTGAGAGACAAAAACAACCACCGCCAACACTACCTGAATTCCTCACCATTTCTTTTTTTTTCTTTATTGATTTTTATAGAGAGAGAAGAAGGGAGAGGGAGAGAGAGAGAGAAACATCGATGAGAGAGAACATCGACTGGCCGCCTTCTGCATGCCCTCCACTGGGGATCAGGCCCACAACCTGGGCATGTGCCCTGACCAGGGATCGAACTGGTGACCTCTTGGTGCATGGGTCGACACTCAACCACTGAGCCACACCGGCCGGGCTCCTCACCATTTCTAAATCTCCAAATCCATGAATCCCATATATATCACTTCTCTTATCTCCACATACTTTTGAATGAATCAAAAAAGCAATACTGATCCTGGCCTGTGTGGCTCAGTGGTTGAGAATCGACCCATGCACTAAGAGGTCTCCAGTTCGATTCCCGGTCAGGGCACATGCCCAGTTTGTGGACCAGATCCCCAGTGGGGGGCATGCAGGAGGCAGCCAATCAATGTTCTCTCTCATCAATGTTTCTAGCTCTCTCTTCCTCTCCTTTCTTCTCTCTCTAAAATCAATAAAGAAAAAAAAGTACCTATATTTTAAAAAAGAAAGAAAGCAACAGTGCAAAGATGAAAAGGAATTGAGAGAAATAGGGCTGGTTCTTCCACAATTACTGGTTCATTCATTCATTCCATAAACACCATGTGCCAGGCCCTGTGTCGTTGCTGGGGAGAAACATGTGGCACAAAGGGTGGAATCTAGTGGATCTTGCTGACCTCACCTCACCGTGGGACTTTGGCCAAGTCACCCACCTGCTCTGAGCCTCAATTTCCCCCTCTGTAAAGTGAGGAGTTTGGATGATCCCTAATGATTGACTCTCTCAACGCTAATATTCTGTCGCCCAAACTGGATGATCATGGTGATGAGGATGACGATGATGCTAATAATAACAGTCAACATAATTGACCACTTAGCCTGTGCAAGACACTATGGTATTTCCCTATATTTTCTCACTTGATTCTCAGCTACCATGTGAGAGAGGTACAACTGTCTGTGACTATTTTATAAATAAAGAAAACTGAGGCAAAAGAGATTAGCTGACTTGCTAATTATCAACAAGTTAAGAAATGACAGGGTGGAGATAGAAACAAACATCCCCCAGATTCTACTTTGCTACACCACCTCAAACTGCGTGATGTTTTCTAACGATACAGGGTGTAGCCAGCCTTGGGGGCGTGGTGGGGGCACATTGATGTTCTGTGTTGAGAGCAGGCAACTGTCTCCACTCTGGGGGAACACCTGCCCCGGGCCCTTGGGAGACCTCTCACCCAGATGTGACTGCTGAGGAAGACATGAGACCAAGGTTCTCAGCTGCTGTGGGCTCTTTGGGGACTAGTTTCCTCCAAGAGGCAACTTCCTGGCCCAGACCTTCACTGGCTGCCTTCTGCCTCCACCTGAGGCCATGAATTGGAAGCTCTCAAGCCAGATATGATTGCAAATAAATTTTTGTTGGCTTCACAACTTCTAAAAATTGGAAGATTTTACATAAAATTCCAGATATGTGACTTTGAAAATCAACTCTGGCTACAATCCCACTTGCCAACAATCAGCTGGACCTCAGTAGTATCTGCTCCTTTATTTATTTATTATTATTATTTTTTAATCCTCACCCCAGGATATTTTTCTGTTTATGTTCAGAAAGAGCAGGAAGGAGGGAGAGAGAGAGAAACAGCCATGTGAGAGGGACACATCGACTGGTTGCCTCCCATACCACCCCGACCAGGGCCGGAGACCGAACAGCAACCAAGGTACATGCTCTTGACCGGAATCGAACCCTCGGCTCATTGGTCCTCGGGCCAACGCTCTAACCACTGAGCCAAACCAGCCAGGGCAGGATCTGCCCCTTTAAATAGACATGCTTTCTCTGGTTGATCACAGACCCCACCACTCCTACTGTCTCACAAGAACCCTTGCAGGCACTGGAGCTTGGCAATCCAGGACTCAGAACCAAATCCGGACACTGTCATTCAAAGCCTTTTGCAACCTGAACCTCAACTTCTCTTTCCAGCCCACCTAAAGCCCCAGCTACCCGTCCTTCTGCAGTGAGTCCTCCCTATAGGCTCAATTCAATTATACTTCATCCAAAGGGTCTCCTCTCTCTTCCCACCATCCCCCACATCTCTACCCCCACTTACATTTGATTCTGTATCACCAGGTGTGTGTTTTCCCCATTTGCCTGTGGCTTAACTGCTCATCTAGAGTCCACACAGAAGGAGTGGAAACCTTGGTCTTTTTGGATCTCTGCTCGGAAGAGCTACTGAAGAACAGGTTGCCTGCTTCCTTCCTGCTGAGGGAGTGTGGCCCACTGACTTGCCACTGCCACCTCACCCTCCAGCCTGGTAGAAAGGCAGACTCTCAGGCTCACTTAAAGTTCGAGAGGTCATGGCCAAGTTGAAGAGTGTTCAGTCCACGCCAGGCTCAGCTGCAGGCAGGTACTGTCCCCAAGCCTACGCCCCTCCCTTCCCCAGACTCCTCAACTTCTCCAGGCACAACAACAGCTTCACAAGTGCCGCACCCTGAAGAGGTCAGGACGAAGGGCTCAGGGTCCCAGGAGAGGAGGCACACTCACCACCCTTCACAAGGGAGTGCTTGCCTGCAGGCGGGTCAGGTCAGACGCCTGACCCCAAGGTCCACCTCCCTGCTCTACGGCAACAGGAGGAAACTGAGTTAGACAAGCAGAAAATGTTCTGTCGCCCAACGTGGTCATGAGCTCTGAGAGGCGCCCAGGGACTTTAGGGGTGCTGGAGATGCTCTAACACAAAGAACAGTGTGCGATAGAGAAGCAGAATGTTAACCGGGAACCTGAGACCACTGTGGCAACAGTGGGATCGCATGATTGCAATAGTGCCTCTCCCGCGGAGGTGGGGTTCAGTCAACCCAGTCACGACTGATGAGGGAGCGTGCTGTGCGCGGCACTGTTTCTAGGTGTGAGAAACAGGCAAACGTCCTCATGGCATGAGGCTTATAAACTAGTGCAGGGACAGACAAGAAAACAAGAGAAAGGAGGGTAGGGACTGTCTGGTGAGCACATGTGCCTGTGTCCTGAGTGCGGAAGAGTCTTGCGTCTCCCAGTGGGAGACAGGAGAAGCGGGCTCTGTGCTAAGCACCCCGCACGTGGCAACTCAGCGAGTCCTCGCAACACCCCTGCGCGGTATGGTGTACCTCGGACTGGAAGGTGGCCCCGGTGATCGCCACCTGCTGGTGTCCATGTCCCTGTGTAATCCCTGCCCCTTCAGTATGGGCTGCACCTGGTGACTGGCTTCTAACAAAGAGGACGTGGCAGAAGCAATGGGATGTCGTGTACGAGATTAGGTAGCAGCAAGACTGACCTCTGACTCTCTCCCTCTCTCTCTGCCTCACCCTGGGAGAAACAAGCTGCCGTTCTGAGGGGTCTTATAGGGCATGTGACAAGGACCTGAGACCTGCAGCCACCAGCCAGCAAGGACCAGCAATAGCCTTGTGAGTGCATTTGGAAGCGGACCCTGCCCTGCTGGACCCCGAGAAGACCGCAGCCCCAGTCCGCGCCTCCATGACGCCCTCGTGAGAAACCTGGAGTCAGAGGCACCACTGAGCAATGCCCGTATTCTTGACCCACAGAAACTGTGACATTAAAAAGTGTTTGTTAGTTTAAGCCACTAAATTTAGGGTAATTATTTATCAAAAAAAAAAAAGCAATACATTATCTATGCAGGTACTATTATTACCTCCCTTTTATAGATGATAAAACTGAAACATATGGAGGTAAATTAATTTGTCCCAGGATATAGAGCTGGGATTTGAACCCTGCAGTCTGGCTCCCAGGGCCCCTCTGATTAAACATCACAGGATGCTTCTTAAAGATCACATGTGATTAAAGGATCTGTTCGTACATTTGCTTCTCTCATCAGACTGTGCTCTCCGTTTCAGGTCTGTGTGCCTGGCACCCAGTCAGTGCTCAGTTCACAGACAGCACTCTGCAAAAGTTGGCTGAAAGAAGCCGGAGGGTGGAAGCGAGCAAGGCAGGCTGTCCCAGCGACTGTGGGCTCGCACCGAAGAAGGGAAACAGTAGGGGTGGGGAGAAATGCTCCCCAGTTCCCCATCAGCTCCAAGTCTCTTGTGTGGAGATGGAACCCACGTTTTTGCTGAGACATACACAACGCCAAAATAAACATGTTAGATTTGGCCCACGTTTAATGTGCTTGATATGATCTCTAATCTTTTTCAGGTGCATTTCACATTCAGGAATCTTTATTTGGCTTCCAAACAGCAAGTTGTCTCTTGTACCAAAAAATATGTGACTCGTATCGGTTTATCTTAAGTAACCACTGAGAGATATGTTTATAACTTTATGGGAATGTCCTACAAGGCTGTTAAACATCTGTTATTGTTGTGTGTACACTTTCAGAGATGTGTCTTTTGGATCACTGTTTTTTAAAACAAACATCTAGGAAGAATTTTTTTTTCCTGGTGCTAAATAACTGTGAACTCATATCTCCCTAGTTTGAGACTTTGTGCAGGAGGGAAGGAAAGCCCAGGAAGCTGATGGGGAGCGAAGGCGGGGCCAGGTGAAGGCGGGGCTGACCACAGGGCGGGGCTTCCAGAGCCAGATAGCTGGAGGTGTGTGGAGGGGGGCGGGGCGCCTCTCCACCCCGCAGAGCAGCTCAGTGTGATGATAAGGGCGCATCACATGGACCAGGCTGAACTCCACCTAGTGCCCTACGACTTGGTCTCTGAGCCTCAGTTTACTGATCTACAAAATGGAAGTCATAGTAAAACCTAAACAAGGCAAGGAGAGGTTTGCCTTGAGTACTTTCTCCAAAAGTGGCACCTTTTCAACATTTTTGAAGTCGCATGTTGACTTGGCATCTTTCTTCTATGTTAGTCTCCCCACACCCCTTGGCTTGTGCTCCTGGGGTGGGAGGGGCGTGGATATGGCACCTTCACTGGAGGTTAGTCAGGAAGGCATTTCTAGAAGCCTACAGTGTCCTTGGCTTTATGAGATGGGTGCAAGAAAAAAGAGACTTTGGCACTGCCTGGAGTGCTGAGTTCATTCCTTAGTGTTTGCAATGCCAGGAGCACATGCATCTTTTTTTTTTTTTTTTTTTTTTTAATTAATGAAACTTTTTTTTTTTTTTAGCAGTTTTAGGTTTAGCAGTTTTTCAGGTGCATTTCACATTCAGGAATCAAAAAAATATATGAAAATTACCAAGTTCTCATATACCCCTTCACAAACCCCAATGTCCCCCATTTTTAACTTCTTACACTAGTGTGGCACATTGTTACAACTGATGAGCCAATATTGATACATTATTAGTAACTGAATCCATGGTTTACAATAGGGTTCACTCTCTGTTGAACATTCTATGGCAAATATTTAATGACGTGTCTACCATTATAGTATCATACAGGAAAATAGCTTCACTGCCTCCCAAACCACCTGTGTTTCACCTATTACTCCCTCCCTTCCCCTCCCCCACTCTCCCCCAGCCGCAGCCCCTGGAACCATTCATCTTTTTACCATCCCTATAGTTTTGCCTTTTCCAGAAGGTTATATAGTTGAAATCATATAGTATGTAGATTGCCTTCTTCAATCAGATTGGTTTCTTTTACTCAGCTATATTCATTTAAGGTTCCTCCGTGCCTTCTTTGGCTTGAAAGCTCATTTCTTTTTATTGCTGAGTAATATTCCATTATAGGGATATACTACAGTTTTTTATCTATTCATCTATTAGAGGTCACCTTGGTTGCTTCCAAGTTTTGACACGTGTGAATAAAACTACTATAAACACTTGTGTGCAGTTTTTTTGATGGATGTAAGTTTTGCTAAGAGTATGTTCAGTTTGATAAGAAACTACTAAACTGTCTTCTGAAGTACTATACTATTTTGTACTTCTACCAACAGTGACTAAGAATTCCTATTGTTCTGCATCCTCACCAGCATTTGGTGTTGTCAATGTTTTGGATTTTGGATTTTGTCAGTGTGGTAATGAGAGACCACTACACACTGTTCTCATGGGTGTGTAGTGGCATCCTATTGTTGACTTAATTTGCAATTCCCTAGTAGCTATGATAATGAGCATCACATGCATCGTTTAAACTAAGGAAGCAAAGGTAATGAGTGACATGGAATTTGCCTACTCTAATGTGCAATCGCTACTATGTTTGGTGTACGGATTTCACAGAGGAGCACAGGAGACCTGAGGTTCAGGCCTCCTTGCCAAGAAAGCTGGGCTTCTCTTAGGGAACAACCTGCTCATTTTCATAATCGATCATATCTGCTTTGCTTACTTTTTGCTTTAGCTACCAGGAAGCTCAAGGTGATCTCTCAATATGACATCGAATTTATGGTGGGTATTGCCGCACATCAACTCTACCCCTTATTTTATTTTAGAATAATACCTTTAATTTCCCTTCTTTCTAATTTCCTCATTTATTTGGAGTTGAGGAATGGGGCAGAGGCTAAAGTATAAATAGGTACAAACAGGCTTCTGTTGCGTTGGACCCCATGTTGAACTGGCTTGAGCCACCAGGTCCCTCTCCAAACCCAATCCTAAAGAGGGAAGGAGGCTGGTGACCCAGAACTGTGGGAATTCCATGGGGAGACTGAGTCCCATTGCACGGAAAGAATAAACTCTAGTGGCAGAAGTCCCGGGGGTCACCGATGAGTGATAGGAAATGAGAACGAATCACAAAATAAATGCAATCAAATGAGAGCACATATGCACGTGAAAATTGTTTGCCTCGGCTTGCCATAAACTGCTCAACACAGTGTTATACACCTGGGTGACAAATAACAAAAAATAGTTACCAAAAACGTGCTGTTGTGCTAAACTATAAAGCACCTTATGACCACACTTGTTGCTGCTATGTACTGACTCGATCCCTATTCAACAAGACACGAATCATTGTTTCCATTTTGCTAATAAGAAAATTGAGACCCGGGGTGTTTAAACTGAAGAGGCCATTTAACTCTACCTGCAGACTAAGGCTCCGCTGCCTGACCCAGGACCAAAGGGAGCAAAGACTGGATAGGCCTGTGTCCCGGGAAAGGTCCAAAGGAAGATTCTGAGAAGCCACCTCTTGATAAACAGGAAGTCAGCCTCTAGGACCAAAGGTGAGTTGCTGTAAGAATCTGCCATACTTATGATATAACTTTGGGTATTTCACTGCATTTTTTTTATTGTTTGTATTAATTGCTCTTATGGGTTGAATTGTGTTCCCCTGCCCGCCCCTGCCCCCTGAAAAAGAAGATATGTTGAAGTTCTAACCCCCAGTACCTCAGAATGGAACTTTATTTGTAAATAGGATGGTTATAGATATAATTAGTTAAATTAATATGAACTCATACCAGAGCAGGATAGGCCCTCCATCCACTATTCCTTGTGTCTTTATGAAAAGAGGAGACACACAGGGAAGAGGCCATGTGAAGGAATAGAGGTGCAGGGAGACTGACACACGAAATGGGAGGCAGAGACCAGAGACCAGAATGCGGCATCTACCAGCCAAAGAATGGCAAAGATTGCCTGCCATCCCCGGAAGCCAGGAGAAGGGCATGGAACAGATTCTCCTCAGAGCTCTCGGAAAGAATCAGCATCGTGATTTCAGGCCTCTAGTCTCCAGAACTGTGAGCGAACAGCTTCCTGTTGTTGAATCCGCTCAGGTGGTGGTGCTTTGTCATGGTGGCCCTAGGAAATGAATACAGTCAGGTAGGCTAAACAGCTACAACCAACGCACCCAGGCCATGTAAGTTTACAGGAACGGTCCAGAGCCAAGCTCCACGTTGGTGGGCAGCCCTACTGCACAAAGACACTTGGGGATCCAGGCTGACAGACGCTTTGCCATCTTTGACAAGCGGTCTCCAAGGCCACCCTGGCCCTTGACATCTCAGCCCATGGGAACAGAAGAGGAGCATGAAAGTTTTGATGGATTAGGCAGAATTGGCCATATCTCTTCTCCTCACATTCCACTGGAGAGAATTGGTCATGTGCCTCTCCCCAGCTGCAGTGGGGGTAGGAAGGAGGGTGTCGCCGGAGGACAGCTGGTGGTCCACCCATAATGATTTGAAAAAGAGACTGTAGCTTATAGCCAGGAAGGCGAAAGCAGGGGGTTAGGGAAACTGTGTCCAATACTTCAGCCAGTCTTGAGGGTAATGAAATTGAAGAGGTGGATCAGGTCAAAGCTCTGGAAAGAGAATGGGAAATTAGAGCAAATCAAAGGTCATAGGAAGACAGGAAACATCCCATAGGATTTAGCCATCAGGACACCCATGGGTATGTCCCCTGATGTCATCCAAACGTTCCAAGGAAATTTGAATGGAACTCCTCCCCACTGTCTCCCCGACTTTGCTGTGGATCTGATGACTTATCTCCTGTCTTTCCTAACAATACTCTCCCACTTGATATCCCTTGAGGCCATCATCAGGTGATGGACCGTCAGCCCAATCTGGAAGAATTCCCATGGGCCTCACTGCCACCAGCTGACATTCGAGAGCAGGCATGAGCTCTGAGCAGAGTCATCCTGCTTCTAGCCACAGGCCTCTGGTGCAGAGGACTTGAGGGAGAATGAAATCAGCATGGCATAGCCAGAACTAAAGTGCTAGGAGGACTCCCAGAAAGTAGTCATTGGGGGCCAAGAGACTCACAGAGAAGACTCGGTTTGTTAGCTGACTTACTTGCTCGTTTGCTTGAACCTTTCTTTGATGGTAAAGTGTCAAGAGCATGGGTTTGCTAGTCGAATAGAGCTGGGTTCGAATCCTTCTATGTGAGCTTGTGCTAGTTATGCATCTCCCTGGGCGAACATTGCTTCTTGTGCAAAACAAAAGTAGCAATAACCAACGTGTGTGGCCACTGAGCAGTGTCAATGAAACAGAGTCTGGCCCAATAAATGTGAGTTCTCTTCCCTTTCACCTCTCCCATTATTGTGGAATCAGTGCAGTAGACCCCACAAAAGTCTTCTTATAGCAAAGTGAACTGAAGGGGAGACAATAAAATCTCCAATGAGGTGAGGTGGAAATATACATAGTTGACTTCATGGTTTTGCTCACAACTGCACCTATAATGACCTTTCCACTCTTTTCCATCCACCAAAATTCTGTGTATATTCCAAGGCCAAGTCACAGCCAATATGACTGTGAAGCCTGCTCAAGTCTTCAAATAGGATTTAATGTTCCCAACCTAAATGTAAACGCCCCAAGGGCAGGGTTTTGATCTGTTGTGCTCAATGTTATACCCCCTTGCCCTTGGGAAAGTGCCTAGCACACAGTAGGTACCCAATTAATATCAGCTAAATTAATTAATTAATTAAACTTTCCCTCTCCGATCCCTACAGCCTTAGACATTCTACCATGAGTCACTCATTCATTCTCTCATCTGTCAACAAATATGGTGTGTCTATTGTGCAAGGCATTGTGGGAAATGTTAAAATAGCCATGGAGGTGCATCTGCCCTCTAGGAGACGACAGCCAATGAGAAGGCATCAGACATGTTCAGAGTATAAAAAAGTTGCCTTCAGCTGGGGTGATGAGACAGAGAAAATGCTATCAAACAGGGCCCTGATTTTAACACATCTCCCACCACACATCTTGTGACTTACTTTCATTCCTAATTCATCCAATTGCCCACAACGCACTGGAGGCGGGGTCACCCCTGCTCTTTGGGGTCCTTTACCCCACTTTCAGTGCTTAGTACAGAAAAGTGACTTGACTAGATGATATTTCAAAACGAGGTTCTTGCTTGGGAGCAGTTTCTCTGGCAGAGCATGTCTGAGTCGCAGGAGGAAATGTGTCTGAGCATCTCTCCCCTTTAGAAGGTAAGTGAATCAGGGAACAGTTCCAGCTTGACACAGGTCCTCATTTTCCTGCTGAGTTAGTTGGAGGGTTTTTGCTCCAGTTCTGCTCCCAGAGCCAGAGGCTGAATCTGAAGGCCTGACATTTGATTCCTTTAAGTATCGTTTTCTAATTTGCAATAAAACTACAGACAGTTTCAGTCTTAAGTTGGCTGGGAGTACATGCATGGATGGATTTGGACCCAGCTCTGTGGTCTTGAGAGAACAGACTTTTATCTACATCCACTTGCCTGTTACCTTCTTGTCAATGGCAAATCATTTTGCAAAATCTGGCCATGTTCTTGTTAAACTACTCCTTGCCCAAAATTCACCTGTGCTACTGGCCTCTCGTGAAGACAGGGATCATCTGATAAATAACATACCATTATATATAAACAAGACTTCTCAACCTAAGAATGTCTATCAATTCTTTCATCTCCAAAAATGTTAACCTTCACAGACACAGCAAGGACTCTGTACGGAAAAGGCATTGACCAGGAGCCAAGAAACCTGGGTCAGGTCTAGGCCCAACTCAAGTCCTCTCTGTTCCGGAAGTCTTCTGACTTCTCTATCCCTTACCAGTCTATCCTTTCTTGGAATTTTTATTTTGCTGATGACCTGATTCAAATGATTTACATAATGAGTTTAGCACATGCTGGATTCACAGTTGGCCCCAGCGAATGTTTACTGTTATTCTTGTTGCCACACAGTCCACCCCTGAGTATATTCAATCACAAATTATGCTCTCAAATGTCATGTGTAAACATACTGTGTTATCAAAAAATCTTAATCTTTGAGAATAAGAACTTAGATTTGTAACTCCTGGGTAGAGTCCAAAAGCTTAATATTATTATTTTTTATTTTTGTTTTAAATTTTTGAAACCACAAGAGTATATGAATTCAAGTTATTTGCAGGTATAAAGAGAAAATATAGGAGATCCTCTGTAACATTTAAACCAGTGGACCATATTGCAGACATGGCTGAAATCTTCTAGTTACAATAAGGAAATGCGATAAGCAGGATTCTTTAAAACACAAAATTGATGCAGAGTCAGATAATAGCTAGATAAAAGAGATAATAGCTAGATAAAACATATACCAAGGGCACCAAAAAAAAAAAGCAGAGAACCATAGTGGACCACACGCATAATACCAGATCTTTAAGTAGAGCTGTGCTTGTTGATTTGTGTGACTGTTTTTAATGGAGGGGTTTGCATGGAAGTGGAGAGAACGGTACATAGTGTGCGTGCTCTGGGATACAACACACCCACCTATGCAGCACTGCTTGAACTATGCCAGTTCAAGAATGATGTGGGAAATATGGAAAAGATTCCGAATAAGTTTACAAACAGGTCCTATGAAGAAAGGTAAAACCCTCTAGTGCATTACTACTCCTGAACCTAAAGAAAAGGATAAAGGATGACGTGGCAGTTTTCCTCTCTGAGCAGGTAGAGCAGAGAAAGAATGCTGAGCAGCTGTTCTCTTACTCTACTAAGCCCAGGAATGGAGGAGGAAATAGTCAACAAGGAGAATTTAGGTTAAATGTCAGGATTAATTTCCTAACCATGAAGGTTGTTAAGTGCTAAATTGGATGACCCACAGATGTTAGGCACTCTCCTTTTCTGACACTCTTTAAAAGGAAAACGCATGAAAAGGGCACTTCTGCCTTGCACAACTTAGGTGAAGACGGACTCAAACAAGAGAAGTGCATCAGATGACCTTTGAAATCTCATGTCCTCGTATATGTGTGTTATTTTATACACATCTGTGAGATGGGGACTTTTCAAGAAATAACTACCACACACTTAGGAAATTGTACTGTGCCTCAGTGTGTGCTTCTGCCTGTGACGATCCTTGAGGATAAAAATGGATCTAGCATCACCAAGATCCTACTCTTCTGTCTAACCCCAGCCTGCTGTGTGGCACCAGACAGACCTCATAGCTTCTCTGATGCAGTCAGTATTTCCACCTGTGAAGTGGACTGCCAACAAACACTAGTGTAGGTTAGGATCAGATACGACTATGAAAAATAACAGAACTTTAAGGTAATGTGTGGAGTCATTACTGAATGCTCTGTTAGATAAGAGGCTGCTGATTTGGGCTGAAGTAGACTGAGCTGGGATTCCTAAAAGCAGCATTTGGACATGGCTAAAAGAAAGACTAGCGTGAGTCCTTGGTTTTCCAAATGCAGTTAGATCCCTGGGGATCACCACCTGTAGGAAAACTGAGAGTCACATCACTCTTTTCAGCTTCCCGTGCACACACATTTCAGACAAAAGGTCCCTTTACAGGTCCTGCCCTGATGCAAGAACGATTCAACACACACAAATCAAGGTGATACACCACACTAACAAAATAAAGGATAGCCCTGGCCAGTGTGACTCAGTTGATTGAGCATCATCCTGTGCCCCAAAAGATCACCAGTTCCATCCCTGGTCAGGGCATATGCCCAGGTTGCAGGCTTCATCCCCAATAGGGGGCATGCAGGAAGCAGCTGATGGATGCTTCTCTCTCATATTGATGTTTCTCTCTCTCTCTCCCTCTCCCTTCCTCTCTCTCTAAAATCAATTTTAAAATATTTTTTTAAATACAATAAAGGATAAATATCACGTGATCATATCAATAGATGCAAAAACAAAAACATTTTACAAGGTACAGCATCCATTTATGATCAAAACACTTGATAAAAATGGGAATAGAAGGAAAGTACCTCAACATAATAAAGGCCATGTATGACAAACCCTCAGCTAATATGATACTCAACAGTGAAAAACTGAAAGCTTTTCCTCTAAGATCAGGAACAAGACAAGGGTGCCCACTTTCACCACTGTTGTTCAACATAGTACTGAAAGTCCAAGCCAGAGCAATCAGGCAAAAGAAAGAAATAACAGCATCCAAACTGGGAATGAAGAAGTAAAACTGTCACTTTTTCTCACATAACATGATTCTATATACAGAAAACCCTAAAGATTCCACCAAAAAGACTATTAGAAACAACAAGCAAATACAGTAAAGTTGCAGGATACAAAATCAATGTAAAAAAATTCAATGCATTCCTATATAGTAACAATAAAATATCAGAAAAAAATTAAGACAATTCCATTTGCAATTGCAACAAAAAGAATAAAATACCTAGGAATAAACTTAAAGAATGTGAAGAACCTACACACTGAAAACTATAACACATTGTTGAAAGAAAATGAAGAAGACAGAAATGGGAAGATAGTCCATGTTCATGAATTGGAAGACTCAACATAGTTAAAACAACCATATTACCTAAAGCAATATACAGATTTAATGCAATCCCCATCAAAATTCCAAGGGCATTTTTCAAAGAAATAGACTCTCCCCAAAAATCATTAAATTATATGAAACCACAGAAAACCCAGAATGGCCAAAGCAATTCTTCGAAAAAAGAACAAAGTTGGAGGTATCACACTTTCTGACTTCAAATTATACTGCAAAGCTAAAATAATTAAAACAGTATGGTATTGGCTGAAAGCAGACACACAGACCAGTGGAACAGGATTGAGAGCCCAGATATAAACCCACACATAATTGGGCAACTAATCTTCAACAAAGGAGCCAAAGACATACAGTGGAGATATGAGAAACTGTTCAATAAATGGTATTGGGAAAATTGAAAAATCACATGCAAAAAAAAAAAATGAACCTAGACTACTATTTGTCCCATACACAAAAATTAACTCAAAATGAATTAAATATAAAACCTGAAACAGTAAAAAAAAGAAAACATAGGTAGTAAACTTATAAATCTCGGTCTCAGAGAGTCTTTTGTGAACTTGACCCCAAAGGCAAGGGAAGTAAAAACAAAAATACATGAATTGGACTATATCAAACTGAAAACCTCCTGCACCACAAAAGAAACCATCAACAAAACAAAAAGGCAACCAACTTAATGGGAGAAGATATTTTTAAATAATACCTCTGATAAGGGGCTAATATCCAAAATATATAAAGAACTCATACCACTTGACAACAATAACATCAACAAAATCCAATAAAAAATGGGTAGCCCTGGCCAGTTTGGCTCAGCAGTTAGAGCATTGGCCCGCGGACCGAAGACTCTTGGGTTCAATTCCAGTCAAGGGCACATACCTCAATTGTGGTTCAGTCCTGGGCCCTGGTTGGGGTCCTGAGGGAGGCAACCAGTCAATGTGTCTCTCTCACATTAATGTTTCTCTCTCTCTCTCTCTCACTCTCCTTCCCTCTCTCCCTCCCAGTCTATCTGAAGATAAATGGAAAAATATCCTCGGGTGAGGATTTAAAAAAAAAAAAATGAGTAGAAGACCTACACAGACAATTTTCTCATGAAGACATACAAATGGCCAACAGATACGTGAAAAGATGTTCAACTTCACTAGTTATAAGGGAAATGCAAGGCAAAATCACAATGAGATATTACATCACACCTTACATAAGACAAGAAATAACAAGTATCAGAGAGGATACAGATAAAGTAGCCCTTATACACTGTTGATGGAAATGTAAATTGGTACAGCCACTATGGAAAACAGTATGGAGTTTCCTCAAAATAAATAAGAATACAGCTTACATGACCCAAGACTCCTTCTTCTGGGTATCTACTTGAAAATTTTGAAAAAATTTATTTGTAAAGATACATGTACCTTTATGTTCATTGCAGCATATTCATGGTAGCCAAGACATGGAAACAACCTAAGTGTCCTTCGATGGACAATTGGATAAAGAAGATATGCTACATATATGCAATGGAATACCACTCAGCCATAAGAAAGGATGAAATACTGCCATTTGTGCAGGTGATGAGCAATTACTGCATATTTTTGCACTTCTTTTTTTCAGAGGGATGTAGTTAAGGCAAAGGATTCAGAGAGAAGAGAACCTTGTTCTAATCACGGATTGCCAAGAACTGACTTAGAGGCATCTGGCCAGCTTTCTCTAAGTTTCAGTTTCTCCAACTACACATAAGAGAGATTGGACTAGTGCAGCAAAGTCACGCCCCCGCCAGCTGATTGACAGAGGCTGCTGGGACCCTACATGGAAAGAGCTTCTGAGGCTGCATCCTGGCTCACTAGGAAGGAGTGCTGTGATGGATTAATGATGCCCACAAACAATAGTTGTGGAACGTGTGCCGTGGATTTGCCATCCTTGAAGTGAATGAGTTCAGGGCCGCCCAGGGTTGCATTCCACAGTTGTGGGATTCTGTGAGGCCTTTACAGAGTTAATCAGAGCCCAGAGAGAAATCATGCTCTCCTTTTCAGGCTAACCTGCAGATTCTTCTAGCTTTAACTGCCCACCCCGTCTCCAAATTGCTCGCTCTGGAGTGCCATCCTCAGTCCTATCCCGCTTGTTTGGCATGTCCAGCACGCACCTCACTTAGTCATAACCTCTTCATGTCATTTAACATGGTGTGAGACAACCACCAAAGAAGTGAATAGAAATTATAATATTTTTTTCATAAAATCCAGAGTGGCAAAGCCATATCACATGACTAAAGGTAGCTAATGTGTCATAAGGAGAAATATAGCCACTGAATCAGGAGTCCTGGATTATAGCCCAGGACTTTCCATCAACCTGAAGCCTCACGTGCACCCCGCTCTTCTGAAGGGCTCCAAGCCCTCCTTCTCCGCCCCTGGCTGGCGATGTCCTCACCTGCAACCCTCTTACTTGCCACTGCTTGCTGAACTTTCTTCCTGGAGCTAGTTACCCCGGAACCTAGAATTTCAGAGCTGGGAAGGAACTCAACCTCTTCATCTGAATGAGGAAACCAAGGCCTCCAGCAGAATGAGATTTCTCTCGGGGACCTGAAACTGGAACCAGGTCACCAGGCAACCAGGTGAGACCAGAGGTGCTGTCCCCCATAACATTCCAGGCCCATTGCTGCCTTACTCTCTCTTTGAATAAGGGCTGCTCTTCCTTCCTAGATGGGTCTCCCACAGGCAGGGACATTGTGCTCATAGCAGCAAGATATGATGGAGAGTGTACAGATGCTGGTTCCCTCCCAGCCCTGCCACCACCCAGATGGGCCCAGCATACCTGCTGAGCCATCTGCAAACCCTTGTCCACAGGACAGAATCACATACTCCCCTCCTGTACCTTCTTCCTGCGTCCTTACTCATGAATTGCCCAGTCTATGCTAGTTTATGACATGCATCCCTCTACTAGTCTGCATCTCCTGAAGTTTCTCATTCGTGTTTACTGTCCCCCAGGTCCCAAAGCCAACTTGAGCAAGGTCTCATCTTCAAGCCTCAGTTTCCTCATTCTGATTCATAATAAACACTAAAACTAAATTAAACTAAAACAAAATCAGCTGCTTTTATTGAGTGCTGGACATTCTATCTGGTGCATTTGCTATGTCACTATTTCCATTTTACCAGTGCATTAATTGAGTCTTAGAGAGATTAAGCAACTTGCTAAAAGTCTCCCAAAAATAAAAGTTGAAGATGGGAACTAACCCCCAACAGTTGGAGACCAGAGCTCCCTCTCTACCAGTAAGCTGGCTACCTCTACTGGAACCCTCCACTGTGCCCACCTGGGCAGATGGGTGTGAGGAACACACCCCCAAGCCAGCCCCCTCCTCACCAGGCATACCCTGCAGGGAAGCTGGGCCCTTCTCTAGACTATCCTTGGCCCAACACAGCCCAGGCTCAAGGGCTCCAGGGAGATGCAGGAGGCAAATTTTCAGGGGCTGGAACCTTCAAGTTCTTCTGGTCCCTTTCCACAAAGAAGGGAGGGCCTAAAGGGCATGAGCATGCCTGTGTCAGGACAGCAGGGACCACAGGATCCCCAGGAAAGCACAGGCTGGAGCTAAATGTTTTGAACAGGCTTTGGAGAAGCGCAGGGCCAGCTGGGCTGCGGTGAGAGGTCAAGGCTGGCAGGGCCTGATCCAGACTGCAGATCCTCAGGCACCGGCCCCCTGCCCGGAGCAGCTCCTGAAAGAGCACTGCTGTCACCCCTGTGAGAGAGGAATCGCCAAGCAGGAGTGACAGGCAGGTGCCCACTACATGCCAGGTGCCAGGCTGGAGTGCATGTACATTCTCAAGGTTAGGACTACCCCACAAGGTGGATGCTGTCAGCTCCACTTCACAGATGAGACACTGGGGCTCCGAGGTGCAGTGACATTTCCACGGACTCCCCCAGAGCACAAAGTGGGCCTAGAGTAATACACCCTATTCACCTGTTTCCAAGGAGGGGAGCGGTTTGGGGTAGGGATGGGGTCATGGTTGAGCAATCCGGTGTGACAGGAGTATGCCCATCCTAACTGGGTACAAATGACCATCCCTGCCAGCTTCTCTCCTTCTCCCTTTCCCACCCCTTCAGTATACCCTCAGCTATAGATGCATAGGCAAGCGAGAAGCTTGTCTTAGCAAAGTGTGCCTCCAGGCAGAGCCCCTGACCCCGGGGCCTTGCAGGGGCGACCATGGTCAATGAGGGGCAACCAATGGCCAGTCAGAACCCAGGAGGAGGTGAACTTGGAACTGGCGCTCTGGCCAGGAGCTGCTGGAGCTGCCACAGGGCTAGAGCGGAGCCCAGTGAAATTAATAAAGTTGCATCTTCAGAGTCCCTGAGGTCTCCTGGGCTTGGCTCCCAAAGGGCCCGGGCATCAGGATGTGCCGTGTTCATTTACTGTGGCACATTTCGCTCTGCTCTTCCTCGTCTGTTCTGCGCTCTTAGCAAACCCTTCGTAATGAGCCTGCCCTTCGGTGAGGCTGTGCAGAAGCCACCGAGAAATGGGGCAGAAGTGACAGGGCTTTTTTTCCCTTTTTCATTTTAAAATAATTATTGTGTTTGCCAGGGAGAGGAGTAAGAACTAATGAGCTTCTACTTCATTTACAGGCCATTTCCCCATTTCTAAACTGCGTCTCTCCCTGGGGCACCCCATTTCTGCTTGGTATTTCCAGGCTGAGTTTTTACGGGCTCGCTCAGGACCTGGGGTTTGGGAAGTAAAGACACAGAGCTCCTGATGTTGGGCAGAGGCTCCCTGACGTCCACGCAGGGGTGACACTTCCACATGGCTTCTTCTGTGTGGCTGGCCCTGTGCCAGAAGCTGAGAAAGCCACCAAAGAACGAGTCTGGGAAGCGGAGGTGGGGCGCCCAGCCGCCCCGTGGAGGTGGTAGGTAGGTCTGTGTACCAAGGGAGCAGCACAGCGCCCACTCACAGTCGGCTGGATGGCACCGCCAGGAGGGGCCGCTGCCACTCACTACGGGGAAAGACCGAGGCGCTGACGTTCCGCAGAGAAACCTTCCTGGCAGAGGGTCTTGACTTGGGTCTTGAAGGAACGTAGGAAGAAATGAGAGCTACTATTTGTTGAACATCACGTTAGGCACGCTACCTCATCCACCCACCCTGTGAGGTGTGTCGATGTCACCCCTATTTCTGCAGAAGAGGAAAATAAAGCCCAGGTCCCACAGCAGAGTCAGAACTTAATCCCTCAGCTGTCCGTCTGCAAAGTTCATGCTTTTCTATTCTTCTTCGTGGTCCCTGGAACGTGTAGGGCTTAGATTAGCAAGAGATTTAGGGAGACGTTCACAGAGGAAAAAAGATTTAAAAAATCAAACAAACATGAAAAAGGGGGTGGGGTAGTAAAGGGTAAAGGGGGACAAATATATGGTGATAGAAGATGATGTGACTTTGGGTGATGGGCACACAATGTAATATACAGATCATGTACCATGGAAATGTGCACTTGAAACCCACATAATCTTATTAACCAATGTCATCTCAATAAATTTAATTTAAAAAATTTTAATAAGTCAAAGGCTCTTTTAAAGATACAGAAAGAAAAATTGATGAGCGCTCAATCTCTAAAGGTCAGGGTGCCCGCAAACCAACTGTAAATTCTAGAAGGAGAACCCTACTGAAGCAGGAAGATTTCTCTCATCAGGAGGGCTCTACTTCACCTCTTGTATGAATTTCCTCAGGCTGCCAATGACCGTGCTGGCAGTTAAAACATCGAAGTTTGTTTTCTCCTAGTTCCGCAGGTCAGAGTCTGCAGCTGAGGTCCCAGCAGGGCCAGGCTCCCTTAAGGCTCCGGGGAGAGCCCTCGCCTCTCAGCCTCTGGCGGCTCCTGGCATTCTTGGCTATGGCTGCGTCACTCTGACTTGTTTCCATCTTCACATGGCCATCTTCCTGTGTCTCTCTGTGTCTCCTCATGTTCTGTCACTTATAAGGATATTTACTGGCCATTGGATGTAGGGCCCATTTTACTCCAGGATGTTCTCATCTCAAGTTTGTGACTTAATTTCATCTGCAAACACCCTATTTCCAAACAGTTTCATTCACAGAACCAGGATTTAGGACTTGGACATAACTTTTTTGAGGGGGACAGAGGGCAGGGACACAATTTAACTCACTACACCTGCCATGTTGAAAAATTAATTGAATCCATTTCACCCAAGTGACTGAACACTAACCAGACCATAGAGCAGTTTTGGAAGGGATTAGTGGCCCTCCTGTAGATAGCAGGGGCATAAAGGTAACTCCTGTGGTCTCCTCCTCCATCCCTGGAAACCACAGTCAGGGGTGTTGTGACGGTCTCACCCATGGCTGCTGGGCATTCTTCTCCTTCCATCCTCTGTAATGTCTTTTCAGGGGTATAGGCAGCATGGTGAAACAGAAAAGAACAGGCTTCAGAGTCAGGTGAGCTAAGTTCAAAACCCAAGTCTGCCATTTACTAGCTCCATGAGCTTGAGTTAGTTATCTACCTGTTCTAGCCTCAGTTTCTCCATGTATAGCATGGGAGAATGACAGTGCCTCTCTCATCGGGTGTCATAAGGATTGACAGGGCAGTCATGCAAACTCCTGGCCTAGAGCCTGGTGCATGTGGGCTAACACGTTCACTGGGCCTTTCTCTTACACGTCCCGGCAGCTCCCGCACCTGGCACTGAGCTCTGAGACCTGGACCAGTGCACATCGACTGTCAGCCGCCGTTCTGGACTCGTGAAAGGCGGTGGATGCTATGAGTTATGTTCTCAGCCTCCTTTACTCCCGATTTCTTGAGTAAATCCCTATACTGCAGAGAAAAACAGCTAAGAAATACACTTCCTAGAGTCTTTTGCAGATGATGTATATGAAGCAGTCTTGGTCTGTCAAGATCTGGAAGGCAGAGATGAAATGGGGCTCCTTGGGGTGTTTTCTTCCTCTCCTCCTTTTCTCTTCTGCTGAAGAAAACCATGAGAGTAGGGGTTTACATAGAGCATTCCTGAGTCCCTTTCAGCTTCCTGGGTATCAAGAAACATGTGGGTGGTGGAGGCAGCTTCATAATTCCAGCTAGTACTTGGGTCACAGTGAGTCCTTGGTGGCCTCCGGGGCAGTCGCTCCCCTGGAGGTGGGTTTCACAGCGTGGTGTCCCAGGACTCCGTTCTGGAGGCCTGGCCTAGACCCTGCTCCTCCCGCCTTTCCAACACTGTTTGAGCACCTGATGCCCTCTGTTAGCTTTCTTCCTGGTCGAATCATCACACGTCCGTCCTGTTGCTCCCACCACACTGCCTCCATTGCTGGAGCTTTCTGTAAATCTTGCAATTAGGTTCTGTAAATCCTCCAATTTCGTTCTTCTTTTTAAAGAGTGTTTGGTTAGTGTAGGTGCTTTGCTATTTCACATACATTTTAGAATCAGCTGGCCAATGTCTACCAAAAATATTTAAAAAGTCTGTTGGCATTTTCATTAGGATTTTGTTGACTCTTGCTTAAAATATCTAGTTGATTTTATTTCCTGCTCTCTGTCCAGACTGACTCCTCCCTGCCCCTCTGTTGTGGGCTGGCCCTCCACTCAGTTCACCTGTGGGTCCCTAGTCAAACTAATAAGAAGGACAAGAACTCTTTTAGCCTCTTCCCGAGCCCTGAGCCATTGGCTCCAATGGACAGCTGCTGAAATACACCTCTCAGTCTGTTCTTGGTGATGCATGCCCCAGTCCCCTCTCCAAATGCCTGACACTCCATTTTTCTTCCCTCACCTGGCATCCCCTCCTCCCCCAAGCCCCCTTCGGCCACCCACCACCTTAGCTTAAAGTTAAAGGACCTTTAAATCTACACGCAGATTTACTTATGCTCAACAAAGTACAGCTCCATCCATTTCCCTCACTCCCCTCGCCCTCCGCCCCACCCACGGCACACCAGCCTGACTCCCTACCCCAACACACAAAGCCACAAACACTCTCCCCCAGCTCTAGAGAAAGAGATGGCCAAGTCCTTCCTATTTCTGGTCTCCAAATTGCAGGCTTCTGCAGATGGAGAAATATAAGGTGTGAAGCCCCAGAAAGTTCATAAACTTTTATGCAGATTGGTTTTAGTCTGGTTTAAATTAGGCAACAAAATAGAATTTCCAGATGTTCTATTTGGAATTAACTTGGCTACAGAGAAAAGGCTACTCGGAGGAGGACTTGGTAAAAGGGTTATTTTTACATTCCAGAAAGAGTCACAAAAAGCATATGGCCTTGATTAGAGGAAGAACCTGCTGGTTGGCACATTAAGAAGACTGTTCCCATTTATTCTGGTCGAGGACATGCAAAGGTGCAACGAAACATTCTCAAGCCCCGGGGAAGATAAAGGGCCAGTGCCGTGGTGCTTTGTCCCAGCCGTCAGCTAAAAGCAGTGAAGATTTTGGCCAGACATAAGGAACTCTTTGAATATTAGACCAGCGCTTCTCAAACTTTTGTGTGTATATGAATCTCCAGAGGATCTTGTAAAATGCAGGTTCTGATAGGTAGACGCTGCCTGTCCACAGGCTGCATGTCCTAGAACAAGGCTTGGGGGCTGAAGTGGAGCTAGGAAAGGAGATCCACTTACACCAGTGTTTCTGAAGGACCTACCATGGGTCAGACACATGTCCCAAGGCTGGAGGGGTGGGAGAGGCACAGAGGGAACCTGTGAAAGTTATGACATCATCATAATCTCCAGTGACAGAGAAGCATGACAAATAACTAAAGCAAAATGCAGTGAACGAGGTCATATGCATAGGACTCAGTGTTCTAGGGGGACCCCGATGAGGGGGTTGCCAACTGCATGGGAGGGCGTAATAAACAACCCAGGTCAAGGGGACAATGATGTGTCAGGGAAGAGAAGGAACAGTATGTGCAGAGTCCAGGTGTAAAAAGCTGCAACACTTTCAGGAAATAGTGAGCTGTGAATGGAGCAGGTGGTAGATGAGGGAAGGGGTACAAAGGAATATGGAAGCCAGACTAAAAGTCCTAGCCTTGCTAAAGAGCTTGTCGTTAGAACAACAACAACAAAATCACTGGGCACGTAAAGTCAGAGCCAGGGTGGCTTGGATTTCGGTCCAGGGTGAGCGCTACAGAGGAGGGACTGAAATGCCTTCCTCCTTGTTTGAGCTAAGACTAGAGGACCATTTGCCTGGGTGGCTTGGACATTAGCCAATGTGGAGGCAAGAAGTTAAACTTAGTGTCTGTCTCCCTCATTCCTGCTGAGTTCAAGGCCAATCAGCCTGATGGGTTCATGGGTAGAATCAGGGCTCCAGAAACAGAACAAAAACGCAGGTGTCTGGGACTCAGAAAAACAAGCAGAGAAGGAAGAAACAGGAATCTCATTGTCATTATTCAATCAACAAACCATACGATGCCCCTGAGCAGGGTCCTAGACGTCCTCTGGGAAACAGAAAGGTGAGTACCACGTGGGAAAATCAGTACTTCAGTACAGGTAATCCAGGTGCGAGGGGGTACCTGTGCCAGCCTGGGTGGGCAGGGAGAGAATGGAGTCAGGAGAGAGGCCTAACAGAAGTGATCCCCTGGCTGAGGGGAGAAGGGCAAGCAGGACTCAGCCGGACAAAGAGGAAGGGCGCTGTGAGCACCTGGAAGCATGAAGCACAGGGACCCGCAGCCCAGTCAGCATGGCGGGGGCAGAGGGGCTAGTTATGGGTTGGGGCCTGGCAGGAGATGCGTGTTGGGCAGAGGGTAGATCTTCGAGGGCCTGGGGTCAGAACATTGACCCTGGGACATACTAGCCCAGCGTCCCAGCAAGCAGGAGTTGGATATAACAACAAAGGTCCCAGCAAAGGGGCCTAGAAGCTGCCTGTGCCAGAGCCACATGGGTCTGTCTGCAAACCCAGGCCTGGCCATGGCGTCCTCGTGAGGCTGGGCCAGCATCCTGTCCAGCACCTTTCAGTGAATACTTCGGACAGACAGGTGAGGCTGAGGCCTGGTCATAGTTCATGGTATCAGGCTGCCTCTCAAAGCCACCTTGAGAAGGACCTCTGTCCCCACTTAAATCCCCAGACCAGCCAGGGAGTGTGAGCAGAGGTGGCGGGCTCTGGTGAGCAATCCTCGGGTCTGGATTCCTGAGGATTTGGTCAGACAGACGTCACCACTGCCATCAGTTGAAAAGGTCCTTGAGATTTCTGAGACGTCACCTTGGTTTGAGCATCCAAAACTGGATGGACCATCCCGATGAATCACTAGTCTGAAGGGGCCAGGACGACAGGACAACTGGGAATAACCAGCAAAACGGAGACTGAAAGGGCCTGATATTAGGGTCCCACAAGGAACAGGTGGCGAGGTGGGGTGCGGACGGCGTGGATGGAAGGTGTCCTGGACATGCGAGGGAGCCGAGGCACCTGGTGCAGTGCGGACAGTGAGGACTCGGGGACAGGGGAGAACTCGGTGGCGCGGGCAGCACTGCTGGTGACCAGAATCTCAGGTGTGCGGCCGGGAGACCCAGGCTGGGCATTGGAGGAAAGAGCCTGAGATGCGTGCCTCATTTCTGGAAGGTTCTCAAGGTAAGGGGGCTCCTCATGCCTCTGTGGTTAAAGACACCATTTTTCTGCTGCTTTTTCAGATGTCAGGAAGGCTTTGTTGCAGACTGTCGCAACCGGGGTCAGAACTATCGTGACGGGGAAAGAGACGGAGCCGAAGTCCGCATACAGCCCAGTCGAATGGATTTACAGCCAAGCAGAGTGGGGGGCTGAGGGTGGGAAGTTACTAGGAAGGGATGTCAAGGGCAAGGGCTCCCTGCTAAACCAATAATGACAGGATTCTTGCAGACCACAGGCCAGGGTGATCAGACAGCAAGGGTGAGGGATGAGGAATTTGACCAGACAGCAAAGGTGGGAGATTTTCTCTAAACTGATTTCGAACAACTCTCGTTACAACTGGACTCGGCTGGCCGGAGACAGGGCCCACGCACAAGGCCTGGCGCAAAGCATGGCTGAGGAGGCTCACTAAACACGTCAGCATGAGAGGCTGTGTCACTGATCTGAAGGAGGGTCTGCCCAACAGCACCTGTCTGGCCCAGCGGTCCCGGAGTCAGGAGTGGCTGGAGTGAAACACCGGCCACCAGGAACATGAGATTTCCCACTCTAGGAGGGAACATAACCCGTGGCCGACACTTGATCCAAGTGTGCTCTGGATCGTTTCATTGGGACGTGCTGACGGAGTGTCCTTCTCCACGCCGAGCAGCACGCCCCTCTGCACAGAGTGCCCACGCCACCAGCGTCCTGTCCTGCCTCAGACGAGCCAGTCATCACATCCTGTTCTCGAACCTCTGACCTGCCTCAGAGGAGCTCAGCTCCCAGGGAAGCACCATAACCCAGCCTCTCCCTGTACTCTGCTGACACTGCACACGACACGTCTCATCAGCAGGGCTGGGGGTCAGACATCTCCCAGGAGAGAAGCTGGTCCCTGGTGGTCTGACAGGGAAACACACTCGAAGAGTCTTGGGGTCCGGGATCCAACCCTCCGTGTTAAGACGAGGCAGCGGAGGCCCAAAGCGGAGCAGTGGCTCATCCAGCCAGTGAGCGATGGGGCCGGGCTCCCCTATGGTGTGCTGTCGAACCCAGGCTTGTTGAAAACTCCCTTTCGCTGAGTACCTCCTCCGCGCCAGGCCACACCACCCAGCACTTAACACAAATAACAGCGGTCGCAGCCACCAGCGATTGACCACAGCCTCTGTGCCTGGCATGTGACAAACATTACCCACTGGATCGTCACCACCACCTCATGAGGAAGTGGTAACTACCACTGTTTGAGGAAACCGGGTTTAAGATGCGAAGCCACACGGCCAAGTCACACCGCCAAGTCACACCGCTGAGTTCACACCCAGGGCGGTCCAACACTGAACTCGCCACTCTTTCACAAACACCATGACCCTCAGCCCTCACAACTTTACTAGTTGGTTTTATTCTTCTCCTTTTTATTGATGACAGCACTGAAACTCCCTGGGTGAAAGAACCAGCCCGAGTTCATAGAGCTAACGTGACAGAATGAGACTGTGTGGTCCCACCTGCATCAGTGTGGCCGGTGCTCCGAGTCCTCTGCCTCTCTGGGATCAGGAGGAGGGGACATTCAGAAATGGACATTAGGGATCACCTGCCAGGGCTCTGTCATTGCCCATGATCCGGGTGGTCCAAGGCAGCAGCAGGCTGGCACAGCGCCACCTTCTGGGGGTCCTGAGGCTGTGACCCAGAAGGAATCTTCACTCAAGGCCGGAGGTGCACAGTCTGAGTTGGGCATTTGTGCATCGTTGACTGCGGCCATCCAGGTGTGCCTGAGCCTGGTACCTGTGTCAGGGCCTTTACAGGAGACCAGAGTGGCACTGAGATCAGCAGAAAAGAATGTCCCCTGGCACACTGTGGAATGCTGGAGCACAGATGGGGGTGCATGAACCAAACGATGTCCCTGCCATACTGCTGCCACCTGAGCCACTGCTCAGAGCTCTCTGCTTCCCCACTGCTGGCAAACAACACGAAAATGCCTCACCGTGACATTCAAGACTCCCTCCCACCAACACACAGGTGCACATGCACACACGTATGTGCATGTGTACATGAACATGTGGACACACATGCACACATACAGGTATGCACACATTATTACTCCTGCATACACTTGGCTGTTAGTCCCTAAATAACACATGCTGTCCAGCTTCAGGGCTTTGGCTTGTGCTGGTTGCCAGGCAGGAATTCTCTTCCTTCTTCCTCTTCCCCCTGACAACCCCCTCATTCTTCAAGGCCCATCCTGAGTGCCTCACTTTCAGGGAACATTGCTATGTCCCCTCATTTGAAGTGAATCACTCTGAGACCTTCCAGAGAACGCCGCTCACACGTCACTTCTGACTTACCCCGGGGCCTGCCCTCTGTTCCCCGGTGAAGCTGAAGCGGTGCAGCTCTCAGTTTAGCGAGAGAAGATGGGGCAGATTTCACCTTGCCCATCACCCCCACCCCCACCCTGTGGCAGCACCGCCCACGGCAGAGAGCAGCAGTGTCTTAGTGTTTGTTGGATTTCAACCCTGGCGCAGTCAGGATGTGTACACGCTGCTTGGCCCAGTGCTTCCGGCCGGCGGCAGCTCAGGGACAGACCCCGGGCGGCCAGGAGGTGGTCTGCGGCGATCCCCAGCCACAGCACGCCATCCCCTCGGAGTGAGTTCTTGCCACTTGCTAGTAAAACAGCAGTTCCTCAGAAGCACTGCTGTGCTGGTAAATGTCTAACAACTCACTCTCCAAGGCAAAGAAAGTCCTGATTTGTAGCATTTGTTCATTTCTATGATTTCAAGATACCAAAATTTGTCACTGAACTAAGTTGGGAAAAATGCTAACGACAGGCTTTTGTGATAGGTAAGAGGCAGCTCCATCACACCACCTATGCAGGCATCTGGCCTAGCTGCTGTCTGTGCATGAGTATTTCTGATAATGATACTGGCTTCCTGGGCTGCAATGTCAAACGTCTCTTTCTCCCATGCTATTCATCACATTCTGAGACCCTTCACCGTCTCATTCTAAGTCACCGTTATCAACAGCTCTCAATAGCCTCCTGTCTGCTCTACACTTTCTCCTGTTCCCTTCAATCCACCCAGCCAGGGCGACTTCTTACTGTACAATCTGATCGTGTCACTCCTGGGTTTTAGAACATTTTGCATTTCTACGAAGATAAAGTCCAAACCCATTATGACTGCCCACGGGGCAGTTGAGAGTCAGCCCCTGCCCACCTCTGCACCGTCATCGGGACCCTCCCGGCTCACACACTAACCAGCTTGGGGCTGTGCCTGAGCCAAGCTTCTCTGTGACTCCAGGATCTTTCTGCAATGCTCTTCCTCCTCCACTGTCTCCTTGGGCAACTCCTACTCCTCCTTCAAGCCTCAGCTCAAAGGTTTCTCCGTTTGACACCTTCAGCGAGCCCATTGCCACTATTATTGTCTACCACAGAACCCCGATTTTTAGTCTGTGGCACCGGTCCTATCTATAATCATACACTAATGTGTGCGGTCACTTGTTTAACACGAACTTCCCCGCGGGACTGTAAGTTCATGGAGAACGGAGACTACACTGGTCTCACTCACCACAGGCTGTTCAGCATTTAGCACAAAGTCAGGCACATGATTAAAACTGAATTCATTAGTTAGTGCTCTACAAGCTGGAGGAGATTAGTAAGACCAGGGATGACCATTCCCGCATTGATGTTTCAGGAAGGAGGAGGAAGCCCAGAGGGAAATCTGGAACGACGGAGGCAGATGTGAGGCCAGCCAGGGCTGCTTTGTCTTTCTCTGCATCTGGGGCTTCCCTGTCTTGAAGTTGGACTGTGAGGAACCGAGGAGTCTAAAGCTGTCCTGGGTGGTGAGTGCTAAGGAGACCCTGGTTCATTCTCCAGAAGTGGAAAGAATGAATGGATTTAAGTTGACTAAGTAGAAATTAGAGAGCCTTGAACCCTGAACCTTCTAGTTCAGGAAAAGAAAGTCTTTTCTGTCTAAGTTTGGACCAGAGAGAAAAAAAAAAAAAAAAAGGAGCAGCGGAACCCACCTTCTCAGCGAAGCCTTTTGACACTCCTGCCCACTTTCCTCACAGGCTGCACCACAGAAATCTGCACTGCTCTGGACCGTTCTCCCAGTCAGCCACCTTCGGGGTAAGACGTGTGGAGGGAAAATAAGACATTCTATTAATCTATTAAAATAAGAATATTCCATTATGTTTCTTATCTTTCCAAAGAGTAACACAAACTTTACAAATATCTAATTGAGGACTTAGCATCATTGCCCCCACAGAGTTATGAAGTCAGACCCTCATGTGTCACAAGGTACGTGAGGAATTCAGAGGGACAGTGCCTGGTCCACAATGTGGCGGAAATGACAGTGGCCTCTCAGTTATCGGATTGGTTTAGCCTCTGGTGACATGTGCAGTGTATGTGGGATCTATGGATTCCATCATCTTAAGTAGCAGAATGTTTACAACTTCATAATGAGATGTGGACTGAACAACGTTTTGTACCGTAAGAGAACTGTAGGTGATCTTGCAGCCAAGTATTTTTTAAAGGTAATTGGTTTTAAAGCAAGCTATATTATTTCTCTTCTATAAAAAATATTTGTTCTAAAATTTCTGGGCTTTTTTTTCTTTATGAAATTGGCTGTCATGGTATAACAGCAAAAACACTCTTAATTTTTAAAAAAATCTATCCTTTCCAGGTAAAAATAATATTTTAACAATGAGTGATAAATACCTGTTTTGCCAAAGTGCTATGTGCTATTGTAAAAGTACTTTGAGCCCAGATGTTTGGAAGTGTTTCCATCACTGTGTGATTTTGTTGTCAGAGATAATATATGTGATACTTTTCTGTAAAAAAATAAAAAAGCCCTAATATTTGCACACTTTAAAAACTTGGAAACAATTTCTAACCTATTTAAAATTTTTCCGAAAGAAGAGCTTCAGTGGATCTTGAACCCATTTGTTAAAAATATAACTTTTGATTAGTTTACAAGAATTGACATTAAGGAAGATGGAAACTGACTAGCTGACTGGATGAATTTCAGTAAAAACCTTTGCATAATTGCTGGATGGGATTTTTTTAAATGAGCATCTTGATTTAGTAAGCACAGCCAGCATTGCATTTCTTCCATTCTACATCTTTGTAAAGATTCTTTTTTCAGCTTTGACAGCCATTAAAACTATTATTAAAAAAAAAAAAACTGAACTTAGGATCAGAACTTTGAATCCAATGGTTTATTACAAAGAGTTAACCAAAATTAAAACACTTTGCTTTAAAACTAAAAATAATTTTGAGTGGGGACAAAATATCTTTTGTCCAGTAACAAATTAAAATTGAAATTTAATTTTTTTAAAACTAAAAAATATTACTGAATGCATCTTCATCACACCCACTTTTGTTTCTATAGTATTTTGTTTCCTTTGTATTCATTTATTTTTTAATTTAGTTTCTTTTGTCCTATTGATAAATAAAATGTTTTAAAATTTAAAAGTTCGGCTTACTTTATTTTGAGCTCACTCTCGTTAGTTTGTAATTTCTGTATGTTATATCCTGAAATCAACACTAGTACAAAAAGAGATGCATCTGGTTAATAAATAAGGGATCATAACAGCGGAAATGACGGAATGCATGAGCACAAGGGTACGGTGATCACTCCTGATTCACGTGAGTGCCTCATGTCACCTGCAGACTGAAGGCTCCCTGGAGACAGGGAGGATGACATAATTCTTCCACAACTTCTCTATCATACCCAACACCGACAGGCCATTGCTGCCCAGGAAGCACTTGCTGAACAGAGGGAACGCGTGAACCCTGGTGTTGGGGAGGCTGGGAGGATGCCGCCCCTCTTTGCAGTGACGCTGGCCTGGGAGTCAGAGGGCCTGGCTGGCTCAAGTCAGAGCTTTGCCACCAACTTTTTTAGTGGCATTGCGAAGGACATTACTAGATCTTTTTTCCTCAGCTCCAAAATGAAGTTTCCCCAAACTTCAGGCATTTATGTTCCAACAAGATTTTTTATTTTAGATTAAACAAGCAAGTTTTATCATCAAATGTAACAAGTCTACCAAAACTTAGTGTTATTGTAGAAATTATTACTGCCCATCTTAAAGTCTTTCAGAGTTTGGAGCAGACAGCATCTTAAGGCACCAAGTTCATATAAAGAACTTTTCTGATCTTAAGCGCCAGTTACGCCAATGTTCACCCAAAATAATAGTTTTAATGTATTTATTTCCTGCTGCAGTTAAAGGGCCATTGCTGGTCTGCTGAGAGAGGCTGTTTGGCTCTCTGCTCGAGGTGTTAATGAAAGTAACGTAAAGTACATGAAAACGGCAGCCGCATCCATCTGCATGGCACTGCAGTTTTCTCATAATCCCTATCCTCTAACTAATCTTATACTTCTTTTTTAAATAACTCACTTTTGCCCTGGCCGGTTTGGCTCAGCAGTTAGAGCGTCGGCCTGCAGTCCAGAGAGACCCGGGTTCGGTTCCCGCTAAGGGCATGTACCTCGGTTGCAGTTTGTCCCCGGCCCTGGTTGGTCGTGCGGGTGGCAGCCACTTGATGTGTCCCTTTCACGTTGATGTTTCTCTCTCTCTCTCTTCCTCTCTCTCCCTCCCACTCTATCTGAACAAAAAATGAAAAAATGTCCTCGGGTGAGGATAAAAAAATAAATAAATAACTCACTTTTTTTATAAGCCTTCTCCTAAACAACTGTAGCCTGAAATCATGGGATTAATGAAATCGTTGTTTTTGTCTACTACACATTCAAATAAATACGCAGCTATGAAAATATAAAATGGTCACACTCTTGGTAGGTGTGTAAGCACCATTCTTTGGGAAGCACAGGGCCAGGTGGTATTTCCAAGGTCCATTCAGCTCTGAGCCCTGTAAGTTCCTAAGTCTATGAATGGGGTGATCCCTCTGATTTCCTTGGAGTTCACCCAGTTAGGACCAAGAATCTCACTTTATTTCCTCAACTCAAGGAACACTTCCTACTCTCTCCATCTGGAGCGTGAACTCAGACAAAGTTTGGGGGATAAAAATAGGATCATTTTTATTTGAGTACGACATGTTCTGTCTTGGTGTCAACCACTCCAAACCATAGCACTAGTATACTCTATCCATGAATCTCTGACAATTTTTTCTTAAATTGGAGGCTTTTAGCTCAATGCTTCCTTTTCACCCAAAAGCACCCAAGCAACAGTCAGAGTTGTATTGCCAAGACTGTGCAACTTATGTGTGAAGTGATGAAGGACTGAGCTCCATGCTTAGAATCAAGGGATTGGTTTCTGGGTCTTGTCTACCAGTAGCTTTTTAACAGTGTCATTGTGAACAAGTTACCTGGAGCATCTCAGGCACAAATGCAGCTGTGTCTGGTCCCATCCGAAAGGTTAGGATGGAGACAATAGGACAACTCCTGCACCGCGCAGCTGCCACTGTTATTCATACAACAAACACTGTAGGTGCTCTGCTCCAGGGCCTGCGCTGAGCAGCAACCAAAGCAGAGAGCTCTGCCCCTCTGGAACGTGCATTCTACGGGGAGGAGACAGACAATGAAGGGAACACATTATCAAACAATGAGGGGCATTAGGAGGTGGAGAAGAATAAAGCAGGCTCAGGGAGACAGAGACTTTCCAAGAGTCAGAGACTCATTCTTCCCAGGCCTAAAATTCCTTCTACAACCGTCCAATCAGCTCCCCTTCCTTCTCCCTCCACCCTCACCCCAATTTCTTTTCTTTCATTAATTTATTTTTGTTATAGATGTTTCTCTTTTTTTCCCCATTGACACCCTCCTCCCCATCTCCCCCACCCCATCCCCCACCCTCACCCCAATTTCTAATCTCTCCTACATGTCAGGCCCGTTACTCAAGTCACAGATAGTAGCGTGAACCACCCACCAGTCCCTGGACACAGACAATGTGATGTTTCCCATCTGGTGCTTGTCAGACAAGCTCTTAGCCTGGCCCTGGTCTAAGCAAAGACAGAGCTGCCACCTTAATCCCACCCACAGCTAAGGCAGAAGTCCAAGGTAAGATCTTGGATAAGTCACTCAACTTCTCTGGAAAGTCGGGTCTCCTCTATGAAAACTGGAGGTGGGACGAGGTTATTTCAAAAGGCCTTTTAGTACTAAAATTCCTCAAGTGTGATTATATTAACAACAAATAATAATGCAAAAATATTGAGAGAAGTGGATTGTACCCAAAACTATAATGACATTCCTAAGGTCATATAAATGACATTTACCCTGAAATGGAGACTGAAAATGAAATTGAGGTGGCCTCCAAAGCTACCACTAATCTAAGTGGTCTTGGGAAAATACTCACCATAGGACAGCTCACACTAATAGCATTGAATTCCTGTTACCTGCCAGGCACTGTGCTAGACACTCATTTACTTGTCCCCGAAGTCCTACGAGAGCTGGCATCAGCCTTCATAGCAATGTTCACAAGATGAAGTGCTTAGGAGCTTCTGCCAGCCTCTCTCGGCTCATCCTGCCCCACGCCTGTCCAGAGCAAAGCAGTTTGGGGCCAGAGGTCACACATGGAGGCCTGCATCTGGCCCCCAGACATCTTGGTCTGGCACACACAGAGTTAGCCTGTATCATATTTTCAAAAAATGTCAAGCAGTTACCAACTAATTTCACACTTAAAAAAAAGTGTGGCTTCTTTTGAAAAATCTGGGATTTTGGCCCACATTTATACCTGGCAAACTGCCCCCATGAGACAAGGGATGGGCACACCAGTTTGCCACAGACCCCACCACTCTCTATTGCCTTCTGATCAGGTACTTTCATTCATTGATAATACTTACCTGGCCTTGTTCCAGACCTCTGATGCCTATTTAGACCTTTATCACCGTGCCAGAGGATGACAGGCTCCACTGAGTAATGGACACCGGAATGGACTTGGCCATGTGAGCTATAGAGAATGTACATTAGATTTATGTCGGAGTCAGAAATGAAAATAATAAGGCTACCCTTGTACCAACTCCATCTCAAGCTCTATGCAAAGTGCTCTGCACAGGTTATTTCCTTTTGTCCTCATGGCAACCACTACTAACCTTCATTTCCAAAAAAAAAGGACAGAAATTCAAGAGAGGTTAAGTGATTTGTCCAAAGTCACACCTTTGGTATTTCAAGCCCAGACCAGCTCTGTTCTTTCCTAAGCCAGACTTCCCCCCGTTCTCCACCTGACAAGTGTATAATACTTTTAAAGGCTTTTCCAAGATGTGAACTCTCACTTCATTATTAAAATCAATATTTTGTTCTAAATTAAATGGTATCAACCAGACATATGCACTCTGCTAAAGTGGTGGCACGGATGGCAGGGGGCTGGGCAGCGGGACAGGGGCAGGGCTAGAAGCAGACAGAGATAGCCTAGCAACTGTTGAGCCATGTCAAATCTGGGACTGTATGCGAGAACCACCAACAAACGCGCCTGTGTCTTTTGCAAGACTTCAGACATTCCAGGCCACCAGGCTGATCAAACCAATTTAACGGGGCTAGGGATGAGGGTGAGCTCAGATTTGCTCAGTGTTAGGCTGTGTCTGGGCATGCGACATAGTGCGTTTCTCACTGACTGCTCAATACCACCGCAGCAAGGAGAGAATTAAAGAAAAATGCAAAATGCAAACTGCACTCGGTGGTGGTGGTAGACTACCCTGCTATTTGCTAGTCTGTTCTCGTAGCAGATGACCCTCTGGAACCTGCTCTCCCAGCCCGGTCACAATGGGAGGGCGCTGTTTGACTCAGCACCGCCTCACTGCCAGGTGTGTGCAGCAGATGAACCAGATGTGACCTTGCCCTAGGAGAAATTCGCAGGCCACTGGGCACCGACAGGCATGCAAACAGAGTGTTCTGGGTGCCCTCAAAACTCTGATGAAAGGGTTTACTCAGCCACTAGCTCTGTGGCTTTGGCAGCTTCTAAACCACTCTGGGACTCAAGTTTCTTCTTTAAAAAATGGTGACACGATGATACCCATCTCACAGGGTCATTGTGAGAATGACCCCACTAGGCAGCAACAAATTTTAGTTCAAGCAAATGTAAAGCCTTCCAGGGCAGGTATTTCCTTTGTCCTGACATCACCTCACCCCAAAGAAGCCTAACACCTTGGTAGAACCCAACGGGCGCTCACAAAACACTGATGCATTGGGACGTAAGGAAGGGTGCTGAGACCCAAGATCTAAGCATCTTGAAGGAAACTCTAGTCTGCAGAACAAAGAAGGAAGGCCCTAAGAATCACTCAGAAAAAAAAAGAAGTGAGGGGATTCAATAGCCTTTTGCAAAGACTATGCAGGAGGGCAGATGTGGATTTTAGTTCAGTTACACATTTAGTTTTTGAGCGAGTGCCTGGAAGCAGCCAGTGTGGGAGTTACAAAAATAAATCCTATTGCGCCCCCTGTTTCAGAGCGTTTCCACTGGTCTCTGAGAATTAGCCCCACATCAGTGAACCTGGCCCTGCTTATCCTGTAGATGCCCAGTGGGACCTGATCACAGCGTGACCAGGCTCCCAGGTGTCCAGAGCATTCGCTGTGTTCCCCACAGTCTCCCCACCCTTCCATCCCTGCTCCAGTATCACAAAAGGCCCCTCACCCTGAAGCCACCCCTGGGCCCTCCACTCCCTCAGACCTCCTAAGACCACACTCTACCAGACACTTGGAGACAACCATATTCTGCCTATACCGTGCACTGTTTTGTCCGCTCAGCGGAGTAGGAGCACTGCAAAAACAATGACTACAGTTCCTTGAGGGCAAGGGCTACGTCTCTTTCTACATGTCAGGCTTACTTTCCATGTTTATAAATTCTTATAGCTGAGTCTCGTGGCTGCCACTGACTAAGAACATGTGGACAGCCTGGGAGAAGGAGGAGACTTACTGCCAGGGAGTGGGCATCCAAGGCCAGACGTGGCATTGGCCAACGGTCCCAGAGCAGACCCAGGTACCCACACACAATGGCTAAACAGAAAAAGACTAGCCCCCTGGCTCTTTCCATGGCCTAGACCCTGGATAAATCAACATCTTCCTGGTTTGCATATTTAAAGAAGAAATATTTAAATTTCCTGGAGCTCGGCACTGATTATTTTTCGGTTAAACGGTAAGATTTGCAGCTCCAAAACCAATTCGAGCAATTTAAGAAATTGCATGGCAAGCCCCTTGGGGACGGATTTGGTCTCAAGATCTTTCTGCTCACACTCAGGTCTAGGCGGGGAAGCAGCGCACGAAAAACAAGAGGCCACTGGCTTGTCAAGACGGGACGTTCCTCCCACCCGGAAATTCTCTTCGGAGCTGTAAGTAGCCGAAAACCAACCTACATTCTTAAATTCCAGTGAAAAAAAATCTCTCACCCTAATTGCGATGAATTTGATACCTCTGTGCCCTGTGCAATATGTGTGATATATAATCCACATCAGGATTTCTAATCCTAAATGTAATATGCATCCTGGAAAGAGTAATTCTCTGCTAATCTTTCCGAGTTTATTGCAGTTGCTGTCTGGAAGTACTCAATTCTGACAAATCCACTCCTGGTCCTAAAAAATCACTCATGTACATTGTTTGCCTATCTCATAATGTTATCAATCGAGCCCGGTTATTTATTTGAAGAACAAGGACTGTCCTACGAGACTCTTTCTCTGATTCTTTAACAATTGCAGTTACTAAGTCATTATTCAGAAAACTAAACTGCCATTCAAAATGAATTTTAGATTTTGTTCCTATGCTTTCTGCACATTGAATTGAAAGTTCATGAGTTTTATGACCCAATTGTGAGGGTGCAGATGAGAGATGAGTGCTGGGGAGGGTGGGGGAATTTGAAATCTATTGGATTGTCATACAGAGAAATAACTGTATAAAATTTTAATTATCTATCTTGAAGTAATAATAAATGTTTGATGAGCTAATAATGAGACATGCAGGGAAATGTTAATGAATGTGTGGAACATAAAGACTTTAAATAAAGGAAGAAGAGGACCTGCTAGGTAATCGGCTGTTACTATTCATATATTTGTGACAGTGTTCTAGAAGTCAACGGAGGATGCTCCATGGGTCACACCGTAGTCAGGATAATATTTTGTTTTTTTATGATGGAAACAAAGATCTTTGCATATTTTTCCCCTGGCAAACTGTTACCAAAATAACTCCTGGATTTCAGCGGGGATCTGGAACTCTGTCCTGAAAGTCTGTTTTACGTTCTTCTAGTTGTCTCTGGGCTGGTTCCTACTCCTTGTTGCTACCATCCAGGGAAGATTTGCACAAGGACAAGGACGGTATTGGAAGCCCCAGGTCACTGACATCATCAGAATCATGATGCTGGGATTGTTCCCAACTTAATTCAACAAAAATTAGAAGTTGTTTTCTCTTTCGGTGGTATTATTTACTTGGAAAAACACCATATAATTAAAACCATTTTATGAGTTGTTGCAAGAACAGAAGTGATGACTCAGGCCTCAAGATTCATTGTTTGGGGGGGGGGGGGGGGAGTTCTACACAAGCAAGAAATAGAAAGTATTGGCCAGATGGGCATTTGCAAATAGTTTTTATTTTCTGTTTTGCTTATTGAGGCCTTATACTAGAACTCCAGGAAGGTGTTTGAGAGGAAAGCCAGAATCAGAAATAAGTAGAGTGTTAAAGAGCCTTAGATGCATCTCAGGACCAAGGACCTCAACGCTGAACCTAGCTTTGAGCAACACCATGGCCCTCTTATTTGGTTAAGAAAAAGCAGTGGGGGAAGAACTGCTCCAGACAGGTTTTGCATTTAATTCTTGCTGAAACATTAAAATAACAAAAAGGGACTTTCCATCTGATATTATAGAAGTAGCAACATTCTGACTAAGTCTTGCAGTAGTAAGGGGCAGCTTTCTCTCAGTACTGACCGTGTTCCAAGGGCCATATTACCTACATTGCTTGTATTAGCTCCTCTGATCCTCAAAACTCCAAGAAATAGATACTCTTACCCCCATTTTGCAGATTAAATAACTCAAGCGTGGAGAAGTTAAGAATTTGCCCCAAATCACAATGCCAGGAAGTGGAAGAGCCAGGATCAAATGTTCGTCTCTCTGTAGTTGAAGCCTGTGGGCTCTCTGGCAGTAAGTGACACAGCCCCTCGGGCCCTTCCTCTGCTCTGTGGGGTGACACAGTCCATGCGCCAACGCCACGCACACATCCAGCCCTCCTGTGTCACCAGCCCTTCCAGACCCACGGGACGGACAGCCACATGGACTGTGGAGGCCAAAGGGGGGCTTAGGGACCACCTCGGAGAAGCCCCTCATCTACAGACCAGGAAATGAAGACTGGGTACGGGGGACAGAAAAGATCTCTTTGATCAATGGCAGGTTTTCAGGACCTGTTCACACACTCTGGCCAACTTCATAAAACCAGTGCCCCCAAACACACTGTTATCAGAAGGGTTCTCCTCTCCGAGCATCCAAGTGGGGCGTGATGGGGTGCAGGGAGGAAGGAAGAAAATAAGAAGAGTGAAGAGTGAACAAGAAAAGAAAAGAAAGAAAAAAAAAAAAGAAAGAGAAAGCCGTGCCTGAATTCAAACAAAACAAATCCTGTCGGTATTGAATTCCTTTTTGTTTCCATGTGTCTCAGACTCAGCATTTCGGAGGGTGTAACGACGTTCTCACGAAACTAAGTCAGACTCAAAATACACCATTACAACTTAATATATCCAGTATGTAATTTGTACTTAAGGGAGAGATATTCGGGCCATTTGCCTCCTCCCCCACTCCACCCTTCAGACTCCCAGTCGCACGGTGGGAGGTAGGCCTCGCCTCAATGCGACCTTTGTTTTTAATCTTCTGATACCAGTGGCAGTTGGCCGGCTGTAAAATTACATCAGTCTCCAAGGTCCTTAGGGCCGTGACACTGGCTCTCCGGAAGGAAGAACTGACCCAGGAACTGCTTTCCTGACATTCTGGAATGAGCCCCCAAGGCCCAGAGCCCAGTGACAGAAACCGAATCAACTTGGGAGCCCTCCCTCCTCTCTAAAATTAGAAACTACCTGGTGGAAGCCAGCTCTGAAGGTGGGCAGAGAGGCTGGTTTCCTTCCTGAGGCCTGCTCAGTTCTGCCCAAAATATATGTGTCGGTCTACGGAGCTTCCCACCGCTGGCCCAGGCCGGCCCTCGCACAGGTCCCCCAGGATCTGCAGAGCACGCTGGGTGGTGGCAAGGACATAATTTAAAACTGTTGCCTAGTGTTCTCCTAAACCATGCCTTACTTTGAGAAAAAAGAAAACCCTCATCCTTCAGGCAACAGCTGGAAGGCTGGCTGAATGGTGTGGCTTCAATGTGGAGGGTCACAGGGTGCTGATCTAAGGCGGCGAAGTCTTGCTCACCCAACTGTTGACACTCAGTAAACGTGGCAGGCGGGGCTGCTGTGGGCATCTGAGGGAGCAGCCCCCCCCCACCCCCAGCCAGAGAAAGAATAGGAAGCGACTTCTATTCAAGGTTCACAGGGGTCCCCAGCCCCCACTCTGCCCCCTGCCTAAGCCACCAGGCCCTTTCCCTGCCTCCAAGTTACCTTGTATTATAACAGGATTAAAGTATATTTAGCTCCTCTATTAGCATACTTTAGCCCCATTTTGGCCTACTTAAGGCTTCCGGATGGCTTTGATCAGTTTTGCGTTCTACTGGCCAACAGGAGGGCCAGGCGGGCCAAAAAAAAAAGTGGGAGGAAGGGGAGTCAGACTGTGAAATTATCCTGATGCTCCTTCTCTTATTTCCAATATTCTATTGCTTTTCTTAAAGCGCCCAGTTTACACCCAGAATGGGCAGGAGGAGAGGGGGAAGGTAGCAGGAACCAATAATAATTAGGTCTTAGTTGGAAGAGGAGAGAAAGGGTTTGCACACCTCCTAAGAAAAGGAGGGGGGAACTCTATAATTTCTACAGTGTCTGCCTTTTTATTGCTTGCATTTGCATATAAATTAAATCCATATTGTAGCTTTAAGGCAAGCCCAGGCTTAGAATTCCACACAGCTCGGGGTCCCATTGTCTTACATCCAGTTCTAGGCGGTGCGAAATGAAAAGGGAGGGGAGAGCAGAGGAAGGAGAAAGTCAGCTTTGTAGCGTTTTTTAATTGCCTGTTGTTTTTTCCGCCAATTACAGGCAAATTAATATTTAAACTCTGGGAGGCTGTGAGGAGTGCCTACAGAATAGGTTTCAGATTCCAGGGTGTGCGGCCTTGTGTTTCTGGCCACCGCAGGGTTGAAATTCAGTGGTGGTGAAATAAAAAATAATCATCATCATTAAGTAACGGCTTGGACCTAGATCCTGGTTCGATTCTTCTCTCCTTGTGCCAAGGGCACTGAGATTGCACTGTGCTTCTGGAATGGTCCGGGGTTGCCAGGAAGGGCCGGGGCTGAGGGTCCCCAGGGCTGCCGGCCTCAGTTTTCCTGTTGGCGGGAAGTCTGGCCCCGCGTAGCTCCAGCCTGTGAAAAGTGGCCCGGGATTAAATTCTGATTCAGTAGAGCGTAGCCAGGGAGTCCTCAGATTCTGGGTGAAACGAATTTCAGAAACCCACAAGCTACCCCAGCTAACATCGGGTGCCAGCGGCCGGCGGGAGCGGTCTGCGGGACGTGGGGAGGCCCTTTCAGGAGCAACGGGGCGCGCAGGTTTCTCCCTGGGGCGTCGGCCTGGTCCCGCCATAGGATGGAAACACATTTTAGGGGACCTCTGAATCAAAAAGTACCCAATGGCATAAAGTTCTAAAACAGTGTCAATGAGGCAGGAGGCTCCAGCTAGGCCCGTGTGTCCTTTCTGTGGGATGTGTTGTTTGGTTTATTATTTCAATTAATATATGTGCCCTGCATTGATCCCTGTTCCATCCACTCCCCTGATCTCCCAAAACATTTTTTCTCATTATTGGTGCTGTGGAGGTGTGTCATCCAGTCTGGGGGAGGGGCCGAGACGTGATCGCTGTTATTAAATCCCTCTCATCGATCTCCATGCTGACCTTACTTCAGTAACTGGTTCCACTGTGTCCCGGGCGCCGCCTCGGACCCCTGCCTCCGCTAAGCCCCTCAAAGCCCTCTCCTCTGTCCTCTGCACTCGCCTACACTCGGAGGTTTTCTGCCCCCACCCTCTTTTTTTATTTTTTTATTTCCATAATGTTTCTGCCCTGGAAAGACAGCCAAAAGCGTTGCAGCCTTCCGAGCACGGCCTCCTCTTTCTTTGTACTCGGACTCAGAAAAAAAACCGTAGTTCCCCCCGTGGCACAGACACTGCTTCTCCCCGCCACTGAAGCCTTCTGAATTTCATTTTCTTCCAAGACCACGCCAGTGCTCCGTGGTCCTCACTGAGCTGCACGGGCTTTTTTATTTATTTGAAATAAGGCCTTTGTGCCGCCTCCCTGACCGGGTACCACACGGGCACTGCCAGATGGGATGCAGTTTCCCGGGAAACAATGCTAGGTCTAATTGGGTGCCTTTGGCCCATTTGCCTGATCCGTGTCTCTGGAAAATATAAGATGCCCACACTAGAGAAGCCAATTCCAGAACCACCCACAGTCTGTACAAAAAAAGAAAAAGAAAAGTTCAGCCTGAAAACCAGGCTTTTTAAAGATCAATAATTGACTGACTAAATATTATCAAGATGTTTCAAAATAAGAATGACAAGAATGATGGCTACTATTCTTGATTGTTTACTCCAAGTCAGACTCAATGATGAGGCCACACAGCATAACACAGATCTCATTTGTATCCTCACCACAACCCTTCAGGGCCAGATACTATTATTATGCCAATTGTACAGATTATGTAACACAGAGAGGTTAAGTCATTTACCCTAAGTCCCAAAGCCTATAATTTGCACAGCCAGGATTCAAACCTAGGCCACCTGCCTAGAGTTCATTAATTAATGGAACCATCTGTCATAGTTCAATGATGTCACCTTAGTGACACCAGGCAACACGGGCGTTTAGGGAGGGCTGAGGACTGCACACTCGTCCTCACATCAGGCCTGAAGGCAGCCCTGCAAAGTGGATAGGGTGATCCCCATTTTGCTGGTGGAAACTGGGACTCAGAAAGATAAACTGAGGCATATTAAAATTTTAAAGAATCTATTTGAGCAAAAAGTGATTCCAATGGATCAGTGCCAACCCAGAAGTGATGCTCCTTCCCAGGAGCCAAGGGAATCTGCGTGGAGGAGGTGCTGAAGCAAAGGAAGGAAACTGATTGGCTATGGCTTAGTTGGCTGTTTGTGACTGGTTGTCCTTGGGTTTCAGTTTGGTAACCTTGAGGCTCTGACAGGCTTGATTTTGGTGTGCTGACGTAGGCACCCGGGCATGAGAGCCACCTCAGGCTAACAGCCTCCTTGTTGAATTAAGGGAACACCATACTCCTCATATGTCCAGAACCCACACTCAAACCCAGGTCAGTGTGACTCCAAATGCCGTGCTCTTTCCGCTATCCCACCTGCTTCCAGGTAGGCCTCACCTCAGAGAAAACAGCAACGTTGGCAATGCCCCCGGGACCCAACAGCCAGCTGACTTCATCACCATCCTCGTGGGTGTCCGCAGGTGTGCAAGCTCACGACTCCTCAGCACGTCACACAGGTCATCACAGACTACACGAGGCTCTGCCCGTCCCTGTCCTCAACATCTTACCCTCCTGGGGTGAGAGGCAGGAGTCAGACAAACGGACACATGGAAACAGGCCTGTGATTTAACCCAACTGCCCTTTGTTTTCAAGATCACCAGCAATTTGAAGGCTCTGTTTTGTTCCCAGTATATTTTGAGGTTCCCCGACCCGCTGAGCTAGCCGGCTCCATACCACCTCCAGGCCTTCTCCGGCTCACAGCTGAGCCCATCCCAGACAGCCTCACTCTCAGGCCCGTGCCTTGCCACATCAAGCCCAGCGTCACCTGCGGTATGACTGTCACGGGTGAGATTGGCCTGGAGATCCTCCTCTCTGAATCTCGGGTAGCTGAATTAAATGTTTATCTTTTTTTTTTTTAACCAGAAAAACAAGGTCATGATACAAAATTCAAAAGGGACAAGAGCAAACAATGACAAGTCTTCCTCCATCCCCGTCCCTCAGCCACACAGTTCTCCTTCTCAGAGGCAACTGTTGTCACTATTGTGTGTGTATGTATCATTCCAAAGGTAATCGGTGTACATATAAGCAATTTCGTATATACATGTTCTTACATAGATACACACACATATATGTATATATATCTGTTGTTGTTCATACAAATGGTAGCATATGTTCTGCAATGACTCTTTTCACTCAACAAATATTAGGGATTAATTCCATATCCATACATACAGCTGTCTCATTCTTTTTAATGGCTATGCAATATTATATTATATGGATATACCATGACTTATCTAATAAGACCTCTAGTTAAGTAATTTCTTAATTACTTGGCTCTTAACTCTTTTGCTGTTACCAGTGCTTTAGTGAAATCCTTGCACACAGTCACTTTGTAGGTGTGCTGATGTATTTGTGGGGAAATTCATGGAGCTAAAGGGAATGAGCATGTTGCATTTTGATAGCTGCCACCAAGCGATGAAATTGACTTTACTGATCTATACTTCCACTAACATTGTATAAAACTGCCGTTCACCACAGCTTGGGCAGCCCAGGTGATGTGGAACTTTTAGATTTTTGCCATTCAGGTAGGTGAAAAACATTATCTCATATTTTAAATTTGCATTTCTGCTATTCTGAGTGAAGGTGGGCAACTCTGCAAATGTTTAAAAGCCGTTTAAATTTCCTGTCCTATGAATGATCCCTGTCCTTTGTCAAGTTTTCTGTTGCACTGTTAGTTCTCTTCTTATTAACTTATAATGGCTCTTTATATATTAAAGAAATACACTGTTTCCAGATATGATGAGTTGCAAACAGTTTCCCTGGTGTTTCATTTTATTTTGTTTAGGGTGTTAGTTTTTCTCTTTTCCTAAGTGGCCTATTGTAGCCTGGATTATAATTTCAACCCTGGCCTAAACTGTGAGTTACTTAATAAATATGATGGTGTTTGCGAATACCAATACTATTCTGATGAATCAGAGACATTTACTAGGACTGCTGATATTCAAATTGCCAGTGATTCCACAACTCCAGATCTTGGTTTCCTGGCCTGTGCGATGAGGCATCGGACTAGATGCTATATAAGCTCCTGGTCAACTCCTCTACTTGCAGCTCTGGGTTCCCCTGGGCAAGGGCCTTGCTGCCCACTCTGCTATTGGGCACTGCTGGTGGCTGCAGATGTGAGAGGCTTCCCCATGGCACAGGGGTCTTGACTACCCTGAGCCACAGATTCTTGTCCCCCATCTTTTGGGCAAGCCTTGCCACCACCTCCACTGGGCAGATACACTGAATTCAGACCCAGCACTCTCTGGCCTGCAGAGCACAAAGCAGACAGGAATCTGGGTCACGAACACAGCTTTGACTTCAGCCTTCCCTGCTAACACCTCCAAAACCTCGCCTTCCACATGGATGGTCACTGAAGCCCCGGCTCTGCCTTCGGAATCGCTGTTCAGATCTGCACCACACTACCTGTACTGATGCAGGAAGACACCACGAGGCTTTTAGTTACCTAGATAATACATGCAACAGACTTGGGGGCGTGGGGCCGAACCCGCTACGGAAGACCTGGGCGGCGGCAGGACCGCGCTCGCCTCTGTGCCGCGGCGTGGTCTCGAGCAAATGCTGGTTCCCTTCAGCTGGTCTGAGTCTTCCCCTGGGAAATTTTTATTTCTTCCTGGCATCCATCCTACATATTCTCTGACTACCACGGAGACAAAGAACTCCTTCCCTGGCTTTGAGAATGGCTTGTTTTAGTCAAAGAATTCTTCTCCATCCTCTCAAAGAATGCCCAGCTCTGGTTACGAGAAGCCCCTTCTCCCTCCTTCCCTAACCCACAGCCTCACTGACATATCTGAGGTAAAAATCCTCTCCCAACCAGACAGCAAAACTCCTCCTCTGGCCTCGGAGCAAAGTGCTGTCACCTACACACTTACATAAAGGGTGTTGGGGTCTTTGCTGAAGATAACCTTCCTTACACCCCCTAACCTGGCCAGACATTTCTACCCTCAGATCAATCCTTTTAGGTAAGACTATCATGTCCAAATGCCCAATTAAGATTGACTCTTTTAAATGCCCAGGGTGGGGTTGGGGGCTGGGGACAGAGGGGTGAGTGCCCCAGGAAAGCACAGAGAAGGGCTCGTTGGCCTTCCCTGGGGGGAGGGCGCAGGACAGCAGACTTGCTGATGTCACCTTGGGAGGCCCAAAGAATGACTGACCTTGAGAAGATGAGCTGTGGGACAGGGGGATTTCATGGCAGTACAGTCCTGTTTGTGGCATCAAAGGGAACAGAGAGAAGAGGGATGGCTGAAAGGAGTAAGTTGCCCAGAACACCTTGGCTTACCTCCCAACTTTACAGAAGTAAAGCCTGGGTCCAGCCTTGAAGCAACACACCTGCCAGAGCCGAGCCCTAAATACCCCTTGAAGAACCATAGACAACATGGAGCTGTGGGCATGCCATGTGCCTGGCGGGGCCAAGGGCTCTGCACGCGTGATCTTACTTAAACCTGTAACAGTGGGGAATTGTAACCCATCCCACCATTCTTTTAACATTGCTTCTGTAAATGCTGACTCTGACTAATTTATAGCTTATAGATAAACAACATGTTTGTATAAGAATCTTAGGAACTAACTTCAGAAGATGCAGACTCCAGCCTTCAGAACCTCAGCCCCAGGAGGTTTGCTGACCTTCAACCACAGAACCAGGATGCTGTGGAGCCAGGATGATGAAGACCAGGATGACACACACCAAACCATCACTTACCCAGTTTTGAGATCTTTATCGGAATGGACTGTGCTGGCTGCACACAGAGAACTTTTCAGCCTCATCCCCTTGATGTATTTGCTCTGCTTTCCTTCTCCTTCCTTATAAAAACCTCTGCCTGCACTGAGATGTGAGATGGGCTTAATGACAAGAGTCCCCCATCTTCTCAGGTGACCAGCACCTGAGTAAACCTCTTTCCTTTTTCACCAGCATCTGTCTAACAAGGCAGCCGAACGTGGGTTCTGGTTCCAAACTCAGCACCTCCAAGTGGGAGAGGAGCCCTGGTCGGTGTGGCTTAGTTGGTTGGGCATCATCCCATGCACTGAAAGGGAGCCAGTCTGATTCCCGATCAGGGCACTAGGAACTGGAAAAGATGATATTAAAATACAGGTCTGCCCACTCAAAACTGACATGTTCAACCAGCTGCACTTGCTGCTGGGGATGAAGGCCAGAGGGACAAAGAAGCCTTTCTCCTTTCACTCTGCCTCTAGCCTCCCATTACCAAAACAGACCATAAGCCACTGTGGGCCTGGACCCCAAGGACACAGCTCTGCCACGTGTTTAAGCGTCTCTACAGAGCAAGTACCCCTCTGATAAACACACAATCACATAGTGTTAGGGCTAGACAGGACCTCACAGAGCATCTTGTTTCTGCAGATTGAAATGTGCTCCCAGGAGCCCAAGGGGCCCCGAGGCATGGCCAGCACAGGCCGGCCACCAGGCCACAGGGGTTGCTCCACCCTCAGCCAGCTTAGCACCACTGTTGTCGCACTGAGCTTTGGAATAAGATGCCATTTACACAAAGAGATCCACGGACACAAAGGTTTAAAAACCGCTGACGAAGTCGGAGCCCCTCACAGGACCCAGGGAGAGGGTGTCAGAGGGTTGAGACGCTTCAGTCTCTCCGAGGAAGCCCTGAGGTCCAGCCGCATCCTCATCCCGGGAGCACTTGTGAGAAAGCCGAATGGCAGGGGAGACCTGCTCCTGGCGGGCAGAGCATGTCCCAAGATGTCAGCCCAGGGGGTTCAGGGGAGTCCAGGGGGTCTGAGGACTAAGGACCAGCAGAAAAGGCCTGTGCTTCAGTTCCAAAGGCTTGGGTTTGGGCAGCAGCTCACACACAGCATGGGCACAGTCAGAGGTCTACACCTCACATACTAAGGCCTGTTCCTAATCCCTGTCCTGGTCAGCAAAGCATGTGTTTGTGCCTGTTTGCAAGGGAGCCTGGTTGCCTCAGCCTCTCTGAGTTTCATTTTCCTCAGCTGCACGTGGGTCTCATCATACCTTCCACACTGATTTGCACTTACTATGGGACTTTACGAGCATCATGTGATCCCCTTGAGCCTCTGTTTCCTTGTTAGTAATTCCACCTGCCTCATATTCTCCCAGGGGTGGAACGACATACTACGTGTAAAGCACCTAGAACAGTCTCGTCCATGACAACTCTCCACCAACATCAGCTGCTGCCATTCTCGTTACTGACCACGGCGGTGTCCGTGTGTCCAGCTGTGCTCCTGTTCTCTGGAGGTGAGCCCTCGTCTGCTTCGTTGCTGGGTGTCCCCCAGCATCTGGAACGCTCTTCACCCCGCAGGAGACACTCGGGATTCCAACCTCTTTTCCATCCATATTTTTTCACTGAGCACCGCCTAGGTGTCGGCAGGTACTGAAGATATTCAGGAGGGTCCAGCCGAAAACTATTACTAGTTTTCATTGGCTGGTGAAAAGAATCCTTGTGGCTGCACAGCTGGGATGGTTTGGATGACATTTAGAAGCCCTTTGACTTTCACAATGACTTCAAATGACATTTTCTGGATAGTCACCCTGACTCCACCAGCCCACTGTTCTCTCCTGCTTCTCCCACGGACAGAGGAAGCTCTCTCAGGAGCCTCCAACCCAGCCAGCCAGCCAGGCCTGTCCTGGACCCCAGCCACTCCACCTCCAGCAGACCGAGAGGTGTGGAGTCTCTAAGGCGGCCGGCCCCAGCCCTGAGCTCCCAACCTTGCCCGTCTGCACTGGCATTGTTCCTCCCAGCCCTTTGTCTCCTGGCTTTCATCTCCCCGCAGCTTCACACAGCTTCTAGGATGGGCCCTTCCAAGAAAGGCCCGCCATCGTGTTACACACACACACACACACACACACACACACACACACGTGCACACACACGCAGGCATGCGCGCACACACAGGCTTATTTTCGTAGAAACTCCCCTGGGCCCCCTGTCTGGACTGCAGTCCTGCCTGGCAGGCCTCCACCTGCCTGCCCCAGCCATGCCCTGGCAGCCTCCGAAGGCCCCGACGGCCCCTGTGCCCTGCCACGGTGCCTGCCCCCGCACACAGGCCCTTTAGAAAGGCTGTCAAAGGGGCTTTACAGCCGAGTACTTGCGGAAAATTCACCACTTCCGGAGTTTTATCTCACTCTCCTGTCTGCTGCTGGGGCAGGTAGGCCAGCACCCTCTCCACAACAGGCCAGTTTGCTTTTCTACCCATGGATCTCCCCAGAGCCATCCTCCTGGGGGGGGGGTGACTAACACCATCCCGGGACAGGCTGCTGGCGCTGCACCTGCCTCAGGTCAGAGGGCCAGGCTCCCTGCCTCTAAGCAAGTTATTCCAGGGACAGCAGCTGTGTGTTCGGAAACTGAGGCTCAAAACCCATTCCAGAATTTTGGTGCTGAGTGGTCAGTCTTGGTACCATCACATCTGAGCCCCTCATCCCCGTTGCCTCCGTGCGACAGTGCTGGGAGCCCAGGCTGGGGAGCAGGAGACGGCCACTGCAGCAGTGACGGTCTCACCGCCGTGCACCAGGCCCTGCGCGGTCAGTCCTCACAGCAGCCCGCCAGGACAGCTCTGACAGCCTGGCCTCCAAACAGAGGAAACGGAGACACGGAGCGCCTAGGGGATTTATCCAAGATTCCTGAAACAAATGGATCAGGGGTTCCAGCCCAGGCAGTCTGGTTCCCACAGCCAGCCACGGCACTGTGCCTGGGGAGGCTGAGACCAAGTTCCAGCTCTGCCGGGCCCTGCTGTTGGCCTTGGGCAAGTCACTCCATCTCTCTGAGTTGCTGAGTAAGATGGAGAAAATAATACCTGCCCTGAGATAGCTAGGAACAGTGCAGCTACAGGCCTACCCACCCTGAAGGCTTGATAAATTAACCCATTCGCTCTTGTCTGATCCTTGTGAATCTGAGAAAAGCCCACTCTCACGCTGACATGGTTTCATGTGGTTGCCTCCTTGTTTACATTAGTCCGTTATTAACCAAAATTGGTTTCCCAGCTAACCCATCCATGATGGAAGCTGGTCTGGGTTCTGGTGAAAAGAGAGGGGCCTGCAGTGGGACTTTCTCAGGGTCACAGGTGGATTTTCCTGTGAGGTGTACCTCCAACCTGGACTGTGCACTCTATGGACAGACTCCTTTAAGAGAGCACATGACCATCCAGTTAAAGCCTCAGTGCCTTTGCACATGCTGCTCAGTATGGACAGCACCTCTTTCAGGAAGTCTTCCTTGACTGCACCCATGCCACAAACTCCCATACCTTTGGTCTCCTGCTCTGGGTTTCCTCAGCCCTCTGTCCTAGCACTTACCATCCCACTTTCTTCCAGCACTCACCGCTCCACCTCAGGGACTGCTTCTTGTCTTCCCACTCAGTGGTTCTCACCTTTCTGGATGCAATAAAATCCGCTATGGAGCTTTTGAAACAGACTTGCCCCATGGCTGCCTCCTTGGAGCTGTAAGGCATGTGGGCTTGCACAGGACCCTTGCAATCTGGGCTTGAATATCTGTAGGGTTGGTTCTGCTGTTCACCAGCAGAAGGGAGCCTTCAGGGCCAGTCCTGCATCCTGGTCTCCAAGGTAACCCCAGGAGCTAACGGAGGACCTGCACCCCGTTGGTGCCCAACAATTACTTACTAGATTGATGAGTTTCTGCCTCTCTGTTCCTCCTATTTCCCAATTTCCACCAACCCCTAGGCACAGTGTTGAGAACACAGTCGGTGAAGGGGTTGGAGGCGGAGGGGAAGGAGAAGGTACTTCTGAAAAGGAAATGGGGGATTAAACTATTACCTGGCTAATTCAAGCTACTGAGGGCTTCTCTGAAATGAATTATTAACAACTATTATCTTAATACCCTTGCTTTGGTGGTTCTCGATGGTTCTCAGAGGGGTTCCTCCACTGAGAAAGTGGGGCAGGGATGACTGACCCATTTCACAGACGGCCTCAAAGACTGAGAGGAAGCAGCGGCCTCAGGATATTCTAGTGACATCCTACTCACTCTTTGGTCAGGAAATGAAGCCCACGGAGTGAGGGGAGCTGCTGACAGCCAGACGAGAACCCCGTGTCCAGAGGTCCCCACTGCCTGGGCTGTGCCACTCAGCAGCCCGGGGCGGGCTTCAGCTGCCAGGTTGGCAGTGCACCCCCCCCCACACACACACACATACACACACACACACACACACACACACACACGGACCTGGAGCTTTCAGAGACACGCTGAGGACAGCTCGCGAAGGCCCTGAGGCTCCTTGACCTCCGGAGATGGCAGTGGGAAGTCCAGCCCAGCAGCTCTCGAGTTGTTTCAGGTCTTCTCCCCAGTTAGGTCCTCACTCAGGGCCATGTGGGACGCGCAGGCTGTCCCTGGACCCTGTCCTGTCTTTCAGGACAACCTCTCCACCGGAGGCCGTGCACTCTCCCCGCCCCCGGCACAGCTTTTCTGTCTCCGGCTCTCCCTTGCTCTCCCCTGGGCCGTGTCTCCTTTACCCCTCACCCCCTGAACCACTCTTGTTCCTGACCATACGACAGACCCCAAGTCTGCACCTCTGGCCCACGTCCTCACCTGGACTCTACCCAGCACCACCACGGCCACACCCGAATAAGTCCACTGACCCCCACACACCAGACGTGTTTGTGACAAATCTCACTATCAACCTTCACAGAAGACAAATCTGCCCTTCCTCCTGTGTTCCCAGCCTCAGTCACCTAAACCCCAAACCTGGAAGGAGCCTCAGCCTCTGCGCCACAACCCCCCAAACCGATCCCATTGATTCTAGTTTATAAGTATCTCTTGACTTCCTCCTCGGCCAGTCTGTCAGACAAGGCCTCAGCTGGCAGCCTCGCCCTCCACCTACCCTGCATCAGGGAACTGCCAAGCCTCATTACCCTGCTCTACCCAGGCCCAGGCCCCCAGCCGGTGCTTCCAGTGGGGAGAGAAAGGGTGAGGTCTCCTGTGCTGCCCATCACAATGCTAGACTAAGAATGAAGCTTTAGTGGTGATTTTCAAGCATGTTTTTAACACAAGTCATAGTTTTAAAAAAAATTACACTGCAATCCAGTACACACGCACATGTATACATTTGGGGGGGGGGGAATTCACAAGATTACACTCACCCTCACTACACAAGACAGACAGACTCATGTTTCCTATCCCATCTATTCAAGTTCATCTGCTGGACTTTTTTTGAAGTTGGTTGCAACCCAGTGAATTGATTTCATGACCCACTAACGAGTCATCAGCCAGTTTCAAAATCACCTGTCTGTCGGAGTGGAATCTAATTATGGAATTTCTATTTTGAGGCTGGTAGATGGCACATTGTGCCCAGATTTGGTCCTCAGAGCGAGGGTCCAGGAGACCGGGTTTGGATGTGAATGGAACAGATGTTAGAACATGGAAGTTCCTTGGCAGTCAACAAACATGTGCAGACACCGGAGTGGGGCCAGGGGCCAGTGGGTGGGGCCCAGGTGCATGTTGATACATATAGGAGGGTCTGAGTAGCAAGAAGCTCCTCAAGCCCATGTGACCAGAAATGCCTGAGTGTGTGCCCACCCGTGGGTTGATGGACATGCACTCTATCTGAGAGAACCACAGTGGAACCACGAAGGAGCACAACCTCCCAGTGCACTTCTCAGTGTTCGCTGTCACCTTGATCCGACGCGCCCACCCTTTCTGGTCAGTCTGTTCTTCTTGGCAACGGCAGGGCTGGGGAGTTCCCTTGAGAGAAGCAAGTGGCCAGTCCCTGGGAACCCAAGCAAATTCATGTCCATCTTAAGAGAAGGTGTGGACTGGTGGGATCACAGACACATAGGTCATTGATGGAGCCACACCAGGGAGACCTCCAGTCCCAACACTCTCCCCCATACCTCAGCCACTGTCCTTCACCCTGGCGTCTCCCAGACTCCTCCGCGCGTTTTCCCTTTCCCTCGTGGTCAGAAAACATCACAACTGTGATGCCTCTGTTTTTGGACCACGTATCCAAGCCTCTGGCTGGCCACAGCACAGGGGTCTGCTTCTGTCAGTTCACATCCTATTTCTCCCAATAAGACACCGAACGTTCGCAGAGGGGCCTGACCTCACCAGGGGCTCCGCTCCTATTTGCCCCTTCATCTCAAATATTCCCAAACGTGTAAATGTTGACATCCTAAGGCAGACAAGGGTGCCCCAGCCCTGCTCAAAGCCCTCCAATGGCTTCCTGCACCAGAAATCCAATCCTAACAACCTGTGCCCTGGCCTGCAGGCCCCACCTGCTCAGCCTCCCAGCGCCCTCCCCACCGCTATGTCCCCACCCCACTATCCCTCACAGGTCCACAGGCTGGCCCTTGGCTACAAACCTCTTCCCCTAGAACTTCACTGCCTGATTCCTTCTCATCTTGCAGAACTTGGCTCAAGCGTCAATCATCCCCTCCATGTGTTGGCACCAGGGGACAAGTTTGGGGAAAGCACACATCAGCCCCGCCTTCATTCAATTCTAAATGCTCACTCCCAAAGACACCTCCAAATCAACCTCCAAATTAAGAAAAAATCATTCTGCGACGGCTGGTTTGGCTCAGCAGTTCGAGCATTGGCCCGCAGACCAATGAGTCCCAGGTTTGATTCTCGCCAAGGGCATGTACCTCAGTTGCAGTTTGGTCTCCAGCCCTGGTCGGGGTTTTGTGGGAGGCAACCAGTCAATGTGTCTCTCTTACATGGATGTTTCTCTCTCTCTCTCTCCCCCTCTCACTCTATCTGAAGATAAATGGAAAAATATCCTCGGGTGAGGATTAAAAAAAAAACAACACTTTCTGATAAAACATTATGGCCCACTTTCCAACCAAATACCCCTTCAGACCCTCCATATAAAATCCAGCTGCCACCGCTGACGTCACAATGTAAATAATATCTGTTTTGCCTTTAACACAGTTATGGTTATGGAAATTCTTGTCTTTGTGTTCACCTGGGAATGGGTTGTCTCCAGACTACACTGTAAGCTCCATGACAGCAGGGGTCTTGCCCATCTTCAGGCCCAAATTCTGAAATATAGCAGGTGCTCCATAAATGTATCTGTCGAATGAATGGGTTGACCACCATGTAGCCAGGCCCATAGCTAAGGCCTCCTTATGTAGAGATGGTTGTCTTCGTCGTCAACCTCTCCAAGTTGCTCAAGACTATCTGAAAGGACAAGGAAGGAGGACAGTGAGGGCACTAATGGTTTACTGAATGCCAGACACTGGCAAACATGACCCCGTTTAACCCTCGCAGTAGTTGCAAGAAATGAACATCAACTATTCCGACCACCTCATCCTCATGGCCACTTCTGGCTCCCACCAGTCACACCTACCCCGGAGGCACACTGTCAGTCAGTTTGTCTGCCCTGTCCCACAGGCCAGGCAGCCCAAATCCCTCGGCCCTCTGCCCCCACAGTCCCCAGGCACTGCCCACCTCATACGTCCCTCAGTGATAACATCAATGAGATTGAAGCCTCCAAAAAAAACCCAGCTAGAAATGCAGCCATGGTCAGATGCTTCTGTCCACCAGAGCACCCTACCCCATGGACACAGGCAACCACTGATGATTTTGTAACCACAAAGGCCATGCAGGAAAATGTTCTAATATGAAAGTCTAAAGAAATGAAAAGACCTAAGGTTGTATCTACCAATGTGTCGACATGATGGGAACAAGTAGACAGAAGCTACAAGGGTTTGTAGAACAGTGAGAAATGATGGTTTAATGACAGAGGGATGGAACTATACAGTAAATGATCTTTTTATATTAAATTTTACTATTGATTAAATGCTAGATTTTAAAAGCAAATATTAAGAGGGAGAGAGGAAGGAAAGATGGAAGTGGAGAAGGAAAGCAAATCCTTTGCCAGTGTTTCCTGGAATCTGACTGCTGTCCACAGAGCAGGAGTGCTGGGGCAGCGTCTGCCACCAGTGGGCAGAGAGATCTCTGGTAGCCAGAGGCATGGGAGAGAGACAGTTCAGTGCCTGCCACCTGTGCCCCAAGCAGTGACCATGGTGGCATCACTCCCAGCCTAGCCCTCCACAGGGCTCGGCCTTCATGCATCATCCCAGAACCAGCATCCCAAATCTCGACTCTCTCCTTTACATACATCACCGCCAGCTCAGGCCACACCCTATGCATCCATCCCCTGCTGCCTGTTCCCTTTCTCCTTGAAGAGCTAACTCAGAACTCTGCACTTCCTGGAGGCGTATCTGGACTACCTTTCACTCTGTGAATCTTTAGAAGCTTGCTGATGTTTGCCTTCTTCATATTGTAGGATATTTCATCATATAGAAGCAAATCTTTAATATTTGGAAAGAGTTGCCCGGCCGGCATGGCTCAGTGGTTGAGCGTCGACCCATGCACCAAGAGGTCGCTGGTTCAATTCCCAGTCAGGGCACATGCCCAGTTGTGGGCCTGATCCCCAGTGAGGGGCATACAGGAGGCAGCCAATCGATGTTCTCTCTCATGTTTCTATCTCTCTCTCCCTCTCCCTTCCTCCCTCTGTCTCTCTAAAATCAATAAAGGGAAAAAAATTAACAACAACAAAAAAATAATACTTGGAAAGAGCATGGGCTCTAAATACCAGCTCTACCACTTTCTAGCTGTGTAATCTTGAGCAAGTTACATAACCTCTCTGAGAATCAGTGTCTGAAATTATGGAATGAAAATATTTTTTAAATATGTTTTTATTGGTTATTTAAAGAGAGGAAGGGAGAGAGCAATAGAAACATCAATGTGAGAGAGAAACAGGCTGCCTCCTGCACGCCCCCTACTGGGGATCAAGCCCTCAACCTGGCACGTGCCCTGACCAGGAATTGAACAGGGACCTCTCAGTCCATGGGACGACACTCCATCCACTGAGCCATACCAGCCAGGCTATAATGGAACTATTGATACCTCCTAAAGGGCTATTATGAGGAGTCAATGAGATAATATATGTGTAAATTGCCCAGGAGAGTGCTGGGCAAATAGGGAGCCATTAATAAATGGTAGTTCTTATTTTGATGCATAACATAAAATTCTATGAAAGCAATCATGCAATTGTATTCTGAATTGCATCACCTCAACATGAACTAGATGTGAAACTCACTGAAGAAAACTGCCCCTTCTAAGTCTTATCTCTCTCCCTAACCCCATTCCTGTTCCCATCAGAGCACGAGACCTGCAAGCAGTGACCAGGCAAGCAGCCAGACTCCCGGGCTTGTCAGGTGCAGTCCCAAGACTGCCCATCAGAGCTGGGCTCTGGTCCATGGGGCAGCTGGGGCCAGCTCGGGGCTAAGAAGCAGCCAGGGAAGGGGTGAGCTGTATGTGAAATGGGAACTGGATGTTCTGCTCCCTGAGGTCCAATGCCCAGGAGTCACCAGGACCCACCAGGCCTACCCTGCCCACCTGCACTCAAACCGAAGACCATAGTATTTCCTGGAAGGGCTTGGGAAGCAGTCCCACTGGAGCTCCCAATCACTTCCCCATGAAGGATTGAATGTTCCTGGTATGGTTCACAGTTTGAAAGATTTTGCCAACCAGGTAGGTTACAATAACATTAAAAATAATAATGACTACCATTTACTAAAGGGCCAACAATATGCCATGCATTTTATAAATGTTATTAACTTTGAAATATTTATTAATAATCTATTTATTTTCCCATTTTTATTCATCAAAGACACATGAACCTGCCAGTCAGAGCTTTCGGTCAGTATAAATCAGCATCTGTGAGCACGATGAGCTGCTCCGCCTCCAGCCCGAAGCAAGGCCACGTCGCGTCCGCTGGCCAGGGCAGCCACGCGGGCGGAGTGCGGAGGCACGACCAGCAAGCCCCTGAAACACGGAGACTGCTACAGGCCCCTCCTCCCCCAGATTCTATCAAGGACCTCAAGTATGGGACTTCAATCCTCTCGTCTTTATTTATTTATTTATTTATTTATTTATTTATTTATGTATTTATTTATTTATTTATTTTTGTTGATTTGTTCGAGAGAGGGGAAGGGAGAGAGAGACAGAAAAATCCATGTGAGAGAGAAACATCGGTCTGCTGCCTCCTGCACGCCCCCTACTGGGGATCGAGGCCGCAACCCGGGCATCTGCCCTGACCGGGAATCCAACTGGGACCTCAGTCCATGGGACAAGGCTCAATGCACTGAGCCACGCCGGCCAGGCTCAATTCTCTCATCTTGCGAAAGATAGGCTCACACCCAGAGATAACAATAGTCCTGCTTAAGACCCCACAGCAGGTGGCAGGAGCAGCCTCCTGCTCAGTGCAGTGTCCTGTGCTGAGAAGAACAGCCTGGACTCCAGAGGCGGTGGTCAGGGCCGCTGCAGAAGCTGCCCCGAGCTCACTCCTCCTGAGCTGATCCCTGCCTCCTCGGCTCAGCCTGCTCAATCCACACGCTGCCAACCCTGCTCTCTCCTCCCTCCGCTCCCTGTGACTCTGGGCTCTTCCCCGTGGCACACTGGGCATGAGAGTATTCTCTCCATTTCCATAAAGAGAACCCACCTCCAGCAGGGCCTGGTCAAGCACTGGCTGGGTTAGAATGCCCGCAAACAATTCAAACCCAAACAGTGCTAACCAGAAAGTGAGGTCTAAGGAAATCCTAGAGAATGCTGATTTTTTCCCATGATTGTGTTAATGCTATTTTTCAAATGTCAAATATCAAATTCTTTCCCCGAAAATTGCTTTGGAAGCCCTTAATTTACCCATGCCACGTGCTCAGGCCTCCCAGGATGTACTCTACTCTCCCTCCTAATGAGCCCTCTCTTTAAAAATATATACACATACACTCACACACACACATATACACATATATGGAAACAAAAAGCATGCTTGTGCAGATTAGGTCTTCCATCATCAGAAATGTATTCTCAGAACGTGCTTCTGGCTAATGAATTGTATACATTACTGTTGTCTACACATCTGTATTGTGGGGGGAAGTCTTAAAGATGCGAATAGAAAGGGTTCGGTAAAAGACATGCCATTGCTTGGCATTTGAACATGCCCTTAAAACCCAACCTCGAGCTGGCACCTGAGGAGCTTGCCCTACTGTGTTTGAAATTCCAACAGTCACTGGTGCCCCAGAGCCCACAGGAGCAAGGTTCAGGCTGGCTGGGGGAGAGGGGGAGGGGGATATGTCCCGTCTGCTGGCTGTAATGTTTTGAGACTGCAATTCTCACTAACGCAGGAGTTTCACATCCAAATGTATTTTGTCCCCTTCCGAAGAGACACGCCGGGAACTCATAGGTGTATCCCAATTACATTGCAATGCTTTAAACGCCTAAGAACTACTCTTCTGGAAGGATCTCGGAGCTTGTGGCACACTCTTGCAAACCCTCGGTGCTGGAGAAGTGTCCTCCTTCACAGAAGATCTGAGTTTGATAAAGAGTCAGAAGTCCTTCTGAGCCAGGTCTGGAGAAGGAGGTGAGCGATCAGACTGGGAAATGCTATTTTGAGCAACAGTGAGGTTCGGATATAAAATAAGACTCCTTTTATGTGTCTGTTGAAGGGCGTGTGTAAATCTGTAAACTAACTTGTAAATGCTCCTCTGAAAGAGAAGCTCTCGGAGGATTTTGAGAAGTTGCAGAATTGTTGGAATAAGGGCATAGCCATCCAAAGTCATTGCTTCACAGGGGTCAACTGTATTTGTTATACAAACTCTTATTTGTTACACAGACTCAGGTACGAGATCGTTACTTCGGATCCCCGCTTGGTGGAAGAAAGCAGCGAGTCCCACCAGAGCCTGGAGTGGAATCCGCTGCGGCCAGGCCCTGGGCTGCACACGTGTTGAAAGGTCCGCTGCGTGGACAGCCTGGGAGGAGCTGGGCCGGCCTCCTCCCGGGCCTCCAGGCATGTGGGCTGTTCTGAATGATACAGCTAATTAAGGTAAGTACTATTGCAGCTCTGGGCTGGAGCTGCCGAAACAGGTTGGCCTTCCTGTGTCACAGCTTCCAGATGAATCCATATTTCAGGGGTTAACAGCTCATCTGTAAATAAAATAAAATGTCCTCTGGGCTGCAGCCAGGTAGCTCGTTCCTGCCTTTGGCCTGAATGTGATTAGCACGTTGGGGTGGAGGCAGGGAGAGGGGGAGAGGGGGGAGACAACTCAACATTTTTTTTTTCAACTCGACATTTTTAAGATCTCTGAGAAGTGATTTTGTTGACTGATTTCCAAGAGGGTTTCCCCTTGCACACTCAACCCCTAGTCCCAATGTTTGAAATTCAGCCCACTTTAAGACAAAACCTAATATAGTAAATTAGCTCCTCACTACTCAAGGCCTCGGAACAGAATCACTAAGGCAGGGGCACCAGACAGGCCTTGGACGCGTGCAAATCCTCCTCGGAGGGCCAGGGGGAGGCCAGCCTTCGGGTTGTGCCCAGCTGTTGTCAGCATCCTACAGTGACTCCAAGGAAGATCCAGCAGGTAACTCGGCTGTATCTAAGCAGCAGACAGGCCAGGAGGAAGAACAAGTGGGCACCTATTTGAAATCAATCCATTTAAAGCTGCTTCTTTGACTAAACCTAGTTGTTGTTTTTTTTTAAAAAAAAAAAAAAAAAAGCAAACCTGCTGTTTAAATACATTTAACTGTTATTTTATTTTCTAAACTGATTTTGTGTGTGAAGTCCCTTTCTCCTCTTCAAGGGAGACAGAAGACAGAGCCCTACTAAGGCTACACAGAGTGCATCCTACAAACCTCGAAGAAGCTTCTGCCTCTTGAGAATGTACCCAGTAAGAGGTAAATGTGTAAATTATATAGCAATGGTAATAAAAATAAGACAACAATCTTCACAACTTTTCTGTAAATCTAAAACTTTTCAAAGGTAAAAAGTTGATTAAAGAGGGGAGTTGGGGAAGCAGATGTAAAATCTGAAGGGGGGTGCCCTAGCCGGTGTGGCTAAGTGGTTAGAGCTTCGGCCCTCACTCCAAAGGGTTGTGGGTTCGATTCCTAGTCAAGGGCACGTGCCTGAGTTGCAGGTTCAACTCCTGCCCAGGTCGGGGTGAGTGTGGAAGGCAACCAATCGATGTATGTCGCTCCCACATCAAATTTTCTCTCCCTCGCCCCCCTTTTCATTCTCTCTAAAAAAAAAAATCAGTGGAAAAAATATACTCTGGTGAGGATTAACAACAACAACAACAAAAAAAAAAACTGAAGAGGAATTAAAAAGTACAAATTTGTAGTCACGGGGATGTAAAGTACAGCACAGGGAATATAGTCAATAACACTGTAATAACTGTGTATGGTGCCAGGTGGGTATTTGAAATATCAGGAGGAATCACTTTGTAAAGTATATGATTATCTACACCTGAAACTAATACAAAATAATATTGAATGTAAACTGTAATTGAAAAATAAAATATTTTAAGAAAATAAGGCGATATCATGTAGGTGTAACATATACCTACATAGCAAAGAACCATCATTCATACTGGGTTATGTTTTGTTTAATTTTCCAAACCCCTTAGGTATGTGTTCAGGTGATATTTTTATGTCTATTTTATCTGTCTATCTATTTAGTCTGTTTAATAAGCTCGGAACGATGACGCACATGGGTTACATTAAGGGCTTGAAAAGCTTTCTCACGTGCAGCAACACAAGAAATTACTCCCAGTATATCTAACTTGTCTACTTGTCTGCTCCCTTGTTAACGTCCCAGCAACCTTTCCTTTCTTCACCCCAATTTCAGCATGTGGTGAAGGCATTAGCGCGGGTTGTAACACATTATTTCCCGGTTCCAGTTAGGCAGAGGCACAGTTGACTGTACTTTTAAAAGTGCAGTCGTCTTCGGAAAGTACAGTTTTGTTTTGATTTCTTACAAACAGCCCAGCGGTAAGAAGCAGCCTGTCATTTCTTAGTCTGTTGTAGCACTCTTGAACAGTTACTTTCTTTCTTACACATTAGCAAAAGACAAACACACACACACATAATTCAGCTTTGAGATTTCTGATACCACCCTCCAAAACATTTTGAACAGATTATTCCCACATTGGAAGTTCCAGAGGAAAAGTGGAACGGAGGAAGTGTTTTTCTAAAATCCGAATCTGCATAGGAGTTTTCTGGTTTTATGAAAAGGTTTCTAAGATGTGCCCCGAAAATGAACTTCCAATAATTGTCTCCACAGCATTAATGTGTATCTTCTGTCGGGAGAAAATCTGGAACCTCATGAAGGAATAGAATTCAAATAAATTTTCATTGTCCCACTGCACAAAGCTAAGCTTAGGCGAATCCTAATTTGTTATTCATTCTCCTTGTTTAATTCATAATTTGATGCTAAACGTGGTGACACAGCAGTGCCCCACAAATTCGATTGCATCTGTCCTCACATAGATGTCTAGCAGCTCACAGTCTTATTATGCTTTATACTAAAAATGGTTGTAAGCTCACAGATGTACAACATAAATGGAGAGTGAGGAAGTTATTTTTTCTATGCCTAGTGAGTCCACATTAATCTCTCTCCAAATTCAGTGTCTCTTTTTTTACTTTTTTTTTTTCTTTTTTCTGTTCTGGTTAACTGTGCTCCTCAGTATTTCCTGAACTCTTACTTGAAGTGTAAGTTCCTCCTGACAAATGTTTTTGGTTTAAAACTAATGTTTGCCCCAACTGGGTACGTGCCATAGAAGCAAAAAGGCTTTTGCAAAATATTCCACAACCTGATTTTTAATTTACTGCATCATCAGCTACTTTTCTGATAATATTTAATCTACTGAAACAAAAGCAGTCTTAAGGGGGGAAGAACAACGAAGAGGAGGAGGGTTGGTGTTCAGCAGCTCCTCTCCCCCGTGGGTGGCGTGAACCACCAACACAGCCTCACCTAAGCACTCCAGCTTCTCTCTTTTTTTCTTTTCTCTGTCTTCCTTCTTTTCATTTATTTTTTTCTCTCTTTTTCCCCCCAGTGGTTAAGCCAATCAAATTAAAGGTTATATTTCACTAAGTACAGTTAACAAGTCTCAATAAGCAGAAGGCTCCAAAAAAGAACCCCCCCCACCAAAAAAAAACTTTACAGAGTAATGATGAGTGCAAATAGTACACCGTGGCCCAGATGAGCAAACCCCTGAAATAAAAAGAGGTTTAGCAACGAGGCCACTTCATGAGGTCAAGTTTGGAAAATGTGGCTCAGACATCCCAAGTGCCAGGTCACGATGGTGACAGTGTCATTATTTATAAGTCAGAGAAAAAAGAAAAGAGAGATAATAAAATGTCTCAACATTGGCGAGCTCCTTCAACTGAGGCATCTCAAACTTTTTACGCGAGAACGCACTGCTGTAGAGACAATTCAGGAGAAATGGCAAAGCAACTGTAGCTTCTGGGGCCTGTTTTTGGTCTCTGTCTGTTCAGACAGATTTGCTGTAAACCAAGCACGCTGGTGAGACTTAGGCCTAGCCCTGTGCGATGGAAGCACTCCTGAAAACAGCCCTGGAGATGCAGACCGCAGAGGAAGCTGAGCCAGGCCATGGACCCCTCCCTTACAGGAACTGCTTCCCATCAAAAGGTGAGCCCCTCTGCATGCCCCCACGTTTGTAAGAACTGGCCTGGATTTGACAGCTCAAAGCCAGTAGAACGAGCCTTTCCTGAGTACAGGGGCCTTTCCTTAGTGGGAAGATATTGTTGGAAGTTTTGCCTGTGTCTTTGGCAGAAAATGGTCCTTCCCAGGAGCACTGTACTGGTGGCTCCTTGTTCAGCAAAGTAGAAAATACCAGTTGAGCGGGAGCCGTGACAGCAGCGTGTACATGCCCGCACACACTCCTGCCTCCGCCGAGCAGCTGCGGCAGCTGCAAACTGCTGGGCTGCAGGGAGGATGAAAGAGCTGAACAGCCCCGAATCCACGCGGCTGTGGTCAGGGCCCGGAGAGGAAGTTCCGATTGTGTCAGGATGTTTCCCCAGAAAGGAGGGGAAGTTTCCTTTAAGCTCTGTAATTAGCTTGTTGAAAACTCTCTGATTCACCTCTCCACCCTAATTTCTACTATCATGAATTTTGCATTATCCTATGCACAATAATGCACATAAAATTAAATAAACAATTTAATTAATTTAATTAAAATTAAATATTAAACATATTGTGTATAAGGAACCTGCGCCTTTGATTTAATTGGGCGGGAGTACCCAAAGCAGTTTGGGTAACAGCAGAAAATAATTAAAAACAACAAGTACGTTAGCCTCTGGGTACAAGAAATAGTTCGGAGCCTCCTCTTGAGAAAGGTTTATTTAATTAAAATTAAACTAATCTTTGGAAAACATTTGATAAGCATTTCATAATACAAATCATAATCCAAAAAACGAAGCTCGGTCTGCCTCTCCACAATGCAGGAAAATCATGTTAAATAATTTATCTCTGGCAGTAGCTACTTTTTCCTTCACACACACACACACACACACACACACACCCATGCACACACACAAACACACACAGTAATTCAACAGACAACATGTTTGCTCGGTTTGAATTCTAGGTAATATTTGATTCATCTAGAATCTAGATAAACATTAGCAAAGTGCATTAAGTATAATAGGTCCACAGTGAGAACTGAGGAGACTTACTACTTGATTTTGAACTGGGTATGGATTTTCAGAGCCAATAAGCCCCATCAAAAAAAAATCCTCAAGAATTTATTTAAGAGGAAAACATTGTGTTTGGGCAAGTCAGTATCCTGGAAGGCACTAATATAGCCCCAAAACACAGAAAGAGCAGGGGCCCCTGTCATCCTTAGATACATTTAATTCACAAGGCATCATGGTCAGTGCTTCATACCAGGAGAAGAAGACCATTTATATTCTCATTTATTTCCTCTGATTGCTGTGGCTGGATCTGTTATTCAGTTGCAGAGAATTAGATAAGATTATACACAGACCACAAAAGAAGGACAGTCACCAGGCCCATACACATGCTTCCCGGGGAACCCAGAGCCAGACCTGCAAGAGCCCCCAGACATCCACAGTCTTAACCAAACTCTAGTCCATTTTGACACCTATGGCCTGAGCAGGAATATCACCAAAATCAGTTTTGTGGTCTAATTCCAAAGTTACTGAATGAATGCATTTCGGCTGACAAGTGCCTACAGGCATAACTCTGGACCTAAATTGTGTAAATTCCAATTGTCCATCTCTTAAACATCCCACAGCCCTAAAAGAAGATCAAAGTTAGACCATCCATTGGCTCAAATAATTCTGTTCACTCCTATTTCAGTATATTGAATAACTTCGTATATCAGAAGAGTTAAAATATCTTACATCCTAAAGATTCATGATGGATAAAGCAATTATATTCACCCCAAAGATTCCCTGGGTGCATATACTGATGCATTTTGTTTTGTTTTTACAGCAAAGGATTTTCTGTCTATATCCTGACACCAAATATATTCTTCAGTGGCCATATGTATCCTAAAAATTGTTGTGGACTATACATACCCACACGTGTCACACATACAGCAAAAGCTGAATCAAAGCTTAGTCTTGCTTATGCCAAGGTTATTTTGTAGTGCCTTTGCACTGTAAAGAAAGCCATACAATATACAGCATGCTGTTTTATAAGCAGTAATTCATAATGGCAGCTAATAATTATTCCTGCAATATCAAGCTTTCTAAAAAAAACTCAGCTAAGCTTTTAACTATTTCTCTGTTTGGTTCAACTTTTCTTTGATCAGAAGAACAAAGTACCTTTGGAGACTTACAGTTGGGCCGAGAGACACGACGATCCAAAGGGTGGCCTGCCTATTGCCAGACTTAAATTAAAAAAAAAAAAAAAAAAAAAAAAATCTGGAGATTTGGCAAAGCAAAGAAGAATGCAAGAAAAATATCCTAAAGCCATCTCTAGTTCAATTAACTCTTTCACATAATTGTTGGAAAAGGGTGTTTAACCCTCTTGAAAACACCCAGCGAAGAGCCTGGTGCAGCCCTGGCTTCCTCCAGCCAGGACCACAGCTGCAGAAGGGTTTCTCCTCTGCCATCCAGGGCTTGTCAATGGTGCCCTTCATTTGCATGTCAATCCTTTTACATGATTAATATGTATTTATTGACCAGGAGGCCTTCCCAACCTAGGACAAAGGGAGACAGGCAGTCCCCTTTTATATGGCAGCCATAACTTTCCTGGCAGGACTGACAATTGTGCACAGAAATAATTCTCTTCCAGATAGAAAGTTCCCACCATTCAGACACAGGGAGTGATGGAAAGAAAACAGTCTAAACTGAGCACCAAAGGCTCAAGTGCACCCTCCACTCCTTTCCCCATGAAGTCTTTCGTCCCCATTTCTTACTACCTCAACTGGGGAGTAAAGACAGGTACTTTGAGGACCAGGAAAAAAAATGACCCACAGCCTCGGAGTTTGGCCCGCCACAAGGAGAGGCCTAGCTGGGGCCCTGGGATACCAGACGGAAAAGACCTGCCTTCTCCCAAACGGAAATCTAGAGACAGAACGAAGATGCACCCAACACACCCCGAGGTTTGACTCTTTATGAATCTTTTATCCATTCAAATAAACGTCATATTTCCCAGACTGACATGTGCAGTTTTATTTATTAAACAGCAAGCTCCGTTTTTAAAAAAAGATCAGCCTTTCTTATACCGTTAAAGATTCCCAGAAATTCTCTCCCCTTCCATCCCTTCATTCCTCCCACACAGAGAAATAAATAAATAACAGCCTGATGGTCAAACAGAGCCAGAAACTTCCATTTTCACTCTGGCCTCTGCCTCTCAGAAAGTCAGAGATGAGACTTTAGATAAGTTTAGAAAACTGTTCGAGGGATTGTGACGACTTATTTGTCCTGACGCCAAGGAAATTGAGTCAGATCCTCCAAGAGGGTTTTGTTGTTGTTGTTGTTGTTTAATCCTGCGTGGTTCTGGAACTTAGTTCGGTCGTTGGCTTTCCCCCATTGTGCATATTAAATTCTTGTCCCCACAGAGAGGCTGACAGCTCACTGTCTAGGATTCTCAAGGAAGAGTGCATGGAGCTATCTCTTTTCTGAGGTCCTCAACTGCAGAAATTAGTAAGAAAAATGGAAATTTCCCCTTAGGTTGAAGTAGTTCAAATGCAGCCTCTATAGGTAAGTACTGCAGCCTCTTGAAGGAAACACACTCATGGAAGGGCCCAGCGATTGAGTTCCTAATCTGAACACCCATAAGAAATGAGTCATCTTTCAGCTCAAAGGCCAGCTCCGAGTTCCTCCCCTGAGATTCAGCATCCTTGGATTTTATGAAAGGGATTCATTAGAGATAAACTCACTTGATTTTAAAAGGGATTCTAGGGCATGACTCCCCCCCAGCCTGTCTCTTACCTATCAAAGTCCAGGAAGTCAGGCCACACGGTACACTTTGTAGGAGGACTAGCCACAGGCCTGCTCTCCGCCCACAGTCTGGTCTGGGCAAGGTGAGGGAAGCAGTCTCAACAACCCCATTGCTGCTTGTTTGACTTCAACTAACTCCTTTTCACGGTGTCATTTTTACTCAAACTGGTTTGCATGTAAAAACTGTGCCTAAAAGATTAGCAGAAAGCATCTTAGAATTCCAAGAATGTGAACTTCAAGGGCTAGACCTGCAGTGGTGAACCCACCACGAGCAATTAGACATAGAATGGCCCCGGTAGCATGTTTCGAATTTCTGCCCAAGTTTTGCCCATGCAGAAAAGCGATGCATGTGATGAAGAAGGTATTTTCCTGAGTAATAACTCTGAAGAAGATAACCTAAAAAGACCAGAAATCATTTCAATGATGCCCCTCCAGCTTCATTCACTTTATATGACACCCAGAATGCAAGAAGTCACCCTGCACTCCAGCTCTAAATGCCTCGATCCAAACCCAGGACCATGCTTTTTAAAGCTATTCGAAACTATTCTGTATGACCATATTTCCCAGAAAAATCCATCAAAAAGGCAGGCATATATATGTGTTGATAGCACCTGAGAACAAGTGCAAGGATGAGGAGAGAGAATATCAAGGAAAAGAGAATATAATATCTAAATTCTGTAAATCTGTAGTTCCTTCTGCTAACCTAAACAGATTCTATGTGGTGGAAGTAAGGAAGTAATTTTTCCCCCTGAAACTATTGACATAATAAACTAGGTGCACCTAAACCTGACTTTGTTTTCTGTTTCACAGATGGTAACTTCATCTAAGTAAACCAACCAAAAACATGGTCCTACAGGTGTTGCCTCTGATATTGCCTGGCTCTCTCAGAAGTTAAAAGATGGGCTCTTTTCATATTTAAAATATTCCAGACTCCCAGGAATAGATTTCAGGAATTCAGCAGGCTAATCTGAAAATCTAGACTATACCACACCAATATGGGCTCCTGGATCACTAGGAACCCACCCCACTGTGGCCAATGTCAGTGCATCGCAAGCACTTGGTTTAGGCCAGGTTGAATGATTACGTATTTGATCTGGCAGGACACAACTAAAGCTTTTCCCTCTGATGTTTGTCATCATTAGAATCCAGTCCCTGTTCACTAAGGACTATCTTTGTTTTAAATTTTCAATTCACTGATCCCCACCTCAGGCATTTGGGGTGGGAGGGATTAACAATTAAAAAAACCCTCTAGATTTAAAAGAAGGGGGTTGAATACTTCTGGACACCTCAACTCTCTCTTTGGTCTCCTCCTCATCTAATTTTGCAGGCCATTAGTCCAGAATGGGCACTAGAGCATTTGGGTATTTGCTTTCACATTAAAATGACTGAGTAATTAATGAAAGTTGGCAACTGTTCATGCACGCAGCAAGCCTTCCTTCCTCCTTCCAGACTTAGTGTTGTGTGTTCACATACACTTCGAGTGGCATCCCCTCCCCACTCAGCTGGCTTCGCTTTCCCTCACTGCATCTGTGGAAACTCCCAGGCGCTGTGGGGTGACCTCTCTCTTGAAAAACCATTTAGACTGCCCCTCTTGGCCACTGAGGACCTTTGTGGTGAAAGAGTCATCATTTATTAAGGGCAGAAAGGGCAACTACATGTGCCTGACTCCCTTGCAAGCTATGGCTAAGTCACCAGCTTATATAATAAGGGAAACCGTATCATTTCCAGCCTAGGCCACGTTGACACCCGAGGGCTACGCCCACACTCACACTTCCATTAGGTATCTTTAAGAAAAACAAGCCCCTCTAAAACTAAAGCAGCTCCTCCACTTTCCCTGTAACCTGTGAGCTGAGTAAGGTAAGAGGAAGAAGTGGCCCCTCCTAGTTATCTGCCCCCCCCCCAAAACCAATACCTTTTGTGTTAGAGGGGCTCCAGTGTGGGATGGCCGGAATGTGGAGACAGCCACTGTGTTGGAGTTAATAACACAGTGTCACAAAGGAATTTAAGCTGAACTCAGGAAATTCTCCTTCTAGGAGCTAATACTCTTCTCTCTTCAAACTTCCCTGCTCTATCTCAGAAGAATAAGAACCCTCTGTCATTTTTCTCCTGGAGGCCATTTCACTTCCTTCCAAATGCCCCTTGTGAAATGACCAAAGAATCCTTGATTAGGGAGGAGACAACTGCCAGGTCACTAGGTGAGTTTTGTACACAAAGGTTTAAAGGCTCTGGATCCATTTCCAAAACGATCCACCCTTTCCAGAGGGGACTGCCTGCCCTAGGGGCTGTGTATATGTACTGAAATAAAACTGCAGACAGAGAGCTCACCCTGTGAACACAACCTCTTGGCCAAGCATTGAGGAGGCCACTCTAACCCTGGTGTAGGGTTAGAATGGGACCATGAAGGAGGTCAGTAGGTGGCTTGTGAGTCTCCTGGCTCTCTCCTGCAATCACCCCAAATTCCAGGAGATTCCACTGTAAATAGGAAGTGAAAGGGAGGTATGGCAGTGAGGATAACCAATATCTCCCATGCACACATAAACACAACACCTCAGGGATCCTCTGGGTAACACTGGACAACACACACACACACCCTGGTCCCAAATCCCTCAGCTCTCTCAAGTCTGGGGTCAGTGGCTAGGTCATTATACCCCATCCGGTGGAGCTTGCTGTCAAGGCCCTAGCCAAGGAGTTATTCCCTTCCCCGGGTAAGCCCACTGCAGGGGCTTTCCCAGGCACCTTCTCACAGCCAAGTGAGCTTGTGAACACGGAGATGGCTGAGGATCCAGACAAGGAGCTCGCTCGCTCGTTTTTTTCCGGGGCTGTGTTTGCCATTTGCAGGAATAAATGAAGCATCGGTAATCTCCATAAAAGAGCTTTCACGCTTCATTCTCTGAAACTAAGTTGGGGCTTAGACAGAAAGGGAAAAAGGACTTTTAATTTAAAGTAATCATCATCAACACTCTGGCTCTAGAGGATCTCTAGGCAAGAAGGGATCCCTACCCAACCCAGGAACCTCTCAGGGCCGGTTTTGAATTGCTTGGATTGGTGGGCCAAGTCCAAACACGGGAAGCTGTCCTGGGGTGAGGTGGTACAAACAACTCTCCCTGGAGTGATTGGTGGGGGTGGGGGGTGGGGAGGTGGAGGAGCCGCGGGAGGAAGAGATACAGGCAGGTTTTCCGGAGAAAAGAAAGTGAGCAGACCCAATGGAGGCTGGCTTTGCCAAGGTCATGATTGGGCAGCGGGGTCTTTTCTCCCAGGGCAGGTGTCTTGCACTTCCTGCGGAATGTCAACGGTGGTGGCGCCTTCCCCAACCTCTGAACATTTCTGGTTACTTTCTCCTGGTGGCCTCTTCTGTTTGGGGCCACAGTTTGCCCCGGGTGCACAAAACACTCAGCGCCTCCCTTCCCCACTCTGCACCCCCGCACCCCAGTTCCTGCCCAGTCCGAGGGCCTCACCAAAAAGTAAGGGATCTTTCTATCCCCCAAAAAGGAACTTTGTTCACTTTAGCCGAATGAAAATGGCGTGGGGGAGGCTCTATCCTTCAAATTCTCCCCTCCTCCAACACTCAGCCAACACCCAGGGCCCCTCACTTCCACACCAGAGCCCAAACCATCAGACACAAGACTTCTCACTATGCACCACCAATGAAGTGGGCCCTGTGAGGGAATTTTAGAGTATAGATAAGAAACTCCAAGCCTGATGAGCATGGAACTGGGTTCATCCGGACTCCCTGAATTATCTATGTCCTGGTTCCCGAACAAGCTCTCAGCGTCCGTCTGCTGAGGGCAGGGCATTTGGGCTGACCCCGACGTCGGGAGGCCGGCAGTGAAGACCAGAGCTCGATCTGCAGGGGCCGCAGGGGCAGGAAACGGAGCAAACGATCCAAGGACAGGCCCAGGCCAGGCTGCAGCCCCTCTGCGCCCACTGTGCCCGGCGGGCCGCAGGCTTCTGAAAGCTCTGCAGGACCTGGGCGGGCGCCGCCCAGAGAAGACGCAGAGCGAGGGCAAGTTGGCGTTGCTAGTTTAAAAGAAATTCCTAGTAAACAGTGAACCCGAGCTGGAAACCGCAGCTGGACCTGGGAAAGTAAATTGACCAAACAGCTCCAGAAAGTGGGGAGGGAGGGAGGCAAACGTCTGCGCCCTGAAGGTGGCCACTTTACTGGGGAGGAGGCGGCAGGGGCAAGGCTGCTACTTCAACGTTTTTGGTTTTGCCTTTTTGCCCAAAAATAAAGGATCCCGCAGCGGGGATTTCGGAAGGAGCTCACCTAGTCCGGGCAAATTCAGTTGGCTGCCCTTCGCGGGCAGGTGCTGCCCAGCCGCTCACCGAGGAGGCAGGCCGGAGCCCTCGGACGCCAGGGCCTACGGGTCGCCAAGGCCGCGCTGGGCGCCGAGCGGCGGCCGAGCGGCGCGGGTCTGGGCTCCCTGCGGCGTGTGTGCGCGAGCCCGTCTCGTCTAACTGTTCGGGGCAAGTTGAAGCAACGCAAAGTCGGTCTCCACAGCCTAAGGTCCACCCCTCCTCCTTCCTGCTTTGACCCCAGGCCGGCCGCTCAGAGCCGGGGTTTGTGCAGCCAAGACTGCAAGCCGAGGCGCGTTACCGCAAGGGAAAGGGCGCTCCCCCAGTGGCCACGAGTTACAGGGGGACGAGGGGGACTGAGAACATCGGGGAAGGGGACAGCGCGGCCCGCTCCACAGTCAGCGCTGGTCCCCACGCGGCGGTCGGAGGAAGAGCGGAAGGTCGGAGCTCCATGGCCCCCCTCGGAGGTGCGGAGCGAGGCTGCCAGGGGGAAACGGAGCTGGGCTGGGCATCGAGAGGAGATGGAGAGCAGGGAGCCGACGGGATGCCCGGGCACACCCGCAGCGTGGCGGGTCCGAGAGGCCGGAGAGGTTGGCCTCGGGAGCGAAAACGGAAACCACGGAGCAGAGACCGAGGAGGAGCCCAGAGACCGGGGAGCCCTTACAAAATGACAGAAAGGAAGACGATCCCGGCCTAGACCCAAACCGAAACTGTACACGAAACAGTCGCTTGGGGGAATGAGGGAGGGGGGGTGGTTAGAACCCGCGGCCAGAACGCGGGTCCCTGTCGCTTGCCCGGAGTCTGGTGCAGGGAGGTGGCCAACGCGGCCTTTCCCTGCGCGTCCCCAGCTAGCGGATGGGCAGGACCCGTACCCCTCGCTGGTCGAGCAGAATTGAGGCTTCGCTGTTCCTGGTAGGAGGGCGAGCCCCAGATACGCTCCCATCTCCAGCCCCCCACTCGAGACGTGGGGCCAAGGGCGGCGGGGCCTGCGGCCTAGGCTGCGCTGACCGGAAGTGCATCTGCGCAGCGCCCTCGGAGGACCGCGCCGCGCGCGGGCAGCTCCCGCCGGCCTGGAGCGAGGCCAAGTACGCGCAGCCCGGATGCGGCGGGTTGCTTCCGCCGGGCCAGCCTGGGCTCGGGTGGGAGAGGGGGGCGTGCAGGGAGGAACTGCTGGGGGAGCCTGATGGGCGTCCTAATGGGGAGAAGATCGGAATCCCCTGGGAATCTAATCTGCGACCCGCGTGGAGTGAGTGCGAGAGCAGGAAAAGGGACCTGCGTTACTAGCTCGAAGGAAGTAGGGGGTAGCGTGGACGTTGGGGGCTAAAGACTACTTGTACTCCAGATTCCAGAAAAGGGAGAATACACCTGAACCCAAGTGAGCGCCACTTCCTACCCTGTGCGAAATTTCCTTAGGACTTGATCCTGCGCTGGGCAAATCTTCCTGGTATTTATGACATATAATTACAACGTAAACTTGAATGTGGTTTGGTGTGACCTTAGCAAGACGCCCCTGGACCTCACTTTTCTTTTCTGTACAATGGGACGATAATATACAACTCAAAAGCTGAGTGAAGTAAATTAAGCCAAATAGCTTGTAATGTGCACAGTTGGTCCTCAGTAAGTAGTGGTTTTATTATTATTAATTTTAAATTTCTGGAAGTGTCATCTTCTGGATTGCCTCCACTCTGTCAAATGGACAAGTCCTGCAACTGGGGTGACGGGGAGGGGAGCACGGTGATCTGCTGAGGTGGCTGTGGGATTTGGTTTGTTTCCTGCAGCATCTACGTTGCCTTCAGCTTGGACAACATTGAGACTATTCTTGACGCTTCTCCCTGCCAAGAGCAGCAGAGCTTTATTCGTCAAGTTTCCCACTTTATCAGATGTCTGCTTTATCAGATGGCAAGACTGTGGGTCTTTCCGCCAGAATTGGTTGGTCTTTGTCAGGGCCCCAGTCCACGCTCACAGCAGCTATGGCCGAATTTTAAATACTGCTGGGTGCCTCTCTTCCTGTATTCCTTCCACCTTGCCCACAGGGGCCTCTCTCCCCTCTGCGCTGTTATCACTGTTCCTGGGGTGCCTGCAGCCCAGGTCTTCCTGAGAGGCAGGGCAGGTGAGCACACCCCTGATGGTGCTGCCCACCTCTCCTGTGCTTGTGTGGTGGTGGGCTAGGAGGAATCTGCTGGTGGCTGCTAGTCCCCAAATGCACGCTTCTGTTTATACACACACCACCACCACCACCCCAGCAAAGGGGAGAAGAGGGGAGGCCTTCTCCACAGGGCAGCCCTACCTCATCCTCCCAACTCCACCTCTCACCCCACCCCATTCCGTTTGCCAGAAGCCAAGTCAAGAAGGGTTGATCCAAATCTTCTCTTCAGGATAAGGTGTGCGCCTGTGCACACACTAAGGCTCTGCTTTTCTGCAGACCGAGTCTTCCATGACTGTGGCCTGAAATGTTACCAAATGTACTCAAAACCACCCACTCCCATATCTGTGGGGAGAACTCCAGCATGGAGGGGCTCCCTCTACCTTCAGAGTGGTACCTCAGTGGGGAAAGGCTGCATGTAGATGCAAACTCAAGGATCAAATTATAATGACCCATGACTTACCAAGCTCTGTGCGAACTCTGTTTAAGAAGTTTGCCTGCTCCTTCCCTGGGCCTGCCCCACCCCCAGGAAGTACACCTGGGAAGGCACAGGGTGCACTGGAGCGAAGCAGATGGTTGTGGAGGGGCATGTGTGTCTGAGTGAGTCTTCCAGATCAAGCCAGTCTTTTTCCCAAAACACACACAATCAAGCCCCTCACCTCAGCCCCAGTTCTCTGTGGTGGCCTCCATGAAAAGAAGGTGGCAGACAGGTATGTCCTGGGCCCTGGTTACATGTCCTGTCCCTACATACTGGATACTGGCTAGTAATGAAGCACACCAACTGGGGCATGCAAGCGTGTCTTGGACACCAACAGGTGTATTCCTGGACCATGTATAAATATGTGCCAGAAACTTCTACACAGGCAATGTACATGTGCTTGCTGGGAGCACATCTCTATATAATAGCTCTATACATCAGTCCATTTATATTTGTATGTATATGTGCATGTGTACACATATTTTACATGTGTGTGCATGTATACACATGGGTGAGTTCATGTCTGTGCACTTAGATGTGCAGAAGTGTGTGGTTGTGGGATGCATGGCTGTGTGTGCACTGACACTACCCAGTCAGAGGCACACTGGGAAGAGCATAGGACTCAGGAAATCTGAGGATTGTGCCTCCTCACTTGCTGTGTACTTATTTTTTTAATCCTCACCTGAGTAAATGCTTTATTGATTTTAGAGAGAGAAGAAGGGAGAGGGAGGAGGGGAGAGAGAGAGAGAGAGAGAGAGAGACATGGGATCAGTTGCCTCCATCACTCACCTGCTCACCCAACCCACTGAGGACTCGAACCCTCAACCAACCTTTTGACCAATCTTTTGGTGTACAGGATGATGTTCCAGCCTGCTGAGCCACACCCACCAGGGCTCACTTGCTCTGAACTTCTGAGTGAGGCACTTTCCCTCTCAGGATCACCCCACCCCACCACCAGTAAAATAAAACCTTTTTATTCAAGAATCCCTGAGGACCCCCTCCGACAATGAGAGTGCATTTAATGACTGGCCTAAAGCAGCCCTGCCACTTTGTACAAATTGCCACACAAAGAGTAAGTCTCTCTCTCACCTGAGTTCAAAGTAAGAGAGTAGCACCAGGTCTGTGGTGGGGGTGACCAGAGATGCAGCCATACTCTATCCCCTCCCCCAGATGGAGTGAACATGATCTCCAGTTTGAACCTATGGTGACATCAGATCAGATGGGCCCTAGGAAATGAGACAAGATTGAGGGAGGACTCCTGCAGGGCCTCCCTACTCTCCCCACCCCTTTCCAAGTTCCTGAATGATGGAAGACAAAGAATGAGGGTTGCCTGTATTGCCAGGGGGATGGCTATCCCCCCCAACAAAAAGAAAAAAACCAAGGTTGACAGTTGAAGGAACTGATAGCCACCCAGAGAAGCCACAGCAGATACCTTCTCCTAGGGCAAGGAGTCTGACAGGGCCTCTCTGACCCTAGCCTTGGCCTTGGCCTTGGCCTCTAGGAGTCAGCCAAAGCTCATCCCTGGCCTGCAGCTAGGCCTCTTTTACTGAGGGCACTGGGGACAGGGGGCCTGTGACCAGGGGGCACAGTGACCTCCCTGGTGATATGCTGTCTGGAAACCCTGCCACAGGTAATAAGGCTGTGCAGGCCAAGTAGGGGCAGGCTAGTAAGTCTCTCCTTCTCTATGCCTTGGGCAGCCCAGCCTAAGGGGCCAGAGAACTGGGCACACATACACCCACAAACACCAAACATTCACACACCCAAAACACACACTTCCACCTCCCAATCCTAAAGAAATATACTCAATACCACCCCTATACAAACGCCCACACACAATACAACCCACACCCACACAAGCTCACACAGAACCATAATGCAGCCCCACATACCCAAATATCTCCTCCTTCCTCCACCCCCATCTGCACCTTCATCTCCCTGACCCTACTGGAGAAAAGGGAGTTTCCAGGAGAAAAACAGAGACCTTTGGCCTCAGAAAGAGCCAGGGATCAATACTGTTTAGACTCAGCTAGTGTGTGTTTCCTCCTGAGCTGAGAAAGATTTAAGTTTATGGTTCAATCCAATCTTTAAAAAAAAAAAAAAGGTAGAAAATGAGGAAGTTGGGATATATAGCACTCCAGTATTTATCTCAATGCAGCCCAAGACTAATACACAAGCGACTCACTAAGCCCCATAAATCAGAGTTATCAATGCCTGTTTATGGTTATTACTACTTTTTTTTTTTTTAGAGGGGTGCAAGAAAGAGGTCTGACCAGAGTCCTCCTCCCCTCTCCTCTGGCCCAATCAGAAAGGAAAATGGGATGGGGAGGAAGTGAGAGGAGAAAGTCATTCTGGACAATAGACTTCAGGGCCTTGGCCAGGTTCCTGAGGTACAGGTAGTTGTACGGAGTAGATGTAACATAGAGAAAGACACACAGCCACAGAGGAGGCAGGGACCAAATGTTTCAAGTCCTGGGAGCTTCAGTTTCCTCCACTGAACAAGGAAGAAAATCCTCTTTGCTCATAGTGATTAAAAGAAAAAAAGGAGATAATGGGTGAGAAATTAAATTACATAATAATGACACATCTCAACACTTTACTAATACAATCTTGGGAGGGGGTATCCACCTCCTCCCTCTTCCCCAGGGTTAAGGGGAAGAGGTAAAGAGGAGCTTAAGGAACAGGATGCCTCCAGGAGTTGCTACTCACATCAGCCCTGGCCCCAGCCTCTGAATCTGGTGGTTTTGAGGGGCTTAGGCACCCTAAGGGTCCACACTGCGGAAGGGAGAAGAAAGGGTAGCTGGTTCCAGGCACTCAAAACAGTAAGGTTCTCTGTAGAGCTGGGCACCTCCCCGTATTGGATCTGGATGCGACCAGGAACTTTATTAATGTTCTGAGCTGTCTAGATTGTGAAATCAGTACCCTGGGCCCGAGGTCTCAGACCCTGTAACCTGAAGGTCTGGAGAGACTGAAGATTCCAGGCTCCCCTCTCCCCCAGGGAAAACAAAGGATGTACTTCCAACCACCAGAAAACAACTCACCTGGGCCAACCCAGGGAAGGCCCACCTCACTGGCTCCCAACTCTTCGCACATGGATTGGTTGAGCACCTATTATGTGCAGAGGTTACTCCACACACCCTAAGGTGTGAAAGGGATAGGAGGAAGAGATGAGCTGCAATAAAGTTGGGAACCCATGGCAATGTCAAATGCACTCTCCAACTCCAAGCCACCAAACACCTAACCCTCAAAGCCTGGAGCAGGAACTTGGAGGAGCCCTGGGCTTTGTGGACCTGGAGCCTAGCACTGTCACTTCCGGGAACACAGGCCTCAATCAGGAGGAATTTATCAAGAAAAAGGACAGAAAGACTGGCAATTCTCACTTCTCACAAAATCAATCCTGCAAAAACAACAGGAAAGAAACCCAAAAGAACACACAAACAGAGTTTCCATGCATACACACACACACACACACACACACACACACACCTGCAAACATCCTGGTGTGCAAACACAAATGAGCACATGTACATACACTGCAAATGCACAAACATCCAAGTGTGCATCTAATTACAGAAAAATGAACACCCAGGTGCACAATACACGTTTGGAGATACACAAAACTAGGTAGATACTCATGCACCAATATCTGCACATGATCACATATGCACACAAGTTTTCAGGGACACCTACAATATCTAGCCACACACAGGTACATACATACATATTGCAGAAGAAAAGGGGGAGGGCAGAATTTACTATTTCAAAAATTCCTGAAACAAAGGGAGATGATATCTCCTGAGGAGGGCCCAACGCTTCCTACTTCTAGTCCCTAAATGCCAGGGTCCCAGTGCCTGCTCAGGATGGATATGCCCCAGGGTCAGGGGCAAACAGCTACACATTTCCTGCTGGAAAGTCTTGGTGTCCTAAGGGTCCAGGAGCTTGTGCCTGAGGCCCATCAGTCAGGAAGCAATCCAGGCTTTGTTGGGAATTCTGAAATTGCCCACCCTTCCACCCCCGCCCCCTTAGGTTTTGGGTTGGGATGAGATAAGCCTGTGCCCACATCGTTGGTGGACCCAATGTGATCCCAGCGGCTGGTAGTTTGCATAGTTTCCCAGCATCCAGGCCTTCTCTCTCTCTCTCTCTCCCTCCCTTCTCTCTCTCTCTCTCTCTCTCTCTCTCTCTCTCTCTCTCTCTCTCGGCATTGCGGGACTGGAGATCTGAACCCTACCAGGATCCGTGAACTTGCCCTCGCCCAACGGAATCTCTCTGCCAAACGAAGAGCGGTGGAGTCCAGGCGGCCAGAGGCCGGACAGAGCACCTCTCGCACTAGTGGGCTGCTCAGAACCAAGGCAGCCCGTCACCTCTGCCCCGCTCTGGATGTAAAGGAGAAAACCTCAAAATCTCGAGCAAAACCCGCACCAAAACAAAAAGAAAAAGAAAATGTGCAGGCTGGAGCGAGAAGCGGGTTGAACAGGAGGAGGCCGCAGCCGGGCGGACCCTGGCCCAGCGCAGGGAGCAGCCCGACAACCGGACAGTGCTTCCGAAGTCAGGCTTGGGGTTTCCAACCTTTGGGTTCCTTTGAACGCAACTGGAAACCAAGCGTGTCCTGCCAGACTCTCCAGGCCCGGCCTGTACCCGGATCTGGGCCACCACTACCACCGCGCTTCCCTCCTACCCCCGTATTCGTTGTGCGGTGAACGCTGGGCCTGGTGTGTGTGCGGTGAGCGCGGTGTCGCTGGGCCTCCGCGTGCCCCGTGCCCGCGCCCTTCCCCAGCCCGCAAAGAGGAGGGCCGCCAGCGGCTCGTGAGCACAGTGTACACTTTATTTCAGACTACAGGTTTCTGAACATAATAAAATCTTTGGCTTGTAGCGGCGGTTCAGTCTCGCAGTCTGTGGGGTCGTATTTCTCAACAAGTCTCAGAAAAACGAAAGGAGGGCAGGACAGACAGAGCGACAGAAAGGGGCCTGGGAGGCAGGGAAGAGGCGAGGGGCGGACACGCGAGGGAACACACTCTCACGCACACAAAGAAAAGTCCCAGAGAAACGAGGGCCAGTGATGCGGGGCGGGAGGCACCGGAGAAGCGATAACATTCAAAAGAAAAAGGCAACGAAAACGAAACTGGGCCGGGGGACAGCGAGGCGGGCGGAGGTGGGGGATAAAATAATAATAATTATAATAATTATAACAATAATAATAGAGGAGATTAATAAAAAGTCCAGCAAATAGAGATCGCTACACATATTTCTTTTCCTTACCTGAAATTAAATATATACAAGGTCGTAAGCGGTTTGGCTAGATAGAGCTTTAAGGAGTTCGCAGTTTCGTCCCTTATGCTGTGAATAGAGAATAGATCTTATTTTTCGATAGCACCTGTCCGAGTCTCTCTTCCTTTTAAAAATGTTGCATTCGAACATGGCTCTCCATTCTGAGGAGCGCTCTCTCTTTTCCCTGTTGCTCCCTCTCTCTTTTGCGCTGATTCTTTCTCCCCGGAGCTGGGCTGGCGAGGCGGCAGCGGCAGTGCCCAGAGGGGCGCGGGCGCGAGGGCGGACCGCGCGGCCCCAGCCTGCGGCGGCTACTCGCTCTCGTCTTTGTCCTGGACAGTGGTGGTGGAGTGGTTGTACAGTCCCTGCGCCATGAGGTGCAGCGCCAGGCCGTTCTTGATGCCTGTGGCTTTCTTGATCTTGGCGCGCTTGTTCTGGAACCAGATCTTGATCTGGGACTCGTTGAGACTGAGCTCCTGGGCCAGGGTCTGCCGCCGCTGCTCCGTGATGTAGCGGTTCGCCTGGAACTCCGCCTTAAGTCTCTGCAGCTGCTCGGCCGTGAACGCCGTCCGCGGCCGCTTGTCCTCCTTCTCGTTCTTCTTCTTCTTCAGCTTCCTGGTGCGCGGACCTGCAGCGGCGGAGAGGGACGGGTGGGGGTGGGGACAGAGGGCAAAAGGGAGGAGGGAGAGGGCAGAGGAAGCCGTGAGAATTGAAGAGCGGACCGGGATTGCGCCCTGCGCTTCCGGGGCGATAGCGGAGGCCCTGCTGTGCCCCCGGCTCCCTCCCCGCGGCTAGCCCCTGCATCAATCGCCTGGATGCTGGGGTCGCCGGGTTCCTTTCTCCGGGGCCAGAAAGACACGGAGGAAAACTGGCCGAGGTTGTATGTGCAGCCCACTCCCCAATTCAGAACAGGAGAGCCGTGTGACAGCCTTAAATCACAGAATCCAATATGGAAAGATATTTGGAACCCCATTCTGCCCAGCCCAAAGTTGGAAGTCAGGGGCCTGCTGTCTTCACAGCCCTGGAATAAAAAGTCTCAAGACTGGGGCAGTGAAGACACTAGGGCAGGATCGCCCTGAGGGAGTCACCAGTCTCCCTCTTTAAGAAGCACAATACACCCTGGCACCTACAAGAAGACCCCATCTGCTTGTGGCTATTTACCTCAGAAAACAAGGGGATAGGCAAGGGGCTACAGAGGTTTACCTAGTTCCAAAATATTCCGTGTCTGTTCTCTCTACCTTTTCTTTTTTTCCCCTTAGCCTAAAGAAGCCCTTTATAGGGCCCTAGGGAGACACTGACCACTCCCTTTTCTGAACCGGGAAATAAGGCCTTCACCCAGTGGCATGTCTTACCCACACCGCCCCTGGGTTCTCTGTTATGCCCCTTGGTAGTGCCAGTAAGAAGGAAAGGGCCCTCCCCACTCCTCCACCCAGCTGCACAGGCAGGGTCTCCTTTATCTCTTTTGAATACATAAGCAGCAATTTCAGGATTGAAAACTTCTGAATAACAAAAACAAGTCAGATCTGCTTTCTTTGCCCACCTAGTCATTTGCAAGGAGACTACATCCTTCCTGCCCCCCTTTATGAGCAAAACAGGGGCAGAGGAACACAGACAGGGGAAAAAAATCTGTACTTTGCCCCTAAGATGGATATGGAAAGAGGCCACAGGACACTTCCCTAGGAAGGTGAAGTCTTCCTCCAAACCTAATCTGAGAAGAGGGCTGCTATGGACCCAGCCTGGGGAGAGGAGAGAGGAGAGAGGCAGCCGGTGAAGCCTGCACCTCTGTCCATCAGCCTCCATACTCAAGTCTTCTGGCATTTACTGCCTGAGCCCTGTCTTGGTTATGGGAGCTTACTGAGTCCAGTTAAGTCCGTCAGGCCTGTTAACTTCTAAAACTGTCTGGAAAGAAGGGTCTTCACCGGCATCTCCAAACCTAGAGACAAGCTGCAGCTCGCTCCTGGGGCAGGCCAGCACCTAGAGTCACCAGCTGTCCTGTGACAAAAGAGTCTAGGCCTGGCAAACCACAGAGATTCAAGTGGCTTGAGGTTCATCTCCCTTAACTGCCCGTGCAGGAGAAGGAGCCAGCACCCTACCTTCCAGTCCTCTAAGAAGGAAAGAGGCCAAGAACAAAGACAAGGCCCACTAAGGAGCAGGGTGGGAGAGGACTGGGTGGCGGGCTGGGGAGGGAGAAAGGCCTTGATTTAGATTAATAATTAGCTAAGCAGTCAAAGATGGCCTAGGAAATGTACACATCCTCAGAAAGGCCCCACTGCGTTGTGCCTCCGGGATGTTGTTAGAGTGTGTGTGTGTGTGTGTGTGTGTGTGTGTGTGCAGAGGCACAGACACTTGTAATAAAATCGTAGCCTCTTGGCCAGCCCGAGCCGCATGGCCTGACAGCTCAATCACTCTATCCATCAGGCGAGTCAATCAAAGCAGCTTTTCGGAGGTTCAGGGAGCCCGACGTGTCAATAACCGGGCTCGAGATGGCGGGGGCTGATAGCGCGCATCGATCCGCACTCGGCCGGCTCCGGCGGGACGGCTAGATTGCAGCAGGAGTAGAGCGGTGCATGGCTACGCTTTGCCCGGCCTCCTGCAGGGCCCGGGTGCCCGGAACCCAGTTGTAGGCCAGAGCCCCTGCCGCCCTTCTCACAGCGCCCACCGGCCATCCGGGCGCTGCCGGCCAGAGAGGCAGGCAGGCCTTAGCCTCCGCTCCCGGGCCTATTGGCCTCAGTCTTCTCTCCCAGGACAGGTCTCGGCCTTGAGTTCTCCAAGCGCAAGGGATACGAAGAAAGGGGGCTAAATAAAAGTTAAACGGGGGCTAAGGTGGGATGAAATTTGCTTACTGGCAGATGTGCGGTAGGAGGGAATTAAGGAAAGAGAAGGATGTGAGAGCAGACGTGGAGAAGCTGTGGAGGCTGGCTCTCAAGTCCGGCCCGCTTTCTGGCCTGAGCCTGACCTGTCCTCTCCTCTTCCTCTGTCTGCCAGCTCCAGCGAACCAGGAGCCAGGGGCTTTCGGCAACCGCCGTTTTGGCAACTGTCTTTCCCTGGATTCTACCCACCCGGGTCAGACTCTCTTGGCTACTCGGCCTGGGGAAGAGGGACAGCAATCAGACACTTTTCTCTTTTCTTGTGTATCATCAAATCGGTCTCTACGTAAATGAATGCTATGCAGAAACTATCGAGATGGCTTTTATGTCTGTAAGAACACCAAGGTGAAGATTATTTCTCTGATCAAAGCCTTGTTGGATTAAGGCTTCCACAGGACCAGGCTGGCGGGACTGCAGACCCCAATCACTAGGCCCACCTTCCCGCTGGCTCCAAATACCTTTTTCCTGGAAGAAATATCAATGACTGATTGTATCTTTCCTAATAATAATAAAGGTAAAACACAAAGAAGACCCTAGAGGCTCGGAGTTCAAAACCAAAGGATGGAGACTCGAGCTTTCCGTGCCTTGAGCTGTAGCCTCCTGGGTGGTGGCCGCAAAAGCCAGGAGCGCAAAACTGGGTGCACACTCGATTGTGACTGGGACCAGGGCTGAGAAGGAAGAAGCAGGCGTGAGAGAAGAGAGCGTCCGAGGTCGGGTTTGTTCTCCCCAGCACGGCAGCTAAAAGTTCTGGGGAGTCCGCGGGGCTGGAAGGCAAGGCACAGCCCGGGGCTGGGTACTCACCGGAGGATGGACGATCCGAGTAGCGTGTGCAATAGACCCAGGCGGGCCATACGAGGGGCTGCTGCGAGTCAGTTTTGACCACGGGCCCGCCGTTGGCTGCGCCCATAAGCAGGATAGCTGGGTTGCCGTGCTCTGGGTATTTGGCACCCTGCGCACCTGGGTTCCCCACGCCGCCTCCACTGGCGCCGCCGCTGTCCGAAGGCTTGGCCGTTGCTGCTGCTGCCGCCGCCGCCGCCACGGCCGCTGCGGCCGCCGCCGCCGCCGCCGCAGCTGCTGGGTTCCCAGCTTTGGACGCGCCCGCGCCTCCGGCGGCGACTGACGGGGAGCCGTCGGGTGGGCCACAGTTTGCGTCCGGGGCACAGAGGAGCGAGGCGGCGCCTGGCGCCCGCGTGCCCAGTGGGTGGACAGGCTCTCTACCTGAGCCGGTCTGGCCTCTGTCACGCTCGACCCGGCCTCCTCCTGCGCCTCCTCCGGCCGCCGCTGCCACCAGGAGCTGCGGCGGTGGCTGCTCCTTTTTGCAGCCGAAGTCCGGCCTCAGGATGTTGTCGATGAAAAAGTTGGTGGTGCGGTGCAGCTGGGCCGCGGGCTGCGGCTGGTGAGCAGGCGCCGCGAGATGCGGCGGCGGCGGCGGCGGCGGGGGCGGGGGGTGCGGGGGGAGGTGCGGGTGGTGGGCCAGGGGCGGCAGGCAGGGCGCCGCGGGCGGCGAGGGGGGCGCGGGCTGCGGGGATACCGGCACGCTGTCTCCATCGCTGCCGCTGCTGCCGCTGGCGCCAGGGCTGAGGCTCAGGCTAAGGCTGCCCGGGGCCGCCGCCACCGCCGCTGCGCTGAGGCCCGAGTCGCGCTGACTTTTAGGTTCCGGCTGCTGTTCTTCCATGCTCGGCCGCCCTGCCGCCCGGGCCGCCGCGCCGGCCCCCGCCTCGCTCCCCACCCCACTTTGCCAGCGGCCCGTGGGGGTGCGCGGAGGAAGGAGGCCGGCGAAGCCTCAGCGAAGGCACGGGGCGGGTGCAGGAAAAAAAAAAAAAACCCAGGCGCCTGGCCTGGATCGCTCGCTCTTATCGAGCAGATAGATCTCGCTGTCTCTACCTCTCTCTAATTTGTAGACATCCAGATATGGAGACACTTGGCTATTTCTTTTTTCTTTCTGCAACCAGATTCAACGATTTGTTTTAAATGGGGAGTAAGCCACGGCCAAAAAAGAAAAAAAAAAGGCAATAAAAGAAAAAAGAAAGCAAGTAAAAAGAAAAAAGCTCCAAGAATTTTTTTTCTTAAAGGGGAAAAATAATCTTTAAAGTCTAGCCATCTTCCTAGGCAGTAGTGAGGGGTTTGACTTCCCCGAGTGTCACGCTCAGCTGTGCCCAGAGCGCGAGGCTGGCAGCGCCTTTAATCGCCTTTGCTTTTTTTGCAGGGAGAGCGCGTCTCCGCCAGCGCCGGGCTGCCTTTTTTTTTTTTTTTTTTTTTTTTTTTTCAAATCTCTGACAGCTCGGATCTTTGCACAAACTCTCTCGCTTAAAAAAAAATCACCCAGGCACACTTTTTGCCTTCAAACCGGAAGCACGTGAGTCAGGGCCGCACGTGTGCGGGACCAATAGCGAGCCAGGACTCGCGCTGACACCCGGGCCTCGGCCCAATGGGCGCGCGCGGGACTTTGCGGATAAATAATCCGGGGGCGGCGGCCGCGGGCGGTGAGGGGGCGACTCCGAGCGGGCCGGGCGCGTCCGGCCCGCCCTCCCCCACCCACACCCGAGCCCCTCCCCCTCTTTCAGGCCTGGACCTAAGAAGGGGCAAAGGAGACCTGGGAGGGGTGGATTTCGGGGTGTAGGCAAATAGAGAAGCAACTCCATAAACAACTTGTTGGAGAAATGCAGGGTTATGGGTGCGTGAGCGCCGAGTGCAGGGTCAGGAGGCTGGGGCCTCTGCTCTTTTGCACCCACAAGCCTAAGGAACTCAGCCTTGTATTCTCTCGTTTTTTCTTGCTGACATGAAGGATGAAAGTTGTCACAGCCCGTGTGTGTAGTGAGGGGGAGGGGGGTATAACAGGAGGGTCGGAGATGTGAAATAGACCTAGAGTTGGTTACTTTCAGAGAAGCAGTTTATTTTTCACAAATAGCAAACCCCGGTGGCCAGCTGCGCCTCCCTAGAACTGCCTCTTTGTAGGTTTGCAGTTCGTGCCAGCCGGTTGCACTGGGTGTCCTTTCCGGAGTATCCGCACCCATACCCTTCCCTGTCGGGACCTTCAACAATCTCCATGAGCTGTCCTGGCGCCATTAAGCCAGGCCCAGAGGGCGCGAGAGAGCCCGACCGCTGGTTGAGCCGAGCGCCTGTTCCTTCCCTGGCGGCCCTAGTCGAAGCCTTCCGGGCATCATAGAGTTATCCTGACCGGGCCCCTGGGCCAAGCAAGTCAGGGTGCAGATGTGCCCAAGGCTCCTGCTTTTGGCTTCCAGCAACCTCTGTGTTAAATTCCCTGCAAAGTGAAATCAGACAAATAAAATTACTGCACCCAGGTATTTGTCCCAGCCAGCTGACGATGTGGACAGCAAGTTTTTCAGGTTGCCCAGATTTTCCTGAGATTGCTCCCGACTCCCTGAAGGCCTCTGGCACTGGCCCCGCCTGTTCTTCCCAAGCTTTGGGGGATTGCGGGGGCTCTCGCCTCTCCCACGGGCTCCCATAGATCCGTCCACAGTCCGATAGGCTCTTTTTCTCTGTTTTCCTATTGCCTGGGCTGGGATGAGGGGAGATGAGACGCTGGGCAAAGGCAGGATTTGTCTGCTGAGCCTTTTGGGAGGACAAGCATCCGAATGTGCGATAAAACCTGTACCGGTGGTTGGCGGCTAGAAAGGCTTCCGCAACTGAGGCCTTCGAGGGGTGTTATCTTGGAGCTCCTGAGAACTTGCTCGCCCTGACCTCCATCCTCAATTGGGACTGCGGAGAAAGTATCTCTTTGAGGATATTGTCTAGTGGGAATATGCAAAATAACCCCCCTTGCTCAGAAAAGTCACAGGGGTTAGGAGGAAAATAAAAACGAAAACCACAACCAGCCAAACCAGCGCAGTAGCCGAAGTTTCTCAGAAGGGCTGCTGTGGAGCGGGAGTTCACACTGCTGACTGTGTGTTCGGTCAGCCGAGGGTCTTCGGTACCCGGGGCTCTGGAGGTTCTAGACCTGTCCACGCGGCCTGAGGGCAGCAAGAGCCACTTTCCCGAACGCTGCGCTAAGCACGCCCGCCCTGCTCTCCTCAACCCTCCCAAGCCGCCCCCTAACCCCACCTCGAGGTCTCCGAGTCCTCTTCAGTTCTACACCCAAGGGCTCCCCGAAATCTCTTGATGCCCCCACCCCTTCTCCCCGAAACGGGGGTGGGATTTTATTTATATTTAAGTTCGCAAAATTGAAATCTTTATCCCGCAAGCGAGCGTGGGTACTTAATTAAATTCTAATTAGGACACTATCAATATCCTATTTAGCCGCGTAGCTTTTGTGCACCGCGGTCCCTTTCAGCGCCGTAAATAGGGTCTCGACGCCTTATCTCGCCTGCAGGAGACGCCTCGAGAAGGGCTGCGGAAGATAATTTATAGGTTTTAATTACTCTTCATTCCGCCTGATCAGCTTGGCGTTCATCACAGGCCTGTGAATAAAACCCTGGTCAAAAGCTCTGTCACATCGCGCTGGCAAGACGCTTAATCAAAGTGAGCGGCCCCGCGCGCCGCGCCGCCCGGCTCCTCCACGTAATTTCCAGCCAGCTGATAAAGCCAGCTGAATAATGCGGCGGCCCTTTGGAGACACCATTTACAGAAATGACTTTATTGACGGCTTAACGTCGGTAATTCATTTTACCTTTCATGTAGTGGAGCCCGGATTTGTTACAGTAATGGGATGATAAATGCACCCGCGGCCCACGAGCTCTGGCTGGATTAGGAGGTGCTCTGTGAGCTGGCTTGTCCACCCCCACCCCACCTCCCCCAGGCCAGGCCTGCGTGGGATGCTCTGCACCTAGCGGTCCTGCTCTCCACCACTCCGACCTGGGCTCACGCCCTCTCTCCGACCTTAAAATGAATAGTATACTGTTGGGAACTCGGAGTTAGCGGATTGGTGTCCTGGCAAGCCTGATAGTGAGGTGTGTGAGTGCTGAAAGTGAGCAAAGGTTGGCCAGGATGGGTGTGTGAGGGGTCTTGATGACTCTGAGTGAGCCCAAGAGTAGGCCTGTGGGTGAGGAAGTGCCAGCAGAGGAGTTGTGTGCACAAGTATGTGGGTAAAGGGGCTGAGTGTGTGTGGAGCAATATGTAGGCACATGTGAGTACATTGGTGTGCAGTCCTTTTAGGGGTACTGTTTCTGCCTTTGGAAATTAAAGAATTTCTTCCAATTTGATAGATGTCCAGGTAGGGGTGGCAGGGAGGTAGGCTGACAGGAAGCAGTGAAGGGATCTACCCCAATGGAGCCCCCTTCTCCAAAAGCCCGCTGGTCTTGGGCCAAAGGTATGGGACTTTGGAGACACTCAGTGCTCATTTCTATTGCCTTGAAGTTCTGAGCTGTGCAGTTCCCCTGGGGCAAGAGGCCCCACAGAAGGCCACTGACCTAGCCATGTCTCTGCAATAAATTGATTGTCCCCAAGTTCCTCTTCCATACTCAGCCCACATAAAAGTGGAGAATAACAATGAAGAAAACGATTTTGTTTTATTTTAAATGCCAAAGAGGGAGCAAAAAAACCCCTGTGATTTCTTTCTTCATTTGAAGGACCAAGGGGGCCCAAAGGGGCTTTCAATAGTGAGGATGGGGTAAGCAAGACAGGAAGAGACCAGAAGTCCCCTGCCTCTGTCCCATTCCCAGACTTCCTCCATTCTCTTTGGTAACCAGGGGCTTCCACTGAGGGAAAGGCACCTGGCCAAACTGACAGGGAGAGTGTGTTTGCATGTTTTGAGGGTGCTAGAGAAGTTTGGGGATCATATAGTAGGAAGACTGATGAATGCTTCTCAAGGTGAAGGCTGAGAAAGTGTACCTTTGTTTCTGCCTTTTCCCAATCTTGCAAAAACCACTCACCAATTTGGAGAGTCGCCTGTGGCCATGGGGGCTGGAGCCCGTATTTGTTTCTATTTGCTTGTGTATGTGAGAACCACCGAGAGGTATGAGTCTGTAGAAGCATTCTTTGTGTGTATTTGTGTGTATGGCAGGAAGTCAGTATATGTAGACATTAGTGTATGCACCGGAGTCTGACCCACCAGTTGGGCAGAGAACTGTGTTTGCTAAGAGTTTGGGTGTATGCTGCTCAGAAAAATCTCCCACCAGCCTGCATTTCCACAGACTTCTGGATTTCGTTTAGGTAGAGACAAATGTCATGGACCTGCCTGCTTCCACTTCTCTTTTGAGGATGGGTGTGAGGAGGAACATTGTGAAAAAAACCTTGCAGCCTCGCCAGGCGTGTGCGCGAAGGGCCAAGAGTGCGGGCGTGTTGCATGCACACGGTGGTAATCGCATTTCGAGTGTAGATCAGATGGCGGTGGGGCCTCGTGGCGCGGGACATGAATGAGTTGTCGCAACACAATAGCGCGCAGCCTTCCTACGGGGACTGGGTGACCAGCGGTTTTGTTGGGAGTGAATACGAGGAGATTTCTGCTACAAGTGCCTCGGTATTATTATGAGGCAGAAGGTCAGACTATACATTGCAGGTCCCCAAAGCCTATAGACCTTGGGAAATGTGAGGCCTCGAGCCACGTCATTATACCTGACAGTCCTTTCAATAGACTAATTCAATTAGCGATTGAGGTTTTGGTCTTCATTTGGAGGCTATAATAATGTGGGGGGTGGCTGGGTGCAGGGGATTCGTTGGGTATTGGTTAGGGACCCTAAGCCATTCTGCCGGAGCGGCTGGGGGAGGAGGGAGGAAGGGGAAAGCCTGGGGGTGGGGGGTGCGTGGAAGGCAAGCGATGGAAAATAAAATGCTCTGATGACTCTCCAAATTGGGGGCAGCTTTGTTTGTAGATGGCCTAGAAGGCTTGCATGGGGGGGGAGGGCAGGGAGAATTTCTTTTATTCTGTTTGCATGAAATATGCCTATAAATAAATATCCAGGTTGCTACAAAGCCCTTAAAAAGCCTGCTGGTGGAGATTGTCATCTTTGGCATTGCAATATTTGGGTTTCTGCCCCTACCATCCTGCCTTCTCTCAGGGCGTTTTTGTTTTGTTTTGTTTTGTTTTGTTTGTTTGTTTTTCTCTGAGAGAGGGAGCAGTTCGGAGCTCATACCTTTTTATTCTAGAAACAGTTTGGGTTTTTCTTTCATTTTTCTTCTAATGCTCGGACAAGCTAAGAAAATTAAGTCCTTTCTCCTCTTGATTATGGGAAATGGGGAAAACATGTGGTGATTTCCGTAAATCGCACCTGGTAGTCCGGGTTCTGAAAGGGCTCTGGCCCTGGTTACCTTGGGGAGCCCTGCAGACTGCCTGCGGGTCGCATGGGGCGCCCGGGAATGCTGGGGCAAATACCCGCCCGTCGCTGCTGGCGGGTTGACTAGCCGAGTTAGGGCTGCGCGGGGATGCTGGGGAGCGGGACCCAGGGTCCCTGGGCTCGGATTGCAGCAAACGGAGCTTTCACCTTCTCGGTATCCTTAAGCCGCTCTGGAGCTGTTCCCCACAGCCAGCCAGCCAGGTCCCTGTAGCTGCAGATGTCAGAGCTCACGACTCCCGAAAGCCAGGCAACTACACACTTTCTTAAATATATTTCTTCACTTTAATCAGACAACCCGCATTTTTCCTTGCACTGCATCGCACCCAAACCTAAGAACTGAAATCCTCCCGTTCATTCCTCCCCAAGCCCTAGCCCCCAAACCTGGGGTAAATTCAACGTCTACGGTCGAATTTTCTTCTCTCCTTTATTTTGCTTTTCGCCCTCTCTCGCCCCCTCCTCCTCCCCAGAAGGTTCCCGAGGCAGGTGCCCTCAGGCCGAGGGAGCCCCTTGCCCACCCCAGTCCCCACCTGTCCGAGTGGCGGCTCCCGCCTGGATCCGGCTGGGCGCGGGTCGGGTCCACACCGACTGGCCTCCGGTGTGTGCGCGCCCAGGGTACGCGGGTGCAGCGAGTGAGGTGGGGCCAGCGCGGCTTCCGGGGTTTGCTGCCCCCCTCGGCTCATTCCGTGCTCTGGAGGCGGTCCGGACCCAACAACAAAGTTGGGGACAAAAAAAAAAGGACTCGGGAAAAGGAGGAAAAAAACACAGTATCCAAGTCCTTTTTTCAGAGGAATGCCCCTGCGGCTCCAAACCGTCTTCTTTTTGCTTGTCCCAGAGTAACTGTCCTTCTTCCCTCGACTCCTGAGGGCGAGGGGCTGTCCCCCGGCTCTTCTCCCGCTGACCCGGGAAAAGCAAACAGGAGTCCGCTCACCCAGCTCTCGGCGCTCTGGCTCCCGGCCGGCGCCTTCCCACCTCCCTCCCCTCGGGCCCCAGAGCGAGAGCCAGGCCGCGCCCCTCTTTCACCCGTGGGGGTGCAGCCCCCGGACCCTCTTCCAGGGGTGGATGCTGGAAAAGCATCGGGTTCCAGGCGCGGTCGGCACTGCGGGAAACTGGCGGGGAGGTGAGGGAGGGAAAAGTTAGTCCGGAGTGGGGACTGCGAATGGGCAAGGGAAAGAAAGTCTCACCAACCTCAGAGTGGTGAGGGTGTGCGGGGCGAGAACCTATGTACCTCCCACCACCCTTCTCCACCTTCTGCCTCAGGACGGATCTTGAGAGGGTGGAGTGGGATGGGGGAAGTCACTGCAACGTCCAGGCCACCTTCTCTGTCCTCTTGCACTTGCAGAAACCGAGGTGGGAGACGGGTGTGTGGCTGCCTGCGTCCGTGTGTGTACGTGACTCTGTGTGAGAGGCTCCAGGTGAGTGCGTATGCATGTGTGTGTCCGAGTGTGCACAGAAAGATTGTGTGCCTTTTTTGTGTCCCTCTAATCCTCATGTGGTTGCGCTGAGCCCATGTGTGCAAATGTAGTGTGTGTGCATGGGTTCTGCACTGGTGGACATGCCTGTTGGGTGTCCATGGGTACAGTCTCCCTGGCTGTGGGTGCATTTGTGTTGAGCTGGGAACCAGAGAGCAACTCCCTCTGACCTAGACTTTGGAAGTGAGGTGTGTGAAGTAGCAAGGACCAGAGGGCTCTGACCCCAGACCAACTGCTCACCTCCCACCCCCATATTCTCTTCCCCACCCCCATCATTGACCTATGCAAGGGCAGAGGAGGGAGCTGTTTAAACCTGATTAAAAACTGCCACTGGTTTTCTGTTCCCCACCAAGACCCACCTATGCAAACTGAAGCCTTAAACCCTAATTGAGGGCAGGGTGGGGAACGCGTGGCAAGGTCAAGGTCAAAGGAACCTTTAGGAGCACATAGACCAAAAGCCCGCTGCACAGATGAGGCAATTGGGACACAGAGAGGGGACTAGATCAGGGTCCCACTGGTCTCAGGGCTCACCAAACCAGGCCTAAGTCCCAGGTGAGAGCACAGGGGATGTTGATTTCCTTCCCCCAGTTGCCAACCCATTCCATTCATCTCCAAGTAACATTCATTCCCTACCCAAGGAGTGTGTGTGTGTTGGGGGTGGGAGGGGCTGAGGCAGGATCCCTAGGGGTTGGGAATGCAGTGGGAGAAGAGGGGAGATCATCCCTCCTCTAGTTGGATTCCACTCGAGGCCCTTGTGGCTCCTGACACCCTGCCCCCCAGGGCTTAGCAATTTCCCCTTCGTCCCCACTAGCTTTCAGAACTTTCCAGGTGTGAATGGTAGTTAGGGATGGAGGTTGGTGAGGGGAAGGCTGGCTTCGCTTCCTGTACGGGGTAGGGTGGGGTGGTGGAATACCAACTCCAAAGCCATTCGACACTTCCCTCCCACCCGCGCCAAGGAGGCCCGCCCCTAATTTGTTATGCAAAGGAGTCAAGTGTGTGATCTTCTAGCGATCAAAGCGGCAAAGCCAAATATTGGAGAAGTCAATAATGGTTGAGCAGATTAAGAAACCCATCTCGCAGAGAATTATCATCGCAATTGAAAAAGCTCCCTCTTTTCCTTATTCTCCAGCCCTCCCCTATATATAAAAGAAAAAAGTAGGTGGAAGGATGGGGGCTGGGGCTGGTGGCAGAAGAAGGCAGCAGCCTATTGCGCGGGAATAAGCGGATGCATGGACGTTATTTGTTGAGGGAAGGCAACGCCCCCTAGAGGTGACCCCAATGGGTCCTGGTGTTTTCTCCAGCCAAGTCGGCACAGCCCTGCTCTCTGTACCCAACGTTCATTGGCCCCTAAAAGATATTGAGTGTGAGGCCGCTCTAAGTCAGAGGGCAGAAATCAAAGTTTCTAGGGTCTTTTTGCCCCCAAACAGTATCCAGCCTGAGCTCCCACTCTGCACCCCTTCTTGTCCCCTTTTTTTGGGAGAGGAACTCTAGGCGGGCGGTTAGGGTAGGGAGCAGGGTCCCAGGGGCGCAGGCGGATTCCAGCCGGTTTTCCTGTGAGACACGCGCCACCTGTCGGTTTTATCGGAGAACTGCACCTGGATGGTGCTCTACGGTCCGCTAGGCTGTGGGGAGAGGTTGGTGTCTAAAGTCCCGGCCGGGAGTGGGGGATATCCAGCCTCTGTCCTGATAGTTGTTGCCTGACAGGGGACCCTTCTAGGATTACCCTCGCCTCATAAGAACTAAAGCTGAAGGGAAAAACCCACGAAAAGCTGTTTGCTCTGTGACTTGGAAAGTAGAAAATACCTGAGACAGTGGGATTGGCGTTGCGTTGGGAGTAGGGGACTGGATTCCTTTGCCCCCTCTGCCTGCTTTGCGCTGTGTGACCTTGGGCAGGCCTCTGGTTCTCTCTGGGTCGGTTTCCTATTTTAAACTGAGGGAATTGGGTCAGATTGATCCCAGTTTGACACTGAATCTGAGTAGTATGTGTAGACACCTGTGTCTTGTCGTCTTTCTATTTGTAGCCCTTAATGGATCCTAGCCCTTTCTATGCCTTTCATATCCTAATCCCCTACACATATTTAATGTATAGCAGTTTCCGGTATATTACCATTTCCCAATTGTTTGAGGGTTTCATTTGACTGGGGTCAGGATGTTTCCTGGACGGATTTATCTTAATATGTGCTCATTTACTTACACTTTTAAAAAAGAATCAGACAAACAAGAAAAATTTGTTCACCTTGCAGTGTGGACTCTGCTGGGGAGGACCTGCATCCTGGGCCAGTGAGAACATAATAAATGCTCATGTGGAAAGCTTAGAGAATACCCAGGCCTGGGATTGTGGTCAGTGTCCGAGAAAGGACCCAGAAGTACCGAGGCTGGAGAGGAGGCAAGGCTGAAGTCACACACTCTGAGCCCTCCTGGTTGGGGTGGCCCCTGAGTGGCTCCTTGACAGAGGGTGTCTTGACAGCAAAATGACAGGCGTTGAGACCAACATAGAATAGCTCAGACCTCAAGCTACCTCTCCGTGAACTCTACCTGAAACTCATAAAACACGGAAGCTGAAGGGGAGAGGGTAGTATTTCGCCCTAGTTACCCGTAGATCGAGTACAACTTCAGCTTCGAGTTGAGGGTTTGCGCACTTCCAGAGAAGTACGCGCAGTGGGTCTTTTCCGAAGGGCCTGGCGCTCCGTGGGACAGCCGGGCCCTAGTTAGGCACGCCTGTTGGGGAGCCCGGTCGGCGGCGCCTGAATGAGCGGCGGGCAGGCCCCCTCTCCTGGTCTTCAGCTCCCTCCCGAGTGGCCTTGCAGGGCTGGCTCAGCCGCCTCCTCCCACAGGAGCTGGGCGGAGGCCGCGCATCCTCTCCCCTGCGAACTGAGGCTGTGGGGGACACCCAAAGAAGCTGCCACTTTGAACCCAGGTCCCTTTGCTTTGGAATGGAGAGGGCGTTTCTCGGCTTTCTGCTGGCAGCTCCAGGACCTGTTCTGGGGACCACCCGCTGCTCCGAGGTGGTGAATTTCAGTGTCTTGATTCAGGGCCATGTTCCCGTTTAGAGATGAGATAATCGAGGGTCTGGAGGTCTGCTCACTTGTCCTTGTGAGCGGCAATCTGAATGAGATCCGAGGCCTGAGGGGTCCATGGGTGCCCCCTCCGACCCCGACGTCCCGGCTGTCTTTGTGGCTCTGAATTTTTCACTAGCGCCCACGAGGTCGAGTCCCACTCGTTGCCTGCGGGAGTTTGGCTGTCTCAGTTCTCGGGGCGCTGCACTCACAGCGTTTGTGACATGGGCTCTTTCCTAGCCCCTCCGACCCGTGAACTATCAAAGTTAGCACCCCGGGCCTCCTCCTACTGGCCTTGGGGCCAGCTGCACTCGCTAAGCCAGGCTGGCCTGGTGCGTGGCGGGCTTCAGGCCTCTGCCCCGCACCGCGTGCACTGTGGGTCTCAAGGCGAGCCGGAGAGGGAGCTGTGGGCTGCATCGGGGTGGCCTCACGAACACTGCCGCCTGGTCTGACGGAGGAGCAGAAGGGACCCTGTGTCCATTCCGCGCCCGGCCTCAGGAACCCAGATATCAGGACTTAAGATCAAGATACCAGAGGCCGATATGCCCGAGAGCTGACCCACACGGGAACCCTCCAGAGACCCTGAGTCTCCAGCGCGGGCGGAATGCCAGCTCCCACTTGCGCAGCTCAGAGCAATCTCAGTGGTGGAACTGACCTAGGGAAACAAACGGATTTATTGTAAACATTTCTCACATTTCACTCGGATGTTGCGGGTCTACAGAGGGATATGGATAGGAACAGTTAGGAAGAAAAACAGATAGGGGAAAAGATAGAGAGGGGCGAGGAGAGGAGGGTAGAGGTACAACAGGGAGGGAGGGAGAGAGGGAGACATAATGCAGGAGTCCTTTTCCTCCAACAGTCCAGGAAAGGGGGAAGAGGGGTAGACACCCGGTATACTGGTGCTTGCTCGGGGCGGCTTTGAGCTCTCGAGCACTTCATCTGGTTTAGCTCACTTAGTCTTTACAGTAACCTGTGATGTAATATCATCCTCCCAGCCGACAAAGAAAGAAACGGAGGCACGGAGACTCAAACTAGCTCGAGGGCATACCCCTAACAAGTGGGAAAGGAAGAGCCGGATTGGTTCCCAGCGCTGGAGGCGCCAGATGGGGACCAGTCTGCTCAGGAGACTATCAGAGTCGTCTCACAGGCTCCAGGGAGGACTGGGGTCATGATTTCCTCGGCGAAAACACCAGAACTTCGGCCTCCCAGTCGACCAAGTCGGGCCTCTTTCTCAGTGGCTGCGGAACCGTCTGGGGAGCCCTGGCCCCTGCCTTCCCCGCCGGCTCTGGGTGTGGCACGGTGAGTGGCAGGTTCTCAGGTCCTGGATTTGGCTGAAATCTCAAAGCTTCTCCCCTGGGGAGAGATAACCCTCCTTTTCAGTCGCTCAGATGGGCGCACCGGAGGGCAGCTCTGAGGCCAAGGACTCTTCTGGCTGGTGTTGTCCCTGTTCTTTCTTCGGCTTCCAAGCGCAGTGACCCCGGAAGAGGCCAGTGTCGGACTCTGCCTGGGTTGGCTGCACGTCCCCAGGCCCGGACTCCTGGGCTGGTGCGTCTCTTCGCCCAGGCCTCCACGCGTAATGGCTGGTCTCTGCGGCTGCAGGGTGATGGCCAAGGCCCAGGCTTTTCCAGACGTGCTCCTGGGCAGCAGGCGAGTTCCTCGACTGGGACGTGCAGGGAGTTCGGGTCCCACAGAGACAACAAATCTTCAGGCTTTCACAGACACTCGCCTCCATGGTCAGGGTGCCTGGGTGATGGGGGCTCCTGGGCTTTTGAGGCCCCAGGCAAAACCCTGAGGTCCAGCATTTCCCAACCAAGCTGAGGTGATCGCCCAGGGGATTGATCTACATTGAGGTGCCAGCAGCCTGTAAGCACATAGGTCCCCCTGTGGCTTGGAGCTCCAGCGAGGAGAGTGGGAGTGGGGATGGAGAGGAAAGGATGGGAAGCCTGGGCGCAGGAAAGGAGGGGACCTAACACCAGCATTGCCAGGAGTCTTGGTTCTACCTGTGTCCCTACCTTGACCACAGGTCACCTGCACGCCAACAGGGAGACTCCACTGGGCCCAGAACCTGCCTCCAAGCTTGGCAGAGTGGTTTCTGCTGGCTCCACCTCACCCAGGCCTGGTGAAAGGACTTTGTGGGCAGAGAGAAAGGAGGCGTCCTCGCTTGCTTTAGGAAAGCGCAGGTGTGCAAGGGAAGGGGCTGGCATTGCCCCAGGGTAGTGGACCCCCAGCTAACCTCCTGCCCCTTCAGTCTCCCTTTCTCACTCCCCTTGGTCTTCAGCTTAGGCTCCCTCCCTCTTCTTACTTCCTCCCGAAGCTTTCTCCCTTAACCAGCAGAGCAGAACAGAGAGTCTTGCAGCTAGAAAGTCTTATTGTCTTCGAGGCAGGACCTATGGCTTCTCAAGGCCCTGCCAGGACTCAGGGTGAGGGGAGAAACCCCCACCGCCAGCAAGAGGCAGTGAGTGCTTCTGGCCTGCACCACTCCTGCAGGTTAATAGGCCTAATTAGGACTTGTCAAATGCTAAAGCCTTCCCATCAGAAGCTGCCTTAGGTTTGGGAATCACAACCCTGGGGTTTTATAGGTAGCTTTAATGGAGAGATTTGGAAAAAGACTGAAGGTGTCAGCAGTTCTGAAGGAATGTGAACTTGAACTTGACACTGACTTATTTTTTTTTTTGAAAGGTGTCTGGACCTTGAGCCAAAATACATCAAAAGAAGAGATCACCCACCACCATCTTGGAGCCCCCTTGCTAGTGGGGCTCTAGGGATGGGGTGCAGAATTTGCAGGGAGTAAGGAGGCTGTCTTGGCTGGGCTGCCCGCCCCTCTTCTCCATCAACCTTTAGCATTTATCTCTTCCCTGTCAGTCTCCCAGCTATCAAGTGTGGACTCGACAGGAATGTTGAAAGGAAAAACTAATTAAACAGCAGTACAATGCTTTGAAAATATTAAGTGTCATATAAATGCCTAATGCTAATAATAATCTTGATGGTGGTAATTATGTGCCAGGAAGCACATCCCAGACAGCCCAGCACTGGGCCCAAATGTGCTAGTCTGGGAGATCCTGGGGAACGCCCATCCCCAGCTGTGACTGGCCTCATGGAAGGTGGGAGCTCTGGGTCATGCCCCTCAGACCCCCACCTCCCCACATCACCTGGGAGGATGGCCGGGTGTGCTTAAATTACTTCCCTCTCTGACACTTGAACTGGGGTGTCCCCCTGCACACTGGATTCTGCTTTCTCCAAGGCTCTGACAGGCTCCAGGGTCCATGCACTTCAAGGTCCTTCTCTTTAAAGAAATGTTCTCGTAGGGAACACACACCGCTTGCTCTCAGCTTTCTCTGAACTCTTGATAGAGAATGGAAGGAGCCAGGGGTCTAGGATCTTCCCTGTAACATTTTTCCAGTTTGATTAACACCAGACTTTGCCCGAGACTTAGTGTTTCTTTACAAGGCAGTTTCGTCACCAGCGTCCCTCACCCCTGTCCTCCTTCCTCCCAAGCCCCACTGCTGCTGGACCGGAGACATGGGCAGTGACGTGCCCCAGAGCCAGCTGAGGCTGAGGCTTGGGAGGCTGTAAGTTAGTGACTCACCATTGAGGCTTCGGGAATTTCCACCCTAGAAATTGCTGGGCCTTTCAGGATTTGGTAGAGTCACGAAGATACTCTGCTGACACTCCTCACTCTGGAACTTGTCCAAATTCCATTTCGTAGTGACTTGGAGAATAGTTACAATCTCGGGCTCCCCCGGCTGCCTTCCTTGTCCTCCTCAGCTTGGCTGGAGGTGCAGCCACGCCCCTTCGCAACTGGGAAGAGAATAGCTGACTTTTTAATTGTTCAAAAGAGGCAATTCTTTAAGCTTTAAAAACAAAATGCTTTGTTTTGTTTACGTGAGGCTCCAATAATTCAAAAACACCTTACCTTTAAAAGTGAACCTTTTTACATGTCATTCAGAAACAGGCAACACTTTTTTTAAGTCACCAAATATGAATGTTATGAACACTGGCAGTGGTAGGTGTGGGGTCTGGGCCGTGGGAGATTTCACAGTCACACTTCAAGGAGGTTGATAAGGTCAGATACTGACAACACACCTGCTCACCCACACAGCACACACAGGTCACAGGAGCTCTGGGGTTCCCATTCCACTCTGTCCCTTGTAAATATGGGTGCCACAGTGCACAGTGTCCACATCTAGTTTCTACTTGGGGACAGAGACGTGTGGCACGTGCAAGCACACCACCAGTGAGTGGCAGGCAGAGCCTGACCACCCTGCCGGAGCCCTCTCTGCCACACTGTCCCGAAGCTGCTACTCGAATCCGTATGCACCCCCTTCACAGCTCCCAGTGTGGCCTCAGTCCACAGGTCCTGTGCCACCACGACCTCACGGACAGTTTCTGGGCCACATTGTACAGTCACACCTCCAGGACAAAGGGACAGCAGACAGCAGTGCCCTCTCACTACTCCTGGCTTATTTTCAGGGTTGGGGCCGCACCGCAATAGTCACTCCGTGTGAAGGGGAAAGTGGGAATTAATGTGCATATATTACTTTGGTTACTTTCTAAACAGTTTGGGCTGTTTGTCATTGTTGTTCTATTCAGTTCCACCCGAAATTTTTGCCGCGTCATGAATGTGTTTCCAGATCAGATAAGTCACCAAGTGAGACACGCTTGACATTGCAGATAAGTTTGCAGCTCAGCCCGTTTAAATTTATTTTTATTGTTGTCAGTATTACAGATGCCCCCATTTCCTCCTTCCCCCCTCCCCCTAGCCCCCACCCCACCCCAGGCCTTCGCCACACTATTGTCTGTGCCCACTCAGCCTTTTTGAGTTCATGAGGGTATTGTTCACCAGAAGACATTCCCTGCTCCAGAACCTCATAGCACACTTTTGCTTTTTAATTTTTGGTATTTTGATTTCCTTAGGTTGGTAGTGGGGAGCGGTGGGGGGGGGGGATCCAGGGCAAGATTGGGGCCAGGCTCTGGGTTGCGGGGAGAGAAGCAGGAGGGGGGGGCGGGGATAGAGCAGAGTGGGCGCTGCGCCCGTCCCACTCGGGGCTCAGCTGGGCAGCCCGCAGGCTTCATCTGCTGCTCTTCTCCCCACCAGCTCAGGACTCCCAATCTTTGTTGGCATTTGCAATTCCACACTGGCTGCTGTGTTTGCCATGGGCTGTGGGTAGCCACACATTTTGTTGAATAATTTTGGTTAATTCTTTAACAAACACTCTGATCCACGCAGGCTGTTCGGGAACTGGGGCTCCTACTCCGACACGGCAAGCCCTTCTCCTCCCGTGGGTGTAAACGCAAAGCCAGACATCGGAACAGTCTCTCCAGAGATTCTGATGTTTCCACACTGTAGGCTGTTTGGCCCTGGGAGCTGAAATGTTCAGCATTTCCTCCAGATAATAGCAGCTATCAGGTCCCACAGCAAGTAGCCTCAGAGATCGGGTCACCTCCCCCCTCTCCACAGCAGTCCACAGAGAATGGGCCAAAGGCCTATAGAAACCACCCAACTGAAATCCTCCCAGCGCCTGTAGGGGTCGGGGTTAACCTGGAGACGAGCCCACTTCTGTTCGGTGGAAACTGCTCCAGCCCATGTAGGTGAGATGACCCAGCCCAGTGTGAGGGCCCAGGGCTGGGAGAGCCGGGCAGGCTGGCCTTCCTCCAGCACACCTGGAGGGGGAGCTAGTTTGTTGAGCTGCACGTTCAGCTCCCCTGGGCATTCCCAGTGCGGGTCGGAGTCAGGGAAGCTCCCCGGGGTGGGGAGGTGCAGAGGGTCACCATGTCCTGAACTCTTTGATATGACAGGCCTTCGGTGGTCTGTCCCCTTTCCCGCTGAGGGAGGACCTCATGGCCCACATCCTGGCATAAACTCAGATCCCATCTCTGGTCTGTAAGTTAAAAGGAAAGATGTGTCACATTTAGGGTGTAAAGGATATGAAGCCTAAACGGAGCTGATGGTGGGAAATCAGGCGTTATCCAGGGGTGGCAAAGAACGTGGCGGAGTCCGGGCTGTCTTGCTGCTATTTATCACTCATCCTTGCCCCTGGGATACATTCACCTTGGCCTTCAAACTGCTTCTCAGAGCTGACACGTGTGACTTTGTCTCGGTTCAGCCTGAGATGCTGGCCACTGGCCACACGTGGCCATAGAGCACTTGAAATGAGTTCTGGGCTTTCTAGTGCGAAACACACACCAGGTTTCAAAGACTTCACACAACAAAAAGAATGTAAAGTATCTATTAACACTTTTACATGGATTGTATGTTGACATGATAATATTTGTAATGTGTTTGGTTAAATAAAATGTATTATTAAAATTAATTTAATTGCTTCCTTTTTTTTAATGTGGTTATTAAAACATTTAAAGTTACCTAGCTTGAATTCAGGGCTCACATTATGTTTCTATCAGGCAGTGCTGATCTAGGCAATCCCTTTCCTTCCGAAACTATTTAGAGGGCCTGCTCATTAGTTTCCTTCTCTTGTTAACCACATGCGTGAAGTCAACTCAGAGCTTCAGAAAAATTGCCTTTCTGCTCAATAGGAACTGGGGCAGAGAAAACGTTGGGAGTCCTCCTTGACTTGTTTCCAAATACTGGCTTCTGGCGACATCGTGTGGCCATTCCTTGGTACTACACTATCTACAGGCTGCGTACAGGTCCCCAGTCCCCTGGTCCTGGTGGTACTCATCGCTTGCTGTAGTTACTACACTGGATGGGCCAATAAATCAGAAATCCTAAACTTACAGAAGAATATAGTTTTCTGCTAATCTTTTCCCTTATTCCTCTCCACATGTGCGTTTAAAATCACACTATGATGAACTACCCCCAAGAACATCAGTGTGACTTTTACACGTTCATTCCTCCCCATCTCAGCCCCTTGCCTTTGCCCAGGGAAGCCACTACCCTAAATTCTGTGTTTATTATTTCTTTGCTTTAAAAAATACAGATTTTATTATATACTGTTTAGTTTTACTTGTGTTTGAGGTTAAAAAAAATGACTTTATATGGTCTTATGGGACTTGTTTTCTCACTTGCTATCACTTTTCTAAGATTCATCCATGGTCACAGACAGCAGTGTAAGATTTCATTGTTGGACCATATCTCTTTTTTATTTTAATCCTCACCTGAGGATATTTTTCCATTTATTTTCAGACAGAGGGGAGGGAGAAATAGAGAGAGAGAGAGAGAGAGGAACATGATGTGAGAGAGACACATCGACTGGTTGCCTCCCGCATGACCCCAGCCAGGGCCAGGGACCAAACCACAACCGAGGTACGTGCCCTTGACCTGAATCGAACCCACAACTCTTTTATCTGCGGGCTGATGCTCTAACTGCTGAGCCAAACCAGCCAGGGCAGAATATATTTCAATTCATTTATTCAACCCCTTGTCCATGGACATTTGGGTTGTTTCCAGTTTTTTGCTTCTGTGAGCATTCCCATTTGTATCTCTTGGCTTACAGATGTAAAAATGTTTCTAGAAGACAATAAAAGGATCAGAGGTTGCTAGGGGCTTGGGGGAGGGGTGAATAGGTGAAGCACAGAGGGTTTTTTAGGGTAGTGAAACTGTTATTAAATGGCCACATGACACTATGCATTTGTGACATCCCGTGGAACGTGACAGCACAAAGAGTGAACCTTAACATACAGGGGTGAGAAAAAGTAGGTTTACAGTTGTGAATATGTGAAATGCAGAATTTATTCTTGTGTTATTATTTATTATTGTATTATTTATTTGTATTACAACTGTAAACCTACTTTTGCCCACCCCATATATAAAAATTTAAAAATCATTTAGGAGGTTGGGGGTCCTATGAGGGAACGCAGACTGTGACAAGAGGATCTAACTGTATTGCAAACGGATGAAGCAACAGCACTGATGGGGGAGGGGAAAGGTGCTGACGTAAGCGACTTCCCAACGGAGTCAGACTCACGAACAGGAGGACTGCACCTGCCTGCTCACGTCGGTTCCCGTGCGGGCCTGCACGGGTAGTTCCGGTATCACCCCACATACACCCTGCATGGGACAATTACATGAACGGATGGCAGATGGTGAGAGCCAGGCTTCTCACTGCTGGAGTGGGAATTTCAAGTAGTCAGAGGGAGAAAACTAGAATGACCCATGTAACAATGGATTAGACTTGAAGACATCAGTATGAACTTATGTTTAGTTTAGTATAAACACAGATGGTTATATACAGAAATATTTAGAGATATGTATATACATGCAGATTAGTGTACACACGTTTCCTGCTCTCTCAGCTGAGAAGGGTTAGAAGCAATGACACCCCGGCAGCAATAAGCATACTAGCAGACAGATCTTGGTTTCTAATACCATTCTCCAGTAAGGAACCAGGGCTCCTTGGAGAAATGGCTGATTCTAGGACAAGAAATATACAAAATACACCTGAGCATCTTATGATGCTAGAAGGCAAGGAGTGCTCACAAACAAGTAAAAGCCGACCTGGTGGAGGTGTGTCAATGGGATAAAGGAGCAACTGAAAGAACTGGAACGATTTGAGCTACAAGGGAAAGTAGTATTGGATCATAACCCAGGGTACAAAATAAATATTCATGAGTCCATACTGATACCAATAAATGATGGAATAAACAAATGAATGGGAGAGGAAAGGCAACGCTCCCTTGCAGAAAAGTTCCAAATAATTTATATACATATTTCGCCCTCAAGGAATAAGACCATGCATCCTGACCGCACAGGCATGCGCTGTGCAGAGTCACTGTCTTCCAAAGGGTGCAGTTTGCAAAGGCGGGGACTGCGGGGGAGAATCACTTAGTGGCAAAACCTGACACACTCCCTCAGCCAGGTGATCAAGGTCAATATCAGCAGTGATAAATCATGTTAGCATGTACCCTTGATACAATCATGAAAATGGCACTTTACCTCTCTGGGCTTCCTCCCTAAAGCTCATAACCCATGAGAAATACATCAAATAAATTCCAGTAGAGGGACAGCCTACAAAATACCTGACCAGTACTCCTTGGAACCATCAAGGTCATCAAAAACAAGGAAAGTCTGAGAAATTGTCATAGCCAAGAAAAGTGTGAGGAGATATGACAAGAAAACGTGATGTGGCCTCCTGGACGGGGTCCTCGCAGAGAAGCGCAGGAAATGTGAGCCAAGCATGGACTTTAGTTCATAGTCCCGTGTGAATGTGTCATGAATGAGCACTACTGTAAGTGTGCCATGTAATCTTACGCTCACGTGAGATGCAGGGAAACCAAGGAGGCACATGGGAACCCTGCACTGTGCTCGCAGTGTCCCTGTAACTGTGCACTTCTAAAAATAAAGTCTGTTTAAAATGCTGTGCATTAAAAAAAGAAAAATTGTAGGTAAAAACAAAACGAGGCTGTTAAAAAGGTCTCTGGACCGGGGTTGGCAGACTTTGTAAAAGGCTGGTTGGTGAATGTTTTAGCCTCTGTTGGCCTTATGACCTCTGTTACAGCTACTCAGCTCTGCTCAGTCACAGGCCATACAGAGGCAGAGTGTGGCTGAGTTCCGACACAATTTTATTTAGCAAAAGCAGCCCAGGAACTGTGGTTTGCCGGCCTTGCTCTGGCATTTACACTTCGAAGTGGAATTGCTGAGCCACAGGTATCCAAACTGTTTCCCAAGAGACTGCATCAAATAAACCCACGTCAGAAAGGTGTCAGCGTGGAAGTTCCTGTCACTTCGTATCTTTCCTAGAACTTGACAATTTTTCTAAAATGGCATCTCACTGGGTTCTTGAATTGCATTTCCCTAACCCTATTGGGGTTGTCCATTGTATTCTCTGTTCTGAGAAATGCCTGTTCGTGGCTTTCGCTCATTTTATGTTGTGTTGTCGTGTTCTTATGCATTAGCAGGGACTCTATTTATTCTGGATATTAACCTTCTACCAGGTGTAGATGCTGCAAATATCTCCTGGTTTATGGCCTGTCTTTTCACTTTCTTTTTGGTGTCTTTTGCTGAACGGAGTTCTTAATTTTCAGGTAGTAAGGTTTATTAATCTTTCCTTTTTATTGTTAGTGGGTTTTGTCTGTTGTGGAAGAAATCCTCTTGTACTCAAAGTCAGAAAGATGCTACCTATATTTTCTTTGGAAAGTCTGGAAGTCATCTGGAAGTCCTCAGCACACCTGGAATTACACAAAGTCGAGAATACACGGGAGAGGAAAGGACCCATTGTGTTTTGTCTAACTGGTTGACCAGAAGTCCCAGCTCCAGTGCCTCTGGGTCATGACACACTTCACAAAAAGGTAAGTCTAGTGCTGGCATCTAGTTTGTTTCATTTGTTATTTAATTTGTACAACATTAGGATAAGTCTTGATATCAAATTACCCCCAACCTATTCTTTTTCATGTATGTCATCACTATTTTTAGCCCTTTGGACTGCCATATTTTTAAAAAATCAGCTTGTCAAGTTTTATGCAAAAAGTCCTACTGGGAACTCATTGGGATTGCATTGAATCCATGAATTGGTCTGGGGACAACTGACATATTCAAAATATCGAGTCTTCCTTTCTATGAACATATGATATGTCTTCTAATATTTTTGTTTTACAAGAGAGGAGGCTGAGGCTCAGAGATGTTCCGTGACTTTCCCCAGGTTGCACAGCTATTTAGAAGGGCCACCATTTTTACCCAGAGGTAGTTGCTCTGAGCTGCTGGATGGGACCATTAGTTTGTTTTAACAAAGCCTTTCTCCTGGACAATTGTCCTTTGTACATGGGTGCTCAGATTGCCCTTGCTATCAGGGCCTCAGGCATGGGCCCTGAGAATCCCATGATTCACTAACCAGCCATCCGAGCATGTTAACGCTTCCCAGGAGAGGAAAGGGAGAGCCCAGGTCCCCACAGCATGGGCATGTTAAAGGGAAGGTCTCCAGGGCCATGTTTGCTCCATGAGACATCTATGAATAGCTCCAGTTTCTATCCCAGCACTAGATCCGTTTGGGAATGGCCTGGGGCTGTGCATGAAGGGAACAGGCTGCAGAAAGGGCTTGGATTCACGTTGGGGTGAGTTGAACCCTTAGTGTGGGACCCACAGATCCGAAAGTTTGAGTTCGAGTCCCAGCTCAACCATTTTCTAGCTGTGTGACCTTGGGCAAGCCACTTGACTTTTCTGAGTTACAATAGTCTCATTTCCAAAGAGGGATACTTATCATTTCTATTTCTCCCGGATAAGGTCACCGAGGGGATTAAATTAGATGATGCGCGAGACATGCTTGGCCCAGCGCCCTGAGTCTGCACGAGCCTGTGATTAGCTCTGTGAGCTCTGACTTCTCCTCCCCTCCAGGCTCTCAGGGAGCTGGGACTCAGAGCCTACCCACTTTCCATAAAGACTTTCTTGGATGGAAAGACTGAAAAGAGAGCTCCCGACCACAGTAAGCTGGCACTTCCACCAGAGCCCCCAGGGTGACCCGCAGCAGGAGGGCCCTCTCTAGGTATTGCACCAACAGCTCACACTCCGGCAGCTCAAGCATTTGCTTCGAGTACTTTTTAACAGGTCCTCAGACAGACAGACGGCAATTAACTCTTCGCATGGCTCCAGGGCCCTGGCTGCTATGTCTGGGAAATCTGAGCTGATGAACAGATAAGAAATGGTTATAATTAGCACATTGGATGTGAGCACACGTGACTGCACATGGAGTAATTTTCCAAACCTTCAGGACAGTTCTCAGACAAGTCTTCACTCATGAGGAAGCGGCATACCTACGGAATATCCTCTTTACTCGTTTTCATAGAGAGCAGGGAAACCCCAGCCCAGCTTGTCTGTGTGTGTGCCAAGTCTAAAATCAAAGCATTGGAATGAACAGGCAATTCATATTTTCTAGGCATGTTTTAATTTTTTTACTGAGGCATAGCAAATTCAGTAAAATTTACAAATCTGGAGTGTCCAGCTTACAAAACTTTTTCATTTGTGTCTCTGTGCACCCACCAGCCAGGTCGGGCCGGTGGACACTCAGCACGTCCAGCCCCATAAGGCGCCCCCGTGCCCTGGAAGCCACGTCCCCACAGAGGTGGCTGTTCTGACTTTGGTCACCACAGGTTCCTCTTGCCTGTTTCTGAAGTTCCCATCAAAGGAGTTGTCACTGGCACTTTCCTGAGATGGTCTGTGGGTCAATGTTGTGTCTGTGAGAGTCCCCGGGGACGCTGCAGGGCGTGGCAGTTCGAGTTTTTCCAGTGCTGTGTAATAACACACTGTCTGATGTGCCACAAACCCTTGTGTTACTATCCACGGACATTCTGGCTATTTTCGGTTTGGCACGATTACGAATACGACTGTGCTGAATAGCACAGGACGTGTTATTCATGTACACCCAAGAAGCATTTCTGGATTGTAACAGGCCCACCTTTCTTTCTGTTTTCAATCAGCTTTATTGAGGTATAATTTACAGATAATCAAATCTTATCTTTTCATTTTCTTAATAATCTTTTGAAGAGCACAGTTTTTTTGTTTTAATCAAGTTTGTTTATTAAATATTTTTCTTTCATAGTTCATGTATTTTAGTGTTTTAGCTAGGAAATCCTTGGCTGACCCAAACCACAAAGCTTATCCCTATATTTCCTTCTATAATTTTATAATTTTCACGATTACATTTAGAACTATGACTCATGACAAGTTAAATCTTATATATAGTATCACATAAGGGTAGAGGAATATATTTGCTGAAAAGTCTACCCTTTCCCCATTGAATTAATTACCTTGGCATCTTTGTCAAAAATTTATATGTATATATACATATACACTCACATATATGAAATTATACATACATGTGTGTATATGCAAATGAAAATTATGTACATATTATATGTATAAATCAGGTTGCTATGAGAATTAAATGGGACTTTGACAGCACTAAGCACAGCAGCTGTCACAGTAACTGCACAATCAATAGTTTTTCCCGATAATGATGTAGAATTATTAATTTGGAACGTATCATCATTTTTGTTAGCTTTCTGTAAACGAGAGTTCACACACACTTCGCGGAGGTGTCAGAGGAGCCGTGCGGAGCGACTTCCCCGGTGTCTGCTGGTGAGTCCTCAGCCCCCCCTCTCCCCCCCCCCCCGCAGGTGACGTACCCACGAGCAGACCCACTGTGAACAGCAGCCATCGCCGTGTGCACCGCCGTGTGCACTGCCGTGTGCACAATGGACAACACATGAATAGATGTTATGAGATGGCGAATGCTAATACTCCATATGAACAACCGGAGGTTCGAGTTACGAATTTCTATCTTTCAAGTTGGCCAAGATTTAAAAACTGAAACCCAGTGTCGCTGAGAATGGGGAAAACAAGCTCTCTGAGACTGTTGTAAGACGCCAGGTTATCCCAGACTTCCTGCAGGGCGGTCTGACAATGTCAGTCAAACCCTGCTAAAATAGGTATGCATCTGATCGAACAATTCCATTTTTAAGAATTTTAGTCCCCTTCCCCCAAATAAGATTGTGTGCTGAGAACTGTGTGCAAAATGTTCACTGTAAATGATATATATAATCAGGGAAAAAAATGACTACCTAAATGCCTGACAAATGGTTAATAAATCATGCTACATTCACGCAGTATATATTAGATGTCCTTTAACTTAATATCATAGAAGAGTATTTTATGATGCATTCTTAATGAAAAATCTCCGTTTTTCCATCCAGCATTAGAGCATGGTGCTGTGATGGGGAGCTACAGTCACGCCCGTCTCCCGGCTTCCAGTCAGAGAGAGAGAGACACATGCAATCACAGTGCAGGATGGGACAGCTGGGGAAGCGAGGGTACGGCTACAGGGTCACACTGGGTCCAGGTCAGATGTGACCTGACTTTGCTGTCTAGATGGAGTCAGAGCCGCCACAGCGAGTGACGTCTTAGCTGAGACATGAAGTAGGGGTGCAGCGGAAGCAGAGATGGGGATGGGATCGAGGGAGGACGAGGGTCCCCACAAGGGGAGCCATGCTACCACATGCTCCAGGAGGCTACTGCAAGCTTTCCCACTAAAGCGGGAACTGATCGAGTTCACATTGTAGAAGGACTCTGAAAGGGTTAATAATGTTTTAACAAAATTAAACTCCATTCTGACCAGTTATTCCTGCATGTAAACACCCGAGCAGTTTTCTAAAAACCCTGGGACTGACACTCAGAGGAACCATGAAGATAATGGGTTAATGGTGGCCTTGGGAAACTCGGAGGGACCATAAAGAGAAAGAGATTAATGATGGCCCTGACCTCTGCTGAAGCAGACTCTCCTTACCTCTGAGACAGCTTGTATCAGCCCCGGCACCAATTAAGCGGTGCCAAGAGAATGTGGGTGCGTTTTTTTTACGTAGTTTTTTTGTTTCTGTAGTTTGGGCCTATAAAATTGAGAGAATAAAGAGATTTCGATGCTGGGCTCTTTTAAGGAGTCAGCCCGCCTGCACCCAGGCACATGCAGTAAAGCCATTTTGCTCTACACTCGCCTTGCGTTGTGGAGGTGATCTCCCACCGGCTCAGACCTTTCAGACTCCTCTCTAGTGTGGGGGATTGTCTGGGGGACATGCTGGGAAGTAAGACCAGTTAGCAAATGCTGGAGTAGTTCAGAGACTCCGAGGAGAGGGTGTGGAGTTGGAAAGAAGTAGGTAGATCCAAAAACTATTTAGAAAGGATATTGGACAGGACTCGATGGGTCTGGGTGGTGCGGAGGGGATAGAGGTTTCTGGCTCGGCCAGCTGGGTCAAGAATGATCCTCTCTGGACACAGGGAGCACTGGCAGGGAAACTGGCAGGGAAGGAGGGAGCAGGCACCGAGTTCTGCTCGGGGTACCTTCGCCTTGAGTTCCCTAGTGGGGATGCTCAGTGAGTAGCTGGGGACTAAAGTCCGAAGCTCAGGAGAGACATCACAACTGAAAGCAGACTCCGGAGAGACTCATCTCAGAAACAGGTGGCGACTGGGCAGAGAACTGGGGGAGAACTCCTAGGCCAGTTTTTCAAACCGTAGGTCTTAACCCATTAATGAATCATAAAATCAACGCGGTGGGATATGACCCAGCATCAAAAGCAAAGAAGTTAGGCAGACTAAAAGACTTCAGAGTGCGTCCACAAATAAGGGTAAGAGTAGTCTCATGAAACTTCTATAGGAAATTATATATGAATAAAACTCTGCCATCATGTGCTAAGTGCATCAAAACATTTTAAAAGTCAGTCACAGAGCATGTGGGGCACACGGCTGGGAGGCTGATGCAGTGGCTGGGATGAGCCCACACAGCAGGCTGCGGTGGGGGGTAGCGGCCTGGATTCGGCCCCCAGCTGGGGCTTCACTGCATTTGATGAGTGAGAACAAGCCTAGGAGCTATTCCATTGCATGCGTTTCAGTCAATATTTGTGCCCTTTAATAGTTTGCAGTGGAGGGGTTCAACTGAAAAATAAAAGTTGTAAAGTACAGCATCGGGAATGCAATCAACATTTTGTAATAACCGTGTATGGCGTCAGGTGGGCACTAGACCTATTGAGGTGATCGTTTCGTAAGTTAAAGAAATAAATCATTATGTTGTACCTGAAACGAACATAATATTGTTTTTCAACTGTAATTAACATTTAAAAACTAAAAGTTTCTAAAAATAGATTCCCCGAATGACCTCAGCAACTCGTTAACAGATACAAACATTCCTGAAAGCGCTGAAGTTTGGATTTCACAGGAGCTCACTTTTCCCTATTAAGATTTTTTTTTTTAAGATAGTGGAAATGAGGTTGGTTTGATGAAGGCACAATCCCCCAGGGGATTTCCTTGTCCCTGGAGTCAGAAAACATTACCCTTATGCTGGATGGTCCCTTTTGATGTCACTTCCTGAACTTTTCTCCGAGAGCACAATGATTTATGACATTATCAGTCCATGATGTCCATACACATCTTTAGGTTCTCCGAACCCAAATCGGTAAGCCTCGCCTGAATTGGCAGAGGCTGGCAGGGAGCCGGGGACAGAGTGGGAGGCAGAAAGCAGGCCGGGCGGTAAGGAGCCTGCTGGGAGAATCCCCGCTGCTGGCCTGCTGCTGTGGGAGGCCCATTGCTCCGTGAGCCTCGGTTCCCAGACTCGGGATCCACAGACACAGTCTTCGGCTACCGAGCTTCCTGAGGGCATCACAGCAAGATGCAATGTGGAGAAGGACTTGGAAATCTGTAAGTTATCTACAAACGCTGGGCAGTGTGACCTGGATGAACCGTCCTTGGATTGACTTTTAAAAACGGGATAAAGCAAAGGGAGGAATAGGTTCCTGGGATCCTCTTGGCTGTCTCATCGTCTCCCTTGCCCTCTCAGTACTGTGTAAGCACAGTGGGGACCCCAGAGGGCTCCTGTGGCCCAGCTCGCAGCCACGGGAGACCACAAGCTCAGACTCAGCAGACCCGCGCTCGAATCCCCGGCCCGCGCTGGCTCACGGCCTTCTGAGTGCAGACATGAAATGGGAATGACAGGCATAGTCAAAGGGTTCTTTGAACCACACAATACAGTAATCGTGTGAACGCGAACTATGTCACAATTGTCACTAAGAAAGCCCCGATCTTCCACGACTGGCCATGGTGACGAACCTCCCTGTTGGGCTGAGGAGGCTGGAACTGCCATTCCCAGCTGCCGGCGTCTCAGAGATGGCCCTTCTCTTCTGTCACAGTTCCTACACTTGAATGCGCAAATGCTCTCTGGTAATGCAGCTGAAAATCCAGTCTCTGGACCAGTCCCCAGGTAACTCGGACACACCTGTAACTCCCCCACCTGCCCTGGTGTCTCCCCGTGACCCAAGGCCAGAGTTGAGGCCTCCAGGGCCCTAAGTGCCCTTTCAGGCTTTGACCAGAGCATGGACTCTGCCTCTTTTGAGTTCCCTTATTCAAGGTCGGGGTAAATGAAAGAACTGAGGCAGTTTGTCCATCCAGCTGGCTGCCCTGTGGGTCCTGCTCCTAGAGCCGAGAACCCCCCTCCAGGCCCCCCACCCAACCCTGTCCTCATGTCCCCTCCACGAGGCCTTGTCTCCACCTTCCTCACGCACAGTCACCTGGAGTCACCTTATACAGAAGGGCAGCCTCACAGCCCTGCAGGAAGAAGGGGGGCCAGGTCTCCCTTCTCTGTTCCAGGCAGAAGCACCAGACTGGCGCTCAGCTTCAGTGGGGGCTCCACCAAGGCTGTGAGTGGTCCTGGCCACCCTCGGGCAGTAGGTGCTACCTGAGGCAGGGGGACATGGGGATGCTTCCCCGTGTGACCATCTCTGCAGGGGACTAGGGATGGGGATGGGGGAGCGGTGGGGTGGGCCTTGACCTAGCAAAATGCTGTTTTTTACCTGAACTGCACATTGTAGAAAATAGAAATGCAGTTTTCCAGAGGCATTTCCCCCCCCCTTGAACAAGATCTAGAAAACAGTTGTAGAGACAATATTATTATTGTTATAACTGTTCCTATAATTAGCACTTTCCCACAATTCCTTCTTTGTGATCACGAATCCAACTTGCTTGGCAGTCAACCCTCCCCGAATGTGTGTAAAATCATTTATCATCTTTGTTTCTCTGGCTTGGTTTGAACACTCATCCATTTATGTGTTTGATTATGGGGTACAGCTCAGACCCTTTGGGGATGTCAGGTACCACACAGTATTTACACCTAAAACCCTAAATTCTGACTTTCCAAATGCGTCTGGCTCCTAGAGTTTTGGATAAGGGATCAGGGCCTTATTATAAAGAATGAGTGTTGACACTGTTGTTGCTATTTACGAGTGGTGGAGGTGTGTCAGGACTAAAGCCGCCCTCGGAGCCCCGTCTGCTTCCTGCTCCCCCTTCTCCCAGGAACTGCGGGTCCTCAGACACTATTACCATCACAGCCTGTGGCGGCTACGTCAGCCCCGCCTTAGGACAGACCATTTTTGGCATTCAAAGCTGTGACGAGGGTGAATTCCCCACACAGGAGCCCATAGAACTGGGCTGCTTTCCCAGCTCACGTGCGCGGCGGCTTCTCCCGTTGGGTTGCTGGCGGTACTGTGGCTCTGAGCCCAGGCAGAGCTGGGGAGGACGCCAGGGCGGCTGACAACACCCAGCAGTAATCAGATAACAAGGCAATTATCTCTGTCACCTTCATTACAGGTGCTCTCAGCCAGAACTCACGGGAACCTGCTGATGCCTGTGAGGGGCCCCCCAACCCCACCCCTGCATGTCACGCAGGCTGAGAAGTCCCTGGGTGGAAGCAGGGGCCGCTGTGACCCCAGCAGACCCCAAAGGCTCCAGAGATGCCTGTGGGCCCCAGAAGGACAGGGCCATGTCCATTCTGTTCTCCACTGGGCTACAGGGTCCTGGCACAGCACCTGGCACAGAGTAGGGGCTCGCCTGGCCCGTTAGCTGAATGAAGTAATACATCCAAATGGCACTCACCGAGCCCATCAAATGACTGAACATAAAGAGGTCAGAAGCTCCCAGTGGGTCTGTCCTAGCTACTTTTATTTTGGTTAATCCTCACCTGAGGATATTTTTCCATTAATTTTTAGATAGAGTGGACGGGAAGGAGGGAGAGAGAAAGAGAGGGACACATCAATTGTTTGCCTCCTGCACAATCCTGACCAGGGCTGGAGATTGAACCTGCAACCCAAGTATGTGCCCTTGACCAGGAATTGTACCCACGACCCTTTGGTCCCACCGCCGAAGCTCTAACTGCTGAGCCAAACTGGCCAGGGCAGCTGTGGGAGCTTTAATGCAGTGCCTACTGTGTGCAGAGCCCTACTAAGTGCCAGGTTCCATCCAGTCCAGACTTTATGACACCATATGCAGGACAGACTTTTATCCCCATTTTGCAGATGATGAGTTCAGGCGCGCAGGCGCAAAGAGCCTTCCTGAAGGTCGCCCAGTGACTGTGTACTGGAGGTGACTTCTGATCCAACTGGACTGGCTCGAAGTCTCAAAGCGAGTCATTTCCATGGGCTGCCCAACGACAATCCCTTTGTCCTCCACCGCACAGGGCGGTAGAGCAAGCCCCTCTGCTGTTCTTCCTGTTCTGGGTAGAAACAGCTGCCAGGGCCTCGCGGAGAGACGCCAGCAGCTTTCTCCTTGGGCAAGAAGCCAGGAGGCATGGATGGAGCTGACGCTGGAGGAAAAGCGTGGGGGTGGGGGGAGGGAGGAAAGCTCCCTTTCCTGGGCTTGGGTTCCCACCCCACAGTTCTACCCGATTCTCAGGCCCCCTTCACTCCTTCCTGAACTCTGAATCCCTGCTTCCCTACAAGCTCGTAGACCTCTCTCATCTCCATTTCCATGACCCAGCCCTGGGCCCTCTGTCCCCGGCTCAGTGGTCCACACCGATGAGCACCACTGCCCTTGCAAGGCTGGGAAAGCTCAACCCTGGCCTCGTTTTCAGTTCAGTCCCAAGAAGCCACGTTTGATACCCCTCCCCACCTGTAGGTGGCGCCTCGGAGAGCCACGCTCCGGGTAACGCCCTCCGCCTGAGGGTGAGCGGATTTAGTGGCTCACTTCCAGGGGTGGATGCCAGGAGGCTCAGCGTTCAACCCTGTCGTTGGTTGGTAGGAATCGCCTCATCCCAGGAGCGTGGAGCAGTTTCCCAGGGTCTGATTGTGCTGCCGACACAGCCGCGAATCAAGCTCAACACACTTCCAGCGCCCCATGTTGGAGACCCCATCTACGTGTCCAGTAGGGCCAGGTTCCTGAATGGTTAATGTTTCTTTTAGACAGCATTGAGAGCTTACCACCCACTAGCTGTGGCTGAAGTTCCCATGTTGGTCCGGCCTGGGCCAAGGTTTGAATGCAGCCCGTCTGGCTCTAGACCGCAACTTTGTTTACTTATTTGCTTTCAAAGGATTCACAGAGGTTTTTGTTGTCTTGCTCGTTCTACTTTGTTTTAGGTGTATTCTTCATGTAGCATAGATCTTACGTGTACAGTTTGATGAGTTCTGATAAATGCATATACCTGTGTGACTCACGCTCAAACCAAGACGTGCAGCATCTCCGCCAGCTGGAAAGTTCCCGCATGCGCCCTGCACGCGATCCCCGCACGCCCCCCACCCAGAGGCGGCTGCTGCTCTGAGCGCTGGCCCACGGACTGGTTTTGCTGCTTCTTGGCCCTCATATAAGTGGACTCATAGATACACACACTTTTGTGACTGGTTTCTGTCACTCCACATAATTTCTGTGAGATTCATCCACGTTGTTGAATCTGTCCAAAATTCATTCCCTTTTATTACTGAACAGAAATTTATTGTATGAATATATTGTAGTTCTTTTGTTCACTGTCCTTTGGTAGAAACCTGGACATTTCGACTTTTTGGGTAATCTGCATAAAGATGCTACAAATATCCGTGTCAAGTGTTTTGTGGTCATATATAAACTTATTTCCCTTGGCTAAAGACCTAGGGATAAAATTGCTGGGTAAAGTGCATGATTATGTTTGTTAGGAACTTCTAGTTTTCTCAAGTGGTTGCATTATGTTCTCTTTGGTTTAACCTTCAACATTAGACATGTTTTAAGCTGTCTCAAGTACCCTTTGGAAGCAGGTAGGTTTTAAATGAATGAATTGATGCGTGAATGAATGAATGAATCCAACCTAGCATGAGCCCAACATGGGGCCCGCCAGCTCATTGGCTTCCCCTGCTGCCCTTCTCCCACTCATGGCTGCTCCATTTGTGCAAACAGCACCAAGAGTCCTCAGGCCGCCCAGTTAGCCCCTGGTTTTCACCCACCTCCCTAGAGCAGATGCTTTGGCAGAAAATCTAGCCATGCTGATCCTTAAGAGACGGAATTCCCTCCACTAGAGGGCGGAAGGCACGCGCTTGTCCTGCAGGAAGAGCAGCCCAGGCACCGTTCTCAGCCCTGCCGCCAACTGGTGCTCAGAGTTCAACTGCGGGCAGTGCCCCATCCAATGGATTATAATATTATAATATTCTAAAACTAAGGAAGAGGCTCAGATGCAGGTCTCATCCCCCCTCCCCCCGTGGGTAACCCACGTCCTTGCGCTTCACCTTAACAAGCCACCCACTTCCCAACCCCAGCGTGAGTTCAACATGGAACCTCCCAGCTCACTGGCCTTTCTGCAAACACAGTGCACACATGAAGAGTTCAGAATATCCTGTTTTTGTTTGTTTCACAATAATAAAAAAAAAAAAAGCAGAGTAAGATTTACTCTAATGTCAAATATCAGATATTTGGCAAACTACTTCAAAATGCCAGTATGACATAAAAGCACAGACTCTGGAGGTGGCTGGTTGGTTTAAATTCTGGCCCTACCATCGCACATTGATGTGACTGGCAGCCTCTTTAACTTCACTGAACCTTGGTTCTCTTATCTGTAAATAAGGACGATGCCTACTTCCTATGGTTGAAGTAAGATTGAATGCGACACGGTATGCAAAGCACCTGGCCCATCAAAGTACTTGACAGATTATTATTAGACAAGACGTCTAAATGGCCCTCTCCTCCTTTGATCTAGATGCTTGGACAAAACAGTTTTAAAGTGATAAATGAAGAGAAAGCAATTGAACAAATGGTGCTTTTAGAAGGCTGTTGAAACACAGAGAGTGGTCCAAATGCCCCCCCCCCTTTTCTTTGCAAAGACTTCAGGCAGCATCCCTGTGAGAGGTACTGAGCTGTTTGTCTCTTCAATAAGGTGGCACCTGAGTAACGATGTTGGCCAGCACTGCCCCTAATTGAGTTTTAATTACAGCACTTTCAGGAAGAATGAAGTTAAACCTCTGTTCTCCTTGCATAATTAAATTTAGGTTCGCATATCTGGAGAATTCTTGTCCCACTCATGTACCATTTCTCTGTGTCTGAAGAGGGATTTCAAAATTGGACATTGTTGTTTAATGGATGAAGTTTAAGAATGACATATGGGCTTTGCTCCTCTTTAATTACGGACAGTTAATTGTAGAAAGAACTTAATTAGATCGCCACCGGAGGGAGATGAAGGTGGAGATGAGATGGATCTCTTCATTAGGCATGGTTCTAAGGAAAGAGGGGCCATGGGCAAAGCTTACGGAGGGGGACTCTGGAAGGCTGAGACTGGGGGCTGGCTAATCTCTGCTTTTTTGACCCCACACACTGGGGATACCTGGGGACTGCTGCTGATCTGACTTGGACAGAGTCCATTGCCCTCCTCATCACTTAGCTAAGAACTGGGGTGTTTGCAAAATGAACAGCTAACTAGTTGAGTAGTCCAGTGGTCGTCAACCAGGGCAATCCAACCCCACCCCGCCCCAAGGCATTTGGTTGTCACCACTGGGTACTGGGTAGGGTTGCTATGGACTGGCATCTAGTAGAGCAGGCATGCTGCTAAACATTCTACAATGCCTCCCATGACAAAATAGTATTTGGCCTCCCAAAATGTCCATAGTGCTGAGGTTGAGAAACCCTAAAGTAACCTGTCCTGAATCTAGGGCAGCAAACCTGGCAGAGCAGTCTTTGAATGAATGTCAGAGTGTGTCCTGAGTGATGTACTCCACAGACACATGCTCCAGAGCAGCCCCCATTAGCAGCCATCACCAGGTGTCCTGCACAAGGGATCCCAGCCTGCGTTTCTTCTCTTACAGAGATGGCCCTTGGGTTGGTCATCAAATTGGCCAAGGAGTGTGTTCTACAACTTGGCCACCAGGTGGCAATCTTGGAATGCTCTTTCCCATGGAAAACTTGCACCTGGGTTTGACCAGTGTTTGCAGTGGGAGGCCTTTGCCTCTGGTCCATTGCTTTAAGCACCTGGCAGCCTCCAGGAAGAGGGAATTTTCAGGGAGGGAGGCGTGAACTGGAGAGGGTGTTTAACATTCCTTCTTGTTTAGCAAGTCAAGGGCATTTAAAGTCCCAATCCTCCTTTCCAAACAAACTTCAACTCTCTAGGTAGCAGTGATTATTCTGAAAGGTAATCGTGCCCAGTCATTATAAAATGCGTCTTGTCACCTCTGTCTGAACAATACACTGAGAAAATGAGATGTGATGGGAAATGGGGGAGTAGGCAGATGCTGAAGCTATGGGATGGGGGCTGGTACATCTCTCGGGCCACAACTTGTGCCTGGTGCTCTGATGTCCCTTTACCATTCCAGCATCACAGCTGAGCGGTCATTTTAGAGAGAGGCTGAGTAATCAGCCAAAGTCACACAGTAGCTCCAAGTCCAGTCCTCTCCACCACCCGAAGGGTCTCCTGTTTGTCATCAATGTGGGAGAGTTCCTCTCCTGTAAACCGGGCCGGGGGGCTGACTTCTGGCTGCATTTGGGGGTCCATGTAATTTATCGCCTAAAGCAGGAGACTTTGGAGAGTGAGAAGGGGCACTAATTGGACCGTAACTGGGACAACAGGCACCAGCCCAACGCGAGGTCCCCCTACTAAGTTACCTTTCCTCTCTAATACCCCAAGCTCCTGAGAGCCAAGCAGTTTTCTTCAGCTTTCATAGTATGTGTGAGACCATCCAGTGCCTGAGCCATCACGGAAGATCTGAGAGAAAATGGTAAGAAAACCGGAAAGGTTGGACCTAGGGGCGCTGCTGAGGACCGGGGGGGGGCCCAGCCCCTGTGGTTGCCTTCCCTGGTAATTCCAGGGAGGCGGGGAGTCTGTGCATCCAGAGGAGATTTTGAACTAAAGAAAAGGAGTGCTTATTTTATAGTTTTACCTGGACATCGTGAGTGTGTGTGTGTGTGTGTGTGTGTGTGTGTGTGTGTGTGTGTAACGACCACCTCAGGGTTGTGCTTATAATTGTGAATGTGTCACTTATCCGTTTATTGCCTCACGTTTCCCAATCCATCCTTCTTAGGCCTCCTGTGATACTGGAACTGAAATGAATCTCGCACTTTTCCCCTTTGCCAATTGGTACGATGCCACGCTTTGCCAGGAGAGGGCACCAGAGGCACGCCGCAGGAGGAGGTGCTCCTGGAGTCCTCGGGCTTTGCTCCTTTCTTTCTCCTAAGGTGTGCGGACCCCGGGAGCCTCCTTCGTCCGCGCCTACGGCTTCCCAGTGAGTAACGCAGGCTCCTCACGTGGCTTCCAGGGAGTACAAGTGCACCCGATGGGGGGCTTCCCGGAAGCTTCCTGGGGGGTCCCTCTGGTGCTCCGGAAGCTCAACTGCTTTCCTTTTTGGGCAGCTTCCTGGAAAGTGTCATTGTCACTCCAGGACGGGGCCCTGCTTGACCATCCTTACCCATGTCGCCTCTGCAAACTTCACCGTGCAGTGGGCCACGGCCCCAACCTCGCCAACCAGAGTGTGTGCGGCCGGCTCCCCAGCCTCCTGTGCCCCAGGCCCCTGTGCCCCAGCCCCCTGTACCCCAGGCCCCTGTGCCCCAGCCCTTCTGCCCCAGGCCTCTGTGCTCCAGGCCCCTCTGGCCCAGGCCCCTGTGCCCCAGGCCCCTGTGCCCTAGCCCCCTGTGCCCCAGGCCCCTGTGCCCCATCCCCCTGTGCCTCAGGCCCCTGTGCCCCAGCCCCTCTGCCCCAGGCCCCTGTGCCCCAGCCCCCTGTGCCCTAGCCCCTGTGCCCCAGCCCTTCTGCCCCAGGCCCCTGTGCTCCAGGCCCCTCTGTCCCAGGCCCCTCTGCCCCAGGCCCCTGTGCCCTAGCCCCCTGTGCCTCAGGCCCCTGTGCCCCAGCCCCTCTGCCCCAGGCCCCTGTGCCCCAGCCCCCTGTGCCCTAGCCCCTGTGCCCCAGCCCTTCTGCCCCAGGGCCCTGTGTCCCAGGCCCCTCTGGCCCAGCCCCTGTGCCCCAGGCCCCTCTGGCCCAGCCCCTGTGCTCCAGGCCCCTCTGGCCCAGCCCCTGTGCCCCAACCCCTCTGGCCCAGCACCTGTGCTCCAGGCCCCTCTGGCCCAGCCCCCTGTGCCCCAGGCCCCTCTGGCCCAGCCCCTGTGCTCCCGGCCCCTCTGCCCCAGCTCCACGCAGGCCATTCAGCCATCCTGCTTCTCCTCACACCAGTTAAGCATTCATCACTTCACTTTCTCTGTTCGATGTTCTGTGTTGTTTTGGTCTTTTGTCTCCACCAGTGAAGGTTTTTTTTATCTTTTAATATTTATCTGCTCTTAATATTCTTTTTGTGTTTTTCTTGTTCATCAATGGACTTATTTGTAAAAAGCATTAGGAAACAAATTATTTCATTCTACCAAGGGCAGGAGACATGAGTGAGTGTGCTAAGTGGTTTCAGGTACGTGAGCCCGAGAATGCATAGCACTGAGCAATGTGTATAGCCTCCCCCAAGCAATCCCCCTGTGCTTTCAAGTTCCCAGTGTTGATGAGGCAGTTTGCAATAAGAGGCAGACACGTCAGCTCCCCTCTTTAGGCCTCAGGATCTCCTTTTATGAAATGAGAAAAGAGGACAGGGTGTTCTCTAACATACCTTCCAGCTATGATGGCCTTAAATTCCATGACTGAATGTATGTTCTAGAGCCTTCTATGCTTTCTCATCTTACACATTCTGGCATTCAAGGCTAGATGGTTTTTTTTGTTTGTTTTATTTTTTTGTTTTTGTTTGTTTGTTGCTTAGTGAAAGCATTTCCAACAAACGTGTGACCACTTTGTTGCACATTATTGCTTTGTTGTAACAACTATTCAACCAACAAAGCTTGCTGTGTTAGTCATTTTCTTGCTAGTGAGAACAAGTAAAGAAAAACCATCTGATCCAATGTCACCTTTGCAGAGGAAATGAGAAAGGCCCAGAACAATTGACTTGCCCAGGGTTACAGGATTGAGTGTGACAAAGTGAGGACTAGAACCCAGGTTGCTTGGGTCCCAGTTTAGTTTCATACATCATATTGCTCCTGTGTCATCTTTTAAATTCTCAGTTTTTTTCTTGAAATCATGTTTGAATGGCAGTAGAAAGAAAAGCTACTCTATGACTAGGATTAGGTGATAGGGAAGGGCTGTGTGTGTGAATTCATCATTTATAAGAGAAAAATACAAGGGTGTTCTGAAGGGGAGGGTAAGAGAATTCTAAAGATAAACTTTACCTCTTGCTGATGATGAATGTAAAATAGCTCCATGCATTTGCTTAAACCCAAACACTTTGAAGGATGCTTTTATTAAGGATGAATTTCTTTATACTTTATAGGATAAGCAACCTTTTCATTTATTTTTGTGTGATCGAATCCAGTGGTTCTCAGCTGGGGGCAACTTGGTATCTCAAGGGACAAATGATGTCTGGAGACATTTTTTTTTTAATCCTCACTGGAAGACATTTATCCATTTATCTTCAGACAGAGTGGGAGGGAGGGAGAGAGAGGAAGAGAGAGAGAAACATCAACCTGAGAGGGACACATCGACTGGTTGCCTCCCGCACGACCCCAACCAGGGCCGGGGATGAACCTCAACTGAGGTATGTGCCACCAGAATCGAACCCTCTACTCTTTGGTCTGCGGGCTGATGCTCTAACCGCTGAGCCAAACCAGCCGGGGCTGAAGACATTTTTGATCCAAAATGTCAATAGTGCCAAGGTTGAGAAAACCTGATCTACTGGCCATTTGTATATCTATTTTGGAGAAATGTCTATTCAAGTTCTTTAACAATCTTTAAAATTGGGTTGCTGGTTTAGTTCAGTTTTTGTTTGTTTGTTTGTTATAGTTGAGCAATATGTTGTTGTTGTGGTTGTTTTTAATGTATTCTGGATACTAACCCCTTATCAGATACATGATTTGCAAGTAGTTTCTCCCATTCCATAGGTTGCCTTTCCACTCAGTAGACTGTGTCCCTCGATGCACAGAACTTTCAATTTTGATGTGGCACAATTTATTTTTACTCATGTTGCCTGTGCTTTTGGTGTCACATCCGAGATATCGTTGTTAAATTCAATGACATAAGGCTTTTCCTTTATATCTTCCTCTAAGACTTGTAGTTTTACCTCTTACAATTAGGTCTTTGAGCCATTTTGAGTTAATCTTGTATATAGTGTTAGGTAAGGTTTCAACTTCTTTCTTTTGCATGTAGACATACAGTGTTCCCAGAACCATTGCTTGGAAAGACTCTTCTTTCCCCATTGAATGGTCATGACACCTTGTTGAAAATCATTTGACCATATATGTGAGGGTTTATTTCTGGGCTCTCTAAACTATTCCATTGTGTTTTAGGGAGGTGGGGGAGTCTGTCTTTATGCTGGTACACTATTTTGATTATTGTAATTTTGTAATAAGTTTTGAAATCAGGAAGTGTGAAACCTCGAACTTTGTTCTTTTTTTTTTTTTTTTCAGGATTGCTTCAGCTATTTAGGGTCCCTTGAGACACTGTATGCATTTTAAGATGGATTTTTCTATTTATGCAAAAAAAAAAAATGCTATTAGGATTTTTTTCAGGATTGCATAGAATCTGTAGATTGCTTTGGGTAGTATGGACATTTTAACAATATTAAGTCTTTTAATCTACAAACACAGAACATCTTTCCATTTGTGTCTTCCTCAATTTCTTTCACAAATATTTTATAGTTTTCAGTGTACAGATTTTCCACCTCCTTGGTTAAGTTTATTTCTAAGTATTTTACTCTTTTTTTTTTTTTTTGGACACTATTATACATGAAATAGTTTCCTTAATTCCCTTTTCATATCATTTATTGTTAGGGCATAAAAATGTATCTGATTTTTGCATGTTAATTTTGTATCCTGCAACTTTGTTGAACTTATTAGTTCTAACACATTTTTTTTTTTTAGAAAACATTTTTAGGATTTTCTACACATAAAATCAAGTCATCTGTGATAGGGATAGTTCTGTTTCTTCCTCTTCTATTTGGATGCCTTTTATTTCTTTTTCTTATCTAATTGCTCTGGCTATAATGTCCATTACTATGTTAAATAGAAGTGACCAAAGCAGTCTCACCTTTGTTTTATTTCTGATCTTAGAAGAAAAGCTTTCAGCCTTATCATTGAGTCTGATGATAGCTGTGGGCTTTTCATATATGGCCTTTATTATACGGAAATAGTTTCTTCTATTCCTAGTGTGTTGAATGTTTTCTTTTAATCCTGAAAGGCTATTGAATTTTGTCAAGTGCTTTTCCTGCATCAGTTGAGATGAGTCTTCTCTCCCCTTTTGTTAGTCAATCTAGATAAAGGTTTGTCAATTTTGTTGCTCTCTTCAAAGAACCAACTCTTGGTTTTGTTAATTTTCTCTATTGTTTTTGTGCTCTCTATTTAATTTATCTCTGTTCTAATCTTTATTATTTCCCTCTAGCTTTAGGTTTAGTTTTGTGTGTTGTTTTTTCTAGTTCCTTAAGATGCAAAGTTAGGTGGTTGATTTTAGTGATTTTTCTTTTTAATGTAAGTGTCTATAGCTATACATTTTCCTCTTAGCATTACTTTCCCTGTATACCATGAATTTTAGTTTACTGTACCTTAATTTTCATTGTCCCAAAATATTTTTAAACTTTCCTTGTGGTTGGTTTCTTCTTTGATCCTTTGGTTATTTAAGATGAGCTTCTATTTATTTATCTATCTATTTATTTATTTTATTTTTTTATCCTCACCCGAGGACATTTTTGCATTTATCTTCAGATAGAGTGGGAGGGAGAGAGAGAGAGAGAGAGAGAAATATCGACATGAGAGAGACACATCAAGTGGCTGCCACCCACACAACCCCAACCAGGGCCGGGGACAAACTGCAACTGAGGTACATGCCCTTAGCGGGAACCGAACCTGGGACTCTCTGGTCTTCAGGCCAATGCTCTAACCGCTGAGCCAAACTGGCCAGGGCTATTTTTTTTTAACTTATCTTTATTGTTGAATTTATTACAGATGTCCCCCCTTTTTTCCCCATTGACCTCCTCCTCCCCAATCCCACCCCACTCCTGCCTTCCCCACACTATTGTTTGTGTCCACTGGTTATGCATATATGCATAGAAGTTCTTTGGTTTATCTTTTCCCGCCCTCCCTCCCCCTTTCCCTTTGAGATTCATCAGTCTAATAACCAATTTGTACTTCTTAATTCCTTCATCTTCGTCACCCATCCTCCCAGCCCCCTCCCATTTAGCAAGCAACAAAAAGTTCTCTTATTTATGAGTCTGTTTCTGCTCTGCTTGCTCATTTTGTTTGTAGATTCAATTGTTGATAGATATGTATTTATTGCCATTTTATTGTTCATATTTTTGTTCTTCTCCTTCAAGAAGACCCTTCAACATTTCATATAATACTGGTTTGGTGGTGATGAACTCCTTTAGCTTTTTCTTTTCTGGCAAACTCTTTATATGGCCATTGATTCTAAATGATAGCTTTGCAGGATAGAGTAATCTTGGTTGTAGGTCATTGCTTTTCATCACTTTGAGAATCTTTTTTCACTCCTTTCTGGCCTGCAAAGTTTTTAAAGAAATCGGCTGACAGTCTTATGGGAGCTCTTTTGTAGGTAACTAACTGCTTTTTTCTTGCTGCTTTTAAGATTCTCTCTTTGTGTTTAACCTTTGGCATTTTGATGATGATGTGTCTTGGTGTAGACCTCTTGAGGTTCATCTTGTTTGGGACTCTCTGTGCTTCCTGGACTTGTATGTCTGTTTCCTTCACCAAGTTAGGGAAGTTTTCTGTCATTATTGTTTCAAATAGGTTTTCAATTTCTTGCTCTTTCTCTTCTCCTTCTGGCATTCCAATGATGCGAATGTTGGTACACTTGAAGTTGTCCCAGAAGCTCCTTACACTGTTCTCATTTTTTTGGATTCTTTTTTCTTTTTGCTGTTCTGATTGGGTGTTTTTTGCTTCCTTATATTCCAAATTGATGGTTTGAATGTTGGTTTTACCTACTGTACTGTTGATTCCCTTTAAATTATTCTTTATTTCAGTTAGTGCATCCTTCATTTGTGACTTGTCCTTTTTTATGTTGTTGATGTTCTCACTGAGTTCCTTGGAGGTCTCCTTAAGTTCCTTGAAGGTCTCACTAAATTCCTTGAAGGTCTCATTAAGTTCCTTGAGCACCCTTATAACCAGTGTTTTGAACTCTGCATCTGATTGATTGCTTATCTCCATTTTATTTAATTATTTTCCTGGAATTTTGTTCTGTTCTTTCACTTGGGACATGTTTCTTTGTCTCCTCATTTTGGCTGCTTCCCTGTGATTGTTTCTATGGATTAGGTAGAGTTGCTATGTCTCCTAGGCTTCATAGCATGGCCTATTGTTGTAGGTGTCCTATAGTGTCCAGTGGCACAACCTCCCTTATCACCCCAGCTGGGCCCTTGAGGTGCACCCCTAGTGTGGACTGTACTCCCTTCTGTTGTAATTGAGTCTTGGTTGCTGTTGGCACATCAATGAAGAGAATTAGTCAGGCTGATCAGCTGCAAGGACTGGCTGTGTCCACTGACCACTGGCCTCTGACTACCTTGGAAGACCAGCTGTGCAGGGGCCCAACACATAGAGCAAGACTTACTTCATCAGGGCTCTGGTACCCACTGAGTCCACTTATTGAGTGTGTCACCTGTGGAGATGCTTGGGTGGTGGTGCTTTGATGTGGTCTGAAGCTGTCCACTGGGTGTGCTGGCTCTGGGGCAAGGTCAGCCTCTGCCTGTGTTCTGTCCGGGGCCACCCGGCATAAGCTACAAAGTGATCTGCTGATGGCTGCTTCTTGTGCTGGGCTTGGAGGTGCCCAGGAAAAGCCAAGTTGTAAACCAAGGCTGGCTGCTTCTAGTGCCAGGCCTGGGACACTAGAAGGTATGGGGCTCGCTGAGACTAGATGCTGCTTGTTTGAGAGAATTTAGGAAACTCTGAAGCAGGATCCAAGACAGGCCAATCCTATGGTAAAGCCACTGGAAACAGCATGGGTTGGGTGGGGCAGGGCCTCAGGGAATCATCAGGGCGGGGCAAACAGTATGAGCCAGGTTGCTGGAGTCCCAGATATGGCAGCTGTCTGCTGCCCCAAGGAAGGGCTCACCAAAGGAACAAGAGCCTCCACCAGCACGTCTGTCCAGGAGAAAGCTGCCCCTCCAGATCTTGCCCCAATGATGAACAATTCAGTTCTTCTCCATATGTCTCTGGTGCCTTTCAAGCTGCCTCCCCAATGCTGGAGCCCAGAAGGAGCAAGTCTGAGTAAGTCCATGTATGGGCCCTTTAAGAGGAGCTGCCTGGGGCTTCAGCAGCCTCAGCCTCCCTCAGCCTCAGTTCCCACTGGTTTTACAGCCAGAAGTGATGGGGATTCTCTTCCTGGCACTGAACCCTGAGCTGGGCACCTGGTGTGGGACAGGGACCCTGCACTCCTCAGAGAGGACCCTCAAAGCTGAGATATCCTCCTGATTTTATCCACCACACGCGGGTGTGTGATCAGCCCGTCTATGCCTCCACCCCTCCTACCAGTGTTGATGTGGCTGCTTCTTTAGTTTCGTAGTTGTAGGACTTCCATTTAGCTCAGTGTCAGGTGGTTCTGAATGATGGTTGTTCTGTAGTTTAGTTGTAATTTTCATGTCTAAGATGGGCTTCTTAAACATGAAAAAACAATCTGGGACAATCAGATCTCCTCTCTGAGGAATCTGAACTAAGAAATGTCCAAAATATGAGTCCATTACTAGTAGGGGCTAAGGCTGAAAGACTGGAATGGAGCAAGAAGCCCAGATGGACCGCAGGCAATCTGAGTTACAATGGCGTGGGCACACGAGACGTGGAGAAGCTACAGGGAAGAGCATGTGGCCACGAGAAAACATGAGGTCTCCAGTCTCTCAAGCAGCCACAGTTCCTGGGAGCACACTATTAAATTTCTATTTTCAGTTTGTAAATAGCAACAATCTCTCTCTTCCCTAAGATAAGTTGAATGAGTGTCTGGTGGTTGTGACAAAAAGATTTCAGTATACACTAGGATCTCAATTAAAATGTATATTTTTAAAAGTTTGCTTGGATAAAAGACTGCAAGAAAAAGCACCAGGCTGTTAAGAGTGGCTGTTTCTATGGTAGTAGTATAACTGGTGATATTAGCCTGCTTCTTACATGCTAGTCTGTAGTTTCCAATATAGGGCAATGACTATGTATTGCTTTTATAGTCTGTTAACAAAAATGTAAACCTACCCACATATGGCACTGTATGTCTGCCCTAAGACATGGATTATCAGGCTCCCGTCTTTGAGGAGTTTACTCTAAAACACCAGCAGCCACATTCAAAATAACTTGGGACAGATTCTGGCAAGATGGTGGTAGCAGGGTAGTTTGAACATTTGTCGAAGTCTTCTCTTAAGGCATATATAACAACCAGGATAGCAAACTTCAAAATCCATGGACATATCTACAGCAAAACTGTGTGAAAAGTTGTGCTCACAAACCTGGAAATGAGAGTGGCTGAAGACAAGTCCCCGACAGCGACCAGACCTGTTTGTCATTGGCATCTAAGATGGAGACGAAGAGCCTCTGACAGCTGAGAGAACTGCAGACCACCGCAGGTACTCACTGGAAAACAGCGGAAACTGGAAGGGCGTTCTGCAGAATCCGGTGTGGGTGAGCACAGAGACCCCACGAAGGTCTGAAAATGTTGGAGTGCTGTGAGCCCGTGAACTCATGAAAACCACATGCAATATTGCTTCCAGGAAAAAGCCCGCCCTGGGGAGAAATTGCTGAGGGTGGAATTCAAATCAAATTGAGCAAGAAGGGACAACAGAAGTATAGGAAAGAAAAGATTGAAGATGAAGGAAGTAGAAGAGGCAGATATCGAAAGGTAGAAACTACATTTTTGATTGCTTCATAAAAGCAACAGAGAAAGGGAAGCTGGAGCTGCGAGGAGCTGGCCACTCACACTCCTAAAGTGTAAGAAATGTCATTTTCCTTTAAAATGAGCAACAGAGCCCGGCCGGTGTGGCTCAGTGGATTGAGCGTGGCTCCCATGGACTGAGAGGTCCCAGTTTGATTCCCAGTCAGGGCACATGCCCGGTTTACGGGCCCGATGTCCAGTAGAGGCTGTACAGGAGGCAGCTGATCAATGTTTCTCTCTCTTCCTTCCTCTCTTTCTAAAATAATCAATAAAAACATATAAATAGAATAAAATGAGCAACAGAAAAGGATTGCCAAAGAATACATACAAAGTCATTATAAGAAGAAAAGAAGAAGAGTAGAATAATGTCCCCACACAAATGATGAAAGCAGGCTACGAAGACATGCCCACACACCATGAAAAACTCTACTGCTCCAAATGAGCTAAAGTAATCTATGAAATGATAGACAGGACCACATAAAAGTGAATTAGGGAAGCTCAGAATTGAGGTCATCAGAGAAAAGGAAGCTTTGAAAAGAGAGGTTGGCATTCAGAAAAGAATTAGAAATAAGAGAAAAAAATTATAAATGAAAACTGAACTAAAATGACCAAAAGAGTAACAAATGACAGTGTCTAGTGCCTTAAGACAAACAGGAACCCTGGCCAGTTTCGTTCAGTGGTTGGAGTGTCGGCCTGTGGACCAGAGTCTCAGGTTCTATTCCGGTCAAGGGCATGTACCTTGGTTGCGGTTCAGTACCTGGCTCTGGTCGTGGTCATGCTGGAGGCAACCAATTGATGTTTCTCTCACCCCCCCGTCCCCATCTGAAGATAAATGGAAAAATATCCTCAGGTGAAGATTTAAAACAAAACAAAACAGAAAATACAAACAAGAGATGGAAATATCAAAAAGAAAGAAAGAAAGAACCTGGCTGATATGGCTCAGTGGATTGAGTGTTGGCCCATGGACTGAGAGGTCCCAGTTTGATTCCAGGTCAGGGCACATGTCCGGGTTTCAGGCCCGAGCCCAAGTAGGGGGCATGCAAGAGGCAACCAATCGATGTTTCTCTCTCACATCAGTGTTTCTATCTCTCTCTCCCTCCCTCTCACTTGAAAAAATCAATAAAAACATATTTTTAAAAAAAGACAGGTATATTTTGGGGTATTCAGGAAAAATGATAGATATAGAAAACATGGGAAGAAGATCAAAACAATGGAACAGAACAAATACTCTCATCTTGTTGTAACGTGGCAGCGAGATAACCAGAGACTCACAGCCGAATTGTAAAGGAGCACTGCATTTCGCCGGCGGGCTGCAGAGGGCATAGTCTCCCCTCAGATCAACAGCCTCGATTCTTCTTGCTCGGCCCATTTAAAAGACAGAAGCCTCCTCCTCCTTTTGCCCCCTCCCCTCAGGGGACCAGTACAATAGTGGGAGCAACAGAGACTACAGAAGTCAAAATTAGCTTTATTCACCAACAGCACTCAAGTACTTGCAAACACTTGCAAATACCTATACTCAGGAAACTGCAAATGCCTCCCAACACATGGGGTAACCATAATCTTAGGCAAAATTCCTTTACGTCTAGGGGTAATTAACCTATTATTGGAAGAATATGGAAGAAGGTCTATTGATAATAAAAATGGAGTCATTTAGTCGCCTTAACCAAGGGGCCTACATAAAATGGAATCTAGTTGCCTTAGCCTTGGGGCCCAGATCATTAGCAAGAAGAATTGAGGCTGTTGATCTGAGGGGAGACTATGCCCTCCGCAGCCTGCCGGCGAAATAAAGTGCTCCTTTACAATTCGGCTGTGCATCTCTGGTTATCCTGCTGTCACATTACAACATTTGGAGGCCCCAGCGAGATCCCTGGTGCTTTAGGACACCAGGGGATAGACGCCTAGGATGAATGGCCTCTCCCGGTCCGGCCACCAGATACCTGTAGTTCTTCAGGGGTGGTACCCCCTGAGAAGTTCCAGGGCCCCAAAGATCCTACTTGGGTTTCTGATGAGCGGCCGGGAGATGCCAAGACATCCCCAAAAGATTAAAGGAGACCTGGTAAAGCCTCCGGAGGTGAGTTCTGGGTGACCGATCCATCTGGGTGAGAGTGAGAGGGCCGGACGCGGCACAGCCTCTCCTCTCCGGGATCCCCCTAAGACGTTAGGTGGGGTTCAAATCTGGCAAATTCTGGTTCAAATCTGGCCCGCCAACTGGGGAGACTGGTCACCTCCCAAGCGGCATAGGCACCGCTCAGGATAGGGAATTTCTGGAAGGAAATTCAAACAGTGTGTGAGTGTGACTGTGTGAATGTAATTGTGTGTGAGTGACCATGACGTGAGTCCACGATGGAGCGTGAGTGAGTCCTCACCTGCACGGGGAGCGGCCAGGCGGAGGAAGCGAAAGTTTCTGTCTTGTGTGTCTTCCCTTGTTTTTGTCCTTGTCTGCCTCCCTATCGTGTCTCCCTCAACTTTGTTGCAGTTGGTCTGATCATGGATAGTGGCCCTGGTGCTCGGATGGCCTCATTGGGTTGCATGTTGGGGCATTCTTGGAGAAGGATTTGAGGAGGGTTCTGATTGGGGCACGGATACTGGTAGTGGGCCCCAGACTGGGCCCCAGGGGAGGCCTGGGAAAAGGTAGGGAAGTGCCTGCAGGGCAGAGATACAGCAAAAGGCCCAGCTGGTGTGGCTCAGTGGTTGAGTGTGGACCCATGCACCAAAGGGTCCCCAGTTCGGTTCCCAGTCGGGGCACATGCCCAGGTTGTGGGCCGGGTCCCCAGTCGGGAGCATGCAGGAGGCTAATAAGGTGGGGAAGCAAATGTAGTGAAAGGCTTGAGGAAAGCCGAGAGGGGCTGTGAGTCCTTAAAGACTCCCCCACTGTCTTCCGCTACAGCTGCGATTAATATTTGTGCTTTGAAGGCCTGGAAAGAGCTCCCAACAAAAGGGTGTGTGTGGGGGGGAAAGGGGGGGCATCACCCCCTTGACCTCCGGGCCCTTGTTGGGGCGGCTTGTGCCGAGACAGATGTCACGCGTGGGGCCGTGCCCCGGGGACGCGTGACCCGGTGATGACCCGCAGGACACCGTGGCGTCTCCCGCCCCTGCGCGGGCAAGAGAGACTGAGGTCGCGAGGTTTCGCAGCCGCCACTGTCCCTCCGGGAGCTCCCTCACACTGCACATGGCTCACGGAGAGAAAAAAAGGGAAAAATATGCTATTTTGTAGCTTGGTTGTGACCGGCAGTTAACAGAGTAATAATTGATTCAGGGGCCAGCCCTGACCCCGTCCAACAGTGGGGAAAATGTCTGTCACTCCTGCTCGGGTGTTCCAGCAAGGGTGGAGGCCAGGACGATGATCGGGATCTCTACGCGCCACCTCGGGGAGCGCGGGGCTGGACCTCTGCCACACCAGAGGTGGGGCCGGGAGCTATCCCAGCAGGGGTCTGTGGGCCACTGCCTGGTGCAGGGTGGGTTTGGTCTTGGGAAGGAATGGTCTCGCTGTGGGGGTTCCAGGTGTTGCCTGGAGTTATTGGTTCTGATTATTTGGGGGAAATGGGAGTTGTGGCCTGGACCACTAAGGCCATTGTGAAGGTTTTACCTGAAACTAGGATAGCACAAATTGTAATTTTGCTGCATCAGGCTGGGAAAGTGCTAAAGTGCTATCAAAGGAAACGCAGGGAAAGGCAGGATTCCTGGGGAGGGCATCTGCCGCCTGGGGCTTGGTGCCAGCAAGTTTCCAACAGGCTTCTCTGAACTTTGGGGAGTTGAAAATAGGGATCCCAGGCGCATGCACAAAGTGCTCTTGGAGAGTTGAAAAGCACTCTGCCCTGTGTTCCCCTTTCCTGCGTCCTTTTGTAAACCTGGGGTCAGAGGAAATTTTCCCATCTCTCTGCCCACGGTGGGACCCAAATACTGCCGTGGGAGGGCTTCCTTGGACACTTTTCACCGTGTTCTCCTGTTAGGCCTATAGGCCCAATTGGTTAAAAAGTTCAAAAGGTATATAATAATAGGGACACCCCTGGGGAAAACAGGATGAAAGAATAACAAAGGTGGTAGTATCAGCCTTGAAGGAAAGAGGGCCCACGGGAAACGGCACCCTAGGATGGGTCAGGATGGCAGGTCTAGGTTCCGATTAAGGATAGAAAAGACAAGGACAAAGTCAGGTGTAGAGGAACAGAGTAAAATCTTTAATTTGGAAAAATGATAGGGCTAGAGCTTCTTCCAAATGAGCCCTCTGGAGCCAAGAATAACAAGACAATAGGGGACAAACTAGGTTTAGTTTTCTGGTAGGTACTGGTGCAGCAGACTCAGTCCTGACCGAGCCAATGGGCCCCTAACCTACCCCTGGACTTCAAAGAGGACTATAGACTTTGGGAGAAATACTGTGATCTTCTCCAGTGACTGTTCAATTACTGGCCACTGCCACTCCAGGCCATTGGCCATCAACCCTGCCAGCCTGCCTCCAGATGATGACCCGGAGAAACCTCTGCAGGACTGCCTGGAGGTAATCAACATAGTGCAGATGGCCCGCCCAGACCTCAAGGATGTCCCACTGCCATCATCAGATGAGGTATTGTTCACGGACGGGAGCAGCTGTGTCCAGGAAGAAATCAGGTATGCTGGGGCAGCAGTAGTAACTCTGGACCGTGTCATCTGGTCTCAGTCATTAAGTAGGGGAACTTCAGCCCAATGGCCTGAACTCATAGCCCTAATCCAGGCTCTCTGATGGGGCAAGGGGAAGTCAGTAACCATCTACACTGACAGCAGATACGCCTTTGCCACAGCGCACTTGCATAGCGCCATGTACAGGGTCCGAGGGTTATTAACCTCAGCCTGGAAGGACATCAAAAAGGGAACTCCGATGAGGCACGGGAAAATCTGCTACACCAGAAAGCTTGGGAGTGGCTCTAAAACCAGTGGGGAATGACCTCTCCAGATACACTAGGCCGGAAAATGACTGGGCTGAACAGAAGCAAGCCACCCAAGAACCAAACGGGAGATGGACTCTGCCTGATGGGAGATTGTGGGTCCCAGGGGCTCTAGGTTGGACTTTAGTCAACCAGACTACCCACTTAGGTTACACCAAGCTTACTGAACTCCTGAGAGGCAGGTAATGTCCAGTAAGGTCACAGGGAAAGGGAGAAGGCAGAGGGAAGCAGGAATGTGTGGGTCTGAGTAGGGAGGAGGAGAAGAAAAGCTGGGGGATGTGCAGACTGCAGATAGATTGAGCAAGATCTCAGGTTAATGTCAGGGGAAGGACTAGGAAAGTCGCAGAGGGTCTATGCAAGTTAAAGAAGGATTGTGTAGAGGGAGAGCTTGCCTCTGGTAATGGAATAACAGTCTGGGATGTAGTAAAGGGAGTAACAGGTTTAGGCTACTCCTCACCCTTGGACCAGACAATGGCCCCGCCTTTATAGCAAAAAGATCATAGGCTATGTTTAAGGGGTTAGATATAAATTGGAAGCTTAATTATGCTTACTGCCCACAGAGTTCTGGGCAGATAGAGCAAATGAACAGGACTTAAAGGAAACCTTAACCAAATTTACTTTAGAAACCGGTAAAAACTGAACCACTCTGCTCCCCCTTGCCCTCTTACAGTTCATGCAGGCCCTGCAGTCCGCCCAGAAAGCTGTCCAGAAACATGTCTGCGATGCCCCGCCTGTGCCCACCTCAGACCCTGTGCACCCCTTCCAGCCCGGGGACTCAATATGGGCAAAGAAGTTCACCACCCAGGGACTAACTCCAGCCTGGAAGGGACTATACACTGTCATCCTGATTGGACCAACAGCTGTCAAGGTCAACGGCATCCCGATCTGGCAGCACCATTCCCAGCTGAGGGGGAAAAAGCAAAACAGACTGTTCAGGCCCCTCCAGATAAGACTCTTGTGTTTATCAGGACTTTGATTTTTCTGGTTATGACTGTACAGGGGAGTCCTTAAAGACCTGGGCCCCAATGGAGCTGGGAACTTAGGAATGGTCCTGCAGAACAGGAGAGGATTAGACCTCTTATTTCTTAAGGGAGGAAGATTATGTGTTGCACTGGGAGAAAAATGCTGTTTTTATGCGAATCAGGGATTATTCAAGAAAGTTTATCACTAATTAGGAAAAATATCGAGGAACAAGAAAGAAAAAGGCGACAATCTGAAAATTGGTTTATACTATGTTTACTCCTAGCATTTGGGCCATGTCTAATAAACGGCCTCATAAAAAAACTAAGTGGAGTCAAGGATTTGACTTGTCAGGAAAACCAGTGGGGCATGATCTGGGCCCCAAGGCTAAGGCAACTATATTCCATTTTATATAGGCCCCTTGGTTAAGGCGACTAAATGACTCCATTTTTATCATCAATAGACCTTCCTCGATATTCTTCCAATAATAGGTTAATTACCCCTAGACATAAAGGAATTTTGCTTAAGATTATGGTTACCCCCTGTGTTGGGAGGCATTTGCAGTTTCTTGAGTATAGGTATTTGCAGGTATTTGCAAGTATTTGAGTGCTGTCGGTGAATAATGCTAATTTTGACTTCTGTAGTCTCTGTCGCTCCCACTATTGTACTGGTCCCCTGAGGGGAGGGGGCAAAAGGAGGAGGGGGCTTCTGTTTTAAAATGGGATGAGCAAGAAGAATCGAGGCTGTTGATCTGAGGGGCGACTATGCCCTCCGCAGCCCGCCAGCGAAATGCAGTGCTCCTTTACAATTCGGCTGTGCGTCTCTGGTTATCTCGCTGACACATTACAACAATCTTTAATCAAAGAACATTCTTGGATTAAGAAAGAAAAAGGCTTGAAGCATATTGAAAGGACACATCACATACTTAGGAACATGGACCCAAAATGGCAACACTGAGACATAGTTTAGTAAATTACTGGATTTTAAAGGAAAAACATCCACTGGGAATCCAGACAAAAAGACAGTGGCATGTATATGAAGAAAAGGAAATCAGATTGTCATCAGACTTGCAACATCAACACTTTATGGGTTTCTAGATTCAGCCCAACTGACCTTAGTGTAAAAGACCAGAACCAACTGTTTTTACCATGTGGGAACAGAGACAATGTTGTTCTCAGGGTCCATTTCACAAGACTGTATTACACAACATCTTCAAGCAACCAAAGTATTGGTTGACTGGAGAGACATCGACGCAAGGACTGATGGTAAGTCCTAATTATATGTTTACTGTGGATCTAAAATCATGCCGCTGGTGAGAGAGACAGTACAGCATGTAATGGTCGTGTGCTCTGACAGTGTACATAAGATGCCATTGTAGAAGAGGGGATGGGAAGAATATGCGAACAGTGAGCTTGCTAACTGAGTTATGAGCTGAGAGTATGGGGATAATGCCATCTCCTGTAACAGGACAGAGAGCGACCTGCTCTCTCCCGCTGGCACCCCTTCTGCAGACTTTTCTGCGGGTTCGGCTTGTGAAGACCTCGACTCTCTGGAGCAGGGCTGCATGCACCTCAGCGGCGGTGGCAGGATGCCCTGCACGAAGCCTTGGCTGACCGCTCATCACACTGACGGGTCCTAGGCACCAAGCATTCACCTCTGCTTAAGAGGAGGCAGCATTTTAGAAAACTTCCATTAACAGAGTCAAACAAAAGAAGTGCTAATATGCAGAAGAAGTGGTGTCAGTCATCTGAAAGCCCCCCAGACTGGACCCCTCAGTCTTGGATGACGCGGGATCCATGGCGATCGACTCAGGCTGAAGCCGTCTCCGCCGATGCCTCTTGCTCATGTCCCTTTGGTGTCGGCAGCGACATTGCCGCAAAGCCTATGCCACATGTGAGAAGGGCAGTTTCACATCTGAATGTCAATTTTTAAAAACCTCAGAATAGGGGCTGCTGTATTCAAAAAAAAGTAATGCCATGCTTATAAACACCACCACGGAGAGGGTAGTGACTGCTTTCTGATAGAGTCTGGAAGAGGGGCTCATTAGACATTCAAGGCTTGTGACTCACTTTAATTAAAATTTGAGCTGGGAGAGCTTGGAGAGACCAGCCCAGCGAATGAGATTTAGAAGAGAGGGAGGGGAGAAAGGGGCGGCATATTGACATGAATAAAGGAGACCTTAATTAAAGGATTAATGATGACAATAACAATAAAATTGCTCCCTCCTCCCTTTGTCTAGGCAGCTGGACAGTGCTTGGGGGGCGCCCTGGTCCCTGGCGGTGTGCTCGGGGAGCAGAGTGCTGACACCGGGCAGCGGGGCACATTCATCATTTGGAAGTTTTGCACAATTGAACGTGTGAGGCCGGATTTAACTGAGTCACCCCTCCAATTGTTTACTTCATGAGATTTGTATCGACTCACCTGCCTCATTTCGGAGGACAGTCCTTCTGCAAGCCCCAGTGATGGTCCAGATGCCCCTCCTCCAAACATAACTGTAAAGTGACTACAAGAAGGTCCAACAAATCCCCCTACCTCCTTGATGGCTCCTTGAATTGTTTTTGGAGAAAAGACTGAAAATCAAATCGTTTCAAAACACTTTTTGATTTACTTTGCCTCTGCCCAAGCCTGTGCTTTGTCTGTCTAGTGGGTGGGTCAGCAGTGCCTGGGTGCAGCTGAAGCGATGGACAGTTCCTTTGGCTGCCCACTGAGCACCTACCAGGGACTAAAAAGCAAATGCTACCAGCACAGTCATTATTCACGTGGAATAAAATCATAATAATATTTTATACTTACAAGGTTCATTCTCTATACTCTATTTTGCTTGCCCAGTAGGTCTAAGGCTGCAAGAGCCCCAGATTCACCCAGATTCCAATATACTGGCTATGACTCATATCTTGCTGAGTTCCCTAAACTAGGATTCTGTTTAAGATGAACTTAATGCAGAGACTCCAGTTAAGATGATAAATAAACTCTCATAAGCATTTAAACCTATGCAATTAATTATGAATACCTTCCACAACTGTGTCTGTAAGTAAACCCTGCCGCACTGGGCTTCATTTAGACCACCAATCCCTCTGCACACAGCAAATTGGCAGCATTCACTGGCCAGAAGTGGCTCGAGGTGGCTCTCCTTGCCACCGGTATCTGTTGTCACCTGCAGATTTGGCCTGCTGTCCAGGTCGGTGGACGGTCAGAGCTGGGCAATGCCCACGTGCCATCTCCTCTGCAGACGGCTCTGTGCCTGCACCCTCTCCTCCTTCCCTGGGTGGTTGTCAAGCTCCCGCCTTCTTTTTCCTCCTTCTCTTCCTCCTTCTCTTCTTTCTCCTTCTTCCTTCTCCTTTATCTTCTCCCTGTTCTCTCACTTACTGTGGAAACTAGTAGGTGTTTTTTCCAAGGACAACTTTCATGGAAGGAAAGGAATGGCCTTTGTTTATGGGCTAAATTGTGTCACGTCAAAACTCATAAGTGGAAGCTCCAATCCCAGTCTTCCAGGATGTGACTGTATTCGATGGCCAGGCTTTTAAAGAGGTAATTATAAGTTAAAATGAAGCCCTCAGGGTGGGCCCTACACTCAGTGTGTCCGTATAAGGAGAGACTTAGGACACACACACAAGTAGGGGCAAGACTGTGCAGACACAGGTGCAGACAGGTCTCTGTGGCTTCGGGAGACACCAGCCTGCTGGCTTGACCTCGGACCTCCAGCCTCCAGAACTGTGACGATGCGGATGTCTTCTGTTTCTGCCCCCAGTCTGTGGTATTTGTTCCGGTGGCCGGAGCTGGCTGAGAGTCTCCAGACATGCCACGGGGGAAATATTCCCAACCTCACCCTCTTTCCCCCACCAACCCCACCTCTGCCTCCAAAACACACATTCTTTCTCTATTTTATCCTGAAAACAAAACAGCCAATGTCTTCACTGCCAAGGAGTCCGGCTGCAGACGTGGCAGAGATGGAGATGCAGAGGCTGGTACTGGCCTGTGACCTTCGCGAAGGTGTGAGCACCCCTCTGCCACCCGCTTAATTGGGCTTCATTGTGCTTTTAAAAACAGCTTCATATTCATTACCGATTGTCTCCACATACAAGTAGGAAAAGGAGGAAACCATTGAAGAGATTAATTTTACAAATGAAGAACCAAGGTTCAAAGAAGTGAAATTGTTGGTCTGAGGCCTTTGGGTTCATATCATCCCATCTCTGCACGCTGGGCAGGTGGCAGGATGGTATGCCAGCGGATTTTGGAGGAAGGTGTATCCCCATCACCTGCCAGGGAAGTGATAGATGTCACTTTAGGGACTATGATGAGCTGCGTCCCTGCCAACCCCAAGGGGCATATGTCCTGAGTGAGAATGCACTCATATTGAGCCACTGAGATGCTAATATCCTTTGTCACCACGCAGAGCCTAACTCACCCCGACCAATACTATTAAGATGCTTTCAGCTGCAGGAAAGAGAAAATCTGTCAGGAAATGGTTAACGATAAAGTCATTTGTTGTCTCCTTATCTCTTTGTAACATGGTCTGTAAAGTGAGTAGTTCCAAGTTTGGACAATTTTGAATCTCAATGATGTCCTCAAGGACCCAGCCATTTTCACCCGCCACCCTCAGCACATTAATTCCTCGCCTCAGCCAGGAAATAATTAGCATCAGCAGCTCCAGACATCACCTCCTCACACCAAAAGACCTGTCATATCCAGGGGTCAGAAGAGAGAATTTCCCTTTTTGTGAATGAGCGTAACCTTTCCGAAGCCCTCCTCCTTCCCCGTGGAGGTCCCCTCAAGCTGCCTTGGCCAGAACTGTGGCACATGCCCACTCAGGTGTCAAGGGGCAAGGAACCAACATGGATCTGCTGGACCAGCCAGGCTCCTTCCCCAGGGCACAGGAAGGACCCACCCTCCCCTGAAGCACAAGGCCCCCTAATTCTTTTTTCAAGAAAGGAGAGGAACATGCTTGTGAAGCAGCCCAGCCACACTCGCTGTAAAATGATTCAAGGACCCGAGTCTCATGCACCGATCTTTCTCTCCAAGTTAGGAGAGTAGAGCTGACCACATGAAGCCCTGACACTGTGTAAACAGGCACAGAAAGATTCAGAACTTCCTCTGACACACCAGCAGGTTCCCCGAGAGAAGGTCAGGCGGGGTGCTATGCAAACACTTCAGCACTGGAGAAAATCTTAGGTCCCTCTGCAGGCAGGGAAGCATTCGTGTTTCCTGCAGGTGCACTGAGGCTTCCTGAGCTGTGACTTCCCGGAGTCTCAGCCAGTGAGTGGGGCAAGAGGCCGGGATCCAGGCCCTTTGTGTCCAGTGCATTAGCCACCCCCTCCCAGCTCCTGTTTGCACAACAGCACTTGCTGACGGATTCATTAGGGTCCTGTTTACTACTTTTACTTTGGGAAATAAACTGACAGCTGAAATTCTAACTAGATTTAAGACGAGGATGACAGACCCAGATTGGAGCATATTAAGGGAAACTGGATGTTCAGGAACATCTGGAACACTCAGAATTTGATATCAGGAAAAACATCCCCGTCACCCTATTAACTGTTTCTCTGAGATCTCCAGTAGAGACAGAACTTTGGCCTGCGGAAGCCAAGAGGCCCACCCAGTGTGGCAACTCTGACTCCTCAAGGCCAGGGTACGGGCCAGGGAATTTCTGGTCTCAGAATAATTTTTCCTGAAACATTACATTCTTTTGAAGAGAGGAAAATATGTCTTTTTATGGTGGTAACTGTTTTTATGTGTGTGGGAGGTGTACGCATGTATGTGTGTGTGTATTGTATGTATATCATGTGTGCGTGTGCGTGCATGCGTGTGCATCAAGGGTGTGTATATGTGTGTGCATGTGTGTATGTATGTGCACATGTGCATCAAGGGTGTGTATATTATGCATTGTGTTGTGTGCATGTCTGTATGTATGTACGTGTGTGTTGTGTGTGCATATTTGTATGTATGTGCACATGTGTGTTGTATGTGTGTGTTGTGTGTGTGCACAGACATGTGTGTTCACTGTGTGTGTTGTGTGGGTGTGTGAGCCATTTCCTTGCTGGGTTGGGCATGAGGAGAAGGGTGCATGTGACCTTACTAGTTATCTTTCTGATACTGCAAACTCCACCCCTTATATAAGATGAGGGTTTCTGCTTCCACCTCCTTGGAATTCCCCAGACACACTTGATGTGTGGGACGCTCCTCTGATTATTCCCACAAATCAGACCAGTACAGGAAAGGCCCCCACAGGCTCCCAGAGGGCTGCTGCTCCCTGCTGCCCTGACATCCCACTGGTTACCCTCAGCTATTGCTGGACGCCCCGCAGGCTGCAGGGAGGCCAGGCCTCACTTCCGAGGAGAGTGTCTGTGGTCCGATTGAGGATTGCTCAGGGCAGGGCCTGGGGTCATGGCTGGGAGCAGTTTCACGTCCTAGAGAGGTGGCTGGTTTGTGTGCTCCCCTTTGGACCAAGTTGGAACATCTCTATCTTGTGGTGGCTGGGACATTTCTGGTTTGTCCAGGGCTCTCACAGGGTCTTTAGGCCAATGTTCTGCTGGGGCCTTGCCATCTGGCACTGTGGGTGATGTGAACAGAAGTGTTCATTCATTCTCTCATTTATTCACTCAGCACAGTTGAGCACTATCACGTGCTGGGCATCGAGAGCGGCCCTGTAGACGCAGCTAAGAGGAGAGGACAGTCCCTGCCCTCTGGGACAGTCTAGATGGGAGAAATTCAATAAATAAGTGAAGAAACAACCAGCACAATACAGACTGTGCCGCATGCCTGAGTGCAGGGAGCAGGTTCACTGCCGAGGGCTGTGGTGCTGCCACATCGGAGGAGGGAGGTCAGAGACTGTTTTTCTAAAGAGGAAAACACAGGAGTTCAGACCTCAAGGTTGAGAATAGGTCAGTTGTGCAAAAAGCTGGGAGGGCATCTCAGGGGCGAGAGCAATGGTCACCGAGGCCCAGGGGCAGGAACAGGGAGAGGCTTGTGCCTGGAGCCTGGTGAGATGGGGCTGGGGAGGTGGGAGGCGAGTGAGGGGAAATGGGGGAGATCTGGTGGGGATCTGTAGTCCTGCTAAGGAGCACAGCTTTTCATTTCGAGCAGTGAAAGTCCATGGAAGATTCTAGAGTAACACAACGTGGTTTACACCACAAAAGTCTTCTGGTTACTTCATGGAGACCAGATTGAGCCCTATTTTCCCAGCCTCCTTTGTGGTTGTCCCCGAGTTCCAGCCCCTGACTTGTTGGACCTATCTAGGCAGTTCAGATGACCAGGTAATTGTCCCGCTTACTAAAAGGAGGAGGTTGTGTGAGAATTCTCAGTCCTCCAGGAAGGACAGTGGATTCTGGAACAAGAGTAGGTAGGAAGAGAGAAAATCAACAGAGAAGGCAAGGTTCCCCGGCACTCATCCCAGTCCTGCTGCGGGAGCTCTGTGTCCAAAGGGGACCCCCCCAAAGCCACCAACCTCTATTATTTCATTTAGAGAACAACATGCTCACAGGTTGCTTTTTGAACACCAAAGCTTGAAACTCTTGAAGTTTCCAGATCTCAGATCTACAACGAGTAAGTATTGTAACGCCCACTGCATTGGTGAAAACACTGAGACTCAGTACACCAGGGATCAGCCGGAGATCACCCTGCACAGCTCCTACCCGATGACCCTGAAGACACTCCAGAGCCCACATCGCCACCCGTCCTTGGAGATCCTGTGCCTAGACCCTCCTTTGGCTCCCACCCCAGCAGCTTTGAAGGGCATATCAATCAGGATGTTTTCAGTCACAAGTAAAAAATCCCCAACTAATGTGGCTTAAACTATTAGGACATTATTACCTCACTGACAGCCCTTCAGCAGGCAGAGTTGTGAAGTCAGCAGCTCAGTGATGATGGGCTGTGGGGTTGTTTCTCTGTGATTTTCTTCACTTCCCCTCATGGTCACAAGATGGTTGCTAAAGTGTCATGTATCGCACCTGCTCATTCATTAATTCAGCAAATATTTTATAGTGCTTCCATGTTTTGGCCACTTTTCTTGGTATTGGGGACACAATAGCAAATAAAACTTATAAAAACCCCTGTTCTTAAGGAGCTTCCATTCTAGTGGGTGAAGGGGAGACCATGAACAAAATGAATGAGAAAACTACATAGTGTGTTGGTGGCACGTGTGGTGGAGAACAATGAAAAGAGGAGAATGAGGGTACAGAGGAGGAGACGAAGGACAAGGATATTCTTTAAATGGTGGCAGAGGAAGTTCTCACTGAGAACCAGACATTGGAGCAAAGACACAGAGGGACATGAGAGAAGGAGCCAGTGACGATCGGGAGGAGGATACTCCAGGTGACGGGGAACAGCAAGTGCAGATGCCTTGAGGTGGGAATGTGCTTAGCATGTCCTAGGAAAGCAAGGAGGCCAGGAGCTGGGAGGTGTGATGAGGAGAAAGGTCATAGGGGCTGAGGTTAGAGAGGAAAAGGAGGCCTAGGGTCTTTGAAGACTCGTGCCAGAGCACACAAGCACCAACGGAAGACTTGTCCTAATGCAACTCTCGTCAATTTCTCAGCAGTCCAGCCCCACCCCAAAGACTTTTTCTTGCATTTCACTGGCCAGAACTGGGTCACATGGCCACCCCTAACCCAATCACTGTCAGGATTCATTCCCAGGGTGTGAGCCCACCGCTCCTAAACATGTTGCTGAACACAGTGGGTTCTGCCAGCAAGGCCAAAGGTAGAGTGAATGTTTGGTAGGCAACCAAGAGTGTCAGCCACACAGAAGCGTCCCATTCTAGCAGTTTGCCCCTTGTCATCGGCAGCAGAGTCTGGCTCCAGACACGCTCTCCTCCAACAGGGGATTAGCCCACAGGACAGAGCAGCAGGAAGAAATGGGGTCCATCTGGGCTGTGGGGGCTTCTCTAACAATGAACTTTCAGGTCCTTCTTCTTCCTCTTCTTTCTCAGGTCTCTGGTCCACAAAAAAGTCTCTTCCACCCTGGCTGGTTTGGCTCAGCTGTAGAGCGTCGGCCCACGGACCAAAGAGTTGTGGGTTCCATTCCGGTCAAGGGCATGTACCTCGGTTACGGTTTGTCCCTGGCCCTGGTCAGAGTTGTGCAGGAGGCAGCCAATCGATGTGTCTGTCTCACGATGATGTTTCTCTCTCCCTCTCTCTCTTCCTCTCCTTCCCATCTATCTGAAGATAAAAATGGAAAAAAGTATCCTTGGGTGAGGATTTAAAAAAAAAAAAAAAGTCTCTTCCATTAAAAAAAACCCAAAAAACTCCTTAACTTTTAACCATAGAAGTTTCAAGCATATTCGAAGTAGAGAAAATGATGTAATAAACCCAGTACTCATTTCCCAACTCATCAACGATACGGTGTACTACCCCAACGGGCCAGGCCGGTCCTGCTCCATCTACAGCACCCACTGCCTGCCCCAGTACCCATCCCATTAGAGAGTACTGCCCAGCACACAGTCCCTCTGAGGGCCTGCTGTGTTCCTCAGGCCCGGCTGGGGGAGGGGCCTGGAGAACTGGAACAGTCACTCAACCCAGCCGACGGTCCTCTGAGCCCAGGACAGCCTTGCCTCCCACACTGCCACTTGCCCATAACCAGCTGAAGGACACCCAGGCTCCTCCTGAATCATCCTTGCTACAGCCCTCAGGAGCTACAGATGTTCACAAAATCATCTATAATTGGGGCGTTTGGCCCATTAGGAATTTGGATGTACCAAAGCATAAGTCCTCAGCACTGCTCAGAAAAAGCAAACACGGGCAATGCGAGATTTGACTTCTGCGCAGTTAATTTAATCTCCACTCTGAATATAAATCAGCTGCTTTAGATCCGATCCACTCAGTCCCCTCCAAGCCTCACACTGAATGATAAACACTGGGCTGCTGCCGGTAAGGACAAACCATGACAGGCAAAATGAAGTTGCCTTCAGCTCCAGAGAAGTTTCTGGACACGGCAAGGACACTGCTCTTTTTGAAGAAACTGCTCGGCCCCGTTCAGGCCTTCCCCTGGGGGCAGGGTCTCCTTATTGGCGGGTGAAAAGCTAAAGTCGTACGTTTTTAAGGATGTGGCCACCCTGCAGGTGTAAGGGAAAGCAGACCAGGAAGCCCCAGCAGAACTTTCTGTGGGAGCGACACTGTGATAAGCATGTCCCTCTGAAGGGGAAGGTGCTTGGCACAGGGGCTCTAATTCGAGCGGGTAGGAGAGGGACAGGGTCAGTTATCTGACTCCTGGCTGCCGGTGGGGTCACCAGAGATGACCAGCTATGCTGATGGAATATAGGGGGGACAGGAGGAATGAGTGGATTACAGACTGACTCTCCTCTTAACTTTGGGAGGAATGTACAGGTCACGGTTGGGTCTGTCTGAGGGGCTTCTCCCAGCTTCTCCCACTGAGCTAGCAGGTGTGTCCCCAGGGCCATCAGGACACAAGTACCATGTTTCTATATGATGAAGGGTTAGTGCCTATGAGGAAGTTCAGGCAACGTTCACAAAAGTCCCAACATTTCCCCCACCAGATCCTCCTGTCCCTGGGATTTCTACTTCAGAACTTCTCCTCTGAATTAAAGCTTTAAGGGTCCTGATCAAATGCAGATCTGTGACCTATGAACTTGATCGATAGGCCCTAATTCAGCCACTCACTGAGTGGACATTTACGATTTCCAGTTCTAGGAGACACTATACTAGGTAGTGGGGGTACAGAACTGAAAAATGTGAACACTTCTAAGTGTCAAAATATAATTGTGAAAAAGTTAAAATCGTGATTTTCATTACAAATATAGAACGAACATGGGTCACAGGGTAGTTTATGCGACATGTTAACTATTGAATGAGAGAACTGGTAAGGTGGTAAAACTAGTTTCAGGAGAGCTTGAGGAACTTAGATGCATGCAGTCCATCAAGAAAAGTATTGAGAGAGAAACATTGTCGGACTAGATTAAAATCAGTTAATGTCCTACAGACAATGAAAGCATGACCATTGAGGTTATGTTATCATCTGTTGCCAAACAGAAATCTACAGCTGATTTCAGTGTCTAGGCTCCAATAAAATAGTATGAATCACAGGCACATTCTCCCAGAGAATTGACAATCCTCTAGTGGGCTTGTTTTTTTTTAAATCCTCACCAGAGGATATTTTTCCATTTATTTTCAGAGTGGGAGGGAGAGAGAGAGAGACAGAAACATCTATGTGAGAGAGACACATCTATTGGTTGCCTTCTGCAAGACCCCGACCAGGGCTGGGGACTGAACCGCAACCGAGGTATGTGCCCTTGACAGGAATCGAACCTGCAACTCTTTGGTCTGCAGGCCAACGCTCTAACCACTGAGCCAAGCCAGCCAGGGTTCTAGTGAGCTTCTTAAACAATGCCCTGGTACAACATTGAGGGACATGTTATACTTTCTTTTGATTTCCAAGATATATATCATTTTTTTCTTAACACAAAAGAAGTAGATTGGAGTGCCTATCAACCCTCAGGTAAGAGAAGGACCCAGGTCAATGGGAAGAAATGAAGGAGAAAGTTCGGGCCTAGGAGCTAGGAGACCTGGGTATCAGTTCTACCACCCAGGTGTTGTGTGACCTTGGGCAAGTTGCATTACCTCCTAAGCCGTAGATTCTCTCTCTGTTCAACAATGTTGTTGAACTAGGTAGTCTCTGACCCTTCTCCTTTTGGCCTGATATTTTCTGAATCACAATAGATTATGGAGTAAGGTTCTCAAACAACTCCCATTGTCTACAGTGACAGACCTGTGGCTAAGTGCCGTGGTAGATCTTTGGATAACTGAGGGGAGGCGAGGGCGGTGCATGGAGAGGGTGTACAAGCTCTCCCCTTCTCCCAACTTCTGCCCCCCGTCAGTACTCTGGGATGTTTCAGACTCAGGAGAATCCAGGTCATGCTGCAGTAACAAATTGATACTGAAATTTCGGTGGCTTAGCCCAACCAAAGTGTATTTTTTGCTCATAGAATTCTGGTGGACAGCTGTCCTCCATGTGATGACTAATTCATACTTTTTTCTGTTCTATAATTCTGCTACCTTTACACATGGCTTCCTGAGTCTCTGCAGCAGGGCGAGAGAGAATGGGGCACTCACACCCACTTCTAACTACATAGAACTTGTATTTGTGGATTGGTAGTCAGAACTAGTCTCCCGGCTCCATCTAAACCAAGGGAGCTGAGAAGTAAATTCCCAATGAGCTGGGAAGGAAAGACCAGATGTTAGTGAGCCCTGACCTGAAAAGGATCCAGCTTCTATAAAGACTGAGGGCCTTGCCTTGGCCACGTAGCTCAGCTGGCACATACAAGAAGTAACCAATGAATTTGTGAATAAGTGGAACAACTATTGATGTTTCTCCCTCTCTCTCTAAGGTATTCTAAGGTACCACCACACTGTCTCTGACTCCAAGGTATCTGCCGGTGAAACCAAGCAACAGTGTTCAGGTCTGGATTTGTTTTCTGGGAAAATTGAAGAATGAATTCACAAAGCGCAAGCGAAAGGAAAGTTTATTTGAAAGACAGACAGACTCCCCGCAGTGGGACGGGGACCCAAGTGGGTTGCCAGTGGGGTTTGGTTGTCTAGGGGTAGATATATGCCTTGCTAACTTTTGATTGGTTCTTTCAAAGAATTCTGCCTCAGCAACATCTATACATTTTGAGGTTTGTGTTTCCCACCAAACTGGGTTCACCTCTAAGTCATCTTGTTTTTCACTGGGTAATCTCCACGGGCAAGCTGCATCCTGTCAGTGTTTACAGAGTCCTCTGGTCACTAGAGTCTAGTGTATTTCCTTCCATGGTCTCGTCCCTGACTGCCTAGCTTACCCCTATCTCCTCACTGGGATAAGGAAAGGTTCAGCCAGATACCTGGATACTCTGTCCAGCCAATGCTCAACATCTGAGGGTTTCTAAAAGCTTCTAAGCCTGGGGCCATGTCTACACAGTTTAAGGAGAGGATGTTGGATTCACTTGAGTTATTAGATCAATGTGGACAGGCGCTCTGGGTTTTCAGGAGGCCAAAGCTACATTCTTGTTCTCCCAGTAATCTGTGACCTGAGGTTTCAGCCAAGATCATTGTCAAAACCCACTTCCCTCTGTTCTGGAGGAAAGGACATTCTTCTGAAAAGGGAAATGGCTTTTATTTGCTCGCTTGTGTGATCCCTTGTTATCTCTTATACATAATCTTCATTGTTTCAGAGCCTGGATCCTTGTCTCTCTAAGATTACAGATTCCTTGGGTAGGGGAATGACACTGTTGGTTGTTTGGGGCTAACACCCTACGCTAAGCAAGGGCTGAGAATGCTGTTTGTTGATTCATGCATGTGTGACCGAGCACTGCAGGGATTTGATTGGTAGCCAGGGCGATAATACCCCTCAGTCATTCCCTTCATGTCTATTTGTTGTCTTTTACTCTGTGGCTTACCCTCCAAACTTTGCTTCTTGAAATGTGAAAATCCAGCTTTGGGAGTTCTGAGAAGTCCCTTTTCTTTTTCAGGAATGCTGAATTTTCAAGATTATCTATGGTTTCATTCTGAACCTCCTAAGGTCCAGAAATCAAAGCTAAAAGTGACTTCTGTCCTAGGCTGTATTAGCCTTTCCTACCCTGAGGAGACGCCAGCACCTCCCACGAGCCTGCGCCTCTAGGCTTCACTTTAATAGTCCAGGGGCTGAGGAGGAAAAAGGAAAAGAAAAGTATATATACCAAGATTGGAAATACATTGGGTGAGATTTAAAAAATTATTGTGTTATAATAGACCTCCCTTGAATGAATGGATCACAATTTATTAGGGGGACCGGAAAGTAATGTCGTTTTTTTTACATTAAATTCAAACAGATAAGTTTTTAACAAGTTTTTATTTTTAATCAATTATGTAATCACCCTCACTATCCACAACCTTTTGCCATCTAGTGTGCAAATTTTCAATGCCGAATCGATAAAAATCAATTGGTTTTTGAGCAAAATATCTGGAGATGGCATTTTGGACATCATCCAAATTTTCAAATTTTTTGCCACTTAGAAAATGTTGTAACAATTGGAATAAATGGAAATCCGATGGCGCAATATCGGGCGAGTATGGTGGGTGAGGCAATACCTCCCACCCCAATTCATTAATTTTTTCCAGGGTTCATCTTGCGCAGTGCGGTCTTGCATTATCGTGTTGCAGAATAACGCCTTTTCTGGTGACAATCGCTTGGCACTTTTCAATTAAAGATTGATTTACTCGATCCAATTGTTCACAGTAAAGGTCTGCATTCAGTTTGTCCAGGTTTCAGCACTTCAAAATGAAATACCCCGTGAATACTCCACCAAACACACAAAAGTGCCTTTTTGGGGTGTAAACCTGGCTCAGCTGTACTTTGTGGCGATTCATTCGGAGAGAGCCACTGCCTTTTGCATTTTGGATTATCATAGAGGACCCATTTTTCATCTCCAGTGATCAAGTGATCAAAAAATGCTTCTGTATTGGGCCACTGAAGCAAAAAGTTGCATGTGGTGGACCGGTTAGCTTTGTTTTCTTCAGACAGATTATGCGGGACCCAAACACCTGCTGTGCTTACTTTACCAATCTGCTGCAAATGTTCTTGGATGGTCGACCAAGGTTGGTTAAGAGTGTTTGACAGTTCCTCGATTGTCTAACACGGATTTGCTTCCACTTCCGCCCTTAACACGTCATTTCTTTAACGACATTACTTTTCGGTCCCCCTAATAGTTAACTGGCTTCCTTTTGAGGGATATTTAGGTTGTTTTCAATCTTTTCCTTATAGACTCTGCTTCCATGAATATTTTCTTTCTTTTGTATTGATTTTCGAGAAAGAAAGAGAGAGAAAGAAACACATGCATCCCCGGGGATTGAACCCACAACCTGGGTATGTGCCCTGACCGGGAATTGAACCCACCACCTTTTGGTGTATGGGACGATGCTCCAACCACCTGAGCTACACCATCCAGGGTTCCATGAATATTCTTGTTCTGAACTCCAAGAAGGAACTTATCAAGATGGACACCCCCTGGCTAACTGGGCCTAAATTCGAAACTAGATCTTAGAGGCCTTTTGCTGAGAGAGGCCTGTCACACTCTCTGCATTCCAGGAAGAACCACAGACTGAGCTTTCAAGCTTTTGCACTATGCCCTGCCTATTCATACCACCTGAGTCACCCCCTGCAGGGAAGTTCCTTGTTCCATCATCACCATACTACTACTTAACCAATAGACCGTGACCTGCCCTGACCAATCAGAGCTGCACAAATTATACCCCTCATTTACATCTGCACCAAGCAATCTGAACAGATCAGACTTGAAGTCTTCATTTGCATGAACAGACCCGAATGGCAACCTCGGTGGAAACTCTCTCCATAAAAGACATGCTCTCCTTTGTCTTGGGGGAGCACTCTTTCAATTTTCACTGGAGGCTGTGCTTGAACAAAGTCTCTCCTTTTTTAAAAATAACTTTCAGTGACTTTTTGTTGGCATTGTACACATGAAAAAGAATACCTGTAAAACGAATGCTTAAAAGGAGAATTACCGAGTCAAAAGATGGCAATTTTCATAGATTTGCTAAATTGCTCCTTCTCAGTTTTGCATGAGAGTGCCTATTCTCTTTCCACTCTGACATCATGTTTTGTCAAACGTATTGGTATTTTCCAATCTGACATAATAAATGGAAATATGACTTACATTATCATTTGTTTATGACATGTCCCACATAAATCTGCTTGTTCATGTGCTTTGTCTGTCTGCTATTAGTATTTTTTTATTTATTTGTAGGCTCTATAAAAAATTTTTTTAAATTGATTTTTAGAGAGAGAGGAAGGAAGAGGAAGAGAGAGAAACATCAATGTGAGAGAGCAAAACATCAGTCAGCTGCCTCCTGCACCACCCCCACCAGAGATGGAGCCCACAACCCAGAGGTGAGCCCTGACCGGGAATCAAACCCACAACATTTCCATGCATGGAACGACACTAGCCAACTGAGCAACACTGGCCGGGGTGATTCGCAGACTCTTCACACATTTAGAAAATTAACCTTTTGTGAAATATGTTTTAAATATTTTTTTCTTGGCTTATCCTTTTAAAATATATTGTCCCCATATAGTTAATTGTGATTTTATGTGGTCAAATTTATAGCTCCTGTGTTTTCGTTTGCTTGGAAAGTTCTTCCCCACTCCAAGAATGTTCAAAATATACTAAAGCAGATCATTTTTCCTTCTGTTACTGTCAGTTGTTTATGTTTTACACTTATATCTATGATTCATCAGCATTTAATTTTTTTGGTAAGGTGTTGCTAGTCAGTTGTCTGAACATAATTTCTCAAATAGTCCATCTTTTCTTTTCTGATATGAAATATACCTCTTTTGTACTCTGAATTTCAATGTATATTTTCAATATTTGTTAGCTCTCTCCTCTCTTCTGTTGCTGTCACCTAGTCGTAGATAAACAGGGACAAAATCAATTACTGTACCTTTATAACACTTTGTGATATCTGGTAAGATTAATCCTCCCTCATAACTCTTAATTTTCATTTTTCTGGCTATGCTTGCATGCTTATTTTCCACATAAACTTTAGAAAGAACTTGTCTAATTTTCTGCTCTCAAAAAAAAATCCTGTTAGTATTTTTATTGAAGTTTCATTAGATTTATAGGTTCATTTAGGAACAATTGGCAGTGTTATAACATTGCATCTTCTTATCCAGGACATTTATTCAAATCTCTGAAAGATGTACTGCAGTAGAATTTCAAAGTGTTCTTCACATGGAGTCTTAACATTCTTTCTCTACAGTTATTCTTGGGTATTTTATCTCTTCATTTATACTGTGAATGAGATATTTTCTTATATTATATTTATTGTATTTCCTATTGATGGTAGTTTATATAAGGAAAGCTATGGTTGCATGTTAATTTTGCTACCAGCCACCTTATTGGATTTTCTTAATGTTTTCATTCTTTTGAGTTTTCCAGGTATAATCACAAATCTGAAAATAAGAGTAATTTCTATGGAAAATCATTTCAGATATAAGGCATCACTTATTCATCCACCTGTGATGGACATTGAGGCTGCTTCCAATGTCCATTGTCCTTCTCCTAGGAGCCACCTCAATTTATATTCACTATCCTCACCTTGCCTGCGCAGTCATGTTGCTTTGTGGAAGCTGTTGTTGCTTACAGTGGTGGTGACACATGTATGGGGCTCATACCTAGAATAATCACAGTAATTACATCCCCACTCTGGCTGGTGCAGCTCAGTTGGTTAAGTGTCATCCATGCACCGAAATGTCACCAGTTAAATTCCCAGTCAGGGCACATGCCCGGGTTGCAGACTCAATTCCCAGTAGGGTGCATGCAGGAGGCAGCCATTCGATGTTCCTCTCTCACATTGATGTTTCTCTCTCCTTCTCCAAAAATAAATAAAAACATATTTAAAAAATAAAAATAATTATATCCCCACCGTTGGCCACAGCTATACACTCAGAGTTAGACATATGGTCCAGTTTGGGAGATGATGAGGGCTTCCAGCCATGAGTCCCTCTCTCTCTCCGAGCTGTGAGGAGGTGTAGGCAACCTTCATGTGACCCCATGCAGTACCCAAATCAGGACACAGCTGACAGCAGAGAAACTGAGCCTTGGTAGCATCATTGAGCTACTAAAATAAACTAAACCAACTCCATAGCCCACCCTCACCTTGAACTTGCAGCTGATGAGCTATTGATTGCTCTTATAGTTTAAGGCAATTTAACATAAGTGTTCTTTTATTTGTTTGTTTGTTTGTTTATTTCATTGAATGTATTGGAGTGACATTAGTTCGCGAAACCATACAGGTTTCAAATGTAGAACTCAACAAGACACCATCTGCACACTGCATAGGAAGCCCATTGCCCCAAGCAAAGGGCTTTCCAGCCCCATTTCACCTTTGCCTACTTTACCTATATGACAGGTGTTCTGATACTTACAATTGAATACATTGTAGTCTACATACCACTTTCAACAATCACTCAAGCTCATTGATCTTAAAGGTTGCCTTAGGTATGAGGTCAGGATCACTTGAAATAGCTTGAGGCTTATCACTTTTTCTAAATAGACCACAGACTTTAATTTGAAACCTTAAAGCTGTGACACTTCTAGAAGGAAACCAGAGGAGAAAATCTTTGTGACCTTGGGTTTGACAAAGATTTCTTAGATATGACATCACAAGCACTGTCTTATTGAAAAAGAAAAGAAAAATGAATAAATCTGTCAAAATTAAGAACTTGTGCCCATCAAAGGACACTCTCAAGAGAATGCAAAGGTAAGTCATAGACTGGGAAAAACTATTTTGGACATAAAGTATCTGACAAGGGACTTGTATCCAGAGTATATAAAGAACTCTCACAGTTCAATAATAAAATGAACAAAAGATTTGAATAAGTACATTGTTGCCCAGCTGGTGTGGCTCCGTTGGTGAGCATTGACCCATGCACCAAGAGGTCACCAGTTCGATTCCCAGTCAGAGTACATGCCCAGGTTGTGGGCCTGATCCCCAGTGTTTGACGTGCAGGAGGTGGCCAGTCGATGTTCTCTCTCATCGATGTTTCTATCTCTCTCTCCCTCTCCCTTTCTCTCTTTAACATCAATAAAAAGAAAAAAAATTTTTTTTAAAGTACATTGTTAAATGGTAAATACTGCAATGTTCTTATTACTGTAACTTTAAAATAAGTTAAAGTTAGGTAGAGTAAGTCCTTGAACTCTATTTTTTATCTTTTCCAAGTATTTTTAACTATTCTAAGTCCTTTACATTTCCATTAAATGTTATAATCAGCTTATCGATTTTGATTAAAATTGCACTGAATCTATAGATCCAAATTAAGAATTTAAGAAGAAATTCTTCAAATTTAAGAAGAATAATAGCTTAACTATGAATTTTCTGATTCATAACAATGGTACAACACTCTACTTATTTAGGTCTTATTCAATTTCTCTCAACAATATTTTATATACTTTATAGGTTTTATACATCTCTTGTCAAACTTACCTCTAAGCATTTCATGTTTATAATGCTATTGTCCATTGTATAATTAATTTTTAAGTTACTGATTGCATATTACCAGCATATAGAAATTTAAATATTAAATTAAATTAAATATTTATCTTGTATTCTGCACCATGCTAAATTCATTTTTTAGTTCTAGTACCATTTGTGTAGATAACATTGTATTTTCTACATAGATGATCGTGTTGTTTTAAAATAAAAACAGTATTACTTTTTTCTTTTCAATTGAGATTTCTTTTATTTATTTTTCTTACCTTATTAAATGACTAGAACCTCCAGTGTTGAATAGGAACAGTGAGGACAGCTCGGCTGGTGTGGCTCAGTGGTTGAGCATCGACCCATGCACCAAGAGGTCACCAGTTCAATTTCCGGTCAGGGCACATGCCCAGGTTGTGGGCCTAATCCCCAGTGAGGGGCATGCAGGAGGCGGCTAATCGATGTTCTCTCTCATCAATGTCTCTGTCTCTCTCTCTCTCAAATCAATAAAGAAAAAATATTTTTTTTAAAGAAAGAAACAGTGAGGGAAGACATACTTGTCTTATTGCTGATTTTAGGGGGGAAAACAGTCTTTTATAATTAAATATATTTAATTTAGGATTTTCATAGATGCTTTCTATCAGGTTAAAAAAATTTCCTTATATTCCAAATTTCTTAAAGGTTTTTAAAATCAGTAATTGATGTTGAATAGTCTCAAATGCTTTTTGTTTTGCATCTGAGATGAAATATGGGTTTCCTTTTATAGATTTTCCTTTTTTAACTTTCAAAAGAATATAAAAAGCCAATTCTGAGAGAAAATCTTTGCAAAACCATGTATCTGATAAAAGACTCATAGTAATAAAATACAAAGAACTCTCAAAACTGAACAATAAGGAGACAAATCACTCAATTTAAAACTGTGCAAAAGTTTGAACAGACTCTTTGCCAAAGAAGATATTAAAATAGCAAATAAACACATAAAAAATCATTGGAGAAATATAAACTTAAACCAGAATGAAATATCATCGCATACCTCTTAGAATGGCTAAAATTAATGAGTGACCGCAACAATTATATTGGTGTATTAGTCAGGGTTTTCTAGGGAAACAGCACCAGTAGACTAAAATATACATACATATAAAGATATTTTTTCTAGGAATTGGCTTATGTGGTTGTGGAGGCTTAAAAACCCCACAGTCTACCAGTCTGCAAGCTGGAGAACCAGGAACAGTGCTGGTGTAATTCCATCTGAGTCCAAAGGCCGAGAACCAGGAGCTCCAATATCCTAGGGCAGGAGAAGATGTAGATCCCAGCTCAAAACAAGAGACAGGGAACCCTTCCTCCACCTTTTGCTCTGTCCCAACCCTCAGTGGATTGGATGATGCCTACTCACATGGGTAAGGGTAGATTTTTTGTGTGCAATCTACTGAATCAAATATTAGTCCATACCCTCATAGAAACACCCAGAAATAATGTTTACCAGCTATCTGGGTATTTCTTAATTCAGTCAAGTTGACACATAAAATTAAACACCAGTTGGCAACAATGTGAAGGAACTGAAACTCTCATATACTGCTGATGGGAACGTAAAATGGTACAGCTGTTTTGTAAAACAGATGGGCAGTTTTTTAAAAGAAGTTAAACACACACCTATCATATGATCCAGCCATTCCATTTCTAGATATTTACCCCGAGGAAAAAGAAATATAAGTCCATACAAAGACCTGTATGCAAATGTTCGTAACAGCTTTATTTGTAATAGCCAAAAACTAAAAGCAACCTAAATGTCCATCAACAAGTGAATAGATAAACACATTATGCCATAACCATACAATGGAAAGCTACTAGGTAATAAAAAGAATGAATAACTGATACATGCAATATGTTTTCAAAATAATCATGCTAAATGAAAGAAGCCAAACAAATGGATTACATACTGTATGAATTTATTTACATTAACTCTAGAAGATACAAACAACTTTTAGACAAATCCTAAACATTTACATAATGGACCACTGTGCAGCCATAGAGAAGTATGACACAGAGCTCCCTGTCCCAAGAGGGGACCATGGCCACAATCACCTGTCAGGTGAAACAGCCAGGGGCAAGGTGATGCATGCAGACTGTCACCAACATGTGCTGGGATGTGGATGCACCAAATACTGACTGTCACAGTCGCTTCTGGTGGGACAGGTCTTTTCACTACATAGCCTTTTGTCCCTTTCGAATTTTGAACAAGAATATATTACCTATCTTAAATGAATAATGAAATAAATAAATAAATAAAATGAACAAATAAAGAAATGATTATCTCCTTAATAAATAAATCTTTGTGTAAAAAAAAAAAATACAAACCAATCTATGGTGATAGAAGTAGGTCAGTGGTTGCGGGGGGATGTGGGTTGTGGAGAGAGGCAGGGCAGGCATCACAAAGGGGCCCAAGGAAATCTTCTGAGGTGATGAACATCTTGATCATGGTGATTGTTTCACAGATTTATAAATGTGCTGAACATAAAATTGTACATTTGAAATATGTGCAGTTTATAGTATGTCAATTATTTCTCAATAAAACTGCTTTAAATCCTCATTTAGTACTTTTGAGGCAGGATAGTAAGAAGCCAGGAAAAGTCCTGGGCAAGTGGAATGAAGAAACGGAGACAAGATAATTTAACAAGGGCGAACAATTTGAACAACTTACAGCCAACTAGTCAATTACAAGACCTTATCTTCCCTAACCACGGACACTTAAGAGCAAATGGTTTATACCTCTCCTCCCTAACCGGGTAATACATAGCTTAAATCACCCTGGTCTGAGAAATAGAGAACAAAGGCCCAATTAGTGCCATTTGTCCAGCCAAACCCAGGTCAGATGAAGTCAGGGGAACAAATAACAAAACCCCTAGTAAAGCCAGACAGACCCAAGATAAAAATAAAACAGTAAAGCTGACCAGAGAATAATCCCAAACTCCCTATACACTCATTTTGATGCACCAGCATATTAAAAATGCACCTGGAAAGCTGAAGAATGTTCTGCTGAAACCCTCCCCTAATATTCTCACCTGCATCAGAGACATAAAACCTTCAAGAAAAAGGACATTAGGGCAGGCTCACTCTAGAGCAAGCCCATGTCCCTTCTCAGGCATGAATTCTACTTCCTCCTAAATTTTAAGGGTCTCCACAAGATTTGCTATCAAGTAAGCAGCAGGCAGCGGGAACTTATCCCAGGCTTACCCCCTTCCTTTTTCTCTGACTTTTTAGTGAGCTCACAGCAGCCCCGCCTGGGCTCACTTCTCTTACTGTGACCTTTACTTCCCAGTGAGCTCACAGCAGCCCCGCCTGGGCTCACAGCAGCCCCGCCTATAACATTTTTAGGGAGCCAAAGCAGAGCACAGCCCAGGCTCTCTCCTGTTGCTTCTTCTACCCTAAGCCCTTCCTTTGTTTCTTTGTCCCCAGCTTTAATAAGTGTACTCTCAAAATCACCTGGCTTCATGTCGTGAAATCTCTCCTGTGTGAAGTCAAGAGCCCACACACTACAGGCCAGCCTGAGGAGGACCTGCTTTGCCTGTTCCCCGACCGGTAATATTTTTAATGTCGTATAAGCACATGATATAAAAAAGTCAAACAACACAAAAAATTATTTAATTAAAAACTTCAGGGGAAAGTTCTCTCAGGAAAATAAAATTCATAGGATATTTGATATATTTGATCATTTGAAAACTAGTATTTATTGTTGTTTTTTTAAAGATTTTTTATTGATTTTTAGAATAGAGGAAGGGAGGAGAAAGAGAGAGAAAAAAACATCAATGGAACATTGATTGGCTGCCTCCTGCACCCCCCCCCCAACACACACTGGGGTTCGAGTCTGCAACCCGGCACATGCCCCAACCAGGAATCAAAGCAGCAACCTTTCGGTGCACAGGACAACACCCAACCAACCGAGCCACACTGGCCAGGGCACTATTTATTGTTTTTAAACAGATTTGATGGAACATTTGGAAAAACTTAAGGGTGAATTCATAGGAAACTAAACCAGTGAAAAAAATAAGCCAAGTATTAACTCAAGAGAGAAAAAATGCACGGGAAAGGCAATCACGTAGGTGACTTGGCTCAGCATGAACATAGGCACGTGGTCACGGAGAGCTAAGCACTGGCTAGAGATCTCGGTACATGTTGAGAGAGCAGGACCAGGAGAGGTAGGGGTGCCAGCAGGAGAGAGCCACATCGTCACCTTCCATAACGCAAAGGCAATAGAGTATGTTCTAGAACTGGTCAATTAAAAACTAGCAGCATAAACACATCATTGTAAAAATATGGAGGTAGTAATCAGAAGAGACAACCAGAAGAGTTTGAAAGTTTTGCTCCTGAGGAGGAAGTATAGGGCAGTGGTCTGCTCCTTTTTAGATACTAACCTTTTATTGCATTTCTCTTTTTATTGTATGTGCTGTTTTAGAAGGCAGTGTAGTGCAGTGGGTAAGAGTCTAAACTCGGGTCTGAGTACCTGAGCTCAGACCCCGACTGTCAGTTCACAGCTATGAGGTTTTAAGCAAAGTACATAACTTCTCTGAATCAGATTTTCTTATCCGCAAAATGCAGCTAACAATTATATCAATCTCACAGCCTTCTTATCATGTGGATTAAATATATTAAAATATATAAAAACTCAGGACAGTGAGAGGAGGATATAAATATGACCTAAAGCTGAACAACTCTTACTATGAAATGATGATTTTAAATGTCAGCCTTTCCCATCTTATTTCTGAGTAAATAGAAAAATTGTTTTTGCTTATTCTTCTTGACCCCAACAATAATGAAGAAAATCATAATAATAATAGTAATAAATAAAATTAAATGATTTAAAAATTATATTCCTCCCACCCCCCAGTCCCTTATTTCAAAGACAGCCACTATTGAAAGGCCTTTGTGTATTATTCTACTTCTAAAAAATATTTTAATAACCTATCAGATTGTGTGCCCGTCATTTACTTTTGCATTTGCATCACTGGAATCATACTATGTATTTGTTCTGCTCCTCTTCTTTTCTCCTTACTCTCCTAATTAACATAATCAGATCTATCTTGTTCTTGTTAATGCTGTGTAAGATTCTGTAATTTATGGATTGCGTCCGTACTGAAGGCTGTCCAGACTCCTTCCAGGTTCTTGCTCTGACAAACAACGCGGCCGTGTGTTTGGATCCCGGTGCATTTGTGAGGAGCTCCTTTGCGTGAATTCAGCTGTGGAAGTGCTGAGTCACAACCTCTCAGAGGGAGGGCAAGGACCTCGAGGAGGGGAAAGGGCATCCAAGACATTTGTGACATGTTTCATAATTTTCCTGTGGGCTCACCAGCTTCTGCTTCTTTGTATTTCTTAAAATAGATGGCATCAGCTCCATTGCTCCAGACAAAAACCCTCTCATGGATGCATCATTTGAATAACTGGCCCCTTCGGAGCCCAGGGACTCCACTATTCAGTGGGCATGTCGTGGACACTCTGGCTCTGCAGTCAGATGGACTTGGTTGTGTGACCTTCAGTACAGGTCTTTTCATGGCTCTGGGCCTCAGTTTCTTCATCTGTAAAAAAGAAACAATGACATTTACATTTAAAGGGTATACTTGTGAAGGATGAAGCCCTGTAAATGCCTAAAATGTAAATGTTCACTTCTCCTTCCTGGGGAAGTGATTCTATAAAATCGACCAATTTGGAAGTGAGTCTACAGAAATACGATTGCTTCAGCTGCCTCCACCAAGCCCTGAAAATCTCTGCATCAGGACTTTGCTTCTCTTCTTATTTCTATCCAGTTTGCACAATCACTATTTGCTAGCTTCTTTCTGTGTTCAGAAATGACACAGAGTGATAATAATGGCCTGGGAATTTTGTAGACTAATAATATACTTCCTTGCATTTGTGTTTTAGTTCATTTTAACATACGCAGCACAGTTTTTAGAATCGTGTAAACCCAGATTCAGCCTCATCTAGAAGAAAGCACAATGGTCAGACCAAATGACCAAGGGGTCAGGTCGTGTTGCTTAGTGCAGAGCTTCCCACTCAAAAGTGGTCCGAATGGGGGGAGGGCCAGAGTGTGGCTTCAGGTGGCCAGAAATGCCCTTATGTGTACCTTCAATTTCTCAGATGGAACAGGCCATAAAATTCCTTACAGTCTTCACAAGATACCTTTTGTACGGGATAAAAACAAACCACAATTTCTCACAAAGCCTTTCTGAATCTCCATTCTTTGTGATCCTATCTAACAGAATCCATAAGAGAAGAAAAGGGCCTCAGGCCTACCCTTTCCTCCTGTCTCCTTCTACATATCACTGGGGACACATAGCTGCCGGTGCCATGGTGACGCTGTGTGGGAGCTGCCCCTCAGCGTCTGCGTGTTTCCCAGTCATTTCTCATTCTTGTTTGAACTGAGGTTAAAGAAGTCATAATCGCCCAGCCGGTGTGGCTCAGTGGCTGAGCACTGACCCACTCACCAAGAGGTCGCCGGTTCAATTCCGGGTCAGGGCACATGCCCAGGTTGTGGGCCTGATCCCCAGCGGGGGGCATGCAGGAGGTGGCCAATCAATGTTCTCTCTCCTTGATGTTTCTATCTCTCTCCTTCTCCCTTCCTCTATCTCTAAAATCAATAAAGAAAAAAAATAAAAATAAAAAATGAAGTCATAATGTATGGTTCCTGCTCTTGGGGTTCTCACAGTTTAGGGAGGAGCCCAATAAACACAACTACTGTGGAGTTATCTGTGCTCTTGACGAACCTCTGTGCAGAACATGTGTTGAAAAGGTGGGTAGAACGTGTGTGTGGGAGCCATCACTTCTACTTAGCAGTGGGCTTTATAGAGAAGGTGCCCTCAGGTTGACACGATCATTCCCCAGATGAGATTCAGGAGTGACAAAGTCTCTTAAACTGAAGGAGCAGCCTTAGCAAACCAGTTATTCAGGATGAACAGAGAAATACAGGTGGGTGGAGGAGAAGGCAGTAAGAAAGAGTCCAGGAGGGAGGTGCTGGCACAATCACAGAGACCCTTATTTGCCAAGCAAAAAAGGCCCTCGCACCTTATTATTCTCCCCAGATCTAAACACCTGCTCCTCCTCAGTGTCTGGATTGCTGACCCTCTGTACCAGTCTGCAATATTCATCGCAAGCAACCGAAAAGGAAATCTGGCTGATTTAAGCTGAGAAGGATATTACTGGAAGACTACTGGGGGCTCACAGACTCGCTAAGACTGCTGAACCAGGACTGGCAAAAAGTCAGGGACAGGGATACTGGGCCAGAGCTGAAATCATGCCACAGAGCCCATTCAATGAGGACCCATCTGCTGCTACCCAGGAGGGCTGACATGGGAGCCTTGGCATGCCACAGCTGCTACCCCTTCCCTGGTGTGTCTGGTTGACCACATGCCAATGCCTAGCTGCAAGGGAGGCTGGGAACGCAAGCAACTAGACTCTTTAGCCTCTTGAGTAAAGTATGGTTTCTGCCTCCTATTAAATCTCAAAAAGTGGAAAAGACCTCAAACATTGAAAGGGGCTCAAATGCATGTCAGTCATAACTAAACAGAAAACGCCTCTTTCGGAGTGTTTGGAGCATTCTCGACTTGGTATCAAGTCATGGCGACAAGAGGGGAGGTGGCAGCCTCTGAGTCCTTTCTTAGGGACTCTGAGAGGGACAGTATTCACTGCCAGTTGATGGTTGTTTCTGGGTTGTTCAAAAAGTGTGTTTGCTTGTTGCTGTTTTACTATTGAAGAAGTTGTTTCTTTCAGGAATATGTAAAATTGACAACTGCCAAAAAAAGATCAATAGTTATTAGAGTTGAGTTGGGGAGTGAATTAGGTTATTCAGGAGTGAAACACCCATATCAGTTCTGAAAACTGTGTGCCTCCTTTTGCCCTGGCTTGGGTTCTGGCTTGTTGGGTCCTATGAGCTAAGACTGATTAAGGGGGTACCTTACCCAATCACTGGGAATCCAGGGTGATGGGGCACACAGACCCTAAAGATGAGCAGAAAATAGGGTCAGAAGAAGGCCATGGAAGCCCTTTGTACAGAGCTAGGGAAGCCTGAGTTCTTTATTTATATGCAATAGAAACCAAATCTAGTCGACTTAGCAAAAGAAAATGTATTAAAAGAATTTTGGGGACTTCCATATTTGACAAAAAGAGCTGGGCTTAGAAAAGAGAGGAACAGGGGCAGTTTTAGAGGGCGTCAGGTAGCAGGAATGACCAGCTCAGGACAACACTACTAGGAAGGACAAAAACCCCAACTCATTTTAGGCTGTTGTCCCCCTGCCTATGACTTAAATACCAGAAAGGAATCATACCATTGACTTAGCTTTGTTTATGTGGGTACTCCTTGGCTAGGTTACTGTAGACCCCTGAATGACAATAAGGAAGAAATAATATTAATAAAAAAAGTTAGCCCGGCTGGTGTGGCTCAGTGGACTGAGCATCATCCCATGGACTGAGAGGTCCCAGTTCAATTCCTGGTCAGGGCACAGGCCTGGGTTTCAGACTCAATCCCCCGTAGGGGGCATGCAGGAGGCAGCCAATCGATGTTTCTATCTCTCCCTTCCTCTCTCTCTAAAAAATCAATAAAAACATATATATATATATATATATATATATATATATATATATATAAATATTTTTTCTTTATTGATTTTAGAGGAAGAGGGAGATAGAAACATCGATGAAAGAGAACATCGATTGGCCGCCTCCTGCACGCCCCCCACTAGGGATCAGACCCACAACCTGGGCATGTGCCCTGACCGGGAATCGAACTAGCCACCTCTTGGTGCATAGGTCGACGCTCAACCAGTGAGCCACATCGGCCGGATTCAATAAAAACACATTAAAAAAATAAAAAAATGAAGAAAGTTGGGGTGCTCTAGGAAGGGAAAACGGATGCTGGACAGCCCCCAAGCCTGTAAATGTCCTGAGCATGTGTGTAACACTGCTTCAATAGTCTAAATGCAGTGACCTGGAAAGCCCTTCCTCTCCACCTGCATCTGACCTTAGCTCAGGTGAAACAGTCAAGTGAGCACTGATTTCACCCGTCCTGACTTCAGCCTGACTACATTACCCTGTCCCCAGGGGGCCACCTGGCACCCCTGCTTCAGTCAACGTGGAGACAATATGACACAGAATTCTGTTTGAATCTGTGCAACCAGCTTCTACCATGACATATGCAGCAATCATGTGTTATCCATCTCCTCTTCTATCAGTTGCTCCAAAATGCAACTCACTACTCCCCTCCTTCCCAAAGCTCTCTAGGTGCACTCTGGGACTCCATGAAACTGCAAGTGAATCCTTCTTCACCCCGTCCGTGCGCCCAGTCCATGCGCCCAGCCAGCCCTCTCAGTGCCAGAGGCTCACTGCTAGTGCTCTCCAGAAATGAGAGTCAGAAGGAGAAAAGAAACCTATGAATCATTCCGGCCCTGGGTCTTCTTTCACAAGCAGCCACTTCCTTTTTATAGTTGCCAATCACTCCATTCATTCCTTGGGTCTCCCAGGGAGTCATGTGATACTGAATAACTAGTGAATGAACCCTCTGTCCAAAGGCAGTGTCCTTCTGAACTCAGACTTCCTGCCTGGAGACAGTGGGGCAGGGACAAGGCTTGAGACCACGTGGATAAAGGGGAAGATGGATGCTCATCCTCCCACAAGGAGTGTTATCAGGCCATTCTTGCCAATAGGACTTACTTTTTTTTCTATTGTGGTAAAACATATATAACATAATATTTATGTTAACTGGAAGTGGACATAAATTTTGGTATGTTCTGATTTTGCTTTCAATCACGTCTAAGCATTTTCTAATTTCCCTTGTGATTTCTTCCTTGATCTGTTGGTTACTTAAAAATATGTTGTTTAATTTCCACGTTTGTGAATTTTCAGGTACTCCTTTTGTTACTGATTTCTAACTCCATTTTACTGTCTTTGAGAAGACACTTTGTATGATATCTGTCTTTTAAAATCTACAAAGACTAGTTTTGTGGCCCAGAACCCTGTGCATCCTGGAGAAGGTCCCAGTGGCCCTGAGAAGACTGTTCTGCACTGCTGGCTGCATTTCTGTGTGTTATTGTCCCGTCCTCTGGTTCCTTACTTCTCCTCCTATCTGGCTTTTCTATCCGTTGTTGAAAGTGGCATATTATTCTTGTAAAATTGTAAAAATTGTAAAATTGTAAAATTTTACAAGAATTCTTGTAAAATTTCTCCCTTTAATTCTGCCAATTTTTGCTTCCTTTATTTGGAAGGTCTGTTGTTAGGTCTTGAAATGTTTATAATAGTTATATCTTCTTTCTGTATTGAACCTTTCATTAATATACAATGTCCTCTGTCTCTTGTAATCGTTTGGATTTAAAGTCTATTTTGTTTGATCTTAGTATACCCACTTCACTGCAGATGCCGATTCAGTCCATGACAGATGGTGCGGACAAGGGTGGTCTCATAACATGGCAATGGAGCTGAAGCACTCCTATTGCCTAGTGATGTCATAGCCGTCACAATGTCATAGTGCAACGTGACTCACGTGTTCATGGTGAGGCTGGTCTAAACAAACCTACTGCACTGCCAGTCCTATAAAAGTTTAACACACACAATTATGGACAGTATATATTTGACAATGATCACAAATGACTGTTACTGGTTTATGCATTTACTATACTATACTTTTTAATGTTATTTTAGAGTGCATTCCTTCTACTTATTAAACAAGTTTGCTGTAAAACAGTACCCTGTGCTCTGCCAGCAGCAGCCTCTCACATTTTGTGTTTACTGCATCTCTCGATGGCATTATTTTCTCTTGTGCTTGATTTAATCTCATGCTGTTCTGTGCAGTAACATGCAGTGCAGGCTGGGAGCCTTGGAGCAGCAGGCTGTACCACATGGCGATGTGTAGTAGGCTATACCAGCTGGATGTGTGTAAGTACCCCTACTGTGTTTGCACAGTGACAAAACTGCCTAACGATGCATTTCTGAGAACACATTGCCCTCCTTAATCGGTGCATGACTATATTTACATGGAATATTTTTGTCCAGACTTTTACTTTTGATCTGTGTGTGTCTTTGAATCTAAAATGAGTCTCTTATAGATTATATATAGCAGAATCATGTTTTTAAATTCATTCTGCCAAACTCTGTGTTTTGATTGGAGAGTTTAATCTGTTTACATTTAAAGTAATTACTGATAAGGAGGAACTTATTTCTGCCAATTTGATATTTGTTTCTACATTAGTTACAGCTGTTTGTTCCTTATTTCCTCCTTTACATTAGTGTTGAGTTGTACAAGTTCTTTATACATTTTGAATATTAACCCCTTATCAGATCTGTCATCGGTGAATATGTTCTCCCATTCAGTGGGTTTTCTTTTCATTTTGTTGATGGCTTCCTTTGCTGTGCAAAAACTTTTTAGTTTAATGTCGTCCCATTTGTTTATTTATTTTTTTTAATCTCTTGCCAGAGGAGATATATCAGAAAAAATATTGCTGAGAGATGTCTGAGATTTTATTGCCTGTTTTCTTCTAGGATTTTTATGGTCTAATAGTTAAGTCATTAATCCATTTCGAGTTTATTCTTGTGTATAGTGTAAGAAGGTGGTCTATTTATTATTATTTTTATACATCTCTGTTTTCCTAACACCATTTATTGAGTAGACTATCTATACCTGCTTGTATGTTCTTGCCTCTTTTGTCAAATATTAATTGACCATAAAAGTGTGGGTTTATTTCTGGACTCTCTGTTCTGTTCCACTGATCTATGTGTCTTTTTATGCCAGTACTATGCTGTTTTGGTTACTACGGTCTTGTAGTATGTTTTGATATTGGGTAGTGTAATCCCTCCAACTTTGTTTTTCTTTCTCAAGATCGCTGTGGATATTCAGGTTCTTTGTGGTTCCATATATATTTTTGAAATATTTGTTCTAGCTCTGTGAAATATGCTAGCGGTATTCTTTTGTTTGTTTGTTTTTGTTTTTGTTTTATCCTCACCCGAGGACATTTTTCCATTTTTTGTTCAGATAGAGTGGAAGGGAGAGAGAGGAAGAGAGAGAGAGAAACATCGACGTGAAGGGTACACATTGAGTGGCTGCCTCCCGTATGACCCAACCAGGACCAGGGACAAACTGCAACCGAGATACGTACCCTTAGCAAGAACCGAACCTGGCTCTCTCTGGACTGCAGGCCAACGCTCTAACCGCTGAGCCAAACCGGTCAAGGCTGCTATTAGTATTTTGATAAGAATTGTGTTGAACCTATAGATTGCTTTAGGTAGTATGGACATTTTAATGATGTTAAGTCCTCCAATCCATGAATACGTTATATGCTTCCACTTATTTGTATCTTCTTCGATTTCTTTTTTCAGTGTCTTATAATTTTCCGAGTACAGGTCTTTTACATCCTTGGTTAAACTTATTCCTAGGTATTTTGCTTTGATGCAAGTGTAAATGGGATTGTTTTCATAGTTTATCTTTCTGATAGTTCATTATTAGTGTGTAAAAATGCAACTGATCTCTGGATATTTATTTTGTATCCTGTTACTTTACTGAATTCATTTATCAGTTATAATAGTTTTTGGTAGGCTCTTTAGGGTTCTCTCTATATAGCATCATGTCATCTGCAATTAATGACAGTTTTACTTCTTCCTTTCCAATTTGGATGCCCTTCAGTTTTTTTTCCTGTATCATTGCTGTGGCTAGGACTTACAGTATTTTTTTGAATAGGAGTGGTGAAAGCAGACATCCCTGTCTTACTCCTGATTTTAAGGGAAACACTTTTAGTTCTGCCCATTGAGTGTGATATTGGCTGTGGGTTTATCATTATGGCCTTTATTATGTTGGAGTATGTTCCCTCTATTTTCATTTTGCTGAAAAATTTTATCATAAATGGGTGCTGGATTTTATCAAATGTTTTTTCTACATCTAGTGATATGATTATGTGGTTTTAAGTCCTTCATTATATTTATGTGGTGTATCACATTTATTGATTTGCAGATATTGTACCAACCTTGTATCCCCAGAATAAAGCCCACTTGGTCATGGTGTATGATCCTTTTAATGTATTGCTGGATCTGATTTGCTAATATTTTGTTGAGGATTTTACCATCTACGTTCATCAGGAATATTAGCCCATAATTTTCTTTCTTTGTGGTGTCTTTATCTGGTTTTTGAATTAAGATAATGCTGACCTTGTAAAATGAGCTTGGGAGTCTTCTTTCCTCTTCAATTTTTTGGACTAGTCTGAGAATGATAGGTGTTGGTTCTTCTTTGAATGTTTGGTAAAATTCACCTGTGAAGTCATCCGGTCCAGGGCTTTTGTTTGTTGAAAAAAATTTTTTATTACTGTTTTAATTTCACTAGTTGTAATCTGTGTATTCAGATTATCTGATTCTTCCTGATTTAGTTTGGGAAGATTGTATGTTCCTAGAAACTTATCCATTTTTTCCAGATTGCCCACTTTGTTGGTATATAGCTGTTCATTATATTTTCTTACAATCATTTGTATTTCTATGATGTCAGTTATTACTTTACCTTTTTCATTTATGATTTTATTTATTTAGGTCTTCCCTCTTTTTTCCTTAATGAGTCCGATTAAAGGTTTTTCAATCTTGTTTATCTTTTCAAAGAACCAGCTCTTAGTATCATTGATCTTTTGTATTGTTTTCTTAAGACTCTATGGCTTTGTAGTATAACCTGATATCTGGTATTGTGTTCCCTCCTACTTTGTCCTTCTTTTTCAAGATTGCTGTTGCTATTTGGGGTCTTTTTTGGTTCCATATGAACTTTTGAAGTCTTTGTTGTAGTTCTGTGAAATATGTCGTTGATATTTTGATGGGCATTGCATTGAATTTATAGATAGCTTTGGGTAGTATAGACATTTTAATGATGTTAATTCTTCCAATCCATGAACAAGGTACGTGCTTCCACCTTTTTATATCTTCTTCTATTTCTTTTTTCAATGTCCTGTAGTTTTGTGCAAATAGGTCCTTTACTTCTTTGGTTGAGGTTATTCCTAGGTATCTTAATTTTTTTTCCACAATGGTAAATGGGATTGTTTTTTTAGATTCTCTTTCTGTGAGTTCATTATTGGTGTATAAGAATGTTGTCAATTTCTTTATTTTTATTTATATTTATATTTATTTATTTATTTAATTTATTTTTGTTACAGATGTTTCTCCTTTTTCCCTCCATTGACACCCTCCTCCCCATCTCCCCCCACCCCACCCCCAGCTTTGTTGTCAATCTTATTTATCTTTTCAAAGAACCAGCTCTTGGTTTCATTGATCTTTTGGATTGTTTTTTTAGTCTCTACGTTGTTTATTTCTGCTCTGATCTTTACTATTTCTTTCCTTCTACTTGCTCTGGTTTTTCTTTTTGTTTGCTTTCTAGTTCTTTAAGTTGTGCAGTCAGATAGTCAATTAGAAATTTTTCTTGTTTCTTGAGGTAAGCCTGTAGTGCTATGAATTTCCTCTCAGAACTCCTTTTGCTGCATCTCATACATTTTGTGTTGTTGTGTGTTCATTTGCATTGGTTTCCAGGAAGTGTTTAATTTCTTCCTTGATCTCTTTGGTAACCCATTCATTGTTTAATAACACGCTATTTAGCCTCCATCTGCTTGAATGTTTTTGCATATGCTTGTTGTAATTGATTTCTAGTTTCATGCCATTGTGATCTGAGAAGATGCTTGATATAATTTCCATCTTCTTGAACTTGTAGAGACTTAGTTTGTGTCCTAACATGTGGTCTATCTTTGAGAATGTCCCATGTGCACTTGAGAAGAATGTGAATTCTGCAGTTTTGGGGTATAATTCTCTGTAGATATCTATTAAATCCATTTGATCTAGTGCATCATTTAGAGTCTCTGTGTCCTTATTAATCTAGAGGATCTATCCAGTGATGTCAGTGGGGTGTTGAATTCCCCTGCTATGATTGTATTGCTGTCAATTTCTCCTTTGAAGTCCTCCAGAAAACTTTTAATATATTTTGGTTCTCCTATATTGGGTGCATATATGTTTACCAAGGTTATATCTTCCTGTTAGATAGATCCTTTCAATATTATGTAGTGACCTTCTTTGTCTCCAGTTATGGCCTTAATTTTGAAATATATTTTATCAGATATGAGTATTTCTACCCCAGCTCTTTTTTCCTTTCCATTTGCTTGGAAGACTTTCATCCCTTCACTTTCAGCCTATGTGAGTCTTTTGTTGTGAGGTGGGTCTCTTGTAAACAACATATATATGAGTCATGCTTTCTTATCCAATCAGCTGCTCTGTATCTTTTGATCAGAGCGTTCAATCCATTTACATTTAAGGTTATTATTATATGTACGTATTTATTGCCATTTTTGTTTATTGTGGTTATATTTTTCTTCCTATTTTTTCTGCTAATTACAGCAGTCCTTTTAACATTTCTTGCAGTGCTGGTTTGGTGCTAATATATTCCCTTAGACTTTTTTTTTTTTTTTTTTTTTTTTTGGTCTGAGAAGCTCTTTATTTCACCTTCTATTTTGAATGACAGCCTTGCTGGATAGAGTTCTTGGATTCAGATCTTTGTTTTTCATTATCTTGATTACTTCATGCCATTCCCTTCTGGCCTGTAGTGTTTCTGTTGAGAAGTCAACTGATAGCCTTATGGGGGTTCCTTTGTAGGTAACCTGTTGAATATCTCTTGCTGCTTTTAGAATTCTCTCTTTGTCTTTAATTTTTGGCATTTTAATTATTATGTGTCTTGGTGTGGGCTTGTTTGTGTCCTTCTTACTTAGGGCTCTCTGTGCTTCTTAAACTTGAATGCCTTTTTTTTTCACCAAGTTAGGGAAGTTTCCTGTCACTATTTCTTCAAATATATTCTCTAATCCTCGCTCATTTTCTTCTTCTTCTGGCACTCCTATGATGTAGATGCTGTTACATTTCAAGTTGTCCCACAGTTCTCTTAAGCTGTCTTCTTGTTTTTCATTGTTTTTTCCTTTTGGTTTTCTGATTGGGTGATTTTTTTCTACCTTGTCTTCTAATTCACTGATCCGATCCTCAGCTTCCTCTACTCTGCTGATTATTCCTTCCAATGTGTTCTTCATTTCTGCTATGTCATTCTTCATTTCCAAGTGGTTGGTTTTCAATGTTTCTATATCTTAATCATGGTGTTGAGATCTTTACTCGTGCTGTTGAGTTTCCTCATTATCATCTCTCTGAACTCTACCTCTGATAACTTGCTTAACTGCATGTCATTTATCTCATCTTCAGTAGAGTTCTCTTGTTCTTTCATTTGGGATTTGTTTCTTTGTTTCACCATTTTGGCTATCTCAGTGGGTTTTGGAGCCTGCCAGATTTTCCCTGTGGGTGTTGGTGTTCTGCTGGTTGTGGCTCCCTCTACTGAGTTTGGATGAGTGTGGGAGGACCTACGTTAAACAGCACTGTCAAGTCTTACTTTTCTGGGTAGATTTGAAGCCCAGGAAAGGTTCAGTTATCCTCTAACTTTTTTGCCTGGAGGCTATTAGTCTCAGTTTCTTGATGAGCCTTGATTGTAGCCCTCAAATGAATGCAAAAATCCCTCAGATGTTCATGGTAAGAGGATTTCCAGAGGGTGGGGCCAATGCTGGCTGTTAATGAGCCTCAATTTGCATTTCTCTGGTCCAGCTGGGTGGTGTTAAATTTCTGAGGGATGGGCTGTTGCTTCTCCTTGGGGCTCTGGGAAGGGGTCTTTGAGTAAGATGTCTACTGTCCTGTGATGGAGTGATTCAGCAAAAAACTCCCAGTGCCCTCCAAATCCTGTGTCTCTCCACACAGTTCCAGACCAGTCTACTCTCCCTCTGCCAGAGCCCAAGGTGAGTGGATGTAGCTAATTTAGTCGTCTGTCCTGGCCCTCTGCGCTGTGAAGCCAGCTTGGGATTTTAACCCCTAAGGAGCTGCTCATAGCTAAAACCACTGCTGTCCTTGGGCTCCCAGCCTGCCCTCTTGAGCCTCTGCAGATCCTACCAGGCTCGATTCAGTGTCCTTTTTTCCTGTCCCTGGTTATATGGGTCCTCTCCAGCTGCTTTTCTGTTGCTTTTCCCAAACAATTTGTCTTTATTTTAGTTGTAATTCCAGTTTGGTCCTGGGAGATGGTTTGTGTAGCTTCCATTCACTCTGCTGCCATTTTAGAATCTTCCAATTGGTTGGTCTTCAATGCTTCTATATCTTTACTCATGCTATTGAGCTTCCTCATGATTATTACTCTGAACTCACCCTCTGATATCTTGCTCAATTCCCTTTCATTTACTTAATCTTCTGTCCAATTATCTCGTTCTTTCATTTGGGATTTGTTTCTTTGTTTCACCATTTTGGCAGGTTTTGGAGCCTGCCAAATTTTCCCTGTGGGTGTTGGTGTTCCACTGGTTGTGGCTCCCTCTACTGGGTTTGGGTGAGTGTGGCAGGACCCATGTTAAACACCACTGTCAAGTCTTACTTTCCTGGGTAGATTTGTAAGCCCAGCAAAGGTTCAGTTATCCTTTAACTTTTTTGCCTGGAGGCTATTAGTCTGTCACTTGATGAGCCTTGGTTGTGGCCCTCAGCTGAATGAAAAAATCCCTCAAGTATTCAGAGTAAGAGGATTTCCAGAGAATGGGGCCGGTGCTTGTTGGCTGTTAATGAGCCTCAATTTGCATTTCTTTGCCCTGGCTGGGTGGTGTTAAATTTCTGAGGGAGGGGTTTGTTGGTTCTCCCTTGGGCTCTGGGAAGGGGCTCTTCAAACAAAATGACTACTGTCCTATGAGGGAGTGATTCACTAAAAATCTCCCACTGCTGCCCCAGCTCTCCCAGCTCTCCTAGCTCCTGAGTCTCTCCACACAGTTCCAAACCAGTCTGCCCTCCCTCTTCCAGAGCCCAAGGTGAGTGGCTGTAGCTAATTTAGTGCTCTGTCCCAGCCCTCTGTGCTGTGGAGCTCGCTTGGGATTTTAACCCAGAGGGAGTTGCTCACAGCTAAAACAGCTGCTGTCCGTGGGTTCCCAGCCCTGCCCTCTCCCGCCTCCACAGTTCCTACCAGGCTCAATTCTGTGTCCTCTTTCTGACTGTGGTTATATGGGTCCTCTCCAGCTGCTTTTCTGTTGTTGTTTTTCTGATGATTTGTCTTTATTTTAGTTGTAATTCCAGTTTGGTTCTGGGAGATGGTCTGTGTAGCTCCCATTCACTCTGCTGCCATTTTGGGATTTCAAGATTCTCTCTTTCTTAAACTTTGTTATTTTAATTATGATGTGCCTTGGAGTTCATCTTGTTTGGGACTCTCTGTGCTTCCTGGACGTGTGTGTGTGTGTTTTCCTTCACTAGGTTAGGAAAGTTTTCAGTCATTATTTCTTCAAATAGGTTCTCCATCCCTTGCTCTCTCTCTTCTCCTTCTGGCACTTCTATGATTTGGATGTAGTAACACTTCATGTTGTTCCAACAGTTCTTCAACCTATCCTTAGTCTTTAATTTTTTTTCTTTTTACTGCTCTAACAAGGTGTTTTTTCTCCGTTGTCTTCCAAATTGTTGATTTGATCTTCTGCTTTACCCAACCTACTATTTATTCATCCCAGTGTATTCTTCATTTCAGATACTGTATTCCTCTTTTTTACTGTTTTTTTAAAATTTTTATTTATTTTTTATTTTTTATTTTTTTTTATGGTCTCTATGTCCTTTTTCACACTGTTGTAGTTCTCACTAAGTGCCTTGAGCAACCAGCTTTCTGAATTCTCTATCTGATAAGTTGCTTGCCTCCATTTCATTGAAGTTGTTTTTTTTCCCCCTGGAGATTTCTCCTATTCCCCATCCCCCATTTTGGTCATTTTTTTTTTTTTTTTTTGTCTCCCAATTTAGGCTGCCTCTTTGTGCGTGTTTCTGTGTATTAGGTAGATCTGCTATAGTTGTCTGGATGAGGCCAGCAGAGTTTATCTGATGCAAACAGACTAAGATTTGGTCATGTAAAAGGAGGGCTCTGCATTAGTCTGGTGTATGAGGGAAAAAATCTCCCATCCTAGAGCCATACAAGTCAGTCTGTTACAGATTCTTCCCAGAGCCCATTGTCAGCAGGTTGGGCCACTAGGAGTGGAGATGGTGGGGATAGTGGATTTCCTATGAGGAGGAAGTATGGGTCAGGTTTGGGGAAAGGTGGGGGGAAATGGTCCTTGCCCCAGAGCCACACATTCTAGTCTGTCCTGGATTCTGCCTAGCCATTGGCAGGGTGAAGACACCATGAGTTATGAGGGTAAGGCCATTGGGAGCCCAAAGGGTGGGGCTAGAGGATTTCCTGTGAGGGGGAACCAGAAGGTGGGAGAAATGGACCCTGCCCCAAAGCCACAGAACTCAGTAATTGACACCCTCTGGGTCTGCCCTGATCTCTACACCCTGGCCCTGGCAGCCACTCCTTAGCAGGGCACAAGCTCCACAGGGTTGAACAGCAAGGAGTCCAGAGGGTGGGACTATTGGATTCCCCAAGGCTGATGCTGCAAGGAGGGGAGTTCTCCACCAAAGAAAGATGGCATCTGCAGTGTGGGAGCATAACTCAACTCAGGGATACTGGCAGTTGTCTTTTCAGAGCTCTTCCCCCAGCCACAAACTTCAGTCTTTCCTCACGCAACTCTAATCTGCTGTGCCCTTCCTTTGCCAGAGCCCAGGGTGAGTGGCTATGAATAAGACTTTGTGCATTGTCCTTTTAAGAAGGTGCATATGTCTTGAGCAGACTCCCACCTCTCTTTGCAGACAGAATCCCCCTTGATTTTGTTATGTGGGCACCTCTTCCAGACTCTGGTGCTCTAGGCTGGAGAGCCTGGCTTAGGGTTGAGACCCGCACACTTCTCAGAAGGAACCCCTGCAGTTGAGATATTCCTCTGGAATCTCAGTTGCTGCTTGCGGGACTGGGCCTGTTATTTTTAGTCTCCACCTTTCCTACCAGTCTCAATGTGGCATCTTCTGTAAATTTTTTGTTATAAGACTTCTCTCAAATAGTCTTCAGTTGGTTATTCAAGGTGATTCAAAATTGGTATTTTAAAACTCAGAAATATAGAGACTAACTCAAACACTTCTTAAGTTTATGTGATTTAGGATTAATCTTTCTTTTTTTAAATACATTTTCTTTATTAAGAGGGGGAGGGAGACGGAGAGAAGTAAAGACATCAATGAAAGAGAACATTGACTGGCCATCTCCTGCATGCCCCCCACTGGGGATTGGGCCCACGACCTGGGCATGTCCCCTACTGGGAATTGAACTAGAGACCTCTTGATATATAGGTCGATGCTCAACCACTGAGTCATACCAGCCAGGCTCTGGGATTAATCTTTAATAAATAAAAGTGAATTTAAATTTGTTGGTTTAATTAAAATAGACATATGTTTTGAGTTATCAACATTGAATATAATGCAGATAAACAACTTTATTCTACCTGGGTTTACCAGTCAAATTCATGTTATGTCTATAAAATTTATCAGTAAGAAAAAGAACTTGTTATGATAAAATAGTCATAAGCAATCTAAACAGAATTGTTGAAAACAATTAAATTAAATGCATGTTAAATGGGATGAGTTTTTAGGTAGACTCTTTAGAAACTATGTTTTATGGTATTAAAAATAGTTTCCCAAAACCTTTGGTAATTTTAAAATTCAGAGTTTTTACTAAAATTTAATAATCAAAAGTTATTAAATATTTAGATTGTTCCTAAATAAGGAAAATACTGAAACATTAATTATTGAACATAGGCTTATCTGCTTTTGACTTTCTATTGCAGAAAAACTAACTATAAAAATTGAATCTATTTGTAAACATGTATTATGCCACACTGAGAAATTTTCTATGAAAGCACATGTTTCTAGAAATTGGGGCTTGCAACTGGGTCAGCTGTAGTCAGTGGATTGGAAGTACAGGAAATTGCCTGGGACTTACACTTGGCATTTCTTTGTCTTTTTGTCCCACCGTGCCAGCTCTCAGGGCAATTTTTCTTTAATATGGGACCGTCATCCAAAATGTCTTCCTGGGGAACTTCACCTGGTTACATGTACAAACACTCTGATTCTTCCTCTTATGCCTTTTTAATAAAATGAACCAACTTACCCAAAACAATTGAAAACTCTAATGGTCATTCTGAGGAAAATTTGTTTTAGTTAAGTCCACATTAAGAGCCCCCCCCCTTCCTCTCCAATAGGGGATTCCAAACTATTCAGACACTATGGCTTCTTTATTGGTATGCAGAAGCTTCTAAAAGATAAAATGGCTTCAAAATCAGGTTTAAAAGGATCCTAAAATATTGTTTTGCCATCTGAGCAGGGCTTCAAAATTTCTTACTGTTTGTCCTGACTGAAAATTGACCAGATATTTAAAAAAATTTAATAACACTATGATCAGAAATTTGTCAGATTTGAAAGCCAATATTCAAAGTCTGACAGAAATCTTTAGGTCTCCACAGCAACTCCTCAGGCCCTCCTGCAAATAATCAGAAATGTAAACACAGTCTACAGTCCCCTGAGCCTGAGCCTGAATCAAAGCAAAAAAAAATGATGAGGAACTTTTTAGATGCACAAGCAGCTGAATAGTTTCCCTTGTCTAAATCTAGCTGTTAGGGTAGAGCTAGTTATCAATAACAGGAAGGGAGCAAAGAGAAGCAGACATTAAGAAATCTAATCAACTAGGGAGCTGAATCAGACAATAAGCCTGATTAAGTCTGGAAGTTACAGCTTTAGACACCCCAAGGGATTGCAGCATTGCCCTGCCAAGTGGATTAACACCCCTCCCTCTCCTATGTAGGGAGGAAGGACTGGCTGTTCCAATATCCCCAGACTAAGAGGGGAAGGAATAAACAATAAAGGAGAAATTTCTCTGCTGGGCACATGCCCAGTAGAAGCCAAGATGTCCCAGGGGGAAGTTCCTACATGCAGAGTAGGAACTAAGATGGTGACTAAGGGGCAGAACCTAGCCTGGGAAAAGGATTGGATTGGATAAGGGACAGAGAATCCCAGAAGATCTAGAAAATGGATTGGTTAGGGGAAGGACCCAACACCAGCCCGTGAAGAATTGGGAAGTTGAATGGTTAGTTTGAAAGGGCACCTGTTCCTTCCCAAGCCCTAGATAATATAATCCAAGATTTCTCTCAATTTCTCTCTCTCTCTCTCTCTCTCTCTCTCTCTCTCTCTCTCTCTCTCTCTCTCTCTCTGTAACACACTCTTTCCCCATGTGTGCGAGAGTTCTCCCAGATAGGGACAGAGGCTGAACTGGACTAAGCTTTGACATGGACTGAACTAATGGCACAGAATTTCTGGACACAACTTTCTTCACAGCAGGACGGACAGAGATGAGACACTAAGAACCTGGGGAAGCCTTGTATTTCTATCCCAATAAATCTTACCACAACACCTCAACCTCCCATTCATGGGTCTCCCAAAATGCTTTTCTTGCAACTTTGTGAAAAGACCCCATTTCCACCAGCAATATAGTTACCCCACTCCAAGTGCCCTTAAAAAATATTTGTCGAGAACAAATACATGCCTTTTTATTATTTAAAAATAAAAATTTTTGTATTGATTTTTTAGAAAGAGAGAGAGATAGAAATATCGAAGTAAGAGAGAAACATTAATCGGCTGCCTCCTGCACGCCCCCTACTGGGGATCAAGCCTGCAACCCAGACATGTGCCCTGACCGAGAATGGAACCGGGACCTTTCAGTCCATGGGATGACGCTCAATCCATTGAGCCACACTAGCTGGGCAACATATCTTAAAAGTCTTTTTCACAAGTAGTAAAAGCCTTAGTCATCTAAACCAATAAACTTAATTTATTCCAGCTGTTATTTATAAACTAGTAAGTTTTGCATTGTTTACCTGTCTCATGGTTGAAATTTTAAAACAAAACTACCTGGTCTTTGCTTGCGTCTGTTTATATATGTTTATGTATTGTGGATGAAAAAGGGGCCACATACTAAATGTGACATGCTCAGGAGACTCCCGCGTGGCAGCCTTAGAAACTCAGAGACCAAGAGTAACCATATAAGGATGGTCTGAAATTAAAACTTTCTAGCTAAAAGCTAGTCATGGTGGATAGTCATGTCCTAGGTTGGTATTTTTCTTGACAATGGTCACTATTTGCCTTAACTGAGCCTGTCTATTGTCTTTTTGCATCTATGATAACATACCTTTGAAATGTCAGGGTAATTTTTTTTCCAGACCCCTCAGGGCAGTCTCCCATCAGAGCAGGAGACCACAGAGCCCTTCATTGTTGTTGTTATCATGTTACTTGTTAACTGTTAACTATCCTATACCCACCTGTGTAAAAGATGTATGTATCTATTTGTTTTACTTTTTATCCAATCACAGAGATTTCCTTGCTTCGCTTTCTCTCCACCCCTAATCTATCACTAATGAATTTCATGTAACCCACTTACATCTTCCCCTTTGATTCTGATGTATGAAATAAGTGATAAAACTGGCATTTTTCAAAGCATTTTCTCAATCCATTAAGATTTTGCTTCCTGGTGATTGTTAGTTTGACTCAAATAAACTCATAAAAATTCTGACAGGTTTGGATGTTTCTTATGTTGACAGTCTACCTTCAGAAGATATTACTAAAATTGGTTTGCAAAGACTTCTGTTTAATTGGCTTAAAGAAATTAAGCACTTATATAAATTAAGAAAAATAATAAAAACTAATTCAACTATTTTTCAGGTTCTGGGTAAATATTTAGTATTAAAACTAACGCAAGTTGTTGGTTTAATTAATTAAAAAATTCTGTCTGTAGATTTATAAACATTTTAAATGACACTTTTATTTTACCTGAATTTACTAAAATAAGTTCATGTTTTCTCTCTTACAAAATTTGTCAACAGAAAAAATAAGCTTGGGAAATAATTTTTGTCTGATGTCTCATGAAGTTTTCATGGGTAATCTAAACATAATTGTTGAGAACTAAAAGTAGATACAAATAGAATAAAAAATTTTACTTAACAATGGTTTCTCATTATCTGGTAAATTGAAACTTAAAAGTTTGTTAGCTAAATTAAATGATGGGTAGTCATTAAATATCTAGATCATTCCCAAATAAGATAAAGCACAAAAAATATCAATTACTGAACATAGGTTTATCTACTGGCTTCTTATTACAAAGAAACTAAAAGACAAATTTGGATTTGTTAATAAACTGTTTTGTCCTTTGTTGAGGAAGCATATGTTTCTAAAAATCATCAAATACATTTGTCAATAAAAGACCCTGTGTTTCTAGAAATCATTAAATGTATGAATGGTTTTGCCAATCTATAGACTCCTGCTATGACAACCCATAGTTGTTTACTTTTAGTTTTTTATGAGAAATTAAGGTTTCTAAGGGTTAAGAATTCGAATTAATATGGAAGGAAATGAATATACCATGGGTTATATTACCAACATAAGGCTTTCACTGCAATGCCATGCTTGAGAGACACATGCATAAACCCACAGCATTAGGCATCCTCCTGTTTATGCAGTCCCATGTAATTGCCTTGTTCTGCTTGAATCCAGTTTTTTCATTAGTTCCCTTGACCTTACCTGATGATTGAGGGTGATACAGACAGGGAAAATGCTAAGAAGTCTTCAGGGCTATCTACCAAGGCTTGCATGATTTGCTCCACTCACCACTAGAGATTGTGACAGGTATACTCGAAGTGGGAAGCAAATTTTCTAACAGTTTCTTAGCCACTGTGCAGGCATCAGCCTTACAGCAAGGGAGACTTCGGCCCACCTGGAACACATACATGCCACAAGGACATATCAATAACCCGTACTAAGGGACAGGTGAATGAAGCCCAGCTCAAATGCACCATGGTAAAGGAAGGAATACAAAAACTGAAAAGTAAGGTTTGCCAGGGAGCCTTAGAGAATAAGTGGTGGCCCGTAGCCTAGACCATTTGTTTACTTGCTAGCCATTGTTTACCCATGTTAGTTTCTCTGATTTAGGAGCAGACTGTTATCATGTTACAAGGGCCTCAAGATAGTGAAAGTCTGGTAATGGGGGCCCATGTTTGCAGAAGTCAAATGGATGAGGAGCTGCTTCTTCTGGATGAGCAATAAAAGTGGTTTCTTGAGATGGAATCTACTCCTGGTAAAGATGGTATGAAGACTGTTGAAATTACCACAAGGGGTTTAGAATATTACATAAACTTAATTGATAAAGCAGAGGCAGGGCTTGAAAGGATTGACTCCAATTTTGAAAGAAATTCTACTGTGGGTAAAATGCTATCAAACAGCATCACATGCTACAGATAAATCATTCATGAAATCAAGAGTCAATTGATGTGGAAAACTTCACTGTTGTCTCATTTTTAAGAATTGTTTCAGCCATCACCAGCCTAATCAGTCAGCAGCCATCTACGTCAAGGCAAGACCCTCCACCAGCAAAAAGATTACAACCTGTTGAAGGGTCAGATGATGGTTAGCAATTTTAGCAGTAAAGTTTTTAAAAATATCTTTGTAGATATTAGATTCTAATTCCATTCATTGTTTTTGAGGTTTTATTATATAACTATAAACTAGACTGAATCCTGAATTTTAGTTTTCTAAAATATCTGACTACAACTCACCAAATTAAAGTTTCCAGTTTTCTCCCACCCTTCTAACTGGGAAGCACTAAGCTCCTTGAAATGGACTATCCCAGGTCTTCCTCACTACCCAGACGGCAGCCTGACCTCAGGGGCTTGAACCTCAGACATACATCTCACAGTGAAGAAGACCCCTCCTGACAGCCAGTCTTGCACAAATGCTGGAGACCTTCACATCAAATTGTCTAGGAAGAAAAGCATCTGACATTGATGTTGGCTGCTTCCACCCAAAACGCCGATCAAGACTTTCTACTTCAACTAAACATAAAACCTTTCTTCTTCTCTTTCTTTCCTTTATGCTGGCACTAATCTGGAAAGAAAATGCCATCACCTGTGTCTCTCAGGCCATTGCTAAGTGGGGTAAGCTCTGGAATTTAGAACAACTTTTTATTTCTGCCTGGGAGGGAACCTAACTGACTCCTGCTTTGAATGGGCAATCGTGACCCAACAGGATTAATCTTTGTATGTGGTGGTTACTATTCTCTTTGGGCCTATGGATGCCTAGATGGCTGGTTCACAGCTGGACAATTACTTTTAAATTATTTAGCTGTGCCCCTACCTGTTCTAGAAAGGACCTACAAAGAGGCATTCATGATTAAGGAGTCTTTTTTTTTTTGGCTGGTCCATATTTTCCTGGTTAGAAATAGATACAATTGGGAATATAATCAGAAACCCCTTCTGAACTCTTGGAGACATTGCAGATTCTGTTGCTAAGGCATTAGCTGCTCAGCAAAGATCTTTAGACTTTCTGCTGAGCAAGGAGCTGTCTGTGTCGTGGCCAATACCACCTGCTGTGTTTGGATCAACACTTCTGGAGAAGTTGTAACACAGTTCCATAAGATCATTAAGCAAACATTTGGCTTAAAAGAATGACTTCTTCAGCTGGATTGTTCTTGGACTGGTTAGGGTCTTCGGGGCTGTGGCTCTGAAGTGCACTCCAAACATTAAGAGGATTGACTCCTGCTATAATTATCAGAGCAATCCCCCTGGGATTGTGTCCCCTCAGAAGCTTTAAGGCATGTTTGCAGCTGCTCACTACAAAGCAAATGACCTCCCTAAAACTGGAACCACCAAGAGGGAAAAAAGAGAATGACTGATTCAAGGATTATAAATGTGTGACTATCTGGAGATCAAGCAGAAACGTCATGCCACACCAAGCACTGAGAAAGCTGCAGGGCAGTAGCTGAGAGTGGCACTAATGCCTTACTTTGTACAGTTAAGCTGAGAGTTTGAGCAAAAAAGATAACTTGTTAAAGAGAAAACCACAGGTCCAAAATGGTATCACTTGTGCTAAAGGCCATGATACCAAACCTTGATTGAATACCTAACCTGATCGCTGTTTCAACCTCTCCCAGAAATATAATCTTAATTAACCAGTCTGGAATTTTCTGGTCAACACCACTGAGGTCGTCTGTCACCCAGGTCTTCTCCATCCCCCCACCCCAGTACAAAGAAGAGGAAATCTACATGATGAAAACTCTTGCCATTTCCTTCCCCTCAAAAGATGTCCTGGTCTAAAAATAACCCTTTATTTTCTTTTGTTAATAGCTCCCTTGGCCCACCTTCTTCTTAAAACGTTCCGTTTTGAACAACCCCTCAGAGTGACCTTCCAGTTCCTAGATGGGAGGCTGCCGGATTCATCAGCTGCTTATTAAGCCAAATAGAGTTTCAAATGTATTCGGGTAAATTTTGAACAAATTTTAAAAAGTGGTAAATCTGTGAAGTAGATTCTCCTTCTTCCACAAATTGCTGGGGGCTTTTTGTTTGTTCTTTATATATATGGTTTTTTTTAAGGAATTTTTTTTTTGTATTTTTTTTCTTAATTGATTTTAGAGAGAGAGGAAAGGAGAGGGAGAGAGAGATAGAAACATGGATGAGAGAGATCATCAATTGGCCGCCTCCTGCATGCCCCCCACTGGGGATCGGGCCCACAACCTGGGCCTGTGCCCTGACCGGGAATCGAACTGGCGACCTCTTAGTGCATGGGTTGACACTCAACCCCTGAGCCACACCAGCCGGACTGTTTGTTTGTTTTTTATTATTGTTGTAAGGTGTCTCTGTGCTCAAGGTTTCTCAGGTCTTTTCTGAACCTGCCCCTTTCTCTGCCCTGGGTTCCTGGCACAGAGCTCCTAAAACCCTTGTAAACGCCTACGTGACAAGAGCAATGGGAGCATTTGTTGTTGTTGTTCAACTGAGGTGATTCTGAGAGGGCTCCAGGATGACTCCTGGATGGGGCGCTAATAACAAGGAAGAGCAAACCATGATTAGCAGCTTGGGGTTGTCAGCCCCTTCCCCACCCTCCAGACAGAGGGGAGGCTGGAAATGGACTTAATAATCGGTCATGCCTTCGAGAGGAAGCCTCTGTGAAAACCCAATAGCGTGGGGTTCAGAGAGCTTCCAGATTGGCGAACACATCCACATACCAGGAGGGTGACACCCGTGGGGACAGAAGTCCCTGCACGCAGGACCCTCCCAGACCTCACCCTATGCATCTCCTCCTCTGGCTGCTCACCGCTCTCCTTTGTCACATCCTTAATGAACTGGCAACGTGAGTGCTTCCCTGAGCTCTGTGAGCTGCTCTCGTAAACTGATCAAACCCAAGGAAGGGGGTTCTTTGCAACCTCTAATCCAGCCATTTGGTCAGAGGCACAGGTGATCACCGGGCTTGTAACTGGCATCTGAAGAGTGTGTGTGGCAGGTGGAGGTGTGGACAAGCAGTCTTGCGGGGCTGCAGTTAGCCTGTGGGATCTGACGCTGCTACCTCTAGGTAGATAGTGTCAGAATTGAACTAAATTGTGGGACACCCAGCTCTGGCTGGTGCGGCTCAGTTGGTTGGGTGTTGTCCTGCATACTGAAGGATTGCCAGTTTGATTCCTGATCAGGGCACATACCCGGGCTGTGCACTCAGTCCCGACAGGGGGTGTGCGGGGGTGGGGCAGCCAATCGATGTTTCTTTCTTCCATTGTTCTCTCCCTCTCCCTCTCTCTCTAAAAATCAATAAAAATGTATATATTTTTAAAATTGTAGGACACCCAGCTGGTGTCACAAAGAATTGCTTAGTGTGAGGGAAAAGTCTCCACACCTTTGGTGACCAGAAATGTCAGGAGTGAAGTGTTCTGTGTGAATGGTAAAGGAGACAAAGGAAAGAGAGACGTAGTAGGGGAGGAGGAGGTTTGCCCCTACTACGAAGGTGACAGACTGACTTTTCCCTTACACCTGCACGTGCTTTCTAGATTCCCCTGTACGTTGGATTGTTGTGAATGTCCAAAACAGCAGGTGCTGCTCCTTTAAATCTCTTGGAAGCGAATTTAGCTGGTGAGGGTTGAAACAATGGCATGCAGCCTTGATGTCTTTCCCTCAGTAACATGGAGCAGAAATACATAGTCCAACACAGAATCCTGGTATTTAGAGGACAAGGTCCTTATTATCATGCCAGAAATGTGGGATGCTGCCCCCACACATGCCTGCTATGGGGCTGAGGGCAGGTAGGAGACGGGTAGCCGCCACCATGCTGACAGCTGAAATTGATAGAGATTAACTGAATTTATCAGCCATGCTGTTTCCTGGAAGCTGCTTGTTTCAAATAAATTCCAGAATTACATAACACAGCAGTCACCTTAGACTGTTTCTGCCGTCACAATTATCTGGCTAGAGAGACAGAGTCCCGCGACTTCCTGACGTCTTCCCTGACATTACCCCTGACTCACATTTTTAAAGAATAATTCTGGCTGCTACACTGACCGTGGACTAGACAGTAGCAAGGATAGAAACATGGACACCAGTGTAAAAGTTATTGAACTAATTCAGGTGGGAGACCATGGTGACTTGCACCAGAGTGGTCACAGGGAAATGATGAGAGTTTTCCAATTCTGTATGTATTTTGAAAGTAAAGCCAAAGGATGACCTCATGGGTTGAATGTGGGGAGATAAAGAGAGTGAGAGAGATAAAGAAGTCAAAGTTAACTTCATGATTTTTGATTGATACAATGGGGGGGGGGGGTGTATGGATGAAATTGTCCTCAACTAAAATGAGGAAAACATCAGGAGTTCAGTTTTAGCGTGGAGCCTTAGACGTCCACAGGCATGCTGATACTGGAGGCTCAGTGCCAGACCATTGCAATAAATCAAATATCACAATAAAACGAGTCAGGCAAAGTTTTTAGTTTCCCAGTGTACATAAAAGTTACGTCTACACTATACTCTGGTCTACTAAGTGTGCAATAACATTGTGTCTAAAAAACAATGCACATACCTTAATTAAAATATGTTATTGCTAAGAAATGCTAGCCATCATCCGAGCCTGAAGTGAGTCATAATTTTGTTGCCTCAGTGTTGATGGCTACTGACTGATTAGGGTGGTGGTGGCTGAAGGCTGGGATGGCTGTGGCAATTTCTTAAAATAAGACAACAATGAAGTTTTCCACATCACCTGACTCTTTTTCACGAATGATTTCTCATGAACCTGACACAGTTTGATAGCATTTTCCTCTTAGACCTTCTTTCAAAATTGGAGTCAATCCTCTCAAACCCTGGCACTGCTTTATCAGCTAAGTTGCTGTAATATTCTAAATCCTTTGTTGTCATTTCAACAATCTTTTTTTCTTTGCATTTTCATTAATTTGTTTTTGTTACAGATGTTTCTCCTTTTTCCCCCCCAGCACCCTCCTCCCAATCCCACCCCCAGCCCCCAGCTTTGTTGCCTGTGTCCATTGGTTACGCATACATGCATATAAGTTCTTTGGTTTATCTCTTCCCTTCCCCCGGCCCCCTCCTCTGAGGTTTGTCAGTCTGAATCGTACTCCTTTCTATGTCTCTGGGTCTATTTTGTTCATCAGCTTGTTTTGTTCATTATATTCCACAAATAAGTGAGATCACGTGGTATTTGTCTTTCTCTGATTGGCTGATTTCGCTTAGCATAATACTCTCCAGGTCCCTCCATGTCGTCTCAAAGGGTAAGAGATCTTTCTTTCTTACAGCTGCATAGTATTCTATTGTGTATATGTACCACAGCTTTTTTATCCACTCATCTATTGATGGACACTTGGGCAATTTCCAGATCTTAGCTATTGTAAATAACTCTGCTATGAACATAGGGGTACATATATTCTTTCTGATTGGTGTTTCAGGCTTCTTAGGATATATTCCTAAAAGTGGGATCACTGGGTCAAATGGCAATTCCATTTTTAATTTTTTGAGGAAACACCATGTTGTTTTCCACAGTGGCTGCACCAGTCTGCATTCCCACCAGCAGTGTACTAGAGTCCCCTTTTCTCCACACCCTCGCCAGCACTTGTTGTTTGATGATTTGCTGATGGCAGCCATTCTGTCAGGTGTGAGGTGATATCTTATTGTGGTTTTAATTTGCATCTCTCTGATGATTAGTGACATTGAGCATTTCTTCATATGTCTCTTGGCCATTTGTACGTCCTTCTTGGAGAGGTGTCTATTTAGGTCCTCTGCCGATTTTTTATTTATTATTATTATTTTTATTGTTTGTTTGTATTTTTTTATTCTTATTCATTTGTTTTTGTTACAGATGTTTCTCCTTTTTCCCCCATTGACACTCTCCTCCCCATCCCCCCCACCCCATCCCCAGTCCTATTGTCCATGTCCATTGGTCATGCATACATGCATATAAGTTCTGTGGTTTATCTCTCCCCCCCCCAAACCCCCTCCTCTGAGGCTTGTCAGTCTGTACCTCTCTGGGTCAGTTTTGTTCATCAGTTTCTTTAGTTCATTATATTCCACAAATAAGTGAGATCATGTAATATTTGTCTTTCTCTGCTTGGCTTGTTTCACTTAGCATAATATTTTCCAGGTCCTTCCATGCCATCTCAAAGGATAAGAGATCTTTCTTTCTTACAGCTGCATAGTATTCCACTGTGTACATGTACCACAGTTTTTTTATCCACTCATCTACTGATGGACACTTGGGCTGTTTCCAGATCTTAGTTATTGTAAATAGTGCTGCTATGAACATAGGGGTACATATATTCTTTCTGATTGGTGTTTCAGGTTCCTTAGGGTATATTCCTAGAAGTGGGATCACTGGGTCAAATGGCAATTCCATTTTTAATTTTTTGAGGAAACACCATGTTGTTTTCCACAGTGGCTGCACCAGTCTGCATTCCCACCAGCAGTGTACTAGGGTCCCCTTTTTCTCCACACGCTCGCCAGCACTTGTTGTTTGATGATTTGCTGATGGCAGCCATTCTGGCAGGTGTGAGGTGATATCTCATAGTTGTTTTAACTTGCATCTCTCTGGTGATTAGTGATGTTGAGCATTTTGTCATATGTCTCTTGGCCATTTGTATGTCCTGTTTGGAGAAGTATCTATTTAGGTCCTCTGCCCATTTTTAAATTAGGTTCTTTGTCTTTCTTTTGTTGAGTTGTATGAGCACTCTATATATTTTGGAAATTAACCCCTTATCTGATGTATTGTTGGCAATTATGCTCTCCCATATAGTGGGATCCCTTTCCGTTTTGATGGTTGTTTCTTTTGCTGTGCAGAAGCTTTTGAGTTTGATGTAGTCCCATGTGTTCATTTTTTCCTTTATTTCTCTTGCCTTAGGTGTTGTATCAGTGAAAATTCTGCTGCGTATGATGTCTGAAATTTTGTTGCCTGCATTTTCTTCTAGAATTTTTATAGATTCACGAGTTACATTTAAGTCTTTTATCCATTTTGAGTTTATTCTCATGTATGGTGTAAGTTGGTGGTCTAGCTTCATTTTTTTTGCAAGTTGCTGTCCAATTTTCCCAACACCATTTATTGAAGAGACTGTCTTGACTCCACTGTATGCTCTTGCCACCTTTGTTGAATATTAATTGAGCATATTGTCTTGGGTCAATTTTTGGGTTCTCTATTCTGTTCCATTAATCTATCTGCCTGTTCTTGTGCCAGTACCAGGCTGTTTTGATTACAGTGGCTTTGCAGTATAACCTGATATCTGGTAATGTGATCCCTCCTACTTTGTTCTTCATTTTCAAGATTGCTGTGGCTATTCAGGGTCTTTTTTGGTTCCATATGAACTTTTGGAGTATTTGTTCCAGTTCTGTGAAATATGTCGTTGGTATTTTGATGGGGATTGCATTGAATCTATAGATTGCTTTGGGTAGTATGGACATTTTAATGATGTTAATTCTTCCAATCCATGAACAAGATATATGTCTCCACTTTTTTATATCTTCCCCTATTTCTTTTTTCAATGACTTGTAGTTTTCTGTGAAGAGATCCTTTACTTCTTTGGTTAAGTTTATTCCTAGATATCTTAAATTTTTGGCTGCGATGGTAAATGGGATTGTTTTTTTAGTTTCTCTTTCTGTGATTTCATCATTGGTGTATTAGAATGCCATCGATTTCTTGACGTTAATTTTGTATCCTGCTACTTTGCTAAATTCATTTATTAAGTCTAGTAGATTTTTGATGGAGTCTTTAGGGTTTTCTATGTACAATATCATGTCATCTGCAAATAATGACAGTTTCACTTCCTCCTTTCCAATTTGGATCCCCTTTATTTTTTCTTCATGTCTATTTGCTGTGGCTAAGACTTCCAGTACTATGTTAAATAAGAGTGGCAAAAGTGGGCATCCCTGTCTTGTTCCCATTCTTAAGGGGAATGCTTTTAGTTTTTTCCCATTGAGTATGATGTTGACTGTAGGTTTTTCATATATGGCCTTTATTATGTTGAGATATGATCTTTCTATTCCCACATTGCTGAACGTTTTTATCAGAAATGGTTGCTGGATTTTGTCGAATGCTTTTTCAGCATCTATTGATATGATCATATGGTTTTTATCTTTCATTTTGTTTATGTGGTATATCACATTTATTGATTTGCAAATATTGTACAATCCTTGCATGCCTGGGATGAAACCCACTTGGTCATGATGAATAATTTTTTTGATGTATTGCTGGATCTGATTTGCTAATATTTTGTTAAGGATTTTGACATCTCTGTTCATCAGGGATATTGGCCTGTAATTTTCTTTCTTTATCGGTTTTGGAATTAGAATTATGCTGGCCTCATAAAATGAGTTTGGAAGTGTTCCATCTTCTTGGATTTTTTGGAATAGTTTGAGAAGAAGGGGTATTAGATCTTCTTTGAATATTCAGTAAAACTCCCCCATGAAGCCACATGGGCCTGGGCTTTTGTTTGCTGGGAGTTTCTTAATTACGTCTTCAATTTCCTTTGTTGTTATCGGTCTGTTCAAGTTTTCTATCTCTTCCTGGTTTAGTTTTGGGAGGTTGTGTGTTTCTAGAAATTTGTCCATTTCTCCTAGATTGTCCAATTTTTTGGCGTATGATTGTTCATAGTATGTTTTGATGATCCTTTGTATTTCTGTGGTGTCAGTTGTTACTTCTCCTCTTTCATTTCTGATTTTGTTTATTTGATTTCTCTCTTTTTGTTTCTTAGTGAGTCTGGCTAAAGGTCCATCGATCTTGTTTATCTTTTCAAAGAACCAGCTTTTTGTTTCATTGATCTTTTGAACTGTTTTTTTTAGTCTCTACGTCATTTATTTCTGTTCTGACCTTTACTATTTTCTTCCTCCTACTACCTCTGGGTTTTTCTTTTTGTTTACTTTCTAGTTCTTTAACTTGTAGGGTTAGAAAGTCAATTAGGAATTTTTCTTGTTTCTTGAGGTAGGCTTGTAGTGTTATGAACTTTCTTCTCAGGACTGCTTTTGCTGTGTCCCATAGATTTTGTGTTGTTGTGTGTTCATTTTCATTTGTTTCCAGGAAGTTTTTAATTTCTTTCTTGATCTCGTTAGTAACCCATTTGTTGTTTAATAACATGCTATTTAGCCTCCAAGTGTTTGAATGTTTTTTTGTATTTTTATTGTAATTGAGTTCTAGTTTCATGCCACTGTGATCTGAGAAGATGCTTGATATGATTTCAATTTTCTTGAATTTGTAGATACTTGCTTTGTGTCCTAACATGTGGTCTATCTTTGAGAATGACCCATGTGCCCTTGAGAAGAATGTATACTCTGCAGCTTTGGGGTGAAATGTTCTGTAAATATCAGTGAAGTCCTACTGATCTAGTTTGTCTTGTAAGGACTCTATGTCCTTGTTAATTTTTTGTCTAGAAGATCTATCCAGTGGTGTCAGTGGCATGTTAAAGTCACCCACTGTGATCATGTTGCTATTAATCTCTCCCTTGAAGTCTTCCAGAATTTTTAAAATATATTTTGGTGCTCCCATATTTGGTGCGTATATGTTTACCAGGGTTATATCTTCTTGTTGGATTGATCCTTTTAATATTATGTAGTGACCTTCTCTGTCTCTTATTATGGCCCTTGTTTTGAAGTCTGTCTTGTCAGATATGAGTATAGCTACACCAGCTTTTTTTCCATTTCCATTTGCTTGGAAAATTTTTTCCATCCCTTCACTTTCATCCTGTGTGATTCTTTTATTGTGAGGTGAGTCTCTTGTAGACAGCATATATATGGGTTGTGTTTTCTTATCCAATCAGCTACCCTATGTCTTTTGATTGGAGCATTTAAGCCATTTACATTTAAGGTAATTATTGATAGATAGTTATTAGTTGCCATTTTAATTTTATGCCTGTGTACCTCCCCCCCCCCCTCTGTTTCTTCTTCTTCTTACAACTGTCCCTTCAGCATTTCTTGCAGTGCTTGTTTGGTGGTGGTAAATTCCTTTAGCTTTTTTTAATCCGTGAAGCTCTTTATTTCTCCTTCAATTTTGAATGATACCCTTGCTGGATAGAGTAGTCTTGGATTCAGACCCTTGCCTTGCAGTACTTTGTACACTTCATGCCACTCCCTTCTGGCCTGCATCGTTTCTGTTGAGAAATCACCTGACAGTCTAATGGGAGCTCCCTTGTAGGTAACTTTCTGTCTCTCTCTTGCTTCCTTTAAGATTCTTTCTTTGTCTTTGATGTTTGCAATTTTTATTATGATGTGTCTAGCTGTGGGTCTTCTGGGGTTCATCTTGCTTGGGACTCTCTGTGTTTCGTAGACTTGTGTGGCTTTTTCCCTCACCAGTTTAGGGAAGTTTTCTGTCATTATTTCTTCAAACAGGTTCTCTATTCCTTTCTCTGATTCTTCTCCTTCCGGTATCCCTATAATGCGAATGTTGTTATGTTTTGTATTGTCCCACAGCTCCCTTAAACTTTCCTCCTGCTTTAAAAATTTTTTTTCCATTTGCTGCTCTATTTGGGTGTTTTTCTCTACCTTGTCTTCTAAGTCACTGATTCAGTCTTCAGCTTCTTCTAATCTACTATTGAATGCTTCTAAGGTATTTTTCATAACAGCTATGTCATTCTTTATTTCCTCTTGATTTTTATGCATAGCTTCTACCTCTTAATGCATAGCTTCTACCTCTTTTTTTAAACTGAAGTACTTCCCAGTGAGCTCTTCATAATTCTTATTAAGTTGCTTGTAGTTCTCACCAAATTGTTTGAGCACCCTTAAAATCATTGCTTTGAATTCTTTATCTGATAAGTTGTTTTCTTCCATTTCCTGTAGTTCCTTTTCTAGTGACTCCTCTTTTTCTTTCCTTTGGGTGTTGTTTCTTTGTCTCCCCATTTTAGCCATCTGGTAGCTCTAGACCTGGTGAGGGATGTTTGGATGTGTAGGCAGCTCACTGTATATCAAATAAAGCTACTGTGCCTCCCAGACTGTTTTGTTGCGTGTCGCCTCTTGCCTGCTGTGGATCCTGGAGGATTGACTACTGGAGACTGGTATTGGTGTGTCCTGTTAGGTGCTGCTGCTGGATCACGTGGGCCCCTCTGGAGCTGTGTTCCCAGATGGTTGCTGGTGCCAATTGTAGCTGTATTGCTCAGGCCCTGTTGGAGCCGCACTCCCTGCCCATACTGTGGGCAGCTGTGTTGCACAGGCCTCACCGAAGCCCTAGCTCCCCACCGATCTTGTGGGTAGCTGGGTTGCACAGGCCTCTCTGGTGCCCCAGCACCCAGCAGGTCCCACAGGCAACTGGATCGCACAGTCTCTTTGGAGATGCAACTCCATGCCTATCTTGTGCTCTGCCAATTTTTTAATTGGATTCTTTGTCTTCCCTTTGTTGAGTTGTATGACTATTATATATATTTTGGAAATTAACCCCTTATCTGATGTATTGTTGGCAGTTATGCTCTCCCACATAGCGGGTTTCCTTTCCATTTTGATGGCTGTTTCTTTTGCTGTGCAGAAGCTTTTTATTTTGATGTAGTCCCATGTATTAATTTTTTTCTTTGTTTCTCTTGCCTTAGGCATAATATCAGTGAACATTCTGCTGCCTGTGATGTCTGAAATTTTGTTGCCTACATTTTCTTCTAGGATTTTTATGGATTCATGGGTCACATTTAAGTATTTTATCCATTTTGTGTTTATTCTTGTATATGGTGCAAGTTGGTGGTGTAGCTTCACTTTTTTGCATCTAGCTGTCCAATTTTCCCAGCACCATTTATTAAAGAAGCTGTCTTTACTACATTGTATGCTCTTGCCACTTTGTTAAGTATCAACTGAGCATAATGTCTTGGGTCAATTCTGGCTTCTCTGTTCTGTCCAATTGATCTATCTGCCTGTTGTTGTGCCAGTACTAGGCTGTTTTGATTACAATGGCTTTGTAGTGTATGCTGATACTCAGTATTGTGATCCCTCCTACTTTGTCCTTCTTTTTCAAGATTGCTGTGGCTATTCAGGGTCTTTTTTGTTCCATATAAACTTTTGAAGTATTTGTTCTAGTTCTGTGAAATATGTTGTTGGTATTTAAATAAGGATTGCATTGAATCTATAGATTACTTTGGATAGTATGGACATTTTAATGATGTTAATTCTTCCAATCCATGAACAAGGTATATGCTTCCACTTTTTTATATCTTCCTTTATTTCTTTTTCCATTGTCCTGTAGTTTTCTGCAAATAGGTTCTTTACTTCTTTGGTTAAGTTTATTCCTAGATATCTTAATATTTTTTTGCCACAATGGTAAATGGGATTGTTTTTTTAAATTCTCTTTCTGTGAGTTCATTATTGGTGTATAAGAATGCCATCATTTTCTTGATGTTAACTTTGTATCCTACTACTTTTCCAAATTTGTTGATTAAATCTAGTAGATTTTTGATGGAGTCTTTAGGGTTTTCTATGTACAATATCATGTCATCTGCAAATAATGATGGTTTCACTTCCTCCTTTCCAATTTGGATGCCTTTTATTTTATTTTTTTGCATGTCTAATTGCTGTGGCTAAGAATTCAATACTATGTTAAATAAGAGTGGCAAAAGTGGGCATCCCTGACTTGTTTCCATTCTTAAGGGGAATGCTTTTAGTTTTTTCCCATTGAGTATGATGTTGGCTGTAGGTTTTCCATATATGGCCTTTACTATCTCGAGATATGATCCCTCTATTCCCCCACATTGCTGAGTGTTTTTATCAGAAATGGATGCTGGGTTTTGTCGAATGCTTTTTCAGCATCTATTGATATGATCATATGGATTTTATCTTTCATTTTGTTTATGTGGAGTATAACATTCATTGATTTGTGAATATTGTACCAGCCTTGCATCCTTGGCACGAATCCCACTTGGTCATGGAGAATAATTTTTTTAAAAAATTAGAAAATATTTTTTATTTCTTTATTGACATTAGAGAAAGAGAGAGGAAGGGGGGAGAGAGAGAGGGAGAGAGAGATAGAAACATTGATGAGAGAGAACATCCTCCTGCATGCTCCCCACTGGGGATTTGGCCCACAACTTGGGCATGTGCCCTGACCAGGAATCGAACTGATGACCTCTTGGTGCATGGATGGATGCTCAACCACTGTGCCATAAAGGCCGGGTGAGAATAATTTTTTTAATCTATTGCTGGATCCGATTTGCTAATATTTTGTTAAGGATTTTGGCATCTATGTTCATCAGGGATATTGGCCTGTGGTTTTCCTTCTTTGTAGTGTATTTATCTGGTTTTGGAATTAAAACTATGCTGCCCTCATAAAAACAAATTTGGAAGACTTCCTTCTTCTTAAATTTTTTGGAATAGTTTGAGGAGAATGGGGGTTAGATCTTCTTTGAATGTTTAGTAAAACTCCCCTTTGAAGCTGTCCAGGCTTGGGCTTTTGCTGGGAGATTCTTGATTACATCTTCAATTTCCTTAGTTGTTATTAGTCTGTTCAAGTTTTCTATCTATTCCCCGTTCAATTGTGGGAGACTGTGTACTTCTACAAATTTGTCCATTTCACCTAGATTGTCCAATTTGTTGGCTGATAATTGTTCATAGTATTTGTTAATGTTCTTTTGTATTTCTGTGGTGTCAGTTGTTACTTCCCCTCTTTCATTTCTGATTTTGTTTATCTGAGTCCTCTCTCTTTGTGAGTCCTCTCTCTTCTTGGTGAGTCTAGCTAATGGTCCATCAATCTTTTTTATCTTTCCAAAAGAATCAGCTCTTTGTTTCATTGATCTTTTGAACTGTTTTTTTTGTTTGTTTGTTTGTTTGTTTTTGTTTGTTTGGTTTTTTTTTAGTCTCTATGTCATTTATTTCTGCTCTGATCTTTACTATTTCTTTTATTCTACTTGCTCTGGGTTTTCCTTTTTGCTTGCTTTCTAGTTCTTTAAGTTGTGAAGTTAGATAGTCAATTAAAAATTTTTCTTGTTTCTGAGGTGCGCCTATAGTGCTATGAAGTTTCCCCTCAGGACTGTTTTCACTGCGTCCCATTAATTTTGTGTTGTTGTGTGTTCATTTTCATTGGTTTCCAGGAAGTTTTTAATTCAGTTGCATGGAGAGTTGGATCTAACCTGTGCTGTGGTTTTTGTCAAGTGAGTGCAATGAAGCAAAAGAGGGGTCAGGGAGTTGAGGATGTGTGCAAGGAGGTGATTAAATTTCAGCTGATTAAGTAGGAGAGAGAGGGCATGAGGGGGGAAATGGACATTGGACTAGGGGCAGTACAATAAACTAGAAGTCCTAAAGGCAAAGGACTGATGAAGGCAATGCACTAAAGGAATGGGCTGAAAAGACAGGTGTGGCCAGAGAGTGAAATGGATGGGTGATTGTGAAGAATTTACAATGACTGAAAACAAGATAGGGAGTGGCCCTGGGAGCATGTGACGAAGAGAGGAAGAACAATAAGCTCAAGGGAGAGAATAGGCTCTTCTTTCTTTTCTTAGCAGCGCAGAGCTTGGCACATAGTAAGCACTCAATAAACATCTTTGAATGAAGGGGATGACTGACAACTACCTCCACCACAATTTTGATTAATTTTCCGTCTTCTCTGTTCCATCCCATTTGCTCTTAGCCCAGGATTGCTCAGGCAAAATTGTTTTAGATCCATGTTTTATAGCATCCCAACTAAGATATAGAATGTCACTATCACCCCAGAATTTCCCTCTACTCACCTTCAGTCACTTCTCCCCTACTTCCACCCCAAGAAATCATGGCTCTGTTTCCTGACACAGTAAATGAGTGTCAACTGTTCTGGAACAGCACATAAATGGAATCATGCCATCTGTCCCCTTTGGGTCTTCTTTCATTCATACAATGGCCTTTGAGATGCATCCTATCTCTTTCTATGCTGATCAGTGTCCTATTATATGGATGTACCACAATTTATCAATCTTTATTGATCTAGTCACCTGTTGACAGTCATTTGTGTTGTCGGGTTTTTAAATGTTTGGAATGAATCAGCAGTTAAGCTTCATTTAGTACCAGGCACTGAGCTAGGCCTGGGGACACTGACCACCGCTGTCATGCACAACCTACAGGAACAATGAAGTTACTAGGCAGAAGTTCTGACATTTGTCTCCTATGTGTTTTCTTTAGCATGGGTTCCTCTTCCATCATCTCTGCTGGCGAGCTTGGGTGGACAGCAGGGCGAATGGCCGGTCGGCTAGTGAGGCGTGCTGGGGACTCGGGGACAGCCACAGAGACTTGGCTTGCCTGCTTGCTGTGGAGTTGTGTTTGTTTTGAAATGAGTGGTTTTATATCATGCAGTAACCTGGTTGCCCCAATTTTAAGCTGGAATGGGCTTTCTGAGGGGTTCTTGGTGACCTTCCAGGTGGCCCATCAACTAAATTAGTTTGGGACCCACTAGTTCATAGAGTGTCAAGTTATGTAGAGACCACCAGGAGTGGAATCGCATTTGCCTGGGACTCTAGCCCCCTCCCCCATCTATGAAAGCACTCTGAATCACTGGCTGTCACTTTGGAAAACATCAGAGCTTGATATCATGACATCAGAGCCAGTCTGAACACATTTAAATTCTCCAATCCAACTATATGTGCCCTGCTAGAAAGATAAAGCCCAACCCTACATTTCTTGAACATGCTTCCTAAGTGCTAGTCGACCACTTCATCTGATGCTCGAGGAAAGTAACAGCCAGATCCGTGCTCTGGAAGATAAAAGTGTCTGAGTAGGACTTAGGAAGAGACTGCACAATTTTCCCAAATTGTGTGTTTTGTACTTTATGGAAGATTAAAGGGATTTTTAAGGGTAACATTGACAATGCAGGAGTTTCACATTATGACGTGTGGCTTGATAGTAGATGCTATTCTACTGAGAGCTCTTTCATTTACAAATGTGCTTACATTTCTATGATTTTGTTTCATCCTCACACGCACCCTATGGGCAATGGGGGTGCTGCAGCACAGAGCAATGATGAGCAGGGCTGGGCCCCGGGTGGGCGAGTGCCAGTCTCTGCAAGCACAGCGGGGTTTCCTGTCTTGACTTGAAATGTCGATGTTTTGTTCATGGTGGGCTTTTTGCATTAACTTTCAATTTTAAAATATTGTGTTCAAATACTATTTACTTTGATGACTGAAACTTTTGCAGCCCAAGCTAGTGCCTCAATTGCCTCACGCTGGTCCTGGTCCCGCAGGCTGGATGTGTTAGCTTGACTCTTATGAAGTGGCCATTTATTGGGTGTCAAAAGGGATGAATACCTGTAACTTCATATGGTTCAACCTACTGGATCCTCCCAGGATGCAGTCCTGAGGGCCCACACGGGTCTCCATGCTGCGTGTGAGCACTTCATTGCTCTGCAGAGGGGTCCGCAGCCTGGCTGGGCATTAGAAACCACTGTGAGGCTGCTGTTAAAAGTAGAGCCTCCAGCCCTGGCTCAGCAGTTACGGCATCAGCCCGTGGACCAAAGAGTCGAGGGTTTGATTCCGATCAAGGGCATGTACCTCAGTTGCGGTTTGATCCCTGGCCCTGGTTGGGGTCACCCGGGAAATGACCAATCAGTGTGTCTCTCTTACATCGATGTTTCTCTCTCTCTTTCCCTCCCTCCCACTCTATCTGAAAAATCAATGGAAAAGTGTCCTCAGATGAGGATTAAAAAATAAAGAAGTAAAAAGCAGAGCTTCTGTCTGGAGGTGGGAACTGGCATGTGTGTTTTCAAAAAGCTCCCCCGGTGCAAACCTCTGGCTGCCAGCTCCTGGGTGAAACAGCTTCTGGATTTGAATTCTGGGGTCATCCCATTCTAGCCACAAGATCTGAGGCAAGTTACAAGTTGTGAGTATTGAGTACTGTATGTAAAGTCCAACACAGTGCCTGGCACCTAATAAATCCTGGATAACAGTCAATGGTTCTACAAGCTATACTGTGTGCCGAGGTCCAGAGAAGTTAAGTAAGTCGGTGAGGTCACAGAGCAAGTTAATAAAAGAGTTGGATTTGGGTCCCAGGTCTGTCTGGCCCCATAGCCAGAGCCAAAACATCTACACTTGACATCCACTAAACACTCCTTCCAAGGATGGTGGCATTAGGTAATGTGCTCACAGAGTTCTCCAATGAGCCCCTTCCCCACCCCCACCCACGAAGATGCCCCGGGTCATAGCGGAGCTGGCTAGGCAGAGAAAGGAGGCAGTGCAACCTCAGGGAGGGGCTCCTTTGCCTGGGGGATTTCCCTCTACTGCCTTGCACGGTCCACCCAGAACTGACCGAGCCACCAGTCACTGTCATTGCTTCACGTCCAGCAGTCCCCTTTAACCTTTCCCCTCTGGTTTCCGTTTCTAGCCCTCGGCCCAAACCAGAGGCTTCCTGAATGTTGAAACTGTGGGTGCCACTGGGGACCTCCGCCTCATGGGACACTGTCAGTAATTCACTTTCCTGAGGTTTCTTTGCCCCTTTGCTGCCTGCCGTGGGGCAAAGCAAGTGAGTTAGCAGCCTAGCCTCGTCGGCTGCCACCTCTCCTCCTCACCTCTCAGTTTCCAAACGGCCCAGAAGTCTGTGGTTCCCCTGCCTATGTGAGGCCACACTGACCATTTCGCCTGCCTGAGGTCCTTGCCTTACCTGCTCTCCAGGTAACCCGTGGCCATCCCTTTAAACAGGTCTGATCACGAAGCTTGCTGCGGTATTCTCGCCCTGCCTCCCCCACGCGGGCACGTCTGTCCTCCGGTGCTTCAGTCCCCACCGCACCTCACAGCAATTTTCTGGAATTCAGTTGTATCCACATCCATCCTGTACACTAGACCGTGAACTCCTAAGGCAAAAGCTGTTTCTTCACCTCCTGGACACCCTGCAGGTTCACAGTCTCCGATGATCACGGGCAACAGTACCTTAGTTCCCACCAGGCACCATCTCAGCCACCTTGCAGGATTTAACTCATTGAAAATGCACAACAATGATTACAATCTTTCCTGTTTTACAAATGAGGACAGTAAGGCACGGAAGGCTGATGTGACTTGCCCAGTCACAGAGCTGCTATGTGGAGGAGGTGAGATTTGAACCCAGGAGTTCGTGCTCTTGGGGTCTGTTCTTAACCACTGCACCATACAACCTCCCCGGTAGGGTGTGCCCAGCACAGGACACAGAAGCAAGAGGTTTCTCCCCTCAAGTTTCTCAGATCTTACTGGGGCCAGAGCAAGGCATGTGTGCACCCTAGAACATGGGAAACTGTACGGGAAATACAATTGACTGCTCCAATGTGTGGCGTACAGCGGTGCTTCTGCAATGCTGGTGTGTACAAACATCAGCTGGGGATCTGGTTAAACCGTACATCTGGATTCCGTCTATATGGGGTGGGACCCGAGACTTCATTTCTAACAAGTTTCCAGACGATGCCAATGCTGCCAGTCCATGGTCCACATTTTGAGTAGCAAGGATGAACCCCAAGAGTAGAAGGAGGTCAGAGGAGGGAGTGGGCAATGAGCAGGGTCTGGGCTTAGGTAGGGAGAGGGGAAGGAGAGAAAGAGCCTCCCAGGGGTCATCCAGCTCTCTGCTCTCAGGAGCCAGGGAGCAAGGGGTAGTTTCAAGGACTTGTGTTGAAAGCCACCTCGACACGACCGCCCTTAACAAGCAGCTGTACTCAGCAGGAGCTGCACATGTGAATAGCCCGTTTCTGGGAAATGCTCATTCCTGACCGTGGCAGGAAACATTTTGCAAATTCAGAAATCAGAGCCAAAGGGAAGTGCTGCGTGGTCCACACTAGCTACCGTAGTTAATGAGAACAATGTTTCCCCGAGTGGTTCCCCATGAGGGAAGCATTTCTGCTGGCTCCAGGACTTTCACCACCTATAAAGCTTAGCAATGGAACACAAGGAAATTCTCAAGGAGGAAGAGTTCTTAGCGGGCACTGGAGAAAGAGCGGCTCTGGACCAAACCATGCTGTCGACGATGGAGTCCTTTGAAATCAATGGTAAAGTACTGTTCCCCAGTGATGACATTGCCTGGTGAGGTAGGCTTTCTGTTGGCAACAGAAGACTAGAGCTGCCAATAGAAAGTCTGGATTTGCACCAGACTCTCACCAATACATTTCTGGAATGCTTCAATCCAGAATTTGTGTAATGCTAGTAATAGATGCTGTAATTTTAGCATATAGTGGGGTTTTTTAAGCTTCACGATTTCTTTCATTTATATTTCAATAAGATTAATGCTAATGCTCATTCGATGCCCCTCCTTTTTATTAGTCTTATTCTGACACACAAGTTGTGTGACGAAGTGGCAGTGCAAAGCCAGAGGAATGAAGATGGTCCACAAAGCCGGACCAAGGGCCTCGCATTTGTTCAATGCAATGCCTTTGAAATTCTTTAAGGTGACCTCTGCTGTAACTGATGTGTTGACAAGGGAATGCTTTCTCTATGTCCTGTTGGCTAAGATATGTCCATAGCTTCATAATTAGTTTGTTTAGGTTAAACTTGGATTTTAGAAATTCAGTCGACTCTGTTGTCTTTGTTTATTTATTTTGCTCGGTGTTACACAGGGGGTGCACTGTTTAAATCTTCTAGAATTTGTAGCATTTAAAGTCACAGTGAGTGCTTCCCCAGGGGAGCTCTGGTCTCCCATTCCAGAATATGCTCTGCAAATGGTCTTCCAAGTCGACCAGCCTTTTCCACTCCCAGTCCTTTCTGGAAGAGGTATTCTCGGGGACTGCAGCTCTGTCCCCTGGCCTCAGGGCCCTCTCCTCCAGCATCTGTTCATGCAGATCGCTACTTGGCTTTATGGGGGTACAGAGTTGAAGGGTCTGGTGTGCTGCCTTTAGGAATTTACAGTGTGGGGACAGTAAAGACACACATGTGAGTGACTTTAATAATTGTTGGCTATTCAGAACGTTGGGGAATGCAACATTCTGGATATCTGACTTTTAAGATAATGAAATGTTCAAACGAAGTCAGCTGATCAAACATATTCAGTACCTGCTACCTGCTGGGCACTGCACCCAGCACCGAGGAAACAGACATGAATGAACACGGCTTCTGGCCTCAGGGAGCCCAGTCTTGTCGGTGGTGGCAGGAGGCTGGCAGAGCGAGCCCACCCATAACCTATTTCTATACCATTCATCACCGTTGTAACTGACATTGCACCGGACATTGTAGAGGAGTCTGGTGTGGGGCCCTGGAGGTCAGAGCTGAGACCTCTTCTAAAGTTGAATGGATAAAGTGGATTAGTTAGCGAACAGATATGGTGTCTGGGGTGGGGTAGGAAACCACATGTTTAAGATACACTCACAAAGCCTGGCTGGTGTGGCTCTGTGGTTGAGTGTCGACCCATGCACCAAGAGGTCATCAGTTCAATTCCCGGTCAGGGCACATGCCCAGGTTGTGGGCCCAATCTCCAGTGGGGGGCATGCAGGAGGTAGCCAATCAATGTTCTCTCTCATCAATGTTTCTATCTCTCTCTCCCTCTCTCTTCCTCTCTCTCTAATAAAGAAAAAAAAACAAACAAACAAAACACATTATACGATATACCATGAGGAGTATTCAAAGAAATGCAAACAACTCGAGACTGCAGAACCAAAATAGGGTGGGGAAAGCTCACTGGGGATTGAGACTAGGGCCAGTTAATCTGGACTGGATCCTCAGGGCAGTGGGAGCTCAGAGGGTGGAAGCTGGGCCGAGAGGCATTGTTTGCATTTAAGGTTACTCCCTGTCAGAGATGGGGACAAGCCAGAAGAGTAATGCTGAGGACAGAGAGGAGTGTGGCAGCAGGAGAGGCAGAGGCTGTACAGAAGGAAAGGGAGAATGGTCTGGAGAAGTATTGCAAGTCAAATGAGTGGGGTTGTGACGGTGGGACCAGCAAGTGAGGAGATGCAAGGGTCGAGGGTGAATCCCAGCTTTCTGACTTGGGTCGTGGATGCCACTGACTAAATATTGAACCAAGAAACAAAATTACTCCAGTTTGGATGGAAGGAATATTTTCCTAAATGCATTTATGGCTTCCTGTCTTCTTGCACAGAGATCACGGAACAAATGGAGCATCTTAGACGAGTGCCATTGTGGACATTAATCCCTGTGGGGCCCTGTAACACAGTGACCCCCTCAGGTCTTACTGAGATGACTAAGACTACTTGTTTCAGCACTAACTGGCTCCAGGAACCTTGATTTATTGATTGATTTCTGCAGAGATTGCTTTAGTTTTCTGAAGAGGCTTGACCCCTGTAGGTTCAACAAAACTCCAGGTCTTTCCCCAGGAGCTGCTCTCAGACCCAGCTCCTTCCTGCATCAATAATGGAGCAATAAGGCTTCAACAAGAGACTTTAGGTTTGTCCCTGTTGACTCTTTCTGGGATGTGCTCCCATCTTCCTGTGACTATCTCGATGCGTCTGGTTTCTCCAGGAGCTCTGCCCCAACATGGCCGGGGGAAGTCATCTGTCTGACCTCTCACCCTAAGCCCTCTCTATTTCAGGCTTCACGTCTTTCTTCATGATCTTTCCTCCCACTAATTTTAGTCTGAAGAACTAATATATTTATTTATATTTTTTATTGAGTTGTATTTGACATATGACACTTGTAAATTCGTGTACAATATATTGATTTGATACATTATACTGCAATATGATTGTCATTGTAACATTAGCTAACACCTCTATCACATCACATGATTATCAGTTCTTCTGGTGTTGAGAGCAATTAAGATCTAGTCTCTTGGCAAATGTGATGTTTATAATGCAGCGTTGGCTGCCGTCACCGCACTGCGTGTTAGGGCTCCAGGACTTACTCATCTGGTGTTGCAGGTATGTACCACGTATTCCATCCCCTTCACTTCAGTCCCTGGTCATTTATATTTATATGCATCTATCTTTTCCTTATCTTTGAAGACCCCCAAAAATGTAGATAGAAAAGTTATGGATTTTGTTGTTATTCTTATTGTTTTAATCCTCACCCGAGGATTTGTTTTTTTATTGATTTTTAGAAAGAGAGGAAGGGAGAGGTAGAGAGAGAAACATCAATTAGTTTCTTCCTGTACGTACCCTGTCTGGGGATCGAACCCGAAACCTTCTGGTGTATGGGAGGACACTCCACCCAACTGAGCTACCCAGCAGGGCTGTTGTTTGTTTTAATTAACATTAAGCATGAGCTCCCAGCCATGGGCCTAGCTGTCCCTTCTTTCTGCTCTACAGATAATTTAGAAGTGTCCCCAACACCGTACCCGTGGAGTCCATTCGGGGTCCGCCTTGCTGACCGGACTACTATTTGTTCATGTCATTGTTCTGACTTTGTTCTTTGTCGTGTCGCTATTTCTCAGTATCTTTTAAACATCTGGCTTTACCCTAGGCAGTGGTTCTCAACCTTCCTAATGCTGCGACCCTTTAATACAGTTCCTCATGTTGTGGTGACCCCCAACCATAAAATTATTTTCGTTGCTACTTCATAACTGTAATTTTGCTACTGTTAGGAATTGTAATGTAAATATCTGATATGCAGGGTGTATACAAAGGGGTCGCGACCCACAGGTTGAGAACTGCTGCAGAGGTATTTTTTTAACTTTTTATTTAGCAATGTTTATAGATTCACAGAAAGTTGCAACAAAAAAAAAATGTACAGGAAAATCTCTGTGACCCACCCCAATTTTTCCCCAGTAATGACATCTTGCATCCCTGTGGTATGGTGTCACAACCCCGAAACTGCTATTGTACAGCCCACAGAGCTTATTTAGATTGCATTAGTTTTACATGCACTCATTTCAGTGTATGAATCTAGTTCTCTACAATGTAATCATATGTGCGTATCTGTGTAACCACCACCCAAATCAAGGTACAGGATGTGTGTTCAATCACCACAAAAATCTCTCTTGCCTCCTTAGCAGTCACACATACTCCCCCCCGCCCCAACCAGCATCACTGTCCCCGACAACCACTAAGCAGTGTTCTAGTTCTGGAATTTTGTATTTAAAGAATGTTATACAAATGGAACTACATAGTGTGTAACTTTTTAAAGATCGGCTCTTTTCCACATAGCATAATTCCCTTAAGATCCATCCAAGGTGATGTGTACATCAATAGTTGATTCTTTTTATTAATGAGTATTATTCCTTGACGTGGATGTACCAGGGTTTAGCAGTTCACCCACTGAAAGACATTTGGGTTGTTTCCAGTTTGGGCTATTACAAATAAAGCTGCTATGACTATTTAGTAAAAGTTTTTGTGTGAGCATAAGTTTTAATTTCTCTGGGATAAATGCCCAGAAGTACAATTGCTGAATTCTAAGTGTATGTTTGGTTTTCCAACAAGCAGCTGATCTATTTTTCAAGTGAGGATGTAGCATTTTACATTCCCACCAGCAATGTGTAATTGATCCAGTTCCTTTGTATCCTTGCCAGCGATTGGTATGATTACTGCTGTTATTTAAGCCAATCTGATAGATGTATGATAGTGATATCTCATTGTAATTTTAATTTGCATTTTCCTAATGGCTAATGATGTTGAATATCTTTTCATGTGTTTATTTACCATTTGTATGCTTTCTTTGGTGAAATGTCTCTTCTTGTCCTTGTCAATGTTTTAATTGGATTTTATTGTATATTTTTGAGAGTTCTTTATATATTCATAATACAAGCCCTTTGCTGGATATGTGGTTTGCAAATATTGTCTCCCAATATGTAATTTGTCTTCATTCTCTTAAACAGAGTCTTTTGCAAAGCAAAATTATTTAATTCTATTGAGGTCCAACTTGTCAATTTTTCCTTTTTTTGGATTGTGTTTTGGTGTCAAGTCGAAGAACTCTTCATCTAGCCCTAGGTCTTGAGGATCTTCTCCTGTGTTTAATCCTGAAAGATTTATAATTTTACATTTTAAAGTTAAGTCTATGGTTTACTTTGAGTTGATGTTTTTATAAGATGTGAAGTCTAGCCTGGCCGGTGTGGCTCACTGTTTGAGCGTCGACCCATGCACCAAGAGGTCGCCGGTTCGATTTCTGGTCAGGGACATGCCCAGGTTGTGGTCCCAATCCCCAGTGGGGGGCATGCAGGAGGTGGCCAATCGATGTTCTCTCTCATTGATGTTTCTGTTTCTCTCTCCCTCTCCCTTCTGCACTCTCTAGAATCAATAAAGAAAAAAAAAAAAGATGTGAAATCTACATCAAGGTTTTTGTTTTGTTTGCCTATGGATGTCCAATTGCACCAACACCTTTTGCTGAAAAGGCTATTCTTCCATTAAATTACTTTGGCCCCTTTGTCAAAAATCAGTTGGGTGTATTTGTGTAGATCTATTTCTATGTTCTTTATTCTGTTCCATTGATCTATATGTCTGTCCTCCACTAATACCACACTGTCTTGAGTACTATAAATTATAAGAAGCCTTAATATCAAGTTCTCACATTTTATTCTTTGTTTTTGAGATTATTTTAGCTTTGCCTTTCTATTAAATTTTAGTATAAGCTTATCTATATGTACAAAAAAAGCCTTGCTGGAATCATATAGGAAGTGTATTTCACCTACAGATAAATTTGAGGAGAATTGACACCTTTATTATGTTCAGTCTTACAATCCATGAACATGGCATATCTCTACATTTATTTAGGTCTTTGATTTTATTTTTTATATCAAGGTTTTGTAATTTTGACCACATAGATACTGTATAGACTTTGTTAAATTATATGTAAATATTTTATTGTCTTTGGAGTGATTGTAAATGCCATTGTGCTTTAATTTTGATTTCCACATGTTTGCCAGTAGTATGTGGAAATATGATTGAATAAGAGAGTGAGAACAGCATCTTGCCTTGTTCCCAATATTAGAAGAAAAGTACTCAGTCTCACCATTAAGTATCGTATTAGCTTTAGATATTTTGTAGATGCTCCTTTTGCTTAAGTTGAGGAAATTCTCCTCTATTTCTAGTTTTCTGAGAGTTTTTATTATGAATTTGTAATTATGAGAGTTAAAATGATGAATTATAATTACGAGCTTTATTATAAATTAGATGATTATGTAATTTTCTTTCTTTAGTCTGTTGACATGGTGGATCATATTGATTGATTTTTGGATATTGAACCAGCCTTGCATATCTGGAAATCCTATTTAGTCATGATATATCAATTATTTTTATACATTGTTTGATATGTTTTACTAATATTTTGTTGAGGATTTTTGTGTTAAATTTCATGAGAGATATTGATTTTTTTTGGTCTCATTTTCATGTCAGGGGTAGTCTTGACCTCATAAAATGAGTGAGGAAGTATTCTGTACTATTCTATTATCTATAGGACATTGTGTAAAACTGATGTATATTCAAGATACTTTAATGAAATCCTCTGGGCCTGGCTATTTCTTTTTCAGAAAATTTTAATTAAAAATTAAATGTATTTAATAATTATATTCATATTATTTATTACATATTGATTGAGTTTTGGTAGCTTATATTTTTGAGAAATTGGCTCATTTTTTTCTAAGTTGTAAACATAAAGTTAAAATTTTCCTTATTTTCTTTTTAATGCTGCAAGATCTGTGGCAGTATCTTGTTTTATTCCTGATATTGTGATTTGTACTTTTTAAATAAAATATTTGTCAGTCTTGCTAGAGCTTTATCAATTTTATTGATTTTATTCAAAGAACCAGCATTTTAATGTGTTAATTTATTTTTTCATATTTCTATTTTAAATCTCATTGATTGCTGCTCTGACCTTTATTATTTCCTTTTTTTCTGGTTGCATAGGGTTTACTTTCCTCTTCTTTTCTAGTTTCTTGAGGTGAAAATTTATTTTACTGATTTGAGATCTTTCCTCACTTGTAATGTAAGGATTTAGTGCTATAAATTTCCTTTCAATGCTGCTTTAGCTGTATCCATAATTGCATATGTTGTATTCTAACTTTCATTCTGTTGTTTTGTTTTTTTTTTTCTTTTGAGATTTTCTCTGTGGCCTAGCCATTAAATTTTTTAAAGTGTTATTAAAATTTTTTTTAATTTTTCAATTTATCTTTATTATTGAATGTATTACAGATGTCTCTCCTTTTTACCCCCATTGACACCCTCCTCCCACTCTGGCCTCCTTCCAACCCCCACCTTCATGGTACTGTTTTCTGTGTCTGTTGGTTATGCACATATGCATATAAGTTCTTTGGTTTATCTCTTACCTCTCCCCTAGCCCCCTTTCCTCTGAGATTTGTCAGTCTGTTCCCTGCGTCCATGACTCTGGATCTATTCTGTTCATCTAACTTGTTCATTAGATTCCACATATAAGTGAGATCATGTGATAATTTGTCTTTCTCTGACTGGCTTATTTCACTCAGCATAATACTCTCCAGGACCCTCCATGTCCTCTCAAATGGTAAGCGATCTCTCTTTCTTACAGCTGCATAGTATTCCATCGTGTATATGTACCACAGTTTTTTAATCCACTCATCTACTGATGGACACTTGGGCTGTTTTCAGATCTTAGCAATTGTAAATAGGTTATAGGAGGGTTATAGGAGGGATAAATGATGATAGAAGGAAACTTGACTTGGGGTGGTGAACACACAATACAATATACAGGTGATATATTATAGAATTGTACATCTGAAAGCTTAAAAATTTTATTAACTAATGTCACCCCAATAAATTCAATAAAAAAATAAAAAAATAAATAACAAAACATTTTTTAAATTTTTTAAAATTTCTCAAATGTTTTGGATATTTTTCTATTGTCGATATATTATTGGTTTTTATTTTGATTCCATTATCAGAGAACATACTCTATATGACTTAATTTCTTTTACATTTGTTTTTATGACCCAGGATATAGACTGTCTGAGTGAATATTCTATGTGTGCCTGAAAAGAATGTATATATTGCTGTTGTGTGGAGTACTCTATCAAAGTTAATTAGATCCTGTTGCTTTATGGTATCCTTCAATTCTATACTTTTGCTGATTTTTCTATCAATTGCTGAGATTGAGTTATTAAAGTCCTCAATTATAATTGTGGACTTACTATTTCTCCTTTAATTTATATCAATTTTTGCCTCATGTGAATGGAAGCTCTATTTTTTTGGTTTCTTGTAAATAGTAGTTGGGTCATACTTTTTTAACAACTTTGTCACTATCTACTAGCAATAACTTCTCTTAATTTTTCTTCATCTGAGAATCTCTTTATTTCCCATTCATTCTTAAAATATATTTTCATTGGATATAAGATTCAAGGTTGATAATTCATTTCTTTCAGTACAGGAAAAAATGTGTCACTTTCATTTCATCTTCCTGGTATCAGATAAAAAAATCTGCTATCATTCAAATTGGTATGCCTTTATAGGTAATGTGCCATTTTTGTCTTGGCTGCTTTTAAGAGTGTTCCTTTTTTTTAGATTTTTAATTTTCATTTTATTTTTTATCTTTATTGTTGAAAGTATTACAGATGTCCCCCATTTTTCCCCTACTGACCCCCTCCTCCACACTTCCACCCCCCTCCTGCTTTTCCCAAACTATTGTCTGTATCCATTGGTTATGCATATATGAAGTTCTTTGGCTTATCTCTTCCCAACCACCCCACCCCCTTCCCTCTGAGGTATGTCAGTCTTTTCCCTACTTCCATGTCTCTGGATACATTTTGCTCGTCAGTCTATTGTGTTCATGATATTCCACAAATAGGTGAGATTATGTGGTACTTCTCTTCTCTGACTGGCTTATTTCACTCAGCATAATACTCTCTAGGACCCTCCATGTCGTCTCAAAGGGTAAGATGTCTTTCTTTCTTACAGCTGCAAAGTATTCCATTGTGTAAATGTACCACAACTCTTTTATCCACTCATCTACTGATGGACACTTGGGCAATTTCCAGATCTTAGCTATTGTAAATAACACTGCTATGAACATAGGGGTGCATATATTCTTTCTGATTGGTATTTCAGGCTTCTTAGAATATATTCCTAGAAGTGGGATCACTGGGTCAAATGGCAATTCCATTTTTAATTTTTTGAGGTAACACCATATTGTTTTCCATAGTGGCTGCACCAGTCTGCATTCCCACCAGCACTCTACTAGAGTCCCCTTTTCTCCACACCCTTGCCAACACTTGTTGTTTGATGATTTGCTGATGGCAGCCATTCTGGCAGGTGTGAGGTGATATCTCATTGTGGTTTTAATTTTCATCTCTCTGATGATTAATGACATTGAGAATTTTTTCATATGTCCCTTGGCCATTTGTATGTCCTCTTTGAAGAAGTGTCTACTCAGTCCAGCCGGTGTGGCTCAGTGGTTGAGTGTCCACCCATGCACCAATAGGTCGCTGGTTTGATTCCCAATCAGGACACATGCCCAGGTTGTGGGCCTGATCCTCAGTGGGGGGCATGCAGGAGGCAGTCAGTCAATGTTCTCTCTCATCAATTCTATCTCTCTCTCCCTCTCACTTCCTCTCTCTCTAAAATCAATAAAGAAAAAAAAAAGATTAAAAAAAAAAAAAGAAGTGTCTATTAAATTAAAAAAAAAAAAAAGAAGTGTCTATTCAGGTCCTCTGCCCATCTTAAAATTAGATTGTCATTCTTTTCTTGAGTTGTATGAGTACTTTTTATATTTTGGATATTAACCCCTTATCCAATGTATCATTGGCAAATACGTTCTCCCAGAGAGTGAGTTCCCTTTTCATTTCGATGCTGGTTTCTTTTGCTGTGCAGAAGCTTTTTAGTTTGATGTAGTCCTATTTATTCATTTTTTCCTTTGTTTCTCTTGCCCTAGGCAATGTATCAGTGAGAATTCTACTACGTGTTGATGTATGAGATTTTACTGCCTACATTTTCTTCTAGGATTTTTATGGTATCATGAGTTACATTTAAGCCTTTTATCTATTTTGAGTTTATTCTCGTGTATGGTGTAAGTTGGTGGTCTAGTTTCATTTCTTTGCATGTAGCTATCCAATTTTTCCAGCACCATTTATTGAAGAGACTGTCTTTTCTCCATTGTATGCTCTTGCCTCCTTTGTTGAAATATATTAATTGTGCATAATGTCTTGAGTCAATTTCTGGGCTCTCTGTTCTGTTCCATTGATTTATATGCCTGTTCTTGTGCCAGTACCAGGCTGTTTTGATTATGGTAGCTTTTTAGTATAACTTGATATTTGGTATTGTGATCCCTCCAACTTTGTTCTTTATCAAGATTACTGTGGCTATTTGGGGTCTTTTTTGGTTCCATATAAACTTTTGGAGTATTCTAGATCTGGGAATATGCTGTTGGGATTTTAATAGGGATTGCATTGAATCTATAGATTGCTTTGTGTACTATGGACATTTTAATGATGTTGATTCTTCCAATTCATGAACATGGTATATTCTTCCATTTTTGTTTTCTTTTATATCTTCCTCTATTTGTTTTTTCAATGTCTTATAATATTCTGAGAACAGGTCTTTTACTTCCTTAGTTGAGTTTTTCCTAGGTATCTTATTTTTGTTGTTGTTGCAATGGTAAATGGGATTGTTTTTTAGTTTCTCTTTTTGGGTGTTCATTATTGGTGTATAAGAATGCCATCAATTTCTGGATGTTAATTTTGTATCCTGCTACTTGGCCAAATTCATTTGTTAAATCTAGTAGTTTTTTGGTGGAGTCCTTGGGGTTTTCTATGTACAGTATCATGTCATCTGCGAATAATGACAGTTTTACTTCCTCCTTTCCAATTTGGACCCCTTTTATTTTTTCTTCTTATCTAATCGCTATGGCTATGACTTCCAGTACTCTGTTGAATAAGAGTGGCAAAAGTGGACATCCCTGTCTTGTTCCCATTCTTAAGGGAAATGCTTTTAATTTTTGCCCATTCAGTATGATGTTGGCTCTAGGTTTTTCATATATGGCCTTTATTATGTTGAGATATGATCCCTTTATTCCAACTTTGCTGAGCATTTTTATCAGAATTGGTGCTGGTTTTTGTCGAATGCTTTTTCAGCATCTATTTATATGATCATATGATTTTTATCTTTCATTTTGTTTATGATTTGAGAATATATTGTTTATTGATTTGAGAATATTGTACTAGCCTTGCATCCCTGGAATGAATCCCACTTGGTCATGGTGAATAATTTTTTTAATATATTGCTGAATCCAATTTGCTAATATTTTGTTGAGGATTTTGTTATCTATGTTCATCAGGGATATTGGCCTGTAGTTTTCTTTCTTTGTAGTGTCTATCTGGTTTTGGAATCAGGATTATGCTGGCCTCATAAAAAAGAGCTTGGAAGTCTTCCTTCCTCTTAAATTTTTTGTAATAGTTTGAGGGGAATAGGTGTTAGTTCTTCTTTGAATATTTGGTAGAACTCTCCTGTGAAGCCATCCAGACCCAGGCTTTTGTTTGCTGGAAGTTTATTGATTACAGTTTCAATTTCCATAGTTGTTATTAGTCTGTTCAAGTTTTCTGTCTCTTCCGGGTTCAGTTTTGGGAGACTGTGTGATCCTAGGAATGTGTCCATCTCGCCTAAATTGTCCAGAATTTTACCTGTGATATGTCTTGATATAGATTTCTTTGTATCTGTCATTATTGTGTTTTCTCAGTTTCTTGAATTTGGAGGTTTATATCTTTCACTAAATTTGAAAAGTTTTCAGCTACCATTGTTTTGTTGAGTATTTTTTCAGCCTCATACTCTTTCTGGACTTTAATGATATCAATATTGTATGTTTTGTTATTGAAGCACAGGTCTCTAAGGCTTTTTTCTGTTTTTCAGATTGGGCAATTTTTATTATTTACTTCATTGATCCTTTCTTTATCATTTGTATTACACAATTGAGCCATATAATGAGATTTCAATGTTTGCAGTGTTTTTAAGTTCTACAATTTTCATTTGAGTCTTTTTTCTATCTTATACTTTTTGTGAGATTAAAATTTGTTTCAAGAGTATTTGTAATTTTTTATTAAAACATTTTTGTTATGGCTACTCTAAGAACTTTTTAAATAATTTCAATATCTGTCATTATAATACTGACATCTGTTGATTATTTTTTTTCATTCAAGTTGTAACTTTCTCTCTTCTCAGATTTTTCATTGGACATTATATATAGTACGTCATGAGACTCTGGATCCTATTTAAATTTCTATTTTAGTAGACAGTCACACTGTTTAGGTTTATTACATAGATTCTGGCCCACTTCTTTGGGCTATGGTTCCAAAAATAATTTAGTTTTCAGTGCTATTCTGGTCTGCTTTGTTCACCTGATGCTACTGGTATTCTTGCTTGCTCCCAGCTGGTGCTGCCAGCAGAAGTAGAAGGCACCTCTCCAGACTGCCCAGTGCTACCAGGTGGGGGATGGGAACTATCATGCCCCAGGGCAGAGACCACTTTCCTGGTCTTGCTCACTAGCAGCTCAGGGCTGGGGGCAGGGAAGTGGTGCTCCTGCTTGATCTCTACTAGCATTACAGCAGAAGAGGAATTAACCCACTAGGGGAGGGGTAGGAGATGGCAGGCCTGGGAACTCTAGAGTATCTGTGGAACCTTTTCCTCTTCATTGAGATCTTCCATAAAACTAAATTTTTATTTCTCTCTGTACCCATATTTCTACTGTGAATCAGAAAATAGAATTGTCAAATTTCTGAAAACTGTTTCCCTAAAATCTTCAGCCAGACTCACCATAGTTTACTTCAGGAAAGCTCATTCTTGTTCACCGGAGGTTTTTTCTTCCTTTCATTTCAAGTGACAATTCCTCATGGACAAATCCAATCTAGAGTAGCTATTCCTTAGCACTTTTTTCTACCCTAAGAGATAAATTGATCAGCATAGAGGGTAAAGAGTTTTATCAGATCCCCTGCTTTATACAGAGTGTGTTAGATAATGCCCACAGATTTGAAATGACCAGTTTCTAAAATATCTTGCCTCTATGCCAGGTGATAGCTCTGACATGAAAAAGCATTCTGGGCCTCAGTGGACACCCATGAATGACTCCTATCATTCTACCATGTCTGTTTTTTTCCCCATTGTTCTTTGTCAAATGCCTTCCATTATGCTCTTACCATCTAGTTTGAACACATCTGTATCTTCCAAACTGTCTCTCACCCCCAACTTCTAGCTCTATAATACCCATGTCTCCGAGGCACAGTTTATCTCTCTATTCCCATCCCATGTTATGTTTCGTCAAGTTTGGGTCTATCCATACATAGATTGTATTCACCATCCACTATCTCCTGTGAAATGTAAGGCTTCCCATGTGGGTTACCCATCCTCACCATGATGGTTTATGGACACCTGAGGCCCTGACTTGCATTCCCAATGATCTTCCAACATTTCTAAACTGGCAGGGTTCAACTCCACACAGGCTCAGCACCCAAACATCTGCAGCCACTCATTCATCCGTTCAGTCATTGTCTTTCCAGCACACACTGTGTGCCAGACACCATGTTGGTGCTGGAGCATAGCCCAAGAAGCTTCCAGGCCTTTTGGGGAGACTGAGACACAAAGAGACAGTTCAGGGTGATGGGTGCCACAGCAGACAGAAGCAAATCAGGGTCCTACAAAGCTGAAGAGAACCAGAGAATGTACCTTGGAGCAGGAGAAGCTCCATGGTGCTCCCAGAGGATAAGTAGGACTCAGTCATACTGTGGAGAGGAGGAAGGGCTGTGTGTTCAGAAGAGATAGATGCCAAAGCAGGAAGGCTGCAACCACCAGTGGTCTGGCCTGACAATGGGTCAGGGTCTGTGTGGAGGTGTGATAGGAGGTGCTGCCCCAGGACAGCTGGCTGGCAGGAGGGCTTCATATACCAGCTAGGGAGGTGTTTGTACTGAAGGCAGTGAGCAGCCCTGAAGGGCTGAGACAGGGAGTGGCTTGGCCAGGTTGTGTGTTAGAGAGCTCATTCAGGCAGCTGTGTGGGCCTCTATAGGGGGTACAATGTGGGGACACTCTGTGCTATATTGAGCACAACCAGGTGCCACTAACTAAGAATCTATCCAATAAGAAACTCCACTCTTCTTGGCACTGCCAGAGCCATCTCTAGACCACTGTGCATTAGAGGTGCTTGAACAGTACTCCTGCTCAGCGGGTGCTGGGAACTATGTCAGCAGCACAGCACAGCCCCGCAGGTGATGGGCAAGCCCCAAGGTCATACATCTCTATTGCAATAGTCAACTGAGTACCCACCCTCACCTATCCTTAAAGAAAACGGTGCTCACAGCACCCCCTCTGTCCCCTGGGTTGCTCACTTCTTATCCCTCTTCCCCTCAGGTCTGCCCTGGGTCTCATTTCAACTGCATTTTCCCAGGGGCAGCACACAGTGTAGACTAGTGAGGTGAGCTCAGCCCTGGGAGTTAGACAGACCTAGGGTCAGGGGCCGTCTGTGTCACCTATTCTGAACCCCAGGTCTTTCCTCTGTAGAGGGGGATGCTCACGCCTACTTGCAGGACTGCTGCAAGCATTAGAGATGACGTTGGTCGATTCCTAGAGCAGGGCAGGGGCTCAGCAGTGGGGGTGGTGGGCCTTCTGCAGCCAGGTCCCTGCCTTTGGCTGCCTCTAAGCAGGGAGACAGCTGGCATGGGGGAAAGACTGGAGCTGGAGCCATTGCACTCTGTTTTATAACACCCCAAGCTGGAAACAGCTCACCAATAGGGAAATATTGGCATGACTGTAGCTTTTGTTTTTAAGGACTATTAGGCAGCTGTCAAAAGAATTGTTAAATCTTTCCCTACAAAGAAAACTAGAGAAATGTCCATGAAAAATCATTCATTGTAGAAAGCAAGGTGTTATGTTATATGTAACATGATATCATTTATGTAAAATTAAAAGAAAAAAAAACAGGTCTATCTAGAAGTATATGGGTATTAAGTTTCTGAGAGCAAGGGGGGATGGGAGGAAGGCACAGCCCAGAATGCTAACCAAGCTCTCCTCCTCAGTTAGGAGCTCAGGGGGTTGTGGGAAAATCATTAACTCTTGTAATGCTGTCTGTATTGTTTAATTATATTAAGAATGTTTTACTGTTATAATTTCAAAATCTAAAGACAAAACATGAAGAGGTAGATGCCGACATGAATTCCAGATCTGTGTCTTATAACCTGAGAGGTTTTTCAACTTCTCCAAACCTTGCTCCTTGTTTATAAAAAGGGAACAATCACCCTCCTCTCTGAGTTTGGACACAAACACGCAGTGAACTAATTCGCCTGACAGCCATCTCCGAGAGCCCGCTGTGGCCGGGTGCCGCCCGGCAGCTTCCACCCGAGTGGTGTGAGGGCCACCCTCTTCCAGCTGGCATCCGTGGCCAGGGGGCTCGTTTGGCCACACAAAGGAATGAGCCGCGGTGCACTCCCTGCGCGTGGTAGAGGCAG